>JACEFO010000187.1:0-600000 GCA_015342445.1 Digitaria exilis | reverse complement strand
CCATCTTGTCCTCGAAACCATTGTCTGGAGAAAACAAAATCTTTCTTTCCTTTCCACCTGAGAACAACCTCGTGTTATTTTTACAAAATGTTCAGAATGTGAACAATAACAACCCATGGCTCAAAAATTGAAGCTTACATGCACAAAGATGAAGTATAATCAGGGAAAACACAAAGAAAAAACTTGAGTTACTAATATCAAGATTTGTCCAAATCCCAAAAGACGGCTCTCTGATCTTGGTAAAAAATAATGCTTACAGGTAGAATGTTTATGATTGCATAAAAGTCATAAATGTAAAGGTAATGGAAGGAAAGTACCAATTTAAATATTTGGGTTCATAGGTCCCATAAACCACATCGTAGTATCCATCAATCATTTCCACCAACTCCAGGTCAGCTGTCAACATATCCCACCTACATTGGAGAAAAGGTTAACATATGTTCCATTGTAAGGTGCAAAGTTCCATTGTAAGATCCAGATCTATGTTCAATAGTTGCAAATCAACTGCTAGCTTACTCGTATCGCTTATGCTTATCAAGATCGAGAACCACTTCAAACACAGTATCAGGATTGGCACCAACCACCCCAACCGACTTCAGAAGTATTCCCTTTCCACCCTGCGAAAAAAAGGGAACATCATTACTCATTTTTCGCAGAAAGAGCATGTTGAAATATAAGATTGACAGCAATTAACACAAAAGATCGGAAAAAAAACATATGGCATTCATTCAGAATCAATGTTTTTCCCTGGTTGTTAGACATGGATTATAAATTATTACATGAAGATTGATCATCTCAGCATTCACTCAGTGAAGTCAAGAGGTATGCCGTTACAATTGTGTACTACTATTCTATGTTTTCTCTCGGGAAAGATATGACTGGTAGTAACTCAGTCCAAGAAGATTTGGACAGGTGAAATACTGATGGAAATGGGAATTGTTTTGTGCTGAAATATATGCACAAAATCTATGTTCTCTCGGGAAAGATATGACTAGTAGTAACTCAGTCCAAGAAGATTTGAACAGGTGAAATACTGATGGAAATGGGAATTGTTTTTGTGCTAAAATATGTGCACGCAAGTATAGATATAGAATGTGACCCATAAGCTCTCACTGTATATGCATCAGAACCCTAAAGGAATTAGCATGCAGTTTGCCTCTCTTTAGTGTGACCACATAATGAAGACTGCTAGAAAACTTAGAGAAGTAGCAGGCTGATATTATGAAACATGTTTAATTGACATCGCATATTACTTATTTATTTGACAGAGATGCCCAACAAAGTGACATAGGAAATGGACCACGAGAAAATGGGTACAGTATTATGACATATATTTGAGCTTAACAAGGAAAGTAGATTTCCCACCTTTGGGTTTGCAATATCTTCAAAAATTCTGATACCTGCATGGAAATGGAACTGATATGAGATAAAGATAATTTGCATATGATTCAACATAGCCACACAGCTTCCATTTTTTTCTATTTGCCTCTAAGAATACGAATAGCAGAAACAAAGGTGATGCACATTAAAATCTGCTATTAACCACTGTTTTCTGGAAAGCATATAAGTACCTGAACAATTAATTTATGCTGTTAATACAGGTTGCATCATCACAGATTCAAATATAAATACCATACCCTCATCCTCATCTAAGGATAGTAAACTTCTGAATTGCCAGTATTATATCTTAAGCCAACAGAGGTTAAAAAAAGGGCTTTGTAATCTAACAGATTGTGTCAGTTACAAAATAACACCATGGCAGCAAGACCACCTAACTGTAAGATTGTGTAGGATACGTATAATGGGGTCGATGTATTGCATTGAGCCTCTAGGGGCGAATATATAGGAGTACAGAGTCTTGGAGGGCAAGGCACCTCTGTGGATACATATGGCAGTCTGGGATTCTATCCTAACCTACCATCTATACTCTAACATCCCCCCGCAGTCGTAGCGGTAGCAACACGAACGGACAGACTGGACAATGGAGAGAGATCCCCCCGCAGTCGGAACGCCGGGGCGAATGCTTCGACTGGAGTAGCTCATGCAGATGATAGCCCCTTAGTGCCGAAGTAGCCGAAGTAGTCGAGGTGGACGTGATCGTAGCCGTGGAGTAGGGGTCGGGCGATCCGTACCCCAGCGTGGCCGCCCGGGTGGCGCCGTGTGGGCGACCAAAGACGCCGAGTGGTTGATCGTGGAGCCGAGGTGCTACGGGTACGCAGCAGCTTCTGGCGGCAGGTTCAGCAGGACGATGCGGCTGGATGACGATGGCGCAACTTAAGAGCGCGGCTTACTGTCGTGCATCGGCACATCGGCGGCGGTGTCTGTGAGTTTGCGGCATGAAGCACTCGGAGCAGAGGCGCTAAGTCGCCGACCGGCAACGCTAGGGAGCGCCGAGTGCCGATCGGAGGCGCCTTGAGATGGTGGAGATGGTGCTGAGTCGCCAACCGACGGCGTGGGGAGCGCCGAGGGGTCGATCGGAGGCACCAAGTGGTCAGCCTTGGGCGTCAGGTGGTCGTCCGGGGGCGTCGAGCGACGGCGAGGTGGTGCGGGCGCTGCCGCCATGACAGGCGGCGACACCGGCGGTAGAGGCTTGATCACAAGCGTCGTCGCTGCAGCCTGGAGAGCGCAGCAACAACTCGTCCTTCGGGGGGTGTCGACGATGAACGGCGATGAACGACGACGGCGAACGGCAGGGCGACGCAAACCAATCTTAGATCGGAGAAGAAAAACAGTAGCAAAAGAACCTGTGGAGACAGATTCGTGTACCCATAGCCTGGACCTCTGACCTTGTCCTCTTCTTTGCATTAACGTGTGAATACACAGCAACACAAAGCAGGGATGAGCTAGACCAGATCACAAGACCACGCAGCAGCAGAGGCCACGCGACATGGTCTGGTGTCCATGACACCAGGGCTGCAGTGCAAGGCGGCCGAACTGCATGGAGCGGAGGCCGCCTGATGACGTACAACCACCCAGATAGGGTACGATCTACTGCTGCGAGACCACGACCAGCGCAGCGGATCAGAGGGATCGGCTGCGCATCCTACAAAGACGCTGCCCCCGGCGGAGATCGATCTCCCAGGGGGCGGCGCGGGTGCAGCGGAAGCGGCGGCGGCTAGGGTTAGGATCTAAACTTAGGCGTCTGATACCATGTAAGATTGTGTAGGATACGTATACTGGGGTCGATGTATTGCATTGAGCCTCTAGGGGTGAATATATAGGAGTACAGAGTCTTGGAGGGCAAGGCACCTCCGTGGATACATATGGCAGTCCGGGATTCTATCCTAACCTACCATCTATACTCTAACACTAACTGTTACTTAAGTTTGCCTCGTTTTCATCCAAAAAAAACTTATGTTTTGCCTCACTATTTTCAGTGATGCAGAAGACCAAGATATAACAAACTGGAAAAAAAATGCATAATACTTTATCCAGAAATAGAGTACCAGGAACACTGAAATATTGGTCAAAATATTTTAGGCTCATTTGTCTTTAAGATTGTGTAGCAGGGTACATATAGCCCACTGAGTTAAAACTCTTTTTATCATGCCTGTACGATGGTTGAGGAGTTTCATTTTGAGCGGTTTCTCTTGCATGCAAACGTCCAAGTTAACAAATGTCTTCCAAAAGCAAAAGGTGCCAAGTGACCAAGGTGACTGTGCAGTGAATTTTATCTTCAGATTCATAACTTTTCATTCCAGGAAATTGAGATAGAAAGATCAGTTATGTAGTTTCATAAAAATAAAAATATAGGTAAGCAGCCAAAAGCTGCTTCAACGGGATAATCGGGGAAATACAGGAAGCTGAAATAAATTGTGTCTAAGGTCCAACAGGAATTAAATATACCATTAAATGTTCGAACATATCTCCACTCATGTGCTTCAAATGCATCTCCAGTATCACCTCCAAAGTTCGTATTAACCCTTTCCTGGTTTCGAAGATCTGAAGACTGCCGAAGGAGCATTTCTGGCCCTGCAACGAAGAAAATGAAATAAAAAATCAACATAGACAAGGAAAACATCTAACATAATGTTATCCCTGTCATGATAACTTTAACAGAAATATTCATGGTTAAATGTACTGAGTATAGTTGGAAAATATTTCACAATTGGGTTTACTCAAATGTTAGATTATTCTACAACCAATTATCTGAAAAATACTAGATGAATGACCCACTTTTGCACCACATGAAAACTTCAATGTTCAACCTACATTGCCATCAATCTATATTCCTCAGATCTTCCCCTGTGCCAAGCCTAGCTCCCTATCTCACATGCCTGACACCCTTGGCATGGTTTGGCCCAAATCGTCATCCACACGCATTATGCCCTCCTGGACAAATGTTCTCCACTCGACTAGTAGAGAATGCTATACTCAACAGCACGGAAGGGTATAGATCTGACAGCAGCAGAGTTTACTACAATCTCTTTTGGCGCTGAGAAGTGAGAACGGGAAAGATTGAAGGGATGTAGGGGGTGATATGAAGCCAACACACACACACATGCAAAAGGAATTTGATACAGAGGAGGAGGTCGATGGCACAGTAAAACATATAGGTAAAAGTTAAGCACTAATCTGTTTTAACCACTTAAATTTTTTTTCTAATATTAACGATATGTTAATGTTATAGCTTCAATTCTTACCTTTACCGATTCTTACGAGTTTTCCCAAACCTTGTGCATATCTCCTAACCCGAGGCCGATGACCATCAAGGTTAATCCTACAGTGGTAAAGTAGTCCTATGATGCCAGGGTTTCATTAAAGATAATTATTCATAAAGCAGAAAAGGATAACTGATTATCATACTCATTTTCACTCTGCAATCTGTTCCGGCTAACTCCTCTCATCAGGTCATGGTCTGCCTGTTAAAAAGACATCATGAGAATCACATATAGCATTGTAGCTGTGAGTTAATGTGAACACTAGCAGCTGCAGCTTCAATGATCCGAATGCACATTAAGTATTGCTGTATAATTTCTACCATTTGCACATCGCTCGCTATGTTATGAGCAACATCAACAGGAGCTGTACCGAACAATAGAAACAGACTTTCAGCAGAAATTCCTTGAGCATTAGGGTTCCATGTAAAAGTTGACCCAGAATTGTGCAAGGGTATAGAGGATGCATCCATGAACACAAATACACAATAACTACATCTAAAAAATTGCAGCTAACTTTTACAGTATCTGCTAAATACCAACCTGTTGTTTGGCATGCTCAAATGCTTCGATCCATTTCTGGGCTTCACCGGAACTAGCGCATGCTATCTATCAAAACCATGACAGCAGTGAGTTAGTTGCTATGGCAGAATGGTGCTTCATGGTTTGCATGTACACCATAAGCTGAGTACCTCTCCTTTCTTTGTTTGATCCAACCGATTATACAACCTCAGGACATAAACATCCTGCATTTACAGAAAAGAACAAATAGCTGCAAAAGTTGTTTGTTCACATGGAAACCACTGAAACAATGTAATTGTTCCTAGAATTCATGTAGCGATGAAATAGGTACACACATTAGTCATCTCATTATGAATCTAAGAAATAGAGAAAAGGTTGGGCTGCTACCCCATGATTGACCCTTCTGCGACCAAGTTCTTCCACCATAAGAGTGTGAGCAACAGCACCCTTCCTGATAGGTTCCTGAAAAAAAATTGTTTAAGAAGAAATAAGCCTCCATAACAATTTTTACGAGAAAGTTATGAAAACAAGAACCACTGTGTGACATTGTCTCCAAACATAGCTCTACCAAACTGTCTGTCAACCTAGAGGCCACGCAAAAACACCAATATAACTCAGTAACTCACTTTACGGATATACATACCAGTATGAAAAAAAAATAAAGTAGCAACCCAGAGCAACCTAAATGCAAATTTCGCTCAGAATGAGCATGTAGGAGAGACAGCCCACCTATTGAATGGAAACTCCAAATAACTTTTCAATTTTTATTCCTAAATATCTTGTTCGTGTCCAATTACTGAGGATGCAAACCCCTAGTAAAATAACAACATTGAATTGACAGCTTTAGTAGTGAAGTAAATACAAAGCCTGAGCATACATAACCCAGATACAGGTTTTGATCAAATTCCAAGTGACACAAGCCACTCACTCGCCATGTAAAAGCAGCCTGATCAAAGAAAAAACTACAACCCAGAAAACTCTGCCAACAAATGCACATTTCTATTTCTCCTAGCACACGTTGTCATGAGTCTAGCAGCAAAATATTTGGGTGACACATTTCTCTGCAAACTCCTGTGTTCCAATAGGATCAAAACAAAACTTGCCAAACTAAACCACAAGCCACAAGCAAAAGGAATCAGAGCATGCATTACTCCCTCGACTCGACATGACAGGTACAAAACAAATCTGAACAATGACAGTATCAGCAAACACTCAATCCACAATTGCTGCAGGCAACACGAAACCGGCAAGTCTGTCCGGCAAGGATGGGGTTTTCAGGCTTCGAGCTAGCCCCAACCCAAACGAGCGAGAGCACAGAATTTTGAGCTAACCTCGCCCAGCCCGTGAAATCCTGACAAGCTATGACGCGAGAAATCCGCGAGAAGCAGCGCAGCCATCACACTCATCAAAACTAAACACGGCAAGCGGAGCGGGAAGGAGAGGAAGGGTGGAGCGGGGAGGAGGGGAACTGACGAGTCCCGGGTGGTCGTGCGGGTCCCGCTTGTACATGGCGACGGTCTTGCCGCGGATGACGAGGAAGCGGAGGTGGCAGTACTCGTGGCCGATGGAGTTGACGCCGATGTGGTACACCCACCCGGAGTACTCCGCCATGCTCCGGCCGCTGCCCCCGCTGCCGCTGCCGCTGCTCCGGCTGCCGAGGTCCGGCGACCCCGCCTCCGAGAGCTCCACCTCGGACACATCTCCAGGGCCCATCGCAGCCGGCGACGCGGGCGGCCTCGCGGCCGTGGCCATCTTCCTCTCCGGCAGCGCGCGCGTGGGGGGAGGTGGATTCCGACGGGGATGGGCGTGGGGTAAAGTGTGGGAAAGGGACGAACGGAACGGAGTTTGTAGTCCTTGGTTTTGGTGTCGCGATTACTGGAGTATTTTTTTTGTATGGACGGAAAGCTCGAGCTCAGATGATACTGCCCCCCACACGGCGAGGCCGCTGCGCTGGAAAAGTAGCCGTTAGCTTCGAGGTCGCATCGCCGTCGCCTCTGCTTCCAACTGTTACCGCTTACAGTACCTGTTCAAAAAAAAAAAACTGTTACCACTTACTACTACCACTTCGCTTGAGACGGTGGTAGAAGCATTTCCATTTTTGTTTGCTTCAGTTTGACAGTGTCCGCAGGTCAGTTCGATTTGGTTTGCACCCTAGAAGCATTTCCATTTTTGTTTGCTTCAGTTTGACAGTGTCCGCAGGTCAGTTCGATTTGGTTTGCAGCCTAATCTAAGTCGTGGTGAACAAAATTAGAAAAGTAAATTTGCAGAAGATGTTCGTGCCATGACTCTAGTATCTCCATGCCGCGTAGTACTAGATAGAAACTCTAGAAAGAATTAAAATCATGGCTAGAACTAGAACCAACCACTTGTCTAAGCATGCCTACAAAAGTTGTTGGCATGTGTACAACCACCCGAGCATGATCCCTGATCATTTGGCCGCGTGCTCTCTCCCCAGTTGGATCGTGTCGTTGACCGTCAACATCAACGGATCGGCGACAGAGCACCAGAAGAGTTCAGCAGTCCCGCTACTCCCCCATGTGCAGGTAGACTGCCACAGAACTGCAGCGGAGCCTTCCTCCCGACAAATTCCAGTTCCAGATGCGAGCTTACGGCGTGTTTAGTTTTCAAAAGTACTTTTTACTTTCTATTCATTTCTCTCACAGAACACACGTCTTCAGAAATTTTTTTTTCCTCTTTTCTATTCATTCTTCTCACATAACACGCATTTTAAAAAAAAGTATTTTTTCCCACACTCAAACACGCCCCTATTGTGCACCTCCGTCGCAAACAGGGCGCGTGAAAAGGGAGCTTTGGGGCACGCAGGGGAGCACCTGAGAACTCGGGAAGCGCAGAAGAGGAGAGACAGAGACGAAGTCGCCAATTGACAATTGTAAAGATCCCTAGCCTTTGCGAGCGGCCAGCGGCGCATCAAGGTGCACCATTGTGCCGACACCAGACGTGCATTAAACCCCCCTTACGACGCCACCTCCACTGTCACTATTCCTAACAGCTACAGGTGTCAAGTGTCATCCAGAACAAAACAGGTGTGATCATCCTGATCAGGCCAGGCCGGTGGTCTCAAAGCGACAGTTGCCAGCGCCGAGTTGTCCGCCGTGGGCATGGTCCCGCCGCGAGTTGGCCTCTTCTGCTCCTTGCGTGTTGCGGTTTCCGCTGCCCCGCCAGGCGGGTCCCTCCTGTTCCAATTCCAAGACCCACACGTCGACACGGGCGCTGAGTTCGCACACCAACCAGACAGCCACCGTCCGATCGACGTCGTTCTCGCCAGAGGGGAGCGAAAGGACCCGGGATCGAAGGATCATACCAAAGAATGGACCAGGGAAGCTTTCGTGATTTCGTCCCAAAACCCAGACGTGCGCCGCCGCGTACCGCGTCTGTGGGCTGCTGTCGTACGATCGGTTCCGGTGGACGGTGGTCGCCTTGAAAACTACTTTGTATATACAACGTACGTGTTCGCCTCCAACTCTCAAAGTTTGAGCAACTTTCTTGCTTAGTGTGTGTTTAGATTAGGGAAGATTTCCCGAAAAAACACTGTAGACCTAAAAAAACACTGTAGATGAATAGTGTTCTGTGAGTGGAAGAGGTAAAATGAATAGAGAAAAGTTAGATGAATAATGTTTTTTGGAAAACTTTCTTATATCTAAACGCACCTTTAGCGGAGTAGGACGACTGACTTTTCCCGGGTCCAAAAGCTTTACCTAACGATTTTAATATCATATTAGCACGTCACGTTGGTTAGTTGGTACATGTAGATACACACTCCCTAAAAGTAATTTACTAAGGTCTTGTTTAGATCGCCAACTTTTACCAACTTATTTTGCCAACTTGTCACATCGAATGTTTGGACACTAATTAGGAGTATTAAACATAGGTGTAAAAAAACTAATTACATAGATGGACTCCACATCGTGAGACGAATCTATTAAGCCTAATTAATTCGTCATTAGACACTGTCATGCTACAGTAACCCGTCATTAAAAATGTGCTAATGACGGCACATATTAGACTTAATATTCGTCTTACGATGTAGAGTTCATCTGTGTAATTAGTTTTATAATTAGTTTATATTTAGTACTTCTAATTAGTGTCAAAAGGATGGATGTGATATTTCGCCAGCTTTTACCAACTTTACCTCCCCATACAATGCCTAATTTGACTATCTGCATGCTTTCGCTGAAAAGATGTTTACCCATACAACATCCGACTAGAGAGAGATCGAACAACATCCGACTAGAGAGAGATCCAAACAAGGGAGGTTAAGGGTGTGTTTAGATTGGGGAAAGATTCTCCGAAAATACATCGTTCACTGAAAATATACTGTAGATGGATAGTGTTCTGTGAGTGGAGGGATGGGATGAATAGGAAAAAAATTAGATGAATAGCAAGCATACATGAGCGTTTTAATTTTGTTTTTTTAAGGAGTGCTTCTGATTATGTTCAGTAATAGGTAAGGCTTTTCTTTGCACGCGTTTACCTGATCGCCGTCGCCACCCTGATGACATTGGTCCAGCAAAAGATACGTCCCCGCGAAATGGACATCGTTAACTGATTTTTCAACATATAAAATCAGTATCCAACTCATAGGCTTAACTTTGAAGTCGAGATGAAAAATAAGAGCTACAAAATTGAAAATTTTGGAAATAAGAACTTTCAACAAAGTTTCTTCGAACATAAGAATCTGACTTTGAAAATATACATATAATTGCTCTCTACTATCTTTGCAGCCATTTTATTATTGCATTTGGTGGGACCGACTAGGCAAACCACGTAAGCAAGGTATTGTGGTGATTCCAGAAGAAAATCAATCCACCAATGCAAACAAAAAAAAAGAAAAAGTTGTATCAGACTCAAGGGTTTCATGCATCTCTCACGCCCGATTTTTTTTTTCCTTCACATCTCTTCCCTTCTTCTCTGTCTCCAGCGAACCTTTAGGGTTGAGGTTTCTGGGTCCAGGACTTACCAGTGTCCGACGGACCTACAGGAAGCTCTGGGCGGCCGCATGGTAGAAACCAGTGGTGGGACGAAACATGGACGTATGGTAACAACAAGGACGAATACAGGGAAGAAGATAAGGTGGTGCGAGCTCTAGACTGTCCATTTTTTATACTATGGCTAAAAAAAAGAAGACAAGGTGGTGCGAGCTTTGGTCTGTCCGAGTAACTCTGCTCCCCATCTTTCTTGCCTGGGATACGCCCTATATTCTACATGCTCCGTTACAAATCTATCTATCTTCTATCTATCTATCTATCTTCTATTATATTATTACTCGAAGAAAAAAAGGAGCCACCACGTTCGTCGAGAGGGCCAAGAAATTCCCACGTTAATCGGAAAAAAGAGAAGGATTCGGACCGTCGGCTTTTATGAAGATCTAACGGCCTAAACCGATCTAAAGAGTTCAAATCAAATATGGTTGATAAAAGAGAAACGAGAGTCCAAGTCAAATATGTTTGATAAAATAAAAATAGATAAATTCAGAAATTAGACTATGAAGATTTATGGAAGACCCATGTGCATGCATGCCCTATTCAATCACGCATTGCACTATTATTAGGGGATATACAAGAAGAACTATCGTATTAATATATTATATAGGGAAAGAATCAGAACTGACAATCAAAAAGCCAAAAACAAAAGAGAGAAAAAGTTCAATAGCCTCGATGCAAGATCACGTTGGTCTCTCCTATGGCATCACTGAACATGACAGCACTAATGGAAACCAACCTAAAGAGTCCAAGTCAAATACTGTTGGTAAAATAAGAATTGATAAATTCAGAAATTAGACCAGATATGAACATTTATGGAAAACCCATGCACATGCATGCCCTATTCAATCACGCATTGCATTATTATTAGGGATATACCAAGAAAAACTATTGTATTAATATATTATATAGGGAAAGAATCAGAGCTGACAATCAAAAAGCCAAAAACAAAAGAGGAAAAGTTCAATAGAAAATGCAAGATCACGTTGGTCTCTCCTATGGCATCGCTGAACATGACAGCACTAATTGCTCAAGAATGAAAACATGAACAGAAACACGCCCTTGGGTAGGCCTCAATCGGCAATCAAGAAGATGATGGACAAGAACAGTTGTCTCGAGTCTTGATCCACAGTTAGAGTCAATCAATCACGAAAGAGCTTTTGATACGAGATGATTTTAGACCGTTGGATTTTATAAAGAACAAATGACCTAATCTAGACCAAAAAGTCCATGTCAATATAACTTAAAATATAAAATTAAATTTAAAATAAGAAAATTATCAATTGATCAAAGAATTCATTTCCTATACCACTAATAAAATATAAATCCATAATTAAAATACAAAAAAAATTATGAATTGACCAATGGGTCCATGTTGAATACGACTAATAAATGTATTATCTTCATTTCAAAATATAGCTACATTTATACCTTTTCAAATAGATTACGAAGTGTGATAAAATGTACATATAGCCATATGCCCCTCATTAAGCATGCCAATACATGCACATGTGATCTATGTACGACAATTATTCATGCCTTACATGCCTCCACACTAAATAAAAAGGTGCATGCTACAATTTATTGACAACTAGGACCACAGGACAAATAATCCTTAGAAGATTATTTTCGTTCGTACACCATTCAATCAGAATTCACAACACTAATAGAGGGAGTATCTAAACTCAAAAGTAAAATAAAATTAGCACTTTTGACTATTGAATTTTATGAACATCAATAACGGTCTATAGTAGCCCACAAAGCCTATGTCCAACATGCCTAACATATATAAATTCATTAATTTTAAATAATAAAAATGACAACAAAAAAATGTGTCGAATAGATCTCAAGGATTGTTGCCCTACCGGTGCAAGATCGATCCGTGATTAAAAAGGTGGTAGATCTTTTAATGCAAATTAAATGAATTCGGTGGCAGGTGCAAAACGGAGCTAATGGTTGTATGATTTTAGGTTAGGTGAAACACAAAAAAATAAAGGGGAAATTAGTCAGGTAAAAAGTGGTCATTGGTCATCCTATGACTACGGTGAGCTAATGGGGTCCAATTTAGCCACATTAATTTGTTATCCCTCCAAACTCGACTTACGGCGGCCAATTTCATTCCAGAGTGTCAAAATTTCTCTCCCACCAAAACATTATCCCATAAAATATATTTTTATCAAAGGTTAAAAACAGGCTAAAATATAGTGGTTGACAAGGAGTCCATATTAAAAAAAAAAATTAGTCTATAGATCAATTAAAAAATAGTAGTTGATTTATAAATGATTTGGGACGTGAAATACTCATAATGTTCCAAATTGTAAATCATTTTGGTTTTTTTTTTAGTTTAATGGATGTTTGGATGCACCTAAATTACGTCTGAATGCATATAGATATCCATGCATCTATAAAAGACAAAACAACCTACAATTTGAAATGGAGCGAGTAGTTAAATATGGAGTATATACTAAACTTAATTGAAATAATGAGAGAAGAATAAAGTCTATGCATGGAAGTAAAATTGTTAGAGAATCTATTGAAAATTTAATTAATAAACAACTACATCATGTAAGTAAACTACTTATATAATTATAATTTTAAATAATTCCATCCATAATAGATTGCAACTCTCAGCTACCTACCGAGGAGTCAAACAATTTCAGATTTGACCAAATTTAAATAATAAATTCCGAAAATTTATGTCTTTGAACATATTTAGTATCAAAATGTATTCCATGGATAATATAATGATATTTGTTTGTATCATAAACATTAGTATTATTTATATAAATTTAGTTAAACTTGGAATTGTTTGACTCTTTGGGGAACTAAAGTTGTACTCTTTTGTGGATGTAGGAAATATATAATACAACAATAGAAAATATATATCCGTAGATCAATTAGAAAAAACATTATTTTTAATTAAAATTTAGATGTTATGAAAAAACTAGCTACCAGCGCTATTTGCGCGGGCCATCTGGCATAATAGCTGAAAATGGATTGCCAAATAGTATTGGTGCCAAGAAGAAAAAACGTCAAGTCACAAAAAAGCACAAAAAGACTACGTTTGGAGGTGTTGCTAAAAAGGATTCGAAGCAGCCAAAAGAAAAAGTGAAGCAAGATACTCACAAAAGGAGGAAAAACAGTCCAAATGTTATTGACAATGAAAATTCAGACAATAAGGTAATCATTACAATATATTTGAACTCATTTGATTAAAGTTGAACCTATAGTTTTAACATTTATTATTTTTCAACTTATCAGGAGGCAAGAAACAACATAAAACATCGTAAAAGAAAGAAGAAAGGAATTAGCAATTGTGGAGCACACTGAAATATCAGGCAATAAGGTACAAATAACTGAAAATTTTCCCTCAACATCTCATTGATATTTAAACATTCATAAAATGTTTTGCCGCAGGACACACAACAAAACAGTTCAAATGAAAAGACCAATGGCAACGACACTGTTATTGAACAAGTTAGTGATGACCAAAACAACAACCACAGTATGCTGGAAGATGCATGCCCTCAAAGTAACAGTCACGAAGAAAATATCCAAGGAGATCTCAATACTCCACTCAATAACAATGCTAATGGTACACCGGAAGAATTCAACAACTTGAGCATCTTCTATATTGCCACTACTCCAACGGAAAAAGAAAACATTCCAACTAATGTAAATCAGGCTCCAACTATTTATAGATCAACAAGAACGAGAAGGATTCCTGAAAGATACAAAAATTAGGTACATTAAAAGCTTCTCCCGTCTTAATTTTATTTTTTTTACAATGATCAAATGAAATGAATAATGTCTTTTTTGGAACAGTTGTGCATGCAGGCTCCAATAAAGGATTATGGGAAGAATCAAAGATCACTATACAAGAATAGAAGTCTTTACTTCATAGTAGCCGTAATTCTTATATGTAACATATTTCAGAATCATTTATCCTTCTAGAATCCTTGAAATACAATGTAATCCATATTTTCATTAGTACTATTTCCGTCATCTAAATGCTTACTACCTATCTGTGAGATATCCTAAACCATCTCATGATTGAATGCCTCTTCTCACGCAAACATTTGAAATAAAACCTCATAATGGATAGCCTGCCCAAACATTTTTCCCCTCAATCATGGTTCCTATGACGAAATAAGCAACTCCAAATATTGTACCTATATTGGTTATTTTGATTTTTACTTGACAATTTTAAATCACTTAATAAATGAACTAGAAAAAAAGGACAACGAGAATTTTAAACACACATCGTAGCAGAAACGTTAGCAATAGCATATAGCCATCAATCAACTCCACTAGGCAATACACGGCGTTGAAACAAACTGATTTAAAAATAACATCCGTATGTGCAACAACGTTTTTTTTGGACTATACTATCCATAACTCTCAAAAAACACGCATCCCAGAAAAGTTCTCCAACAATTCCTTTCAACTTAACTATTCATCCCTCTCAGAAAACACGCTTCCCAGAAAAAATATTATTTTTCTATTCCCCAAGTAAACACACCCAATTGAAAACAGAACCATCTGCCACTGACGATGTGCTGCATGCCTGCATCAAATATTTGAACTGCCCCTACCTAACCACCATTGCTGCGACCAACAGGTCATACCTCGAGATTCTTGCCGCACTTCGCGATTTTACAAGATAACTCTACGACCGGATAAGGAACACCATAATACTTCCATAACCATTCCAAGTGGACCTTTGGTTAAAATAAGGTTAAATTAATACTGGGACAGAAAAACAATATTAAACTCAATTGGGCATATTCCACTTTTTAAGAGTTCGTTTTAAGCACGTGCTCAACATAAGGACAGATATATGGAAATAATAGTAAACTTAACATAACAACTCGAATCAGATGCAAGTTATACATGAACTCAAAACGGATACAACCTATGATCCTAAGAGTTCGTTTAAGGCACGTGCTCAACACAAGAACAGAAATATGGAAATAATAGTAAACTTAACATAACAACTCAAATCAGATGCAAGTTATACATGAACTCAAAACGGATACAACCTATGATCCCTTGCGTCCTCAGGATATTTAAATCATGGTCTACCTTCATGAACGACAAAAAATTTAAGAGAATACAACAATCAAAAGTGTCGGTGCCTGATTTGGTCACACCGGCACAAACAAGTGATTGCGGTGCTAATCCACTCTTTGCCCCGATGGCGGGTGAAGAGACGGGGGTTTTTATCCTGGTTCCGGCCACGGGGCCGTACGTCCAGCAGTGGTGCTGAGCACCAATTTCGTGTTGCTCGTAGTAGGGGGTTACAAGCAAGGTGGGTGAAGGAGATGAGCTCCTATGTCCCCGAGTTCAGCTATTGCTAACTAAGTGGTGTGTGTTCAGTGCGTGTGAACTTGAGTGTGCTTGACTGTGTGTCTGACTGTGCCCTCCCTTGTCTCGTTTGCATGAACTTCCCTTCCCCTTTTATAGACCAAGGGGGAGGGCGCGAGTACATGTGTTCGTCGTGTTGTTGCTAAGTGCACTGTGCTATCCATGCCGCGCACTATGCGAGCGGGAATCGCGCCTTCCAACTCCGGCTGACGACATGGCAGTGGCTGACGTGACGGAAATGCTGGCTCGAGGGTGAACGTCTCCCTCGAGCCTGGCTGCCGAGCCTCGAACGTCACGGACATTTCCGCTCGAAGGTGGTCGTCCACCTCGAGCGGGGCGGACGCTGAGGAGGAGTTGCCGTGGTGGGCCTTTGCTGGGCTGCGGAGCTAGGCCGTCGTCGTTGTGGGCCTTGTTGCCGAGTAGTTTAGGGTCCAAGTTAGGGTACCCCTTTTACAGGTACCCGACAGTAGCCCCCGAGCCTTCGCAGGAGTGAGGTTCAATCCTGCGAAGGTTGGTGTTCGTCGAGGCTTTCGAGGCCTTTGTCCCTTCGCGGGCTTCTGGGAATCCGTGGGGGCGCGCTAGCGCACCCGCGGGTGTAGCCCCCGAGCCTCCGCAGGGGTGGAGTGCAACCCTGCGGGGGCTGGTGCCTGTCGAGGCTTTTGAGGCCTCTGTCCCTCGACGGGTCTCCCTCGAGCCTTCGAGCTTCAAGGCTTTTCCAAGGAAGATTTCGTGGTTTCGTGGGAGAAGTGGGCGCGCTTTTTCAGGCGAGGCGTGCGGGCGCAGTTCGACACGACCGCACGTTTACTGCGCCAGATTCCTCGAATATTACGGCGCAATTAAAGCGGTTAGCGCGGTTGACGCGGCCCGCGCCGTTACGTCTCCCGGGGCGGGCCTGACTGTCAGCCTAGGGGGCTGTCGCGTCACGGCCGGCGTCCTGCCGCGCCTTGCTCCGCGGGGGAGTATAAATAGCACGGCAGGGCTCCTGCCAAGGGTACGCCTCCCTTGCCTTCTAGCCTTTTACCTTCTAGCCTTTGCCTTCGAGCCCTTTGCGTCGTCTTCTTCCTTCGCCTAAGCTCCCACCTACCGCCATGGTGCGACTCGTCAACCCCGCGCCGTGGAAGCCGTCGACGGCCTCCAAGATTTGCCTCCAGGGGCTCGTGGAGGTTGGAGTGCTGCCACCGAACGTCGACGGCGAACCGCCGGTTTGCATCTCACCGGGGGCCGCTGCGGAGCCCGCCCCGCCGGCGGGCTACGTCGTCAGCCTCGTTCGCCTCCATGAGCGGGGCTTCGGCGTTCCGGCGGGAAGGTTCTTGCGAGCGTTGTGCTTCCACTACAAAGTGGAACTACACAACTTCTCGCCTAACGCGATCTCGCAGGCGGCGGTCTTCGTCGCCGTCTGCGAGGGCTACTTGGGCATCGAAGCCCATTGGGACCTGTGGCGCCACCTCTTCTTCGGCGAGCTCTTCTTAGAGTTCGTCTCCAAGGGAGTCCGTCGCCCTGCTCGCGCTGGTGGCCTCGTGCTCCAAGTCCGGAGGAGCCGCAAGGAGCTTTACATCCCTTGTTCCATGGTTTCCAACAACCAAGATTGGGACAAGGGGTGGTTCTACCTCCGCAACGATGGGGGGCGTATGCCGCCCTACACCGGCAGGTTGCTGACGAAGAAGCAGGACCGCTGGGCCTACGGGGTGTCGCCGCCGGAGCAGAAGGACAAGCTCGCTCCATTGATCGAGGCGCTCCAGCGCCTTTCGAGGCACGGCCTCACCGCCGGTGGGGTCATCGCCAACTTCCATCGGCGGCGGGTGCTTCCCCTTATGCAGAGGAGGCTCCCGTTGACAGCGATGGCGGCGGAGCCGTTGCCCGACGCCATCGCCGTTTAGCGGGCACGGCGTGCCGTCGACCGGCTGGCGGACGACCCGTGGGCAGTGTCCATGCGGCCCGAGGATGGCCACCTGAGCTTCGTAAGCGACCTTTCGTCCCTCGTATTTGCTTTACGTTTCGATTCCGCGTGTTCGTTAGCTCGCAGATGGTATTTCGCAGGGTCTGTCCTGCGGCCATACTTCCAAGCCCCCTGTCCCCGAGGACAGGGCTGTCAACCGCACCCTCGCCGAGAAGGCGAAAGAGGACAAGGATGGGAAGGAGGCGCGGCGGAAGCGAAGGGAGCGGAAGAAGAAGAAGCACTTGGCGGAGAATCGCGAGCGGGAGAGGCAGGGACTCTCACCGCTCCCGACGCCGGAGACTTCCCCTGATCCTGATGGTGAGGGATCCGAGGAAGACGGTGGGGCGAGGAGTCCATCTCCTCTCGAGCTTCCCATCTCTTCTCGGGCCTCCCCTGGTGGGGCCGCCCCTGCTGCAGCGTCAGGGGGCGGCAGCGGAGAGCCCGTCGACCTCGAAGCTTCGCCGTCGATCGTGGTGCCTGCTTCTGGGAGTCCGTCGGGGGTAGCAGCGGCTGCCCTCGAGGCACCCCAGGATCGAGGCGAGGCACCCGAGCGGCCGAGCGCTGTCGAGGTGGCTCCAGCTCATGGACCAGGAGTAGAGGCTTCCCAAGGAGAAGCCGGCGCCCCTACAGAAGGCGAGGGGGTTTCGGGGGTGACTCCTCAAGAAGGGGCCGGCACCTCTACGGGAGGCGAGGCCTCGAGGATGGCTCCTCAAGGGGAGGCCGGCGCCTCCACGGGAGGCGAGGTCTTGAGGGTGGCTCCCGTCTCAGCCTCGAGGCCGAAGCGGAAGCTCCCCATCGTACGGTAAGTTTTCTTCGTTGCTCACTTGCCGTTGGTACTTCATTTTTGTTTCTGACTGAGCTTTTTTCGTGGCGCAGTCGGTCTGGCGGACGGACCGTGCCTTCCCTTGCGCCGACCAAGGCCCTCAAGATCGGGCCAAGCTCGTCGCCTCACCCGTCCTCGCAGCTCCTGGGCCTGGCGAATGAGGTCGTGCAGGACTTCGTCACCTTCTTCGACGCTCAGGCGGGGCTGCAGGTCGAGCGGCAGCCGTGCGAGGAGGCGCCCCGGGTCCTCGAGGGGCCAAGGCCGCCTCAACTCCTCGCGGGCGTTGCCGAGCCCCGCGCCGAGGTTGCCTGGACCGAGGATGCCACCCCCGCGCCTGGGGAGGCTCTTCGTGTCGAGGAGTCGTCTGCGGCGTCCGTGGAGGCGGACGCCGCGGTGGTCCCCCCGCGTGAGGGGGGAGAGGAGCGAGCCTTTGGCGGCGGGTTTCCACACCTGCCAGAGCTGGCCGAGGCTCTGGAGGTGCGAGCCCCCGGGCCGCACGGGCACGAGAGCGGCGGGACCACGCCATCGACCCTCCTCGTGCTTCCAGCGGGGCCAGCGTCGGCCGAGCCCAGCGGAGTACCTGCTCGCGTTAGCGAGCATGGGTCCCCCGTGATGTGGCAATCCCGCAGCGATCTTCCCGAGCAGTTCATTCGTGAAGCCGCGGCGGAGGAGCGTCTATGGGACACTCAGTTGGAGCACGGTCAGGGTGTCGTCCGGGCGCTGCGGGACGCTCTTCGTTTTCACGACAAGGCCGGTAAGGTCCACCAGGTGCGTTTCGTTGCAAGCCGGTGTTCTGCCATAATAACTTTTCAAGAGATGCTTAGCTCGTTTTTTGCAGGAACTCCGCAAGGAGGCGTTCGCGAAGAACGACCAAATTGCGGGGTTGTTGCTGGAGCTTCGCCGTTTGTCGGGGGTGGTGGAGGCTCGGGACCGCCAACTGGCCGACCTCGAAGACGCTCGGGACCGAGTTGTCGCCGAGTGTCGGGAGAAGGGCGAAGTCATCACTCGCCTAGATGGCTTGGTCAGCGCCCTGCGCGAGCAGCTCGCGAACAGCAGCACTTGGCTGGACAACAAGCGAGTCGCGCGCAGGGCGGCGGAGTCGGCGCTCGAGGAGGAACGGCGTCTCGTGGTCGAGGCTCGAGACCAGCTCGAGCTGAGAAGGCGGCTCGGGCCACGGCGGAGAAAGCCCACGAGGCTGCCCAGGGTCAAGTCGAGGGTAAGCCGATCTTGCTCGAGCCTGATCCTTTTGCTTTGTTGCCTTTTCGTTTCTGACAGCCTTGTTGGTGCAGCGTTGAAGCAAGCGCTCAAGGTCGAGACGGAGTCGAAGGAGGCCGTGCTGGTGGCACACTCGGCGACCCAGCGCGAGCTCGATGAGCTGGTGCAGGCTGCTTCGGCGGCCTGCAACGAAATCGCTGGCGCCGACGTGCAGTCCGGCAGCTCCCTCGCCAGTCGCCTTCGAGCGCTTGGGGGCCACTTCACCTCACGTGTGAAGGAAGCCCTCCTACTCGGGGTTCGGAAGGCGCTTGGAGTGGTCACGACCCACTACCAAGCGGACCTCTCGAAGCTCGCCGCCGGGTATGTCGTCGCCGACAATCTCAACAACGAGGAGGCCGTGGCGGCGATCGAGGAAGCCGATGCTGCTGCTGACGAGACGGCGCGGGTGCTCGCTGGCCACTTCGAAGGCGTCCTCTTTCCCGGCGAGGATGGTGATGGCTGGGACGACCTTGGCGGCGAGGGCGATCCCTGAAAGTCTCGGGCCATCAAGCCCGAGTGTAAAAAGTAGTTTAGGAATTCGAACTTTTTTGATGTAAGATTAATTTGTTTATATCCTACGAAACATCGTTCATTTCGCTTTAAACGGGATGTTATTTTCATGCGATATCTTCGCGACGCGCATTGTGCCCGATGCATGTGCCTCGAGAGCAAAACGTCACTAGGATCGATCGTACGTGAATGACTTAGGCGGAGGGAAGTGAGGTGTTGCCGTAGCCTCGAAGCGTATGCGAACACTCGGCTCAGGCGACCCTGCCCTTGTCCGTTTCACGCCTAGTGAGTTCCCTTCGAGGTTTTGCAAAGGGTTTTTTTTTGAAAAAAGTGACGATTTTTTCGGGGGTCCTTCCCCATTTAACCCCTGAGGGTGGGATGGTTCCACCAAGGGTAGAGCCAATCCACCCTCGAAACATGCATGGAACAAAAGTTCGTTTTATTCATTTCCAAACTGTGGGGGTTAAATCCAACAGTATGTACAAAAGTTTCGAGGGCCACGGGCCACTCTAGGGATAGAAACGACGTAGCTGTTGGATGTTCCAGGCGTTCGTGAGGATCTGCCCGTCCTTGTTAGCTAGCTTGTATGTCACGGGCTTGAGGACTTCGGCGACGATGTATGGCCCCTCCCATGGGGGTGTAAGCTTGTGCCGCCCTCGGTTGTCCTGTCGAAGCCTTAACACGAGGTCTCCCTTGTAGAGATCTCGGTGCCGGACCCTTCGAGCCTGTTGTCGACGTAGGCTTTGCTGGTACCTTGCTGAGTGGAGTAGGGCCACGTCTCGAGCTTCGTCGACCTGGTCGAGCGAGTCTTCTCGAGCCTGGCAGTTTTGCTGTTCCCGGTACGCTCGGAGCCTAGGGGACCTATATTCTAGATCCGTGGGGAGGATGGCCTCTGCCCCATAGACGAGGAAGTACGGGGAGAACCCTGTCGCTCTGCTTGGGGTCGTTCTCAGACTCTAGATCACCGATGGTAGTTCTTGCACCCACCTTTGTCCAAACTTCTTCAGCTTGTTGTGAATTCTAGGCTTTAGGCCTTGTAGAATCATGCCATTGGCACGTTCTACTTGACCGTTCGTCTGTGGGTGGGCCACCGCCGACCAATCCACTCGGATATGGAAATCATCGCAGAATTCTAAGAACTTCTTTCCTGTAAATTGGGTGCCGTTGTCGGTGATGATGGAGTTGGGAACCCCAAACCGATGGATTATGTCGGTGAAGAAAAGCACCGCCTGCTCAGACTTGATTCTACTGATGGGTCGAGCTTCGATCCATTTGGAGAATTTGTCGACCGCCACCAATAGGTGCGTGAAGCCCCCGGGCGTTTTTGCCATTGGCCCGACAAGGTCGAGGCCCCATACGGCAAAAGGCCACGTGATGGGGATAGTTTGCAGCGCCTGGGCAGGAAGGTGTGTCTTGCGTGCGTAGAACTGGCACCCTTCGCAGGTTCGTACCACCTCCATGGCGTCCGCCACGGCAGTGGGCCAGTAGAAGCCTTGTCGAAAGGCGTTGCCTACGAGCGTGCGCGGGGCAGCGTGATGTCCGCACACGCCCGTATGGATGTCGAGGATGAGCTCTCTTCCCTCGGGTATCGGGATGCAGCGTTGCAAGACCCCCGAGGTTCCCCGTCGGTATAGTTCCCCTTCGATGACGAGGAACCGTTTAGCTTTCCTCGCAACGCGCCTTGCCTCCGTTCGATCGTTAGACAAAATGCCTTGATCGAGCCAGTCGAGGTACGGGCTCCGCCAATCTCGAGGTGACGGGGCCTCGTCGATTTCCATCGCCTCCGCTTTGTCTTCCTCTTCCGAGCAAGACTCGTACCCCATGGGCTCGTCCTCATCCACCAAGAGCTCCGCGCTCGTGGGGTCGAGGGCGGCCGCTCGAGTGTCGGGTGCGGTCGAGGCTCGGGCCGAGGTGGCGACGGTGATCGAGGGTCCGTCGATGTCCTTGGCGAACACGTTCGGGGGAACGGTGGCTCGCCCCGACGCGATCTTTGCCAATTCGTCGGCCTCCTCATTATATCTTCGTGCGATGTGGTGGAGCTCGAGGCCGTCGAACTTGTCCTTCATCACCTGATCAACGACCATTTGCGAGTCGCCACGGATGTCGAGGCGCTTAATGCCGAGCTCGAGCGCGATTTTCAAGCCGGCCAGGAGCGCTTCATACTCCGCCATGTTATTGGATGCAGGGAAGTTGAGTCGCACGACGTATCGAAGGTGCTCCCTGCGAGGTGAAATGAAAAGCAGGCCGGCGCCGGCGCCGGTCTTCATTACCGACCCGTCGAAGTACATTTCCCAGCAGTCGAGGCTGGACTTCGACGGGGCAGCTGGGTGTCGGTCCATTCGGCTACGAAGTCCGCCAAGGTCTGAGACTTGATGGCTTTTCTTGGCGCGTAAGCGAGGGTCTCCCCCATCAGCTCCGTTGACCATTTCGAGATTCGTCCAGAGACCTCGTGGTTCTGGATGATTTCGCCTAGTGGGAAGGACGACACGACGGTCACCGGGTGAGCCTCGAAGTAATGTCGCAGTTTACGTCGAGCCAACACAATGGCGTAGATCAGCTTCTGGACGTGGGGATACCTCGTCTTGGTCTCGGTCAGAACCTCGCTGATGTAGTACACCGGTCGCTGGACCGTCAGAGAGTGTCCTTCCTCGGTCCTTTCCGCCACTATAACCGCGCTGACGACTTGAGTGGTCGCTGCGACATAGAGGAGGAGAGGTTCGCCCTCTTTCGGTGATGTAAGGATCGGCGTGTTCGTTAACGCTATTTTGAGTCGATCGAGAGCTTCTTGGGCCTCCGCGGTCCAGGCGAAGTGCTCTGACTTCCTCAAAAGTCGATACAGAGGTAGCCCCTTCTCCCCGAGACGAGAGATGAAGCGACTTAGGGACGCCAGGCATCCCATCACCCTCTGTACACCCTTTAGGTCGCGGATCGGTTCCATCTGCTGGATGGCCGTGACCTTTTCGGGGTTGGGCTCGATGCCTCGTTCGGAGACAATAAAGCCCAAGAGCATACCTCGAGGCACACCGAAGACGCACTTCTCAGGGTTGAGTCTTACTCCGTGCGCCCTGAGGCAGCTAAACACGACCTCGAGGTCGCGCACCAGGTCGTCCGCCTTCCTGGTTTTTACGACGATATCATCGACATATGCCTCTACGATACGACCTATATGATTCCCGAAGACGTGGAGCATACAGCGTTGGTACGTGGCCCCGGCGTTTCGAAGGCCGAAGGGCATCGTAACGTAGCAGTACATGCCAAAAGGGGTGATAAAGGAAGTCGCGAGTTGGTCGGACTCCTTCATCTTGATCTGATGATAACCGGAGTACGCATCAAGGAAACATAAAAGTTCACATCCCGTTGTGGAGTCTACAATTTGGTCTATTCGTTGTAAAGGAAATGGGACTTTCGGGCATGCTTTATTCAAGCTGGTGTAATCTACACACATTCTCCACTTCCCATTTTTCTTTTTTACAAGTACAGGATTTGCTAGCCACTCGGGATAAAAAACTTCCTTGATGAATCCGGCCTCCAAAAGCTTGCATACCTCTTCACCGATCGCCCGCCGCTTCACTTTGTCGAAACGGCGGAGGCGCTGTTTGACCGGCTTGGAGTGGGGGCGGATATCAAGAGAGTTGTGACATCCCCGATTTTTACAAGGAATGAAGTTTGACCAAAGTAAAAAATTTGGTTAAAATTCGACATAAATTTGAAGTAAAAATGTATAATTGATCGGCAAGATTGGAGGAGAATGTTTGACACAAAAATTTGGATGAAAAAGAGTATGGAAATAGCTCAATTAAATGGAGAAAGAAAAAGGGAAAGGTCACTATTCACCATCTGAAAATAGGGGTTTAAAATTTCAGTTTTGGCCATGTTGATCAGCAATGTTTGAGTGATCATAAAAATTTATTGGTTGATCCTTTGACCATGGTATAACAATGAAAGTTGTAAAGTAAGGTATAAAGAACAACTTTGTTTTTGGGATCAGTTTGAGGTTAGATGCAAATCAAGGAGAAAAACTGGGTTAAAAATCGAATCAGAAAAAGATTGAGGAAATTCATAGTTAAAACGGCTGAAAACTTCAGTTTCAAATTGAGCTCAAACCGTTGAGAATTTGAAAGAAGTCCAAAAATAAGAAATGAAATTCAAGTCAAGGCAAAGAACTTTTGTGTTTTGAGGAATAGCATGTTCTATTCAAAATTTGGGAGTAATTTGAGTTTGCATTTCTGAACCAACCTAGGGTTTCAGAGTTCTTATTTACACCCTAACCCGACCGGGGATCAAGGCTCGAATTCGAGCGATTGATCGAGAATTTGAGTATGGTGCCACAATAGAAAATGAAATTGAATGTGTTACGGACAAGTTTCATTTGGGGATCGAGGAGAGTTTGAATGAAAAGTTGAAAGTAATTTGAAGAATTCAATTTCGGGGTCTGAAAATGGGGAATAAAATCGGCCCGCATTGGAGCTTCAAATTCGCGCTACACACTGCTCGAATTGCAAAGGTTGCAACAGGAAAGTTGGAGTGCTATGTTTCTTCTACAAGTTTTGTGTTCAGAGTTTGACAAGTTTAGAAGAAGCTTTGGGAGAAATTTTGGCCGCAATCTCCCGGTTCCGAGCTCGGTTGGCGGCAATGGCGACCGACGTCGGTGGATGAGGCGGTGGCTCGGCCACGCGTCGCCGGGCATGTGATCGCCGTGGCAGTGTGTTAAGCAGGAGGTGGCGGTCGTCTTGGGGCAGCTCTCGTCGATATATACCCGCCCTACGCCGCGTTCTTCTTCTTTTCTTCCTCCTCCTCGTTCCCGTTCACTTCTCGGTCACCGGCGAAGCTCGCCATCGCGTTCCCTTGTCCAGCCACCTCCGTCCGATTCCTTCCGCAGATAGCTTCGCCTTGACCTTCTCTACCTCCCAGACCAACTATCTTTCGCTCTCATCACCTCCAGAGCCTCTGCGCCGCCATCTTCCTCAGCATCTTCGGTGAGCTCGGTTCTGCAAGGTCGGCTCTCGTTGAAGTAGTTGGTGTGGTGGGTTTGGTCGCGAGGTCAATGTGGTTCTGGGTTGTGCTTGAGTCGTAGTTAGTGTAGGAGGGATCAGTTGGGCGAGAGCGGCTTGGGGCAGCCGGGGAGCGCCGCTCGCCGCCGTGCGCACGTCCGCCATGGCTGGCGCACGTGAGCAGGGCGCCTGGGGGCATCTCGGCTCGTGCTAGGCGGTGTCGTAGGGCGCGGAGGCGAGGTCGGAGAGGCTCGTCGACGGCGAGTCGGGGCCGGTCGAGGCCGGCGGAGGCGCGATCGGCGCGCTCCTCTGTTTTAAACAGAGGAGGGGCGTCGGGGGAGGAGGAGTTCGGGGGGGTTTCTGCAAAAGTGTTTAAGGCGTTTTCTAAATAGATCTAAATTTCGTGGAGAGTCCAAAAATGATGAAATCAATTTTCTTAAACTTGTTTTAAAGTTTGTCATCCATTAAAAATGTTAAATAACCTTGTGTAGCTAATTAATTTAATTCCTTTGTTTAGATTAATTAAATAAATGTTAATAATTTCTAAAAGGGTTAAAATTCTGAATAATTCTTTTATAATTAGAAATAATTTATAAAATTGTTTTATGTATTTATTTAAATGCTTTATCATTTTAGAAAAGGATTTTATATCCTTAAAAATCAACTAAAAATGATTTAAGGCAAGTTTTATTAAAGGAAAAATATAGGTGTGTCTTTTAAAAATCTTGGGTAGTTTGTGTTGGCTTGCAACTTTATCGAGAAGGGAAAGTTGCTTAGCTTCTTTGAAAAGTGTTGCATAAGATATATCTCTAACTTGCATTACGTTTTAGTCTCTCAAGCTTCGGAGTACGAGCTCGTGGGATTCGTGGAAGAGCAGCGACAAGTCAAGGAAGTGATCGTCATCGCTCCAGAATCTCGTATCGCATAAGAATCTAACCTGCCCGTGATTCCAGGCAAGCCCCGGAGCATCTTTGAATCACCCATTTATTTCATAATACTCATGAGTCCAAATCTTATGATTTTATGTGCATAAGGTTAGGGATTGGTTGAAACCCTTTTGATGCATGAAATATTCCTTGATAGAACTATCCTTGCCTAGCTAAGAAATTTGATTAGCAATATCTACATTGGCTATGCTTAGTAAGTTAAGTAAAAGATGATGAACTAGGCCATCACCAATCTTATATGAATCACGAAAGATTCGAGTTGATAAATAGTGGGCAGAAGCTGGTAGGAGAGATTGAGGTAAGCTCGATCCATAGTTCTGCCTACTTGTTTAAGTGACTAAGGACCGTTCCGATTGTTTAAGTGATTGATCAAGTGATTTTACCTGGTTTCTTACTGGGTTATGGGACCAATAAAGCCAATTAGATTAGTTGGTTCACTGATTGGAAATATCGCTTACCCGTGCTTGCTGGGTCGGAGAAAGGCGGGACCGTAGCCTGTAACTCACGGGGTGGTCGCCAGACGTGGGGCCCACGTGGGGGTGCGTTTCCGGGTTCGAGTAAGGATATTTCCGGTCGTTGGCCCCGCTGATTGAAAGGTTGTTGCGTACAGTAAGATCGACTGTGCGTGAATGGGGGCTAGGCATCTCCTGCAGGATGTACATGGATCCGGATCGACACAACTCTTGGTTATGAGTGCACTTGATCAGGTTTTAAACATCGTAGAGGAAACAAGTTGAACAAGATCAGTGTGATTCATAAATGCTGGTTGAGCTTAGTACAACCTGTATGCAAAATATTTTCTAACCTAGATGGATAAGTAACAACTCAACTGAGCTAAAATAAATAAAATATAAGGATCAAGTTTTAGTAATGCTTTTAAGCAAAAGAGTCGAGTCAGCCAAATCCACATACAGCCCACTCATATTCCTTGAGAGTCTTTTCTTTGGTAAGGCGGGTAAGTCTTGCTGAGTACCTTCGTACTCAGGGAATCTCCCTTTTGTTTTTCAGAAGAAGCTACGGACGACATCACCAAGACGATCCAGAAGACCTAGATCATCGTGGTCCCGGTGATTCTAGGGTTAAGCCGGAGGCTGTAGATATGTGTGATATAGAACTACCTAGACTGGTTTGTATTAAACTCTTAGTATGCATTTAAGTTCTCTTCAAAACCTGGCTTGTAATAAGTAAGAACCTTGGTATGCTGTGTAAAAATGATAATGCTCGTTGTGTTCTCCTTACCGAAAACGATCCTGATGTATGGCAAAGATATGAGTTAACGTGGTTTATCGAGGAGTTCAAGGGACACTCGATAGATCACCAGTTTAAACTGTTTGAAGTGCGTCCGATGACCTTAAATGGCCGTTATGGCGCACTTGAGCCAGTTTAAATTGGCGGTTCTGCCACAAGAGTGCTCGGCGACCTCCCTCGGAATGCCTGGCATGTCGGAGGGGCTCCACGCAAAGATGTCAGCGTGGGCGCGGAGACAGTCGACGAGCACAACTTCCTATTTATGGTTGAGGGAAGAGCTGACCCTCAACACCCTGCCGTCGTGGCTGTCGGGGTCGAGGGGGACAGTCTTGGTGTCCTCAGCGGGCGCGAAACTCCCCGGTTGCCGTTCGTTGGCGTCAGGGGGCGTGTTGACGATCGCCTCCAGATCAGCTACGAGGGTCTCGTCGAGGGCGAGGGCCTCCGCGAGCTCAATGCTCTCGACGTCGCACTCATAGGCGTGCTTGACCGTTGGGCCGACCGTGATGACTCCGTGAGGCCCTGGCATCTTCAGCTTGAGGTAGGTGTAGTTGGGGATGGCCATGAACTTGGCGTAGCACGGCCTTCCCAAGATGGTGTTGTAGGCTCCTTTGAAACCCACTACCTCGAAGGTGAGCACTTCCTTGCGGAAGTTTTCCGGGGTTCCGAAGCAGACGGGCAGGTCGATCTGCCCGAGAGTTTGGACACGTTTTCCAGGCGCAACTCCATGGAAGGAGGACTTGTTGGGCCACAACTCACTGGTGCTGATTCCCATGAGCTCCAAAGTTGGAGCATATAGGATGCTGAGGCTGCTGCCGCCGTCCATGAGCACCTTGGAGAAGCGCGTGTTGCCGATGACGGGGTCGACAACGAGGGGATACTGTCCGGGGTTCGAGATATGGTCGGGATGGTCTTCGCGACCGAACGAGATGGTCCCTGAAGACCAGTCGAGGTATGAGGGGGTCGCTGGCCGGGCCAGCAGGACCTCCCTGCGTTCCCTCCTCCGCTGTCGAGGTTTTAGGTTGGCTGCGGGCCCCCCATGATGAAGAACACATGTTCCACCTCGGGGTATCCATCGTTGTCCTTGCCGCCACCATCCTTGGGCTGACCGCCATCCTTTCGAGGGATGCGGTTGTAAAACTTCCGCAGCATCTCGCATTGCTCGAGAGTGTGAGCGACCGCGGTCTTGTGGTACGGGCATGGATCTTGAGGAGGTCGTCGAAAATGCCCCCACCACGCGGGGGATCCCGAGGCCCCTTGTGGTTAGGGTCGACCGCGAGGGCCTCATCTTCGACGTTGCCCGCTTCGCGGGGCGCCCGGGGCTTCTTTCCCTTCTTGCCGTGCTTCCGCTTCTTCGAGGGGCCCTTTGTCTTGTCGTCCTCCGCGGACGCTTCCTCGGGACGCTTTCCCTTCCTATCATTGAAAATGGCATTGGCTGCCTCTTCCCCTGGGGCGTACTTCGAGGCCACCTCGAATAGCCGGTTTGCGTCGGGGGGTGGGCTCCTCCCCAACTTGCACACCAAGCTATAGCATGTGGTGCTCTCGAGGAAGGAGTCGATGATCTGATGGTCGGTGATGTTGGGAAGCTCGGTGCAGCGCTTGGAGAAGCGCCGGATGAAGTCCCTCAAGGATTCGCTGGGTTTTTGTTTGCACCCTCGAAGGTCCCACGTGTTTCCGGGGTGCACGTAGGTGCGCTGGAAATTCCCCACGAAGGTCTCGACCAGGCCGTTCCAGTCGCGGATCCGGTTGGGGGGCAGATGCTCGAGCCACGTCCGCGCGGAATCTGCTAGGTGGAGTGGCAGATTGCGGATGATCATGTCGTCATCTGTGGCGCCGCCGAGCTGGCATGCTAGGCGGTAGTCGTTCAACCATACCCTGGGGTCCGTTTCCCCAGAGTATTTGGTGCTGTAGGCTGTCGGAAGCGGGGGGAAATCAGGGCGGTGCGGATGTTGCGACTAAACACCCGCGTTCCCATTGGCTCCGGGGCCGTATCCCTGTCCCACCCAACGTCGGTGCTTCCGCGTTGGTGGACCCAGGATCCCTCTCGCTGCCTCATTCGGTTCAGCGTATTGCGGGCGTCGCCATCGTTGATCGCGCCTCGGGTGTCCCGGAGGCGTGATCTCGCGGGCGCTCTCGCGGGAAGTGTTCCTGGTTCGGGGGCACGTGGTTCGCTCACGTGGCGTCGCGCCATATCCCGGTGGGAGTCGCCCCGGGACTGCGCTCGTGCCCTGCCGTTAGGCCGGGGTGAGCGCACCGATGACTCCCCTCCTCGCTCGCCCTTCGAGGCTGATGAGCGTCGAAGGCGGGAGGCTGAGCTCTCGGCCTGCTGTCGGGCGGCGTTCTCAACCAACTTTTGGGCCTCGAGATGCAGCTTTCGCCCCTCGAGGGTAGCTGCTTCTGGCATGGCTCGGAGGAGCGCGGCCGCCGCGATGAGCTTTTGGCTCGTTCTAGGAGCGAGGTCGTCATCTCCGCCTTCGGCGAGGATGCGGGCCTGAGCTACACGCCCTGCGCGCCGCGCGTCCGTGCCGTGTTCGTGACCTTGTTTGGGCGGCTCGTGATCGGAGCGTGCTGGTGGTGAGACGTCACCACTTCCCAAGTCGTGGGGGCGAACGACTCGTGGCAGGCGGCGTGGATGCCGCTCGTCCTCGGAAGGCGAGTGAACCGATGGGTCCGGTGGCTGCGCGCCTACCGGATCTACGCCGTCGTTGCCTCCCTGGTCGTCACCCCCACCCTCGTCGTCCGACGTCGATCCTTCGCTGACTCGCCCGTCGCTGATGACGAAACACTCCCTAGTCGGATCATACTCATCATCGGAATAGCCGAAGCAATAATACGCCGCTGTTTGGAAGGCCAGAAAAGCCTCTGGGTCGCGGAGACCCGAGTAGTCCCAACCAGGGTGCTCATGCTCAAAGGCATATCCATCGTCGGGCGTCAGAGCGGCGAGGTCGCGTCCCGAGGCCGGGTGACGACCTGGCTGGCCATCATACGCACTCATGGCGGTGCGGACGATCGAGGCATACGTGGCCGTAGGGCCGCGTAGCCCATAGGGATAGGGACATGCCGTCATAGCACGTAGCACAGAAAATGGTCCTGGGAGGAAGGGAGCGGCCTTCTCCTGTGACCCTGATCGCGGGATCTCCCCTTCCCTTGCGGGAGGGGGGATGTCGACGTCTGCGGCGCGCCTTGCAGCGCGCGCTTGTCGTACGCGAGGTCCGGGACAACTCCGTCATCGTGGTGCTGCCAGTGGCAGTTGAGATGGCTCCAGCTGGTGGGTCGGTTCCTCCTGGAGGATGTGCATGTGGTAACCATCGCCACATGCCTGGAACCGTAAGCTCCCGAACCAGATCTCCTGCCCCACTGGGAGCAGATTGCTCTCGCCCAGCGGAGGGCGTCCTTGGTCGAAGTTCGCCATCGGGAACGAGGATTGCGCAGCGCTGGTCCCCTACCTGGCGCGCCAACTGTCGGTGTCTGATTTGGTCACACCGGCACAAACAAATGATTGCGGTGCTAATCCACTCGTTGCCCCGATGGCGGATGAAGAGACGGGGTTTTTATCCTGGTTCCGGCCACGGGGCCGTACGTCCAGCAGTGGTGCTGAGCACCAATTTCGTGTTGGTCGTAGTAGGGGTTACAAGCAAGGTGGATGAAGGATATGAGCTCCTATGTCCCCGAGCTCAGCTATTGCTAACTTGAGTGTGTTTGACTGTGTGTCTGACTGTGCCCTCCCTTGTCTCGTTTGCATGAACTTCCCTTCCCCTTTTATAGACAAGGGGGAGGGCGCGAGTACATGTGTCTGTCGTGTTGTTGCTAAGTGCACTGTGCTGTCCATGCCGCGAACTATGCGAGCGGGAATCGCGCCTTCCAACTCCGGCTGACGACATGGCAGTGGCTGACGTGATGTCCTTCCTTCTTGTGACGACTCACGACGTCGAGGGTGGCAACTTGCGTACGGCGTCCGGATCGAGTCCCTGTAGCCTCCTTCGAGGTTCGCCTTCGAGGATGGTAGCGCATCCGAGGCGAGCAAAGTCAAAGGAGTGGTTGGCACAGTGCTGCTGCCAAGTTAGGTCTGGCCGTGCAGCATGACGCTCAGAAGTCCACTGTTGCGAGTGGATTTGACTGGTGTCTTCTCCGGGGTGGGTGGTGGCGTGGAGCAGTGATTCCCCTTCTTTTTTACTGCAGAGGAGTGTCATCATGACTTGGAGTGATGGGTCGCAGAACCTTGGGCGTCGTTCCCGGCATGGCCGGCTCGAGCTTCGTCAGCTCGAGCTTACCGAGCCTCAAACGTGACGGAAATGCTGGCTCGAGGGTGAACGTCTCCCTCGAGCCTGGCTGCCGAGCCTCGAACGTCACGGATATTTCCGCTCGAGGGTGGTCGTCCACCTCGAGCGGGGTGGACGCTGAGGAGTTGCCGTGGTGGGCCTTTGCTGGGCTGCGGAGCTAGGCCGTCGTCGTTGTGGGCCTTGTTGCCGAGTAGTTTATGGTCAAGTTAGGGTACCCTTTTCATAAATACCCGACAAAAAGCAAGGATCATAATACAGAAGCAAAAGAGTTTACGACGAAGCAAGCTTACAGAAATATAAAAGAAAAGGTATATATTTTCATTTTGAATTCCTTTATATTCTTCAAAAAAAAATTTAAATCAATTATTAAATAAAAAATATTTAGCCATACTGACTTTACCAAAAAAACAGGAAAATTACAAAAAAAAAAACAGCCCTAGCCAATCTCAACCATCAAAATTAATCAACAGGTAATTGTACTATCCTTAATTCCCTCTACGCCTGTAAATGTTTTTTTAGTTTTCATATTCAATCAACTTACAAATCTCATTTACAGCGCCAATGACAAAGCTTTGCAAAGAAGAAGCTACCCAGAACAGGAAGAGAAGGAAAGAACAACTTGAACTGAAAAGAAGTAAAAGAAGATCTGTCGAAACAGAGGAAACCAACAAGACGAAATCAAGACTAGCAAGGAAAAAACGAAAGGAAAGACTACAACAAAAAAAGGATGCAAAGCGTTCAAGAACAGATCAAGGAAACAAAAGTAGAGTGGAAGACAATCAAGAATCGGAGATTAACAAAAATTCAGCAAATGCAGATACAACTATCCACAACTGTGGAAAGCCTACATGCAGATGCAAACACTGCAATGCTCTGCTATGGTTCCAGGAAAGATTATCACCAAAAGTAGGTACCAAAAAACCACGTTTTGGGATGTGCTGCAAACAAGGAAGATCCGACTACCACCACGAAAAGAGCCACCGCCTTACCTTGGAAACCTTGCAGCAGGTCCAAGGAGAAGATTCAAAGAACTTCAGAAAGAACATCAGGTCCTACAATTCAATGTTCTCATACACATCCACAGGAGGAATTGTGGACAGACAAATAAACAAAGGGCATGGACCATATGTCTTTCGCATACATGGACAGAACTATCACCACATCGGCACTCTACTACCTGAAGAAGGAAGCAAGCCACGTTGGGCACAGCTATACATCTATGACACAGAAAATGAGGTTCAAACCAGGATAGCTGCAACAAAATGTGCTGACGGTAAAACACCACTCGATCCTACAATCGTTTCTGAACTTCAGAGCATGCTAGATGAGACAAACGTCCTCGCTAAATCGTTTCGAATGGCAAAAGAAAGATTCAAAAACCTTGACTACCACGATTACACCCTGAAGCTAATTGCAGATCGAAACAGAGAAAGAACACACGGCTTGCCAGGGGCGAATGAAGTTGCAGCACTGGTGATAAAAGATCCAACTGATGAAACACAAGGGTGTGACATAATAATTGAGTACAAAGATATGCGGGCTAAGAGGATATCAGAAACACATCCAAAGCTCATGCCAATGCAGTACCCGCTTCTATTCCCGTACGGTGAGGACGGATACAGACTAAACATCCCATACGAAAAGAAAAACAGGAAGAATGTGACTATGCTGGAGTTCTACGCTTACTACCTTCATCATCGTCCAACCCAATCGATGTCGCTGCTTACGTCCGGACACTTATCCCTACAGTTCTGGGTCGATGTTTACACATGCATCGAGCAGAACAAGCTAAACTGGATCAGAAAAATCAAGGGAAGTTACAAACAGAACTCTACAGTGGCTTGCAAGATGCAATAGAGCGGGGTGACACTAGAGCAGAGATGGTTGGAAAAAGAATATTGCTGCCTTCATCCTTCACAGGAAGTATACGTAACAAGATGCAGAACTTCCAGGACGCAATGGCAATATGTCGTTGGGCAGGATACCCAAACCTCTTTGTAACATTCACATGCAACTCAAAGTGGCCAGAGATCCAATACATGCTGGACGAAACAGGAAGCAAACAAAAACCATCAGACCGATCTGATATCGTTGACAGAGTTTTCATGATTAAACTAAGAGAGCTGCTACGAGATATAGTGGAAGGTGAACAATTCGGAGAAACTATATCAGGTAAGCACCAAAATAATATTAACTGATGATTCCTCTGTTACCAAATTTAAATTCATAAAACTAATACAATTAAATTTAAATGCAGTGCTCTACACGATTGAGTTCCAGAAAAGGGGCCTACCACATGCCCACATATTGATATTTTTGAAGGACAAAACCTGCCATGACCCATCCAAAATCGACAACATAATATGCGCAGAGATACCAGACAGGGAGAGAGACCCAGCAGCATATGCGGCTGTTGAAAATTTCATGATGCATGGACCATGTGGACAGGCAAACATTAAGTCTCCATGCATGGTGGACAACAAATGCACCAAGCACTTTCCAAAAAATTTCACCACAGAGACATCAATCGATGAAGATGGATTTCCAATATATAGGAGGCGAGACGACGGAAGAGAAATAAAAAAAGGAAGCGTCAAGCTAGACAACAGATATTTTGTTCCATACAACAGAGATCTCCTGGTCAAATTCCAAGCTCACATCAACGTGGAGTGGTGCAACAGATCAGGTCAATCAAGTACCTATTCAAGTACATTCACAAAGGAGTAGACTATGTCCTTGGATTAGTCACAGAGAACAGCGAAAGTAACAAAGGTCCTGACGAGATAAAAAAGTACCTAGAGATGAGATACATATCAACGTCTGAAGCATGCTGGCGTCTATTCCAGTTCGAACTGAACTATCGAGATCCACCCGTTGAGAGACTAAATTTCCATCTCGAGGATGAACAGCAAATAATTTTCCCAGACTCGACGGACATAAGAAATATAGTAAAAAAAAAAGGAGTGAAGGAAACAAAGTTTATTCAATGGATGGAGGCAAACAAACAGCACGAAGAAGCAAGAGAATTAACGTACGCAGATTTCCCCACTAAATGGGTTTGGTTAGCAAAAGAAAAAAAATGGAAAAAAAGGAAAAATGGATACGCAATTGGAAGGATATACTATGCCCATCCCACTAGCGGAGAAAGATACTATCTCAGGATGCTACTAAACACCGTCAAAGGTTGCAAATCATATGCGGAGATAAGAACAGTAGAAGGAGTGACACACCCAACATTTAAATCAGCCTGCCAAGCAATGGGTTTCCTAGATGATGATAAAGAATGGATCGAATGCAAACTGGGCGACTGGATATCATCTCCGGCAACTATTCACCACTATACTAATGCACTGTGAAGTAACGGAACCAAAATTGTTATGGGAAACTACTTGGGAAGCACTGTCAGAAGATATCCAGCACAAGCGAAGGACGATACTAAAATTCCCAACGCTGCAGCTAAATGATTCTCAAAAGAAGGCTTACACTCTGATAGAAATTGAGAAACTGATGCGACAAGCAGGAAGGTCACTAAAAGACTATCCAGATATAGAGCTGCCAAACATAGCTGATCTAGAAGAACTTGGAAATAGGCTTATCAACGAAGAGCTAAACAACAACATTGACATCCTGAGGGACGAACACACGGCCATAATCAAAAACCTAAACTTCGAGCAAAAAGAAGCATATGACGCAATAATGGAGTCAGTCGAAAATGGTCTTGGAAAACAGATATTTGTCGATGGCTACGGCGGAACAGGAAAAACATACCTATGGAAAGCCATCACAACAAAGCTACGGTCCGAAGGAAAGATAGTACTTGCCGTCGCATCATGTGCAGTAGCTGCTCTTCTGCTACAAGGTGGAAGAACAGCACACTCAAGATTCAGAATCCCACTAAACATAACAGATGAATCCACATGCGAAATCAAGCCAGGGACACATCTAGCGGAGCTCCTCAAGAAGACATCGCTAATTCTATGGGATGAAGCTCCTATGGCAAACAGAAATTGCTTCGAGGCACTGGACAAGAGCCTCAGGGACATACTCAGATTTAACAATGACAAAAGCGACCAAAAACCATTTGGTGGAATGACCGTTGTTCTAGGAGGAGACTTCAGGCAAATCCTTCCCGTGATCCCAAAAGGCAGGAGAGAACACATAGTGAACGCTTCAATCAAACGCTCATACCTATGGAACCACTTTGAAATATACTACCTGACGAGAAACATGCGCCTAAGACCTATGTCAAACAGCACAGCTCAAAAAAAATGAGGTCGAAGAATTCGCTGAATGGATACTAAATATAGGAGATGGAAAAACAGCATCAGATGAAGGAGATGAATGGATACAAATCCCTGACGACCTCATGCTGCAGAAAGGAAATGACCCAAAAGAAACAATCGTGGAAAGCACATATCCTGACCTGCTAAAAAACTACAAAGATCCCAAATTCCTACAAGAAAGAGCTATACTGTGCCCAAGGAATGAAACGGTGGATGAGATAAATGACTACATAATGACCAAATTAGAAGGAGAAGAAGTAACGTACCACAGCTCCGACACCGTCTGCAAAGCAAGTACAAACAGCAATGGCATGGAGCAGTTGTACCCTGCAGAATTCCTAAACAGCTTAAAATTCCCCGGTATCCCAAACCACGAGCTAAAGCTGAAAGTCGGACTACCGGTGACGCTGCTTCGAAACATCAACCCATCAGCGGGATTATGCAACGGAACCAGAATGACAATTACTCAGCTTGGAAAAAAATACATCGAGGCAAAAATTATTACAGGTACACATGTGGGGGATAAAGTATACATATCAAGAATCATAATGTCACCAAATGAATCAAAGTGGCCGTTCGTGATGAAAAGAAGGCAATATCCGCTGTCAGTCTGCTTCGCAATGACAATCAACAAAAGCCAGGGACAATCTCTAAACATGGTCGGGATATATTTGCCAAAACAAGTTTTCTGCCATGGTCAGCTCTACGTGGCATTATCAAGGGTAACCAGCAGGAAAGGCCTAAAGATGCTAATCGACGACGCAGAAAGCCCGGGAGAAAACAAAGCGAGAAACATTGTTTACAAGGAGATCTTCTAATATAAATGTAACTCATGCTGTACACATCTGAAAACATTGTTCGATGGTTCATAAAGTAATAGATGTAATGATAAAGAAAAAGATGGAAAGAAATATAACCAGAGATAGTCAATTCAGAAATATATATATAAAAATATTTGCCATTTCATAGATTAATTGCAAATAAAAAAAACACGCAAATACTTACACACCCACAAAAAAAAACATAAGCTAATGTCAAGATACTCATCACTAATGGAACCACGCAGCACTCAGATAAACCAATAAGTTCGACTAAACCTGTTCCCACTATCGTTCACTTTCTGAAAAACAAAAAAGCAAATGTGCTGCTGCAACACACTCTACCACACACGATATCCAAGCAGGAGGACAGTAATCGCTATTCCAGGCATAGGTAGAAAAGACCATTCAAAGACAACGATAGATCTACAATCAAGAAGACCAAATCGACCAACAAAAAGATTAAAAAAATCCCAAATAATCCAAAACGACAACCACGAAGAGCAAATGGTTGGAGAAAAACAACAAACCTAGACCCTAAATTAATCCATCTATTGTGCAAACGTGAGACAGGAGAAGGAAAAGGGAAGGACGGGGCTCACAAAACAATGCTGCAGGGAGAAGGCCATCCATAGCCACCATGGGAGAACGGAGGAAAGGTAGAGAAAGAGGCGACAGTAAGAGCAGGCAGCCATGGTGGAGCAAAATAGATAAGAGAAAGTGCAAGGCATTCATACGAGAGAAGTTCAACGGTGAGAGAGAAAGACCCAACGCAGTCAATAGATCCCAGCGAACGAAGCCACGGAGAAGCCGAGGCGACAGCGGCGCACGATACTTCGAGACAGAACTCGAGTGTGCATGGGATAGAATATAATAAACGGTCGAGAACCCACCATGGGAAAAAATAAAGAATATAAAACAAATAACAAAATGAAATGAAAAAAAAAAGGTAGAAAAAAAATCAAGGAAAAAATAGAAAAAAAACTGATGAATACAATAATAGGTAATTTGAATATAGGAAAAGAATGCCATATATACATATCAGTCAAACAAAAAACAAGGCTTACATATTAAATATTAAAATCACCAAAAGACCACTTAAGGGCTACAGATACATCTTCAAAGCCTGCTTAGCGACGACAAATAAATAGGAAAACCTAAAAAAAAATGAATTTTTTTTTAAAAAAACAATCGACCACTCAAAAAAAACAAAAATAAAAAAATATTAAAATAAATACAAAATAAAAACTAGCTACCCGCGCTATTTGCGCGGGCCCCCATGCTAGTTACAAGTTATTTCAACTTTTTTTTAAGAATCAATGTTTCTTTTGATCAATTTTATACAATAAAGTATCAATATTCATAATACTAAATAAGTATCATTAATCTTTTTATTATGGGTTAATTGGAACGGTGCCATTGCAAATACGTGAGTTCTGAGATATACCATTACGATTTACATATTTGTAAACATACCATTACAATTTTTATCTTCTTTGAAACATGACATTTTCTACGTCTTTGAGTCTCTCGGACCCACTCGCAGGTTACCGTATTTTCGTATCACCAAAAATGCCCTTGCTACATGTCTTTTCTATGTCTCACTTTGCAAATGGGTCCCACACGTCATCCCTTTCCTCCATTCACAATCCAACTTCCTCCTGCACTATGTGAAGTCAAGGTTGAGTCCGGCTATGCTCGGCTGCCATTGGGCCATTGCTATGCTCGGCTCGACCTCAACCAGCTTTGCTCCTAACCTCTGTCACGTGGCCAGCACTGCATGAAATCAAGACGTTCCACTGGGCACCGGTCGCCGCCTCCGTCAAGCCACACGACCCGAACGTGGGTGAGCACGAGATCGATCCCTGTCACAGGGAGCCCGGCAGCCATGGCGTCGGCGAGCTCAAGCTTCATCCTAGTGAGTCCACTGGTCCCGACTCCAGCGAGCTTGAGCTCCGCCCAAACGAGCTCAACGGATCTAGCGCGGGTGAGCTCGAGCTCCCGACGAGCACCACGGCCGGGGCAAGAAGCATAGGCCAAACAGGGCGACCTTACCACGGAGCCCAGTGACCCAGCGTGGCCCTGGGGTGGGCGAGCTCGAGCTCGTCCCCCTACGACCATGGCGAGCATGGTGCTCGTGGGAAGAAGTATGGGAGGTAGGAGATGACATGTAGGGCCCGTGCGTGAGTGTAGGGGTAGTTTTGGCTATACTGGAATACATGTGTCTGCGTGTGGGCCTAACGTGGTTCGAAACGTATAAAATGGCATAGATTGAACTCTTGTCAAATTGTAATGGTATGGTTACGGATACGTGAATTGTAATGATATTTTTCCGAACTCGAAAAATTACAATGGCATGAAACCAATTAACCCTTTTATTATATTTATACTAGCAAAGGCGCACGCGCGACACGCACGTGATATAAAGGCTATAATCAGTGGGTAAGATGAGAAAATATTTAATATCTAATAGAAGCGCTCTACAACCGCAATTTTGATAGATTTGCACCCCCTCCAACCACACTTGACCCTCACAGTCGGGTTTAGCATGAGGAGTATGGTGGTCCGATTTATCAATCACGTACGACACGCACAAGATATATTGATACGTAAATATGAGTAACCACACATTGGAAAGACATGTTGAAATACCATGTATGCGTATATGCCAATTTGGGTAATAGTCCTAATATTTAATTTGTTGTACTGCTGCCTTGGTTGTTTACTGCATTCACTTGCAAGGAGACATATTTCTTTGTGTAGGACTCCTGTTTGAAGCAAGAGCGTATTTCTAAGTAACTAAAGCTTAGTGATGTCAAGATAATCTTTGTAGTATGGAAAAAGTCCATATTACTCCCCTCAACTATAAGTAAAGTCTACATAACCCCGTAAACTATCTTTTGGTTCATTTTACCCCATAAACTATGTCACTTGGTGTACTATCCCATAATACAATTTGTCTTTTTTTTTCTCTATGTACAAGTTGAATTTTAATTTCAAAATTTGTATGATTGTAGTGAACATCACAATGTATGTCAAAAATTATATTATGAATTTTTCATCATTAGTTTTTGCGTGATATCGTATCCTAAGGATTAATTAAATATTAAATATCTTACCCCCATAAAAATAATGTCAAAAAATCATTTTATATTTTTCTATCATGCATTATGATGTCGACTATCATCGCCCAAAATTTGAACTTAATATGATACTTGTCATGGAAAAATAAAAAAGACAAATTGCCTTAAGGGGTAAAATAGGCCAAATGACATAGTTTAGGTGGTAAAATAAACCAAAAAATAGTTTAAAGGATTATATGGACATTGTTTATAGTTGAGGGGAGTAATTTGGACTTTTTCCTTGTAGTATTTAGATACGATATATAATGTGATGATCAGCCTCATACGCAGCCCACACGCTGAATCAGATTCAACTATCAAGCACACCTTGTTAGCTTTTTTTTAGAAAGCCCACCTAGTTAGCTAGCCTACGGCTTATCACTTGTGCTTGAAATTTATTTGTGCCTCGGCCCGCTGAGAATTTGATTGGATGGGCTTGGCCTACTACTTCACGCCACACGCACAACAAACATGCGTCGGACAACAGGTTGCTGGTTAGGCTTTGCTACGTGGGCTCCGTCGCGGAATAACATTGGGATGTTGGCGCAATAGACGCGTGGCGTGATTGGCGAGCGTGGGTACTTGTAATTGGGTAAGTAGTAATCACAGTAATAAAAATAATTTTATTTTGGTAGAAATATTTTTTAAATATCAGTTTTTGTTGGTTTGATCTTCTCTCCATTTTTATTAACCCTTACAGATAGATCCGCCTTGAGAGATAAGGTGGGTCCGATTTAGGTGTTGAAACGTTTTCCATTGTATTATTTATGCATAATGATCTTTAGAGTACTTCCGTAAGGCGTGACGAAGACATCAGGAGATTCACCTTGACGGTGGGCTGGTGAGGGCAGAGCCATCCGGCAGTTTCCACGTGCCCACTCCCAGTGCCAGCAGGTGAGCGACCCACCCAGCCGGCCCCACGAGCCATCCAACGGCGTTCGAGCCCGCCATGCCGGTCAGCAGAACAGCATCGCATCTCGTGCGCGGATATTATTGTACCGCCGCTGACCAGCGAGGCAGCGCCGCAACACGGCAGCAGCAGGAGCACACGGCCAGCGCCGGCCACCGGCCCACCGCCCACTCCTCACTCCCTTTCTCCGCCGCTGCCCAAGGCGAGCATCGAAACCAAACGGGTGGAAAAGGTTCGCCAAAAAGGGGAGCGGCATAAAGCCCTAGCCGCTTTTCTACTCCCGCTTCTCGCCTTTCGCCCGGAGCCAGCAGAGCAGAGGTAGGTGAAGGTGCGCGCTCGTCTCCGCCCCTCGTTGCTTCCGGTCGTTTCCCCCCGCCGCGGCATTTCCCTTCGGCTTCGCTCTGGTCTCAACAGCCGCCCGGGCTCTCGCGCGCGCCTTGCGGTAGGATCCATTCCATCTCCACTTAGATTCGCCGCCGGCGGCGCTGGCTATCTGGATGGTTTGACCGATCGCGAGTTACGATGTCGCGCGTAGAAGCTGCTGGGTTGTAGTACGGGCTGGCCCCGGCCGCGATTGGGGAGTGATGTGTGTACTGTGTAGTAAGATCGCGTTTGGTTTGAGCTGAATCTGCTCCCAATGTTTGGGAGACTGAATGGTCATGGCTCTAGTTCCTTGCTCCGTTGGTGTGTTTTGACACTAACGCAACTAGCACAAATGCTTTCTCTCTTGTGATGCTGATGTTTGGTTTGTTCAGCTTGTTGATTGGTCTGTGTTCTAATAGCCAGTGTGATGCCGATGTTTGGCCAGTGTGGTAGTTGGCTGCAGTGATCACTGTTCTGATTGTTAATGAAGGAGACGTCGACGTCGCTGAACTTGTAGATTTTGTGCTGCTTGTTTGATCGGCATTAGATGCCTATTACTTTGTGTTGAGCTTTTGGAGGAGTCAATTGCTGCAGTTAGTGGTTTTGGTTTCTCTGCCACTTTTGGTCTCATTTTTTTTTAAAATTCTTAAAAAATTGTCTTTCTGTTTTCTGACCGAAGATCGGTAACTCAGAACTTACCTGAATTTCTTATGCAGGTTACTAGAGGATTACCACTTTCAACTCATTGGAGCATATATTTGTGAATTGTGATGGCTGCTGCTTTGAAAACAAGCGGCAGTTTTTGTAGCACACAACCGCATCAGGGGCTGGAGTCAACAAGGGATCAGATTCTACATGGTTCTCACTTAAATGTCAAACAATGCAAAAGCAAGAAGATAAAAAAGGCTGCCTCGCTCTGTGTCAAAGCCACTTCATCGAAAGTGGATTTAGATTTTAACGATCCATGTTGGAAGCAGAAATTTCAGGAAGACTGGGAAAAGCGGTTTGATTTGCCAAGTATTACTGATATATATGATTTGAAACCAAGGCCAACTACATTCTCACTCAAGAAAAACAGGTTTTACTGACCCCCTTCCCCTTAATTTGTCATTGTTTGAAATTTTGAATTAGATACCTTTTTTCCCAGTTATTAAATATTTGCACAGTATGATGTTTCTTCATGCAACATCACCTGCTACTACTCTGGCAGAAGTTCTACAGGTGATGAAAATGTGGATATGTGGAATGGCTATGTTAACAATGATGATCGGGCACTTTTGAAGGTCAGTATCCCTTGGTATAATTACCACAATGCTTCAGCAGAAAACTAACTTTAAAATGAGTAATTGGGTTTTGATTTGTTACAGCTCGGGTTACAAAATTGTGAGGATAGTTAGCAATTCTGTAACAGAACAAGACATGTTGCTCTAAACATTGGGAGTCTTCAGCGCACAAATTCAAATGTTAGTTTTGTACTGACATGTCAGTTGTTTTGGTCAAAAATCAACTAACTGATTGTAGGTCAATTGAAGCATTTCAAAGCATCTAGTACACATATCATCACTGCATCTAGCATCTGTGGAACCATAAATTTCAGGGAAAAAAACAGTTATGTTCTTATAGGATATGCTGTGCACTTACAATATCATCCTTCTCAGGTGATAAAGTACTCCTCACCTACTTCTGCTGGAGCAGAGTGCATTGATCCTGACTGTAGCTGGGTGGAACAATGGTAAGTTTTATTTGACATCTGCATGTGTGCTACTGTTATATAATCATTGATCATTCAGTTTTGTTTTCAACAACAGAGCACCTGCTTGTTGCTTATTTGATTTGGCACTTTAGAATGTTAGAAGGGTGAAGCAGTGATAAACAGCTTTCTGTAGGGTACATCGAGCAGGACCACGCAAGGAGATATACTATGAACCAGAGGAAGTAAAGGCTGCCATAGTTACCTGCGGAGGGCTCTGCCCTGGTTTGAATGATGTCATCAGACAGGTTCTTATCGTTAACAAATATCCATAATTTCTACATTTCCCACGTTTTAAACCCAAACTTTGGCATTCGCAGTAGACAACAAACATCAATGATAATAACTAATAAGGTTACTTAAATCAATATAATATTATTAGGCTATGAAAGTGTTCTTACTTATTACTACCTACTCTCTAAGTGCTCCACTTAGCTAATTAAATCAAAACATGAAAAATATTTAATTGAATTCATGCACTAGCTCATTGATACACTTGGTATGAACTGCAAACATAAAAGTGTCCCAATTTCATCACTGCATAAAATTGGTACCATACTTATTCTTCCTCTTTTCCCCCTTGAACGTGAATTACTGCTTTTATCCCTTGATCCTGAACTAGCATTGCCAGTACTATAACTCTGCAAACATCTGATGCTGTTTGGTGCCAGCTGACATGTTCTGTATAAGTGTATATTCTTAGTATACAATTTAATTTCTATGTATGATCTTTACTCAATTATTGGACAACATCCATATATATTCTCCAACTTTCTTACAAATAGAGGTGTTTAAATGACTTAGTGAATGTGTTTACGTTTGCAGATAGTTTTCACCCTAGAGACCTATGGTGTTAAGAATATTGTTGGAATTCCATTTGGTTATCGTGGATTCTTTGAGAAGGGCTTAAAAGAAATGCCGGTAAGAATGCTTCTTTTTATATAGCGCTTCCAGTAACTTATTGCTCATGATGTTCTCAAGTTTCATTTTGATAACACCATCCAGCTTTCACGTGGTCTAGTGGAGAATATAAATCTTAATGGTGGAAGTTTTCTTGGAGTTTCTCGTGGTGGAGCTAAAACTAGTGAGATTGTTGATAGTATACAGGTGAGCAATCTGAGATTCTAATGTTTAATATTTATTCTCTTCTACAATAACACAAATATGATTTTGCAGGCCAGAAGAATTGACATGCTTTTTGTACTTGGTGGAAATGGTACCCATGCTGGAGCAAATGCTATCCATGAGGAGGTTGTTATGTTTCTATTGTTTTAATTTCTTCATTCACTGTTGTGTTCCTTCCAATTATGCCCTTATAACATTTTATTTCATGTTTGTGAACGAAATATTCTTTCAAGTGCATATTCATGCTTATATAAGTATTCTACGGTCTACACCCATGAATATTCGTGGAAGCTTTCTTAGACTTTCATATGCGCAAAGACAAAAATATGCACTAATGCACATGTGTGCAGATAAGATATAGCCTTTATTCTGAATCCGCCGCCTTCTCGACTTGTAAGATTATGTGAATTTATATTCACTTGCCCACAATTGCAGTGCCGTAAGAGAAAGCTGAAGGTTTCCGTTGTAGCAGTTCCAAAGACCATTGATAACGATATACTTCTGATGGATAAGACATTTGGTTTTGATACTGCTGTAGAAGAAGCCCAACGAGCCATTAACTCTGCCTATATAGAGGTAGGTTGATGGTACTTAATTTGCAGGCTGTTTTGGAATCGACATTTTTAGAGATAGAAAGGTTTTGAGGAAAGATATGATACTCTGCTGTTCTTAGGCACGTAGTGCGTACCATGGTATTGGTTTGGTTAAATTAATGGGAAGAAGCAGTGGGTTTATTGCGATGCATGCTTCCCTTTCAAGTGGGCAGGTTGATGTTTGTTTGATACCAGAGGTATGCAAATGTTACTCTTGCTAAGGCCAAAACTACCTATATTTTTCCTCATGTATGGATGTATGAACAGAAACTTACAATATGAATGAAGGTCCCATTCACTCTAGATGGAGAAATTGGTGTTTTGCGGCACCTTGAGCATTTGTTAAAGACAAAGGGATTCTGTGTGGTTTGTGTTGCAGAAGCGGCAGGACAAGTAAGTTAAAATTTCACAGCTGTTTTTGGCCTCTAGCTACTTCTGTTCGACATATTAGTGGCAACACAGATAAGAATGGGAATCAACTATACAACTTCCCCCCTTTTGTTACAGGATCTATTGCAAAAATCAGGTGCAACTGATGCATCAGGAAATGTGATACTTAGTGACATTGGTGTTCACATGCAACAAAAGGTCTGTATTTGACATGTTTTTTTTCCTTTGGTGAATTTTTTAAATTTATTGTTTGTTCTGTGATGTACCCCTCCGTTTCAAAATACAATTCGTTTTGGCTTTATTAGATACATAAATTCTATTATGTATATAGACAGTGTATATCTAGATGCATAACAAAATCTATGTATTTTGGGACGGAGGGGCAGAATTTAAAGCGATCATGATTACAGTACATTTTTACTGCATCTGGTCATTTGCAGTTGCTAAACCAAGGATTCCCCGCTCCTTTCCCCCCTGTCCTTTTCCAGAAATGCCCCATATATACTGACATCAATCGACATTGCTACAGATTAAGACGCATTTCAAGGACATCGGTGTTCCTGCTGATGTGAAGTACATTGACCCAACTTACATGGTTCGGGCATGCCGTGCCAATGCATCTGATGCAATCTTATGCACTGTACTTGGACAAAATGCTGTAAGTTGCCTCTTATCCCAGCACGCCTCTCTAATTGCATGAGCAGGATACGCCTGTGTCGCTAGTTCCTCACTTGGAATTCGTATTATGGTGCCTGCAGGTCCATGGAGCATTTGCGGGTTTCAGCGGTATCACTTCTTGTATCTGCAACACCCACTACGTTTACCTTCCTATCACGGAGGTCATCAAGGCGCCGAAGCGTGTGAACCCCAACAGCAGGATGTGGCATCGGTGCCTCACGTCCACTGGTCAACCAGACTTCCACTGACCTCACTGACCTGCGGTCAGCATTGTGTGACCAAAGCTGCTGAAGTTCCAGCATTAGATGATTCATCTCTTTTTACTGATGAGCCCCACTCTCGCCACGAGGTTCCAAGATGTAGCCAATAATTCTATACTGAGATTAAACTTGGATAGTTTGTTTGCAAGGTCTGTGCCTGTCCATTGTTCTGAAGCGTTGGATTAGCAGATTTGCCTGGAATAATAAGCAGAGTATGAGGGACACCTCTCTCTCTCCCTCTCTCTCTCATGCTATGAAAACACCCAAACATGATAGTCAACAAAGGACGGACACGACTGACACCACATGCCTCTTACCACAATGATACCTTGGGGTAGAACACAACACAAGGTGACTATCCAGCACAGGCACCATGCATAAGCTATTGAATCACTGACTTCCGCCTCCCGGCAAGGCTAGAAGAAACCTCAAACGAGCAAGCTTGCTAACTCGCGCAGACAAGAGATACCACATATCAAAGGAAGCTAATAGAAAAATTACTAGAAATAAAGAGAAGAACTAATGAGGCACCGAAGAAAGACTAGAAACTTACTCAAAGAGGCTTTATTCCTCTAATATAGCTATAGAGTTGGTGTCTAACCGACAAACCCAACTCTCTTCCTAACTTGGTTTCCACCCAAGCTCTCATCTCATGCTCTTCCTATTCCACAACTAAGGTAGAGCAACTATATCTTGAAACTCTCTTCTCTTCGAGGATGGTGTGTTGAAAGTGGAGGAGTGAGCTTCCTTTTATAGCTTCCATTGTTGGTTCCCTGCTAGGGGGATACGACCACCGAATTGGAGTAACTGCCAGGCGAGTGCGGTACGAAAATCGTGAAAGTAGCAGGCCGATCGCTTTGGGATTTTGTCCAAATTTGCGCTACCTTCTCGCGGACACTCTTAATTATTCCCTTGTGACGGTTGCTTGGACAATGGTGGTTAAGGTATCCAGGTGGCCCCATGGATCCATGGCAAGTGCCTTTCGGATCGTTGATCAAACCGCCTTCAAATCCACGGCTCAGGGGCCTGCCCAAACTGAGGGATTCAGTATGATAATAGTGGTGGTTGATAGGTTACAAAATTTGCCAATACAACATAGACAACCTCTAAGGCTATGTTTGACAATGTGGTGAAATTGGGTTACCGAAGTCTGTTGTCTCGGACAGAGACAAAGTGTTTACCAATAGCTTTTGAAAAGAATTTTTTTTCAGTTTGTTAGGAACCCAGCTCTTGCTCAGCTCAGCATACCATCCACAAACTGAAATGGTTAATCAATGTGTGGAGATGTGTCTCAAATGTGTAGTGTATGCGGATCCTGCAAAATGGAAGTCTTGTCTATCTCAAGCAGAGTTTTGGTACAATTGCTCTTATCTTGTTCTCCATTTCATGCTCTATATGGCTATGATGCAAATGTGGGAGTGGTATGAAACGAACCGGACTTTTAATGACGAAGTCCGACTCCCTGTACCATTGCGATAGTCCTAGGAATAGTGCTACCGCGTACAGAACTCATCTCAGAAGTATATCACAGTCATCCATTTGAATTATATCACATGTCATAAACATAGTAACCAGTACATGTCTCTGCAATAAGTACATAGGCCTCATGGGCTAAATGCAACATAAAGGAAATGTAGTGCGGCAGAAGCTATCGAGCGTCCTCCAGGTGGTCCCCCTCCACAGGCAATCTCCTGAGCGTAGCTGCAGCCTAGTCGTACCACCCATCATGGTTGAACTCGTGCTCGGACTCGTACCCTGCGAACTCACAAACTGTTCCCAAGAAGCGGAACAGGTTCACGTCACCATCCGTATGCAAGCTTTAGGTGGCCTAATTCTAAAGGGATAAGATTGAAACAAAGAATGGATAGAGGCTTCCTATGCGGCAGCAGCAGTAAGCATCATTATCCCATAACCCACTTTTACCACAACTCGGGCCATCCTGGCTCACCAGGTCCCAACACAACACAACACCTCCACTCTCGGGCGATGCGCGGGCTACCTTCCCCGGCATCTCAAGAGGCACGGGCGGATCACAAGGAAAGCGGAGCTCAACCTCCCTCTCCCCGCCCACACCAACGACCTCACACACTTACCTATAGGGGGAGAGAAAGCATATCCCAAAACAATGGACGACCGGCTCATTAACACTGCGCTTTCCGCGACCGAGGTCACGGCTATACGTATAGATCATAAGACTTTACAGAGCTTGTACGCCTGTACCCAACTCGGGCTGCAAATCGGGGATCAACCGGTTGAGACACAACCCACAACTAGTAATTCCTAACCGGAAACGGCACCCTCCTGCTTCCCTCGGGTCTGAATGCTTCGGCATGCTAACCTTGGCCCCAAGAGCTGTGAAGACGTCCCCCGAGGGCCAGTCGGGGGATAGCTCGCCGATCAGGGGGTGTAAGGATGCATCCAGTCCCCCCTGACACAAATACCACATTGTGGTCGCCAACAGTCCAGATGCCGCCCCGAGAAAGGCTAGCTGATACTCCTCCCACAAAAGCAAGCTGGTGCGTACGGTACAGTGATCACAAGATCGGTCAACAAGGTTTAAGGTGCCGGTACGGGTGTCTTGTCCCAAAGGCATATCCACCGCAGTGGTCCGTTACCATCACAAGTAACCGCCATACTCCTAGCTCCCAGTCACAATCTCGAGTCACAAACGTGCCCGCCACAGGCACAACACGGGGCTTACTCAGAAGCTCGCCCCTGGCTCCCCGAAGGCCTAGGTCGGGTTGTTATAAATACCCGCACCGGCAAAGACCTACTAAGGTCAAAATCACCATACTCCTTCCCAGTTTTCCCACACACCCCACACAGAGAATATATACCAATCCCACTCGTAGCAAGCACAAAAATAGCAATATCTCAAGTATATAATAAGTGGTAGGTCATCAAGGGGTAAAGGAAATAAAGGGCTATGCATGGCTAATCATCATATAATCATCACGTGCAAGCACTAGCAATCTAATAGCATATGCCTAATGGGCATTCAAGAGATGGGATGGGAGTGAACCTGGAGAGAGTGGGTAGTTTTCGAAGTCCTCGGCCGGATCCTCAGTCAGCTGCTCTCTGTCGTCGTCTCCTGAGCATGGAAGGTACGGTAAATCCTACGGTGTATGGTAAAGAAATCCAAAGAACAGCAATATGGAATATCCAAATAACTCCAAATACCCTCCCAAACTGTTATTCATATTTTTAGAAAATTATAGAAACTGGTTTCATAATTTTCTGACTTAATTTGAATTAGTTATGAATTTTCTAAGTTTAAATCCTTTTCTGGAAAAGACAAACGAATTCCCGAAAAAGGATAAACCCGGAAAAACCAGAGGACGACACGTGGCAGCGCCAGAGCGCACCACGCGACCCACTGACGTTAGCATGACGTAAGCAGAGGGGTCCGGTATTGATGACGTTAGCGTGGCCCGGCTGACGTCATCACGACCAAGTCAACCTGACAGGTGGGCCCACTGGGCGGTGGGCCATGTCCGTCAGCAGCTCGGCTCGGCGCGACGGCGCGTGTGGGCACAGTCCACCGGACCTGGTGCGGCTGCGCCTGTGTGGCCAAATGTGTGTGCAGCCAGATTCGAAATCAAAAGGGGAAAAACTCGCGTGCACAAGGTGTTCGACAGAATGGCGCAAAGCCGTTCACGACGCGCGCGGCGCGACGGCTTGGCGCGCGTGCACGTCCGCTTGCCGGCGTGCGGGTGGGTGACCGCGCGGCGTGCAGGGCGCAAGATGTGGCCAGTCGTGCTCGTGCGTGCGCGCGTGCGTTCACGAACGCGCCAGTGCAGCGCATCGCGGCGGCAGCGTGCACGGTGGCCGCGGCGAGCTCGCCGGCCGTGCGAGGCAGCGCCTCGTGGCCGGGGCTACGCTTGTGCGTGTGCGGCAAGCGTGCTTGTGTGCGTGCGTGAGTACATGCGCGTGTGCGTGTGTGAGCACGTGCGCGCGCACCATGGCTGCGCCATGGCTGCGGCACGGCCTTGCCGGCCCGCAGGGCATCGGTAGCCCGGTCCTGCGGCGCAACGGCTCGGCTGCGTTGGCGGTGACGCGAAGAGGCTCCTGCAAGCGACAAGCGGCTCGATGGCCGGGCAAATAGGTGGGGAATGCCTAGCGGTGGCGCTAGGTTTCACGGCGGAACGCCGGCGAGTGCAAAGGCGAATAGTCAAGGTGGGGCGGTTTGAATTGGCTCACCTAGGGCTCAAGGAGAGTGAGGCGAAGCAGGGCGGTCGTTGGCGCAGTGTCGTGGTGACGCGGTTCTGGCTCGGAGCTGCGGTCGTCGTCGATGTCGGTGTTCACGGCGGCGTGCTCGGCGTTCGTCGGTGTACACGGCGTGGTCGTCGTCGTCCCGCCTGGCGTGGCCTCCGTCTCCTTGTGGCAGCCGCAGAGCTCCTCCCTGCGGCAGTGGCTTCCCCCTTCCTCCTTCCTCTTCCTCCTCTCCCCCTTTCTCCTCCTCCTCTGCTTTGCGTTCGCGGCAGCGGCGAAAGGGGACGAACCCCTAGAGAGTGATTGGGTTCGAATTGGGGGCTCGGGCTACTACTTGTAGGCGTGGGCAAGGGGTAGAGGTGGCCTAGAGGGTTCGGATGCCGTTGGTTCGTGAGCCCAAGGTGGTTTGGCACATCGGATGGTGGCGGGTGCGTGTGCAAGCTTCACGGCCAAGGCAGCGTGGCCGCCACGGCTTCTAGAGGCTTCCTAGGGGCTGGCTTGGGCGAGGGGTTGATGCCAGCTCGGATTGGCGAGGCGCGGGGCGGTCCCCGAGCGCGAACGTCAACGGGTCACGCGATTTGCATGACTCCAGCTCGGCAGCGTAAGGAAGAAGAAGGCACTGTGGGGGGTGTGTGGCTGACAGGTGGGCCCAGCTTGTCGGCGCCGCGTGGAGAAGAAGAAGCGGGCGCGTCGCTGGGCTGGGCCGACGCGTGTGCGGGCGAGCGAGTGGGCCGAGCGCGGAGAAAGTGAGAGGATCGGCCCGTGCGGGAAGAGAGGGAAAGTGGAAAAGAGAGAGAGGAAGAAATGGGCCGGGTTTAAGAGTCGGCCCAGGAGTAGTTTTAGCCCATAGGTTTGAATTTGAATTTATAATTCAAATTCATAAGTATATTTATATTTTAAATAAGATCCAAACAAATCCAAATGAAATCCAAATAATATCCAAATGCCACTCTAAGTATATTATCCTTAAATAAAATACTTTTTACTAAGATTTAGATGAGAGGAGAGTTTGTCCTTAGGCAAATTTAAATCATTGCACATTGCATTAAAAAATTTTTAAATCTACATTTTTCAACATTCAAATTTCAGGAATGTTAGATGGTACCTCTAGTTTCTTATGACTCCTCCGCTTCTATAGCTGAGATGGTGACCATGGTTCAGTCACAGGCAGTTGTACTCAAGGAGCACTTAGCATGAGCTCAGGACAAGATGAAGCTCACAACATGCAGAAAAGAGGAAAGAACAAGAATATCGAGTGGGAGAGCAGGTTTTACTGAAGCTCCAACCATATGCACAATCATCTTCGGTTAACAGACCATTTCTAAAGTTCACTTTCAAGTATTTTGGATCATACACTATGTTGGGAAGGATTGGACATGCTGCCTACCGTTTAGCACTTCCGGTTGACAACCTCATCCATCCAAAGTTCCATGTGTCCCAGCTTAAACCATTTCTACCTAACTACTCACCAATGTTTTTCACATTGCCGACAACAGCTACGCTGCATAGGGCAGACCTGATGCCAACAACCGTTCTCCAACGAAGATTGGTGAAGAAAGGGCCATTCCACAACCGTTCTTCGTCATTAGACCTGAGCATTTTGCGGGCCGGGCCGAATTCGGGCCGGGCCGGCAAAAAGCTCGATTTGTTTTGGGCCTAAAATTTGTGCCCACGCCCATCCCATGGGTAAGGTGGGGCCTAGTTTTCGGGCCGGGCTCGGGCCAAGTGCGGGCTCGGGCTTCCCGCTCTTTTTTAGTTGAAATATACATGAAATAAATCATTTGGGCGGGCTCGGGCCGGCCCGGATTTTTTTCGGGCTTGGTTTTCGCTGCCCACGTCCATCCCATTAGTATGCGTGGGCGGACCAAAACCCACCGGGCTCGGGCCGGGCTCATGGGCCGGGCCGGATCGGGTCACAAATGCTCAGGTCTATTCGTCATTACTAGCCAGAAGCGGCCACTTAGGAGGATTTGTGTGTTGCAGAATCACTTTCTAGAAGCACTTGCTGGAGGACCAGCAAGGTCTGAGGGAGGAGGAGAAGATGCCATTGTCATAGGCTCATAGCTGAGCTGAGCGTGAGCCGCCAGGACGTGGTGAAGAGTGTTACGTGTTCAGGTTGTCGTGAACACATTCTGCTAATGTGAGGGTATGACATGTGGGTCCGTTTGGGCAGTGAGAGTTCGACAGCTTATGTGCTTTGCGTCGTACCGTGAACGCTATCCTGAATCTGAAATTGAAATCGGAACACCAGGGGTTCGGAGTTCCGGTTCCTCGCCCTCCCCGCCGAATCGCGATTCCTCGGGGTTAGCTCACGTCGGTGGCGATCACCGCCGGCCACGGGTGTGTCACATCCACACCTCTCCCATTCTCCTCGCCCCTTCCTCGCAGATCCGCGGGCTCGAGGCGATAGCGGGCGGCGGAAGCCAGGGAGCACGGCGTGGCCGCGTGAATTAGCAAATCCGCCGGCCCGCCCCGCGTTCCCATAGCTACTTCTAACCTATACTCCTCTGTATAACCCACCGGCGGGTTGGAGCAGAGATCCATCCGGATCCTCATCCGTCGGGAGGAAGACCCCACCCCACCCACGCCGGAGATGGCCACGGGACTTTCACGCTGGGCTAAGGGAGACGTAAGTATCGAGTCACTGGCACGGCCGGTCGCAGTTGACCACCGCATCAGCATAGAGTACTACTTCCGCATCGCCGACAACCTCCTTCGTCAGGTGCCCTATGATTTCGGTTTACCCTCCCTTTCTTCTGCAAGACCTGTTAGCTTTGCGTGAATATGTGGGAGCTTTGGATTCGAGCGCGTTACTGCCAGAGTACCGTAATTGTGGTTAATTAACACTGTTGAATTCCGGTGTTTTTTGTGGGTTCCGCAGGCTGATGTGTATCGGGAGGAGAAGAACCTTATAGACCTGTACATCATCCTGCTGAGATATTCAAGGTGAGTTGTTGTAGTTTCTTTGAGTAGTATCTAAATCGTCAATTTGTAAAACCGTGTGCGTGTGCCCGGTTCGTAGGCCCGCGTGTAACCATGAACATTTCTTCTTAATACAAAGATACGAAGCTCTCTTGCGTATTCTCGAAAAAAAAGAGATATTCAAGGTGAGGTGTTGGCTGGAATCTTGTCATTAATTTTCATTCCTCACATTTCTGTTGGGTTGGATAATGGAAAGGTCTCATCCACCGTCACATGATCCTTCACAGGGACACATAGTTAGCTTATTAACTAGGATGGTCTCATCCCATAAAAATTCATAGGTACTCCTTCCGTTCCAAATTATTAGTCATCCTGGGTGCCATTTTAAGTGTCTAAATTCATGGCGTCTTCAATGAATATGGTAAAAAGCTAGGATGACTAATAATTTGGAACGGAGGGAGTACATCCCAATATGGACAATTCCGATAGACAAGGTGGTTCATCAAACCAAACATGCTATAAATGTTATCTCTGTTCATTGGCAGCTTGTTGCTTGAGACGATACCCAAGCATCGCGACTACAATTCATTTAAATCGAGAGAAAAGGAATTCCTGAAGAAAGGCCCCCACAACTCTGAGGTATTGCCTGCTTATAGCTATCTTTTCTTTACTGTTTCCAGTGATCTTAGGTAGGTATACTTTCATGACTAAAATGCAGAAAGTCAAGCACTCAGGACCACATTGTCTTGTTGACCCAAGCATAGGTTCCAACAGTTTTTTGCTGAGTGACTGATTGTTGATATTTTTTATTCTTGTTGTAGAAACTTCGTAGAGTTCTCAATGAGTTAGAATCCCTGAAGCCAGTTGTGCAGAAACAATTTGCCAACCGTAATAGCGGGGGTGCAGAGGAACCTAATAGTGTACATGGAGCCTATGCTGCAAGTAGTGGGATGGAGCAGTATATCCCAAGCCCATATATGTCAAAGGTACACAAATTATTGGACGGCATTTCCCATCCCTACCTTAACAATAAGCAATTGGATGTTTGGTCATAGTTTCACATTCCTCTTCATTCACAGTCATTGGCTGGAAACCCTATTGGAGTACTGCAGAAACCATTCTCTAGTTCAAAGCACGAAGCAACATCATTACAGAATGTTCAACCTGAGAGGCATATAATCAAACCGTAAGTTCTGATGTGCTATGACACATTTGCCTTAAGCTGTAACTAGATTAGTAGAATATGGGATTTCAGATTGAATGGTTGGTTACAGTATTGTATTTTTATAGCTGTATGAAATCATCAAATGCATCGTTTTTACCTTGAATATTTCATTTAATGTATTTTACCTGGGTAGGATTGTAGGGATTTCCTTGATGTTTGATTGAAAACCCAATACTCATAGGTGTTCTCACTTGGGTAGGTTGAGTTGCAAATAATTATTTTAACATTCCAGAGATGGAGGTATTTTATGAACTTAGGACTATATGGTTGCATTTTGAAAAGTCACAGCGGAAACCATAGTTGAAAAATGCTATATGACATTTGTTATGGCAAACTCTTGTGCTAAAGAATATATCATATGTTCTGTAACAATACAACTAGGGCACTCTTGTATTCTCAGAAGTCAGAATATGTCTGATTCACATTTTTACAGCACACTCCATATTTTGTTTTTGTCAAATTTGCTAGTGCACATATTCTAACATTTTACATCTACTCAGGTCCACTAGGAGTTGTAGTAAAACGGTCTATACGGTCCTTTTGTCTTATTTATTTTCATTAAAATTTACAAATAACACAATCATGTGGTTTCACTTGGCAGGAATGAGCTTTCTTTATGATTCTTTTGGTGATATTATTGAGCATTGGCTAGGACTGGTTCATGCAATGCACTTTATTTTTTTATTTATCTAAATTATACTTTATATTTAAATATGTCAGTCTCAAACTCTGAATGACCCCTCTGTTATTTGACTAACAATGGATAGTTTTGAGTATTCTTTTTCGTTAATAAATATTTATTGAACACTATTGGTAATAGATATGATTTTTTTTCCATTTACTTTGTAACTTATGCAGATATTCCACTTTGCCTTGTCCAAAAGACGAAACACTATCAAGACACTCGATACTAGGACCAAATGGTCTTCATGGCCAATGGGCAGGTCCTGTTACTGGTATCAGGGTATATATATATATATATTTTTTTTCTATTTGCATTTCCTATTGTGTATGCTCGAGTATAATGATTGGGATTTGTGTTTCTCTCATGCCTGTTGCAGATTGAGTATCCGCGTAATCCTGAATTAACTCAAACTGATTTCTCAAGGTCAGAAATTGGACAGTCTTTTGCTTATCCTCTGTAACAAAGCTAGTCCATACTCAGTTATATGGAATTACGAGTTAAATTCAGATGGGGTAACCTTAACCTTATCTTTCCATTGTCTCTGCAGTTTAGTCCCATCAATCTCAAGCCAGGACAGCTTTCATGGTCACATTACAGTATCACAAGACAAAAATGAAGATATGCTTTCTGTTCTCTCACTTGATGATGGCAGATGGTCTTTACCAGTAGAAGAACCAGCCTCAGTGTCTCCTGGTTTGCAAGAAGAGTTTTCCCAGCTGAATATTAGGCAACCTTCTGTGCCCCCTGTCGTAGCACAGATGCATTCCGAGCGTGCACCAATTCCTGCATCAAGAGTTGCTGATCCAAGACCAGGACTTGGGACCTCTGAGACTGGACGCTATCAGAGTTTGCATGTGGTAATCTCATAATGGAGAATTCCTTTTTTTTTTACATTATGATCCCAAATCCACTAAATTCGAGCAGAGATATTGATTATGATTTTTTTTTAACAAAACACATGAGTATGATTATCTCTTGACTACATCTTAATGACATAGTTGGTTTTTTTTTTGTCATTTTATATTATGTTTTATCAGCCAGTGGCATTAATGGAGTGCTTCCTGAGGGTTGCGGAAGCAAATACCGCAAAAAATTTGGAAACCTGTGGGATTCTCGCTGGTATCCTGGTATGCGCCTTTCCCAAAAAGCAAATGAAATGGTATATGTCTACATCGTTAACAATTTATTTTGTAGAAAAAACGAACTTTCTATGTGACGACGCTGATAATTCCTAAGCAGAAATCAACATCTGATTCAGTAAGTTGTTATTTTTTGCTTTTACATACTCTTTATATGCTTCTTCTCGCCATTAGATATTGGCTCTGGCCTGGGAAATTTCTAAATAAATGACCATGCACTAGGAGGTTCTGAAAATTGTCATCTTCGGAAGTAATATCATTATGAATTTCAATTGAGCTGTGGAAAATAATATTAGGGGATTTGCATTTGTTGTGTGTGTCAACTTTGGATCCTATGGATTTGCATATCTGGAAATTTACGGTGTTGCAGCACAGTTTCCATATTGTAATTTTCTGCCGACATAGTAATTAATATTTCCCTTAATTTCCAGTGTCAAGCCACAAATGAAGAAGAAATTTTTGAAGTTCAGGACAAGGGCTCACTTTTATCCCTTGGTTGGATCCATGTAAGTACATTGCTTGGTTTAGTTACTGCAGTTTTGTTGATCAAGTCAGTAAATTACTTGTATTTATTAGACTTCAAGTGTCTATTTCTAATTTTTATGTTGTACTGTATTTATGTTGAAGGAGCACAGCTGAAAAAAATGTTTTAGTCGAGCACTATTTTCTCTTTCTTTTCACTTAACGGGCCTAAAGTTATGCTTACACAAATTAACTGACAATGACCACACTGATTATGCAGAATGAAAGCGTTTTATATCCACCCATTTACCATGATGCTGCTTTTGATTATTGGTTGTTGATTATGCATTAATAAAATAATAGGAATAAAATAATAGGCTTTATCTACTCTCAGATATATGTACAGAATGGTATTTAATCCTGTTCTCGGTAATTTCTATGATCCCCATTTCAAATTATAGTTCTTTTGACATGTTTTGACCCTAAGTTTGACCGCTTATTTAAAAATTTGTGCAAAATATCACATATTTTGTTATGACTTTCTTTATTAATAAAATTCCTTGAAGATCTACTTAAATTTGACTATGTTTGCATATTTTTTTAATAAGACGAGCGATCAAACTTGGGGTAAAAAAAGTCAACCGAACTACAGTTTGGAACAGAGGAAGTACATGTTATCAATTCAGCTGTCAAACCTCCATAGTATACAAAACTATATAGGTTATGGGTAGATCACATGAAAATAATGCCTTTAGTTTTTTTTGCAAGAAATATCTTGAAAACCAATATTCGTTTTTGCTAACATGTTACTATGGAAACTGATTGTTGAAGTTTGGTGTTACAAGCCATCCCTTATTTAATGTATCATATTCTTAACAAATGTTTTTTTTTTCTATTTAACATCACCTATTGTTGGAATATTTGATGTTAAAGGAATGTAATTAGTTTACTATTTTTTTGTCAGACACATCCAACACAAACCTGTTTCCTATCATCCATTGATCTTCATAACCATTATGCATATCAGGTAAGCACTGTACCTTGTTTCTGTACTTTCACAACAATTACTTCTGTTTGTATTGTGCTCAGCACTTAAAGATGCCATTGTCCTGTAAATGTTTTTGTTGCTGTAGCAGACTTTAATAAATCCATGTCAGCATATTATTCAGTTAATGTATTAAGACTAGGAAATTTAGAATGCATGATGGCAATACAGTCTAGCTCAATATCTAGATCATTTACTAAACTGGTCATGGCTTGTTCCACCTGTGCTATGATTTCTCTTGCAACAAGTATAAGGAAGTACAAACTTTCACCGGGAGTCGTGATGTCTTATTTATCATGCTCTTGTTTCCAGCGTAAACTAAGTTTATAAAAGTTCAAATGATATTTTTTGTTGTTAGCATCTTTATCGTGACTAGGGAAATGTCTTATCATCACCACAAATTCTGTGGCGAAGTACGTCCTGGTTATAATCTATTGGTTTCTGCAAATGCTCAAGCTCCACATTTTTTCAGTTCAACAATGTTTGAGGAATTTATTTTATTTAATGTTACCATGTTTTTTCTCATCTTGGTGGCTGCAGATCATGCTACCTGAAGCAATTGCCATTGTTATGGCACCAACTGACACAACTAGGTACCCATTGATGTCACATTTAACTTTTTTTGGGTAACTTATTTTAGCATGCTAGAATTGAAATTAAGAGTATTAGTTATTAATAACATGGAGGGATGCTGCAAATTCTGAAAGATTTTGACTAGTATTAAGGAAAGAATTAAAGAATCATGGATGTGCTTGTCTACCTGCTCCTTTTGTTAGTTCTCATTGCAGTAGAGTATCGTTTTATTAGCTTCTTGACAGTAGAAATTTGGGTGAAGCTCCTCGGTTGCAGCTATTTGTAGTCTTATGCTTATCATGAAGTTGTCTAATCTGAAATAATGATTCACATGCAAAGGCTCATTTGCCATACTGGTTGTACCTTTTTTTTTCCTTGAACATCCTGTTGTGTTGCTGTATGATTATTTGATTATGTTTGCTTTGACAGAAAGCATGGCATATTTCATCTCACTGATCCATGTGGCATGGGTGTCATCCATGATTGTGATGCCACTGGATTCCATCCTCATGAGGAACCTCTAGATGGTACACCAATCTATGAGCATTGCTCCCATGTGTACATGAACCCGAATGTGAAGTTTGAGATGGTCGACCTACGTGAAGCGTGAGAAGCCATGGTTTCCTTTGGGCGTAAACTACTTGTTATAATTCTAGCAGATACAAACCACTAGCTGTGATGCTGAGAGAACTAGGAGTGCAGGCAATTTTTCAGATCTAAGAACCATAGCTGTTTGTACATATATTTTTTATTCCATTTTTATGTACAGAAGTTTTGTGTTGAATGTGACTTTGTTCTTTTAGTTGGTGTAAGTGTCATCAATCTAGGCGCCATGGCATGTTGATAGAGCTCTCAGCTTCGCTTGATGCCATTTAACTGTTATATGAAGTTCTGCAGTTTTTATCCTATAGATTTTTCTGATATATCTTGCTCCCGATTCCATCTAGTCTATTTAATCAGCTGCCCATGCGGCAACACGTATCATCTAGGATTCCAGGTGATGTCGCAAATTCCATTACATACTGATAACTTACCTATATTTACTTGCCTTGTTTGGTTCGGGTGAGCTTACAATAAGCTCAAAATGAACCAAACACAAAGCCATTTGCCCATAACTTCTTATAACTTTTCCATAAGCCTCCCCAAGGAGTCCTCCTCCCCCCTCGTTTCCACCCACTACCCCTCTCCGCGTCTCGTTGAAACGCCTTTGTGTTGCAAAAGGCGCCATCATCAGGGATGGATGGAGATGACTTTGGCGAGTACCTAGACTACCCGTCGCAGCTTGCACCCACCGATGGCTATGATTTCTTCTCTTCATTGGCTTTCTCTGCTCCGGCGACCCATGGAGCCTGTGGGGCACGACAACTCTGGATCTTAATTTCCAAGCTGAGGAGTGGCCTCATATGGAGCAGTACTAGCAGATCCTCAACGCAGGGGAAGGAAGTTTCATGGTCCTGATGAAGAACTCGTCGGGGGTGGCGGCCTCATCAGGTCGCCGAAGCTCGACCTCGACGTAGACTTGTGGAGGAGGTCGGGGTGATGTTGGGGTCGCTAGATCCAAGGATTTTGGTGGCACCCGAGTCCGTGAACATGGTACCCATAGCCGCGGAGGGCGTGCATAGGGATATCATGGTGGTGGACGTGCATCTCATGGAGGAGATCGGTTGTCAGCGAACACAGTGTTGCTGAACACTTGACATTCACGGACAATTTGATGCTACATTTGTTGGGTGATGCATGCATTAGACAGTTTCGTACTAGCACAACTACTTGTTTTGATGCTTGTTAGAGGGAATTTTAGTAATTATTTGCACTATTTTTTGCCCCGGGTCTCAGTGCCTTGAGGGGAAGTTACAACTCGTGAGTGCAAATGGTGATTATGCGAATGATTGAGCTGATCCTTTCTATGAGGGTTTGCCCTCTCTTTTATAGGCTAAGGGAAGGGCTCATTTACTTGTGTACTAAGTGAGGTGCGGGGCAGCAATTTCATAGATGATAGTCAAGGTCTTGCTTGTCCAGTTGGCGTGGTAGGAAGCGCCTACTCGGCGGTCTTTTAACCTCGTGCCGCCGATGGTGACAGAGCGGAGAAGCCCCCTCACGCAGTCGCAGTGCAGTCGCACTCCTTCAACCGCGGGCAGCGCAGTCGCATGATCGGAAGCGGAGAAGCTCCCTCATGCGGCGGCGGCAGGGGTCGACGGGCGCGAAAGGGGCGGCGGATCGACGCCCTCGTGCGGCGGCGACGGGCACGAAAAGTGGCGGCAGGGGCTGATGGGCGCCTCGCTCGGCGTTGCCGTGCTGTAGGAAGTGGCCGACGACACGAGGTTGGTTTGGCTCACCAGTCGCCGGGCTGTCTATGCAGGCCGAGCAAACCAGACTGTTTTCAGTTCCAAAAGTACCCGTTACTTCCTATTCATCTTTTACCTTTTCTATTCGTCCCTCTCATATAAAAAAATATTGTTTCTGACCCTCAACAAAAACACAGCCTGATTCTGGTCGAACCGAACCGACTAGCTGTGTTCCAGTCTCGGTCGGTCTCGCTTGCTCAGTTTGCTTGCGCTCTCTCTCCACCCGGCCGGCCGTTCCCGTCTCTGTCTCTCTCGCAACCGTTCCCCAACCCCAATCCGGCAATCCCCAAGCGGCCAAGCCAAATCACCACCCCGGCCGATCGCGTTCAGGCCATGGCGCGGCCGCCGGATCTGATCGACGACGCCGTCACCGAGATCCTCCTCCGCCTCCCGCCGGACGACCCAGCGTGCCTCGTGCGGGCCTCCCTCGTCTGCAAGGCCTGGCGCGAGCTCCTCACCGGCCCCGCCTTCCTCCGCCGCTACCGCGCGTTCCACGGCGCGCCGCCCCTGCTCGGCTATTCCCACAACGTCTACGACGAAGTCCCCTACGCTCGATTCGTCGCCGCCGACGCCAGGGCCTCCCCCTTCTCCGCGCCGGCGTTCGGCCGCCTCAACTGGTGGGTCCTCGAGTGCCGCCACGGCCGCGTGCTGGGCCAATCTTTCGAGCGGCACGCGTCCTCGAACCTCCTCGTGTGGGATCCAATCACCGGCGTCCAGCACCAGGTGCCCGTGCACATGACCTATTTCTGCCACACTGCAGCGGTGCTCTGCGGCGTGGCCGGCTGCGATCATCTCAACTGCCACGGCGGCCCGTTCCTCGTAGTTTCCATATGCATCCCCTACGAAGAGGAGGAAGAACAAGCAGTGGATTTCATTTCGGCGTGCGTCTACTCATCGGAGACTGGCGCATGGACGAGCTCACCCAGCATTCAATTTGATGCCTACATTGAGGAGAGGCCCAGCCTCCTTGCTAGAGATGCACTCTACTTTACCCTTCAGCAAGGCCGAAGGATTCTCAAGTACGACTTGGTTGGGCAGGGCCTACAGGTGATCGATGCGCCGGATATGTTTGATGGGATTGAGGGCATTGTTGTGGCTGCAGAAGACGGTGGGCTTGGACTTGCTGGTCTCGCGTATGGCAACCTCCACCTGTGGTCATGGCAAGCTGGTCCTTATGGTGTCGCAGAGTGGGTGCAAGGCAGGGTCATAAAGCTCAGCACGCTGCTCCCCACTACTGGACCATTGATCTCACTTGGTGTAATTGGCTTCCTAGAGGGCGGCACATATACTATTTTCGTTAGCACAGATGTTGGCATCTTTGCAGTCATGCCCAAATCAGAGCAGATGAAGAAGGTTTGCGAGGGAGGGTTCCACCATGCCATAGCACCCTACATGAGCTTCTACACTCCAGGTACTGGCGGTGTTCTTATATTTAACCTTTACAATGCACTGTGTGCACCTTATACATTTTTGTGGTGTTGTTTTCTTCTTTGTTCTCTTAAAAGTTTCAGTCAGACAATCAGCAAGTAATAGTTTTACTTAACAGCATATTGTTATTGCTCCCAGGAGTTAGGAGCAATATATTTGTGAAATTAGAATATTGCAATCTGGATTATCATATGCACCACATATTTCTTAAAATGTCTTTAACCCAACCGTATACAACACATCTTTAACCTAACCGTTTACAACACAGCTTTAACCCTACCGTGCGCAATATATGCAATCTCATACATTTGTGCCATGGTTATAAATTATAAGAGTTACCAAAATCAGATCATGATGTGTGAATGCTTTTTTTTTGTGGTACCTGTTCTCAGGACAAGAATATATGAATTACAACTTCGCAATCTCATGCTCTCCATAATAATCTTACTCTAGTTTTGTATGCTACGAATCATGATTTATTATTCTTTTACCTATTTATGATTGTCTGGCCACTCTGATGCATGTTCAAAACCCAATGCACGTGTCAAATATGTGTAAATGTATAACACTGCCTTTTGCATTGTATCTTTTCAGATCTTACCAGGGGCAGGTTTCCACCACCGTGAAGATACAGCTATCCATCCGTGAAAACGTGACTTATATATTAACATGACCCTGGTATTATAGAGTTTTTAAGGAGATGATGGTCCAAGTAATTTTTTTCACAACTTGACAATTGTAAGTAAGAAAAAATTAGGTTATCATGGTCAATTAAAAAATTAAGAAAAAGATTAAGTACCATGGCCAATTTAAAAAGGAAAAAGGTTACCATGGCCAATTATTTTTCCTATAGATTTTTAGTTGGGCAGTTTAAGTAAGAATGGTTGGCTTGATTAATTCAAAATCTTTAAATCTAGTCTATGTACCTCATTCTTAGAAATATTTTCAGAGCTTACAGTTTTCAACTTAATGTAATGTATAATTCACATTTCACGGCCACTCAAACAATGTCAATCGGTACTAGGTTAAGCATTGAAAGACATACACTTTGAATTGGAAAATAAAGGCAATTCCTTGGACCGAGTTGCCCGTTACTAGTTTCAACCTATTCAGGCCCAAATTTGGAATTGAAAATATCTGAATTTTTGTTCAGTTTTACATTTTCAGTACACAATGTTGCTCGATGGTGTATGAACTGAAAAATCCTTAAAATAAAACTGGGAGCCACAGCCGTTGGAAGTATATACTTTTAACTTGTATTCCTGCATGACTATGTAGTGAATCCAAAATTTATTTTACCTGACAAACGTACTTCCTAGATTGCAATACAAACAACTACTGTAACCAGGATTATCTGCATTCACCATTTCATCTATATCCATTGTATACCTAATTGTTGGTAAGTATTTAGACAACCGAATAAACCAGATAGGACAGGCTTGACAAGCAAGTGGAAAGGCAAGTCGAAGTTGTGGTACCACTCTACAGTTTTCAGCTGATTCAACCTGTAGCTACCCTTGTTTTTGTTTTCAGCTGATTCAACCTGTAGCTACCCTTGTTTTTGGAAAAATATTACTTTATTGGCACTGTGCATCGTTTCATCTGCTCTAGTTACCATTTTAATCTTTCTTTCAGAAAAAAAAACTTAACATTTAGATCACTTGACAGCCGTTCTGACCTTGCAGTATTTATTTGTCAGTTTCAGTCATTATTTCTTGAACTTGGGTTTTCAGCCTTTTCAGGCATAAATTTGAGAACGGAAGTTCGTCCCCTAGTGTCAAATTGCCAACCCTTCAGGTCGATACATGCCTGTGGAATTCTGTTGAGTCGAGTTTCAGCCTTTTATGGTAAAATAGCTTACAGATTCAGAAAGTTTTTTTTTTAAAAAAAACTACAACCGGTGGTCTAGTTTCGGCCATTGTTTCTCGGAAGGCTCAGAAGGTTCCCCTGGTAGGGCCTGAAATTTGTTCGGCTAGATCGGGGGAAAAAGGATATGATGGCCATATTGTATATGTAACCACATGTAGTCCGATTCAGAAGGGAAAACTACTCTTCGATTCAGTTTCCTAATTTTTTCGCAAATAAAAAATGGCCGTGATATTTGTTTTTGCAATTAAATGCCTTGCCTTTCGGAAACGCAAATTATTGATCCGTTACATCTAGTCGTCAGTTTATTAGACACACTATGGTTACAGAAATCAGATCAGACTGATAAGCAGATCATTACTCGGGTGTTGGGATTGCTATTATCCAGAGTGCAACTCCAAAAATTGCAGATCTCTGTTTGCTTTGACAGAAAATTAGACTAGCAGATAACGAGCGTGAATTGCGATAGTCAGCCAAAAATCATGAGCACGTAGCACAGAAATATCAGCTTTATTGGTCGACTGATGTCGATAAAACTTGACACTTGCACATAGTTCAGTGATTCAGTCTGCAATCCAAACTCTGAAGTCTGAAACCTCCATGTAGACAGACCTTCATGATTCAGCACCGGGCCTCTGAAACCTCCCGCGCTTGTGAAGCTGCAGCTTCACCGAATGCATCTTCCGCGCCACCGCGCCCCAGATCATCTGCACGGCGTCGTCCCGGCGCGACGGGAACTGGTACTCGAAGTGGCGCGCCACCTCCTTGAGTCTCCTCCACATTCTGGTCCACTCTTCCTGCGACACGCCACGGAGCAGGCGCAGCAGGAATCCCTTCCTGGCCGCGTCGGCGGCGCGCACGAACACGCAGAACTCCGAGTAGTCCAGCACGTCCTCGAACGGCAGCTCGATGTCGTCGCTGATGATGACGGGCACGCAGTGGCTCACGATGGCGTCGAACAGCCTGTTCGACGACGGCGTGTCGCCGGCGATGTTGAGGCAGAACTTTGACGTCGACATCCCCACGGTGGCTCGCCGGATCCCGTTCTGCCTCACGCTACCGTACGTGAAGTGCACGTCTCGCTCGTCCTTGAGCAGACCGTACAGCTTCTGCCGAACCTGCTTGCCGCCCTGAAGTGAAACTCAACTCAAAAGCCTTTAATTACGAGGATTCGATCTGTAAAACGATGGAACAACAGAGCAATGGGTTATGGTGGGAGGATTTGATTACTTACGGCTTTCCTATGGATGGCACCTTGGAAGTATGCGAGGACGGGGCGTTGGTCGAAGTCCGGCGACTCGTCGCCGGCGAGGGAGCGGACGACGTGCTTGTACGGGGCGATGACGTCTTTCTTGAGGTTGGCGACGTCGGGAGAGTACCTCCCGAAGTCGGAGAGGACGAGCATGGCGGCGCTGAGAGGTTTCCTGGCCTGCATCATGCTGTTTGGCTGGTGCGGCACGATGAGGTGGTCCTTGCCTCCCGACCTCCGCCACTCCTCTCTCCTCGCCAGGTACTTGACCAGCTCGGCCTGCAGCGCCCTGTTCCTGCTCGCCTTCTCCCCTCGCCGCAGCTTCGAGTGACGGTTGTAGCTCAGCGACGCGAAGAACGGCACGAAGAACACGTCGGCGTCGCTGGTGTTCGTCACCCTCACCGCCGCGCACGGCCGGTCGCCCTTGTCGCTGCCGGCGCCGGAGGAGGAAGACAGGATGTCCAGGGTGAGCCAGTACGCCACGCTGTGCTGGAGGTTGAGGCCGCCGGGGTAGTGCGGCACGGCGAGGGGGTCGCTGACGTTGGGCCACGTCATCTTCTTCTTCCCCTTCCCGTCACACCCAAGCATGCCGAAGTGGAACTCCGGCGGCAGGTCGTACACGAACACCCTGAGCGCCGTGGCGTCCGCGTCGCACCTCTCGACGCGCTCTCCTCCTCTTCCTCCTCCTGCCAGCGGCTGCTGCTCCCGGGTCACCGGCCAGGTCAGATTCGTCGCGGCGCCGCTCATCGCCGGCACGGCCGCTGGGGTCGAGGAGTCGCCGGCGGCGGGGTCCTCACCGCCGGTGAGCGCGGCGGGGCGCGTCGTCTTGTCGGCGTCGCGCATGCGGACGGCGGAGTGAGGCATGGCGCCGCTGATCCTGGAATTGACGAGGGCCCAGCAGGAGAAGGCGAGGCGGGAGACGGCGAGGAAGATCACGAACCGGAGGGCTCTCCGGTGCTCCGGCGGCGGCAATGGCTGCATCTTCCTCTCCGTCACCATGCATCCAGGAGAAGAATTAACACGCGAGAGAGTTTCAATTCACCAGCCACCACCACTCGCTAGCATCCTCCTCGATCAAGAACCATGATCCAAGAGGACAAGAATGAAGAACCCCCGGTGATTCGAAGACGAAACGAAACAGGCACCTCCGATGCTCATGTTGATCATTCAGAGTCCTCATCCGCCTCTGCATTCCATGCATGCTGATCCTAGTCTTTCGTGGCTACCTGTCTTCTCGCTTGAAGATGTCAGCTGCATGTCCGAGACCGAATAATCGGCTGGGATCGGAGCCCAGTCGATTTGCCGAGGGCCAAATGTGGTTGCGGTATGCGACTGACGTGTGTCGCGCACATGATGTGAGTCAATTTAGTTGGAGTTCGCGTATCTGCCGCACGATAAGGGGTGACTGCCGGTTGGGTGACGCTGGGGCAAGGCCCTCGCGACAAACGGAGTAGGGTGGTAGTAGAAAAAAAAAAGCCAGCGCGGTGCCATCCAACTCGGTGCATGGGAAGCAGAGGATTGGATTGAGCAAGTGTGTGGTGTGGTAGATACGAAGCATGCACGGAGGAGAGTGTAGTGTAGCAAACTAGCAATCAAAGAACTTAAAGCCATGGCCCTAGGGCACCCACTGTAGCTAACACCAAGGTTCTTTTTTCAAGATAATAGCCTATAGTTCTTGATAGCATGCATGTACAATATACTGTTATACTATGATATTTCTAACTACCTTATTGGCTTTGTTTATTCAAATGAACATAATTTGGGAGATGTAATTCAGATAAACATAATTTTTACGAGATGTAATCTAATTAAATATTACTGATTTTGTCTTTCATCTTTTATACAAACCATCACTAGTGTATCATATACTCCCTCCTTTCTTATATATTGATTTGTTTACTTTTAAACCAATCAGCGTCATATAAATAAATGAGGGACTACTAAACATCTAAGAACAGTTAAATTATTAAATTATCGACAAATAAAATTATTATGTGGCAATTAAATTATCAACTAAATTTTTGAATTTATTTTGATTGGTTTGCTAATTTAATGCAATACACCGATACCGCTTCAGCATAGTAAAATAAAAAAAAATACATCGTTTTTGTTGCTGCTTCGGGTCAACTTATTTGGTAGGAACACAAGTAGCATACTAACCTGACTAGTTTGTATATATATATGAATGAATCCAGTTAATTATGATCTTTTGGTATAGAGAGCGGATTTTCGGGCCACAGCCGTTTGTGTCTAATTCGTTCGTAATAATGTAATTTATTGCACTGGGATCTTTGCTAATGGTCTATGTCAAGCTCTATCCGCATGTTTGAAATGTTTCAACTTTCAACTCATGTCCTACTGATTTTAGTCGATGAACTGAAGAATTTTAAGTCAACAGAGCATGCATGGAAAAGTTCCAAACATAGACGATATGAGAATATCAACATGGTGAATTGATATATAGACACATAACTTTGTATAGGCGTAGTATTATGCGAAATAAATAGCCTGTCCCTCTTTCACTTTCCACCCCGACTGGCTACTGCTCTACACCACGGGTGATTTCCATCCCACGAATCAACAACATTAATGCTCTTTTCATGTTGCACGAAGTTGAATCCTCATATTGATTCTTGGGAGTTTAAACACCTTATTTGAAGCACTCTGTATGTTTTCCGCTGATATATTTTTGCACTCTTTTGATTTTGAAAGATTTATCATGAGATTTTGGGGTGCATTCAATTCATCTCAAAAAAGTTTCAAGATAAATCGGGTTTACATTTTACCGATGATCCGAAACATCTTCACCTTGATATAGTATAAGCTCTTACAAAAAAATCGTTAAATATGTTTTATGGATTCTTAAGTCTTTGAATTAGATCAGAAATGCGTGCGTGTGGCTTGTTCACCGAAATGTTCACCAAACCCAGCCTGGCCGTTTAACTGAAAAGATTCCATCCAAGCAAGTTGCAGCGAGAAGCCACCTCCTCTCTCCCGTCTTCCCACACGAGTTCGGAGTTCACCGCCTTCCCCCGAATTGAGACCCGGCGATTCCACCCCGCCCCCATTTAACGTGTGCCTTGAAAGCCACGACACCAAGCCCCCTTCCACCTCCAGTTGTTCCTCTCAATCCAACTCCAATCCCCCGTCTGGACCCCTTCGGCGGCCATGGAACGGCGCCGCCGCGGATGCGGGCGGAGGGCCAAGCGTTTCTTCCCCACGGAGTCGCAGCGTGGGCGTGAAGAGCGGCGCGACGGTCCGCAAGCTGCGTCCCCAACCAAGCGCCGCGGCCGCGAGCGCCACCGCGAGAGGGGGCGGCGCCGCTCTGAGTCTCCTACTACCTTCCGTGGCCTCGACGTCCGCTGCGAGAGAGATCGGCCCCGCGTGGAGTCGCCAACCTTCCGCCACCGCCATGAGTACCGCACGGAGAGGGATGGTCCCCGCGGCGCGTCGCCTTCGCCGAGCACCCGCCGCGGCAGCGAGCGCTACCGGGAGAGGGAAGCACACCGTGGTGCGTCGCCAAGCATCCGCCGCGGCCGCGAACGCCACCGGGAGAGAGCTCAACAACACTGCGCTGCGTCGTCGAGTACCCGCCGCGGCCGTGAGCGCCTCCAGGAGCGGCAAGGACGCCGCAATGAGTCTCCACGCACCCGCCGCGGCCGCGAGCACCATCAGGAGCAGCAAGGACGCCGCGATGAGTCGCCACGCACCCGCCGCGGCCGCGAGCGCCACCAGGAGCGCCAAGGAGACCGCGATGAGCCATCAAACACCCACCGCAGCCGCGAGCACCATCAGGAGCGGCAAGGCCGCGATGAATCACCACGCACCCGCCGCGGCCGCGAGCGCCACCAGGAGCGGCAAGGAGACCCCGATGAGCGGGCATCAAGCACCCGCCGCGATCGCGAGCGCCACCAGGAGTGGGAAGCACCTGGCACCTCGTCGGAGAGCGCCCACCGCGGCCGAACTTCCTCGCCGGCATCCGACTGGGGCAGGGAGCGTCATGAGGAGAGGGACGTGTTCCCCGGCACATCACCAGCATCCGCCCGCGACCACGAGTGCCCGCGCAACGCGCCAGCTAATTCACATCGCGAGCATGATCGGCCCCAGCAGCCGGAAGGGCCCCGCTCTGCGCTACTGACCTCCGACCACGGCCACACTCTCCACCGGGAGCGGGGCGGCGGCCCCGGCGCTCGCCCCTCGTCGCCAACCTCCTACAGCGGCCAGAAGAGGCAGCGTGACACTGGGTTTCCTTCTTCCCACTGCCAGAAAGATGCTTACACCTCCCACAGCTAGGACGAAGATCAGATGAGCTTGCGTGAGCGGGTTGCACCGGTTACGCCACCTGTGGTTGAGACTCAGAGGAACAATGAATACGATGAGGCGGATGAGCAACAACTGAATTGCATCTTCAGGCTCCAGGACGATCTTCTTCATGAAGTAATCAGAAGAGTAACGCCGACTGAGCTCTGCAGAATGGTTGCTGCAAGTCGTGACATTCACCGATTGCTAAACCGAGCAACCAAGATTGAGGTTCCCATCCCTTTTCTTGGTGCTCTGGTTCTCCGAGAAAGGACATATGATGTTGTTAGTTTGATGAACAGAAGAATGCTTCGAGGCATACAACGATCTGTGTCCTATCTTCGAGGTAAACCAAGCATTGCTATTTTCTTAATTGCAATGTTGCCTGTCTTAGCATTAACTTTGTTTCAGTTAACCTGTCTTTTGAAAAGGTTTTCCCTGTTTTTATATAAAGCATACAACAGAGTTTACAATTTACACATACGATTGGGGTTACCAGTTACATCGGCATTCTCTTCAAAAGAAAAAGGAAAATAATGCAAATGTGACCAGCACAGCCATCACTGTTCATAGCACGCATTTATGGTTCAGTATCCATTTTTTCTGCCTAAGAGCAACCCCTGTCTGTGGTCTATTCTGGAGGGCAAGCCACATAGCGACCTTTAGCTTCAAGGGTAGTCTGGACTTCCAAAGCCTCTGCATTCTTTTGTTTATTCCTCCCCTGAAAGTCATGAGCATATACATTGATCTTGTTGAGTATTGTCCAGACATCTCAAGCACTCACTTCACTTGGTCTTTGTTTCCATTAAGCTCCACATCATCCAACAACTGCATAAGGGCCTCAATTGTCCTTGGGTAAAGAGATGTTTTCCCATTTCATCATGTGATATTTGTATTTATCTCCAGTCCCTCCCCAAAAAAACTTAGCTCGGACTGTGTCCATCTTCTAGTGATTGTTCTCATACAGCATAAACATCCCCATAAGTGTTTGTCAAGATGAGTCTCCCCCCCAGATGATATGTGCTTCCCCTTCCAAGGTTGTAGTTTATTTCTCATTTTTCCTGCTATTCTATCAAATGATTTAGCTCCCAGGCTCTTATCACTAATTGGTATGCCAGGGTATGCCATTGGGAGGGTCCCAATTTTACAGTTCAGCATGTTAGCATTTAGCAATCCTCATTTGTTCCTCTTCTTCTAGCCCAAACACTATCACCTCACTTTTGTGATAGTTTATTTTCAGACCTGACATCCACTCAAAGGAGTAATAGCAGTAATTCAATGTTAACAATTGAGTTTTACTCACATTCCATCATTATGATAGTGTCATCAGCATCCTGGAGATGTGTAAGGCCCCTTGGAATTGTGGAATCGCATCTTTAACCAAACCTTTCTGTTTAGCTTTGTCGAGTATGCCCGCAGACGCATCAGCTGCCAAATTAAAAAGGAGAGGTGAGAGTGGATCCCCATGTCTTAAACCCATGTGGGTCCTGAAATATGGCCCATTCTCCCTGTTGATGTTAATACACACCCTCCTCCGCCTTTCACCGTGCTCATAATCCAACCTCTGATCTTCTCATCAAAGCCCTTTTTCATCAGGACATTCTCAACAAAACCCCAATTAATACTATCATATGCCTTTTCACAGTCAACTTTGAAGATCACACTTTTCATTTTCTTCTTTCTCAGTTCATGCATTACTTCATGTAGCATCACTGCACTGTCCAATATGTATCGCCTTTTGATGAATGCAAACTGATTGGGCTAGTGATTTTGTTGGCAATAGTACTCTACTCAGTCTAACCATGGCCAGTTTTGTGAATATTTTAAAGCTTACATTCAACAGGCAAATACTGAGCTAGTAGTACTTATGTGTTTTATTTTCCAGGAACAATCAGACAATTCCCAGCAGAAGTTCAGATTATTGATTGTCGGTATGGATTAATGTTACTGAAATTTGGGAAAGATGAGGTTAAGTTTTGTATATGCAGTCCGTTTCAAAGGAACAGCTGGATTGTACTGCCTCAACATGATATTCAGACTGATCAAATTATGGCTGGTGCTCTTATCCATGATACGGAAACTGGGATACGTCTTGTGCTTGTTTGCTTGGATAAGTCTGCTGAGGGGTCTTATTTGCCACTGGTTGTGAAGGTGTTTTCATCTGCCACAAGAAGATGGACCAGAGTTCAACAATTACTTTGCTTCAGGGCTGGCGAATCCGTTCTCCCTCATGGAGTGCATTGTGGCAGGTTTGTGCACTTTCTAAGCAAGATGAGACGTCAAATTCTGAAGGTTGACCCTGTTAATTTGACAACAGGTATGCCTCGTGGATACTTTATAAGAGTTTCGATGTCTTATGGTATTGTGCCTAAGCTGCTGTGCTATTCTCACGCACATCTAATTGCATTTTCCCTTGCAGATGTGATTAACTTGCCAAAAAGAGCCTTCCCTCAAATGGCTCTAACAAAGGTTGGGGGTGAGCTTTGTTTCTCGACGGTAGAAAGAAGGCAAATACTTACTTCACGTACAGAAACAATCACTGGGAGCTGCGCTGGACACACCAAACACCCTCAGAAGCTTATTGGACAAAGCTTGTTGGTTCAGGCCATGAAAACGGGATTCTAATAGTTGAGACGGGCTCTGAGCAGTCACATGCCTTAATAGTTCGAAATGGTACATGGCTTGCACTCCAGCATGATAATACCGGTGAGACCTGCATAGGACTCGAGATTTCTAGTCCATTTCAGTTCCCCTTTCCCCAGCCAGTGTATGAACTAGGTATGTGTTGTTAGATTATTGGGCTTGGCCTATATGAATAATCCTAAGTAAATCTCAAAAGCCCATTAGCACTTGAGGGGGTACGTCATCTATTAGTCCCATATTGCTAATGGATGAGGGTGTGGGGGTTTTCCTCCCAATAAATAGAGACCACCTCCCTCATGGAAGAAGTGCACCATAGACTCTATACGGGAATCCCCTAGGTTAGGGAGTCTCTAGTAAAAGTCTATACGAGTTAGGGTTTTGCTACTTCTCATTGCTGCGTTGCCATCATAGTCTACTCCATTCCGAGCGCCGGCGTGCACCGGCGAACGGGAGAGCAGGTCTCCGGAACCAGTCGTCTTTGAGATCCTGTACCGGGAGAGGGCGAATAAGGTTTTTGGGAAAGCGCTACGCGCGACTGCTCGAAACGTCTTCACCACGGCTCGTCCTCCGTCCAAGTCTGGTGCTGCGGCATACCGTCGTCTGCAACATCGTCTGCTGCGCTCCGTCCGTAGAACCGTCGTAGTTCCGATTGCGCCGTTCATCTTTCCTACGGCAATTCCTCAGTACGTACACTATGTTTTAATCATGTTTTCTGATGTCATGATTATGTTATTCGTACTTCCTAGTCTGCTAAAGAATTGCATGCTAGGATTGTTTATCGTCTTGTTTAATCTAGTTCGGAAATTAAACTTACAATTGCCTATATTTCCAACATGTGTTAAGCTAACTAATTCACATTTGAAGCTGATATGTGAATAATGGAGTAACATATGGTTTGTGTTTGTGCAGAAGAATCAATGCCTGAGTATGTCAAAAAAGGATCGCTTAAGGACTTGTGAGGTTGAATCTGCTGCATTACTCTTCAAAATCAAGACTTCAAGTGATCAAGGCTTCTGGAATGGAGCGCAATCCTTCTGTCGTAGTGGACCAGAGTTGGACGATTGGAGTTAGAGTGTTGCTTTCGCTCCACATTAGATATTTTCGCTAGTATTTCGGTTCTGGTCAGTGTAATGTCCTTAGCGGGTATGAAGGCTTTGAACATCTGAGAGTTGTACAAGGGATGCAAAAGTGAATGTAACAGTTTGCATCTGTGGATTCTTGGCTAAGCAATACGCAAGTTTTGTGGAAAGTGCTTTGTTATTCTTACTGGGTGTTGCATAAATGCATGAACAATACACCAGAATAGTTGTTACTACTTGTTTAGTTCAGTCAATATAATTCATGAAAAACACGGCAGCTTTACAGCAACCAATACCAGATTTGATTATTTTTCAACAACTCTTCAGCAGTTTAGCTCATGCACCATATGTAGTGTCGTAGCAAGTTTGGCCGATTGAACCTGAACTTAACTTCGAATGCTTTCAGTTCCAAGTGCGTGCCTGAAAAGACTGAAACGAGAACCGGGCAACCCAGTTTGGGGGTTTGCTATGTCTTCAGTCCCTGGTGTATGGCAACACCACGCTAGCATAATCTGAAATGTTACCAGCCAACTATGCAACAAGAATAATGAGGAAAAGGCAAAGGCTACGGACTGTTGAAAGTTAGCTACTGCTTTGTCAGTGTCATCATAATATTTACTAAACAAGCAGAACGTAAAATTAGGCAAAAAACACAACTCCGCATGGCCTTTAATGAGGTAATGCCATATTACTCTTTTGGAGCACAACAATCAACCTTGAGATTCCAGTTCATTTTCGTAGTGGAAATGTTGCTGCATCACTTGAAACTCCCTGAATCTGTATGCTATTTTAACATAAAAGGCTGAAACTAGAGCAAAAATGATTCCATGGGCATGTATCGACCTGAAGGGTTGACAATTTGACAGTAGGACTAGGACGAAATTTCGTCTCAAGTGTATGCCTGAAAAGGCTGAAACCCATGCAGAAAACAGTTAGTCCCACTCCCACTCAAAACGGCTGTCAAGTAAAACCTCCTGAATGAAATATTAAAATATAACTAGGGCAGATGAAACGGTGCATACAGTGCCAATAACGTAGTATTCTTTAAAAAACAAGGGCAGCTAAATGTTGATGAGCAGACAAATTGAAGGGTGGTATCGCAGCTTCTACTTGCATTTCCTCTTGCTTGTCAAGCCTGTGTCCGATCTGGTTTATTAGTTTTCTAAATACTTACCAATGATTAGGTATGGAATGAATGTAGATGAGATGTTAAATGCAGATACTCCTCACTGCAGTAGTTGTTTATATTGCAATCTAGGCAGTACATGTGTAAGGTAAAATAAATTGAGTAACATTGACTAACATCCCAGTTTTATTTGAAGGAATTTTCAGTTCATACACCATTGAGTAACATCCTGTACAGGAAAACTAAAACTGAACGAAATTCAGATATTTTCAGTTCGAAATGTATGCCTGAATAGGTTGAAACTAGTAACGGGCAACTTGGCAAGGAGTTGCCTTTATTTCAAAGTGTATGTCTTTAACTGCTTAAACTAGAACATGGGTGACATTGTTTGAGTGGCTGTGACAACGTTAAGCTGAACTGTAAGCTCTAAAGTCCAAAATGTTTCTAAGAATTAGGTTCATAAACTAGATTTGAAGAGTCCAAAAAGAAACAAAAATGTTCAAAGCTCAGCTCTGCAAGATGCCAACACCTACATAAATTTTTCATTTATTAGCATACTTCAGCTTATTATGTAACTGTATCCACTCCAGTTAAAAAATGATAACGATGTCCACTCTGAGGAAAACATTTGTCACTAGCAAAATATCAAGTGCTAAAACTTGTTTTGTAGCTCAATAAGTGAAGCTTTTTCCAGAAGACAAGGATCATCAGAGATGTTTTCGCTCATGTCACTAACAAAAATTCTACCTACAGTATAGCCAGCTGGGCAAAGCGTAGAAAACAAACCAATATTTATTAGAAAGATTCACTTATGGGGAATTCATCATATCATTTCCAAGTGGACTTGCCAAACATAAAAGGTAAGAAATAAAGTAAATATGACACGTTGATGTTGGGCCAAAGTGACTAAATTTAGTGAAAAGGCTTAAATCAGATTAACAGGTTTTTTTTCAAAACTAAACATTTTGAATTAAACAAACCAACCATCCCTACTTAAATTGCCCAACTAAAAATCTATAAAAATATGAATTGACCACGGTAAACCTTTTTCTTTACTTTTAAAATTGTCATGGTTTCCTCAAAAAAAAAATTGTCATGTTACTTAATATTTTTCATAATTTTGAAATTGACCATGATAACCCAAATTTTTCTTACTTAAATTTGACAAGTTCTGAAAAAAATCACTTGAACCATCAGCTCCTTAAAAACTCAACAGTGCTAATTGTTTTCCTGGGTGCATGGTGACGGAGAGGAAGATACAGCCATTGCCGCCGCCAGAGCACCGGACTACCGGAGAGCCCTCCGGTTCGTTGTCTTCCTCGCCGTCTCCCTCCTGGCTTTCTCCTGTTGGGCCCTCGTCAATTCCAGGATCAGCGGCGCCATGCGTGACTCAGCCGTCCGCATGCGCGACGCCGACAAGACGACGCGCCCCGCCGCGCTCACCGGTGGCGAGGACCTCGCCGCCGGCAACTCGTCGACCGCATCAGCCGTGCCGGCGAACAGAGCCGCCGCGAATCTGACCTGGCCGATGGTCTGGGAGAAGCAGCAGCCACCGCTGGCAGGAGAAGGGGAAGGGGAGCGTGGCCAGAGGTGCGACGCGGACGTCGCGGCGCTCAGGGTGTTCGTTTACGACCTGCCGCCGGAGTTCCATTTGGGCATGCTTGGGTGGGACGGCAAGGGGAAGAAGAAGATGACGTGGCCCGACGTCGGCGACCCCCGCACCGTGCCGCACTACCCCGACGTGGCGTACTGGACATTCTCTCAGTCTCCTCCTCCTCCTCCTTCCGAGGACCGGCCGTGCGTGGCGGTGAGGGTGACGAACGCGTTGCTCTGTTCTGTTGCATCGTTTTACAGATCGAATCCTCGTAAACGCTTTTGAGTTGAGTTTCACACTTTCACTTCAGGGCGGCAAGCAGGTTCGGCAGAAGCTGTACGGTCTGCTCAAGGACGAGCGAGACGTGCACTTCACGTACGGTAGCGTGAGGCAGAACGGGATCCGGCGAGCCACCGTGGGGATGTCGACGTCAAAGTTCTGCCTCAACATCGCCGGCGACACGCCGTCGTCGAACAGGCTGTTCGACGCCATCGTGAGCCACTGCGTGCCCGTCATCATCAGCGACGACATCGAGCTGCCGTTCGAGGACGTGCTGGACTACTCGGAGTTCTGCGTGTTCGTGCGCGCCGCCGACGCGGCCAGGAAGGGATTCCTGCTGCGCCTGCTCCGTGGTGTGTCGCAGGAAGAGTGGACCAGAATGTGGAGGAGACTCAAGGAGGTGGCGCGCCACTTCGAGTACCAGTTCCCGTCGCGCCGGGACGACGCCGTGCAGATGATCTGGGGCGCGGTGGCGCGGAAGATGCATTCGGTGAAGCTGCAGCTTCACAAGCGCGGGAGGTTTCAGAGGCCCGGTGCTGAATCATGAAGGTCTGTCTACATGGAGGTTTCAGACTTCAGAGTTTGGATTGCAGACTGGTTAACTATGTGCAAGTGTCTAGTTTTATCGACATCAGTCGACCAATAAAGCTGATATTTCTGTGCTACGTGCTCATGATTTTTGGCTGACTATCACAATTCACGCTCGTTATCTGCTAGTCTAATTTTCTGTCAAAACAAACAGTGATCTGCATTATCGTCAGACAGTCTATGGGTGTGATTGGTAGCTTGGGTTAGGCCAAGCCTGGCTAGGACTAATGCATGGCCAGCATGAGCCAGGCTTATGCATGTAATAGGTTCATGTTTGGTTTGGGTGGCTTGAGATAGACTGGCTTGCTATGTATGTGTTTGGTTGGCTGCACAATATGATAAAGAACACGTGAACAAGAGGTGGAGATGTGCAGTCTGCATAGCACAAGCCACCAACACCATTATGCAGCCTGCATAGCGTGGAAACGCATCTCATTTGTGTTTCCAGCAAGCCAGGCTAAGGGACTCCTTTTGCATTACCAGGGCCAGGCTAAACACCTGAGCAGGCAACCAAACAAACTTAACCTGCATTCCATAAGCCTGGATAGGAGTTGGACACCCTACCAATCACGCCCTATGTGTTTGGAGTTGCACTGTGGATAATAGCAATCCCGAGACCCGAGTAATGATCTGCTTTTCAGTCTGATCGGATTTATGTAACCATAGTGCGTCTAATAAACTGATGATCAGATGTAACGGATCAATACTTTGCGTTTCAGCCCCTAAAAGGCAAGGTGCTTCTTTGCAAAACAAATACCACGGACGTTTGGTTTTTTTTTCGAAAAAAAATAGGAAACCGAATCGTAGACCTTCACCGTCGACCATGCGCGCGCCGACTTCCTCTCCCTGTCGTCGAGCTCGGCGTCGCGCGGCCTCGTGCTCTTGTCGGACACCCGCAAGGCCACCGGCGGAAGAAATTATTGGGTGTGCAACCCCAGCACCGGTGAGTGCAGGGCTCTGCCCCACCACCGCCACTGCGGCTTGATACCATCAAGCGCCGGCCTGGTTCTCGACGGCCGAACCAAGCAGTGCAAGGTCGTGCATCTCTTCTTCAAGCTGTCCATGTTTGGTGGTCTCGGGTGCGAGGTTTACACGCTTGGTGACGCCGGGCGCCGGTGGAGGCCGCCCATCGCAGGTCTCGGATCGCTTGAGGACAACACGAAGAACGTCATGAGAGCCTTGGAAACCGAGGAGGCCGTGACCAAGATACCTCCCGTGGCCGCGGACGGGTTCTTGCACTGGCTCATCTACTGCCCTAGCGGCGGCGGCGGCGGCGGAACGCCGGGTCCTCACCAAAGCCGAGATGATATCCTCCGTTTCTCTGCGACCGACGAGAGCTTCGACTTCATCAGTGCGCCCTGCTGCGTCGGTTCAGGGGAGGACGACGACGTTTGGTTGGAGCTGGAGGAGTGCATTCCGGCGGTCCCTTTTCACCTGGCGGAGCTCCGTGGCTCCCTGTGCATGGTTCATGACCTCCGTCGGCGGCGTCGTGGGCAAGGTGGAAGCTCGATCGATGTCTGGGTACAAAGATGCGGCGGCGATTGGTCCCTGGATTACCGCATCGCCGTCACGCCTCTCCTGGGACGTGACGTGCACAGCCCTCGGTTCATCACCGTCCTTGGCTGCTATGGCGGTGGCACATCATCAGGAAAAAAAGTACTAGCAACGAAGCTACTGATTGCAACCTCAGAGCACAAGGTCTTTGCTTACAGCCCCGATTCAGGTGATGTGGAGACGGTTTTCTCAGCTGAAGAGACTGACATTGGATTGCAGAAGGAGGCGGCTTCGGGGCTTCGGCTTGGCATGTATGAGGACAGCCTGTTCAGGATTGGGGGCGAAAGCCACGGCGAGAAGCAAGTGTCATCGGCGGTGAGAGAGATACTGCTGCGGCTCCCGCTCAAATCGATCGCACGATCGATGCTGGTGTGCAACGAGTGGCGCGTGCTGATTGAGAGCGAGAGCTTTGTCGCGACACACATGTCCATGGAAAGGCCGGCGAGCATCCTGATGGCCACTAATGGGCGTGCTCGGCGCGCTTTCTTTGCCTTCGCCCCGCTCGAGAGTTGGCTCGATCAAGCTCATTCCGCTCATGTCGGCAGTGTAGCCGATGCCAAGATCATCTGCTCCAAGCCTTGCAACGGGCTCAACCTGATCAGTACAAGCAGCGATGACTATCTATGCAACCCCTGTACCGGCGCCATCCAGTGCCTGGGCATCCGCGGCAGGTCGCGTTTCAGGCCATGGCGCAGGAGCAACCAACCTGATGGCTGTCATCCATTCTCGATCGGCAGAAACATTGGCTTCGGTTTCGACCGCTCCACTGGAGAGCACGTCGCGGTCGAGATCGGAGACCTCGGTGGCACTCTGGCTTGCCTGCTCAAGACAAGAGAATCGGATGCCTGGACCTGCGTCGGGACACCCCCTATGCCGGTGACCGACATGCCGCCCGCGCACGTGGACGGAACGCTCTACTGGGTGGGCGCGCAGACGCACGCCATGGCACCGCCTGCTAGCTGCCAGCGCATCGCCGTCGTGGCATTTGACATCTCCGCTCGGGCGTTCGGCGTCTTAGCCCACGAGCAACGGTTCCTGACGAGCAGGAACAGCGATCACGACGCGTTCCTTGTGGAGCTGAACAAAAAGCTATCGCTGGTTGTCATGGACCGTGACGCAGAAGAGGTAGAGATATGGACGATGCACGAGCGTGGTGCCTGGGTTGATGCTCGCAGGCTATGCCTGAGGGACCAGCCGGACTTCTCACCCAAGACGACGGTGATGGTGGTGCCACTCGAGGCCAGTCGCCAAGACGGCAGGATCTTGCTCAACACTGGGCGAGCTCTGGGTTACTACGACACTAGGACTGGGGCTGTCGACACACTGTACTCACTGAACCATCTGCAGCTTCCTCCGAGCAATCTGGCCTTCCCCATGCTGTGCCAGGAGAGCTTAGTCCGTGTACCAGACGAGATGGATCTGCCAGCTGCATCTCCACCGACCAGCAGCGGCCACAACGGCGGATTCAGAAGCTGTGGGCACCCTGAACATGCCAACGCCTACAATGAGATCGGAACACCCAGACCCATCTTTCAGAGCTGCCAGAAAGCAGGAGGATGCCAAGGCAGCGGAGAAATCTACTCTACTTGCTGCAAGAGAGTGATCTGCCGCGTATGTATCCGTCGGTGTGCCGAGCACTCGTACCAGAGAGATCACGTACCCCTCAACAATCTCTACACTAATGTGATTGAGGGGATTCAGAGGCATGGCCTACCCTTGGAGCACCCGTTCGTGCCAGACCCTGACTACTACTGCTACTACTACTCGGCCATAGACGCCGGCGATGTGGCGCGCCACGTCTTTGTCTCCCTGAAGGATTTTGCTCAAGGGAAGGAAGCTTGCCATATCACCGAGTGCGCATATAGGATGGATGGGCACGGTGCAGTCAGGGAGACCTGGGTCCGGAGATACCTAAAGATTGATTCCGGTGGTGAACCATTGACATAACATAATGGCCATTTCTAGAGTGAAGGAGCATGTACTATCCAATCACAGTGGTGGTTCGTAGAGAATTTTGAGCGTCAGGCTTTATCTGTACCGTGCACTAAATTAAAGCATAATAAATGATTTGCTCATATTTTCTCATCATCTTACGTTTTTAGATTGAAAAAGCCCGTGCATGCAATTTAGTATGGTATCACCGCATATTTCTTTCAGCGTAAGGTTCGTCGGGGATAGTAAGTGATGAAACCACCTGCCAACTTGCTAGCTATCTGTTTCGCACCGGTATCACAAATCCGGTACTAAAGATGCCACACATTAGTATCGGTGAAGTGACAGGTACAAAAGAGTTCGTTTAGTACATGGTGTTTGAGACTCGAACACATGACCTCTTGCTATCGTGTATCTTACCCATAGTCACACATGGGCCATAGAGCCGATCTGCCTAAGAAAAATATGATTTTCTTCTAAATTCACATGTGGAGACTCTTTTAGTACCAGGTCGCAAAACCACCTGGTAGTAAAGGTCGTAACACCATTGTACATGAGGAGATAGTCATAAGTGGGTTTTAGACACATCCACAAGATATTACAATATTTATAGACATGAAGTTTTGAGAAACGAACTAAAAATCTCATTCTAGCATTGCAGAGAAAAATAACATAATGGTATTTTGAAATAATTTATGTTGTCTTAAATCCACTAGGTGGGTCATAGATGAGCACATATCGCTATGTTCCGCACATGATTTCCGTTTGGTACATACTTAACCAATATGATGTTGTTTTTTTAAATCTGTAGCTACTATCACATTATGGATGGACCATACCCTTTGTAAGTCTGCATATATACGTGCGCGGGAGAGGTACTCATATCGTATCATACAGATATGAGATATGTGCATTCGTCGAGTATCTGAAAAAAAGGGAACGATACACGGGCTGACTCTTATCCAGGCTAATTTCTATACGGCCCAGCCCAAGATAATCCCAACTCCTCCTATCTCATCCCGTGCTTTACCCAGTCGCAACACGCAGTCCCGCGTCTCCCTGCCGCGCACTGCCGGCGACGAGCCGCCGGCAAGGACGAGCGCCGACGCCCGACGGAGCACGCACGAGCGCCGCCCGTCCGGGACTCGTGGCCCACCCACTACTAACCTCTAGCACTCGACGGCGAACTCCAGTGAGTTTCTCCCCTTTTCCCGTTCTCCATCCACTCTTCTCCTTGTCCTTGATTGATTTCGTTCATCCCCTTCTAATCCAGTCATCTTCCAAGCGCTGCCGCAGGCCGAAGCTCGCCGAGCAAGCAGCCGCTGCTGGCGGCGCACGGCGCCCGCTCGCGCTATTTCTGCAAGCGCTTTTGTTTGTGTTCGGCTGCACCTCCCGAGTGGCTAAGCTTCCCCCAATCCCCGCCATGGCGGTGGCTCGCCTTCCCATCCGCGTCCTCTCCCGCCCAGCTCCACCTCTCTGCCTCCTCCCCTTCCTCCCTCGGCCATTCGTGCCTCCGAGACGGAGCATTTCTGTCTCCGCTGTATCCACCAGCAGGCGCAGCAGGCCGTTAGCCCCGGTCATTAGCGAGGGCAACGATGGCGAGGATGCCGCTGTCGGCCGGCCTGTATGTCCTGGATGCGGGGTCTTCATGCAGGATGAGGATCCCAACCTCCCTGGCTTCTTCAAGAACCCCTCCCGGAGCTCCCAGGATGAAATGGGGGAAAGTGGAGAAGAGGAGGCCGGGGTGGCAGAAGACGCATTGATTTCAGAATCAGATGATGAATTGGAGGGCCTGGACAGTGATATCGATGATTTACTTGAAGAAGTTGAGGGGGATGAAGAGGATGAGTCAGCCGTGAAGGCTGGTACTGATATTGATGGTTTTGCCAGTGACTGGGACTCCGATTGGGAGGATATAGAAGAAGACGAGGATGAGAAATGGAGGAAAGAACTAGACGGTTTCACCCCACCGGGTGTCGGGTACGGGAACATCACTGAGGAGACAATCCAGAGGATGAAGAAAGAGAAGCTGTCCAAGTCTGAAAGAAAGCGCCGGACCAGGGAGGCCAAGAGAGCTGAGGCTAAGGAGGACTTGGCCGTGGTTTGTGCCCGGTGCCACTCGCTGAGAAATTATGGACTTGTGAAGAATGACAAGGCCGAGAACTTGATCCCGGACTTTGATTTTGATCGGTTCATTTCGTCTCGGCTAATGAAGCGGTCTGCTAGCACCCCAGTTATTGTCATGGTGGTGGATTGTGCAGACTTTGATGGGTCATTTCCGAAGCGAGCTGCCAAGTCATTGTTCAAGGCACTTGAAGGAAGGAGAAATTCTAAGGTGAGCGAAACACCGAGGCTTGTTCTTGTTGGTACAAAGGTAGACTTGCTTCCGTGGCAGCAAATGGGAGTGCGGTTCGATAGGTGGGTTCGTGGCCGTGCTAAGGCTTTTGGAGCACCAAAGCTAGATGCTGTTTTCTTGATCAGCGTCCACAGAGATTTGGCTGTTAGAAATCTGATTTCATACATAAAGGATTCAGCAGGACCCCGTAGCAATGTTTGGGTGATTGGTGCACAAAATGCTGGGAAATCTACACTGATCAATGCAATTGCGAAGAAACAAGGTGTTAAAATCACAAGATTGACTGAAGCTGCTGTCCCGGGAACAACATTAGGCATACTGAGGGTAACAGGTGTTTTACCTGCAAAGGCAAAGATGTATGACACTCCTGGCTTGTTGCATCCGTACATAATGGCAATGAGATTAAATAATGAGGAACGAAAGATGATTGAAATAAGGAAAGAATTGCAGCCACGATCCTTCAGGGTGAAAGTAAGTGGCCTTTTTACTAGTTTTTTCTTTCTTTTTCATAAATGTAGTGTGCCTGTATAATTATTTTAATACGAACTTCATATCTACAAGGTTCCATTACATCTGGACATAACTTGAAAAGTCCAAATTACTCCCCTCAACTATAAGCAAAGTCTACATAACCCCCAAAACTATGTCATTTGGTCTATTTTACCCTTAATACAATTTGTTTTTATATTTTTTCATGTATAAGTGTCATATTACGTTCAAATTTCGTGAGATGATAGTAGACATCATCATGCATGATAGAAAAATATAACGTAATTTTTTTTGTCATTATTTTGATGGGGTAAGATATTTAATAATTAATTAATCCTTAGGATACAACATTATACAAAAAAATAAAAACGAAAAATTCATAATATATTTTTTTAACATACATTGTGATGTTCACTACAATCATACAAAATTTGAAATTAAAATTCAACTTGTGCATGGAGAAATAAAAAAAATCAAATTGTATTAGGGGGTAGAATAGACCAAGTGACATAGTTTAGGGGGGTAAAATGAACCAAAAGATAGTTTAGGGGGTTATGTAGACTTTGCTTATTGTTGAGGGGAGTGATATGGAGTTATGGACTTTTTCCTCCTTTTTTTTTTGCAATCTGTTATATGGACATGATCGTTATGTTTGAAATAATCCACATGTTCTTGTTCATATAATAGAGGCATACGAATAACATCATAATATGATTAGTATTTCAAAGCCAATGCTTCCATTACCATGAGAGAAAATCACTGAATTCCCACTCGCTTCTTGCATTTGCGTTATTGAAATAAAATTTTGAAGATGATGGTGTTATTCATGTTAGTTTCCTAGATAACTAGTGAAACAGTTGAACACTCGGATAATTCATCTGTATTGACCTTATACCTGAGTATCCTTTTGCAAGTATTTACTCCTGGAGCTTTCAAAGACTTGACAGGCAATATCAGCCTTAAACTCATTATGGCAGATATTTAGATTGTCTTTTTTCTTCATGGCTGTAAACTATTGCAGGTAGGACAATCCATCCATATTGGAGGATTAACGCGACTGGATGTGTTAAAATCATCAGCGCAAACTATCTATGTAACTGTTTGGGCATCTTCCAATGTCCCCCTCCATCTTGGAAAGACTGAAAATGCTGATGAATTGCAAGACCAGCATTTTGGCATCAGACTTCAGGTAAATCTGTTCTAAATGCTGGGGATCCCTTCTCTCGTATAATGACCCATATTAGTTATCTTTCATAGAAGACCACTTACAGATTACTTGGTAGTAGGGTTGCTTCATTGAAAAACAGTATGTGCCTTAATGTTAATTGAATAAACAAATGTGCTATTGTGTGTTGTGTCCAGTACTCCAATGCCAATGCCGATGTAACTGGAGTTTTCCATCTATCATAGAATTATAAAAAGAAAATTATACATACTTTGTATCATACTGATTCATATGTTGTTGCTGTAGCCGCCAATTGGCCCAGAGCGAGCCAATGAATTGGGTCACTGGACAGAAAGACACATTGAGGTGTCTGGGGCGAGCTGGGATGTCAACAGTATGGACATTGCTGTTTCTGGCCTTGGGTGGTACTCCTTGGGCCTCAAAGGCACGGCCACTGTGTCCTTGTGGACATTCGAGGCCATTGGTGTGACAGAACGTGATGCAATGATTCTGCACCGAGCCCAATTCCTTGAAAGGCCTGGATTTTGGTTACCCATGGCCATTGCTAATGCTATAGGTGAGGAGACAAGAAAGAATAATGAGAGGAGAAAGGCTGAGCAAAGAAAAAAAAGAAGAAGAAGAACTCTTTCTAGAAGAAATGGTTTAGTGATGATTCTGTAGAGTGGGCCATAAAGTCAGGATTCTGTTTCTCCTGTCGACACGGGTCTTTGTTTATCCTAGTTCTTGGTATATTTTGACATGGGCTTCCACCTGTGATGTTTTTTTTTCTTTCCTCACGTATATATCATTTTCATGTGTTTTTTGCCATCCGTTTTGTTTATACTGCATGCGTGCTACAGATTCGATCCTTGCAACTTATGGAGGATTGCGATATCCTAGACTGCCTTCAGTTATGCAAATGAGACTATTTAGGCATGTAGGCGCTGCCATTTTGTGTACTACTTATTTTCGCTGCCAAAGGAAGATCTCTCTTTATATGGTTGCAGCAGTAGGCACCCCCGTTTTAGCATCTGCTTTTCAGGCTGTGAATTGTGATAGAGATGTTTTCAAGGAGCAGTACTAAAAAAATGGAGTGTCGAGGTAAGTTGGCAGCCTAATCCACATATTTAGATCCAGTAATTTTTTCAGTTAATGCATGCTATATTCCTTAATTTCTTATTGCTAGGATGGAAGATGATGAAACCAGGATTACCTTTTCTCACAATCTGGCATTCCTTCATGTCTGTTCATTAATGATTGCATGAAACATCACAGTGTTAATTTGTACTGGAAAGAAATTAGTACACAATGTACTGTTTGTTATAGGTGTTTGATAAAAAAACGTTATTGCCATTGAAGTAGAATGGCAATATATCTATATTTTTTTCATTTCATATATAACTGCCACTGTTTCCCAGTTGCACATTGGGCAAAAACTAAGGTTTCCTATGTTTTTGTTTTTGGCCTGCTCCTGTCCACTTCATTTGCAGGGTGCCGCAATGTTAATCTTGTTACCTTTCTGCTGTCTATTGCAGCGTGCCGCAATCTCCTGAGTAGTTCCTGTCCTGCCTGGAAACAGGCATGGTGAATGGTCTCCTTTATGAGGGAGAGCCGTCTTCTGATTACATCATGGCCAGCTAGCCGAGTTCTTTGATACACAAGGTCAACTCTGACTTGCTCTGTTTTACCTTACCATGCAGAACAACGGTTCTTCGTTGCCACATATTGAAGAAATGAATAAGATTACTTACTTTTATTGATAAGTTCAATCGCACTGGAAACTTATTGAACCTATTTTTTTTTTTTTTTTTATAAATTTAGCAAAAACCGGACAGTGATGTATGATTTTGTGTGGTGATACCTGTTCTCTGAAAACGTTTGCAATGTGATAATGCCATATGCACGGGTAGCCTAATCGTGGTTTGGTTGTACTAGATATTAACATCTTTCTTGAAATTGGCTAGATATTTGCCTGGACTTAATGATCTATTCTTGTACCTATGTTGTATTGTTGTGTATAATCTGATGTACTCTCTTAGCCCAATGCTAATGTCATTCAGATCTAATTCCTCAACTATGTGGGAATTTTGAGCTATAGCATGGTCGATCGCTTATTTGTTGAACATTTCCAAGAGCGGATTGCTGCTACCGTGAACATGCGGTGAGATTCCAAACGATTTAGTCACAACCTGAAATTTGAAGTGAGAAAAAAAAAATAGGCCATCATGGCCAAACAAAAAAAAAGTAGTAGTAGTAACAAGATCATGTACCATGGGACATTGTAAGGAAGTGGTTGACTAAATGTTTAGTTTTGACATTGTCAGTAAGAATCAGTTAGTAAGTAGGATATATAGATATCATATAGCGCAACAGAACTGGCTAAGTACTAATGAACTGTACTACTACTAGACAAGAGCAAAAACAGGTTACTCGTAGAGTGAGTTCTGTCCTCATCATCTTTCCGCGTGCGTTCGACGTGGCTCATCCCAAGTTCCCAACGCCCCCCCCCCCCCCCTGCTGGCTGGGCCTGTGGGTGGGTACACTCCACCCCGCAGCGGCCGGCACGAGCACGAGCACGACAACAATCAAATGTCCGCGGACCGGGCGGCAGCCGTGTGCTTCGCGCAGCGGACAGCACAACCACAACAACAACCTGCGAAGGAACGAACGCCGACCGGTCCCGACGGCAGCGACGGGCCGAAAGTTGCCAGGTCCAATGCAAACACACCGGGGGCCCATCTTTCTTCTCCTGCCTTCTGCTGCGCTGGGCCGCTGGCCCCGTGGGCAGCGGGCCCGCGCTGTAATGCTGCAGCTGGTGCAGTGCTGGTACAGGCTGCTGCTCGGCTGCTTTCGGTTTTTACTGCGGCTCGTGGCGTGAGTTATCAGAGCAGGACGAGTGGACGACCAAGACCATTCGGCGTTGAACAGCGGCAGTTTACAGCACCGCAACAGTTTTCGTTTGGTTTATGCTGTGCAAGGCTGGCTGCCGCCGGTGCCGGCCGTGCCTGTTGACCGGTTCGTCGTCCATGGACGTTTTCACCTTTCGTAAACTCATAGTACCGCTCAAGGACCGAAAAAAGTTGTATTTTTGGGCCCTTTGAATCCCCTACCAAGGAAACTACGATCCGAACTTGAGAAGGCTGATGGACGATGAAGTGAGTTCTGACTTCTGAGGTTAGTCTCACTTATTTTCTTTTTCTTTTTTTCCTTCTTTTTTTTTTTTTTTTGCAAATGGTCCAAACCTTTTCCCTTTGCCCTCTCAGTCTGTGTGACCCTAATCACCCATCGTACATCGATTCAACGTCAACTTTTTTTTTGAAGTAATTCAACGTCAACTTGGCGATGACAAATTGGCGATCAACTTTTTTTTAGATAATTGGCGATCAACTTGACGTCGATTCAACAATGTTGTCACGCATAGTACACCTCAATGTGTCCAGAGAGCAATAGACTAGTGATCGAATGGTGATTTCACGGCTCTGGTCATCTGGTGTCTACTCCTAGTCTAGACTATGATTTTTATTTATACCGTGATTATCTAGAGGTTGACCCTGAGGTCCTGATTGACGAGGGAACACAAAGCTACTACTACGAACCAACGGTCCAATGGCACCCGTGGCGTCCAACCACTCCGGCGCATCGTCGACGTGCGATGAGCATCCAGCGGCCGCCCCTTCCCTCGTCTCTCTGGCCTCACGCGTGCGTGCCCTCCTCTGGCTGGCTCGTCCTCATGTGACGACGCCGTGATTCCCACCCACCCAGGCCAGAGGCCTACGCGCTGGATAGCCCTGGATTCCTACTCCATCATCAAGCATCACCTGCCACGAGCAATGGCCTCGCAGCTCAAAACGTGGCCTGCGCCACTGTACACTTGTACCCTCCCTCCCCTTGATGCTGCCTTCTCGCCTCCTTTTTTCGACTTCTTTCTCAACCGTGAACGCGCTAGTTAATTACTGTGTATTTATTTCACTCGCGTCTCCCTCACTCGATCTCACTCTCCCTCTCTCTCAACCCAAGCTCGCTTGCCATTTTCCCCGGACGGCCGGACCATTCTTATCTCCTCCCCTCGCTTCACCTCCCCACCTGTAGTTTTCTCCTCCGCCTCCTCGTCCTTGTCCGTGTCCGTCGTTGCGGGGGCAAACACAGCCGACTAGTCCTGGTCACCTGGTGAGGGGTCTGTGGAGCTGGGCTGGAGGCGCAGGGAGGTGGATGGAGGCGGTGGTGGACGTCAACTACAGGCCGGCGCTGTTCCTCAACGGCGGCGCTGGGTCGCCGGCGGCCAAGAAGATGAGGCCCGCGGCGGCGGCGTGGGGCGCCGGCGAGGCCGCGGTGTACCGGGAGTGCCTCAAGAACCACGCCGCGAGCATCGGCGGGCACGCCCTGGACGGGTGCGGCGAGTTCATGCCCTCGCCGGAGTTCGACCCCGCAGACCCGGCTTCCCTCAGGTGCGCCGCCTGTGGCTGCCATCGCAACTTCCACCGCCGCCTCCCCGACGCGCCGCCCTCGCCGCCTCTCCTCGCGCTTCCCCCTCCCCCGCCGCCGCAGCCGGCGCCGGCGGTCGCGCCGCCGCACGTGATGCGTGATACACGCGCGATGCGGGGGGAGGAGACGCCGCCGGTGGACCGCGTGCCCTCCGCCTACGACGACGAGACGGAGGAGGAAGAGTCCGACGAGGGCTCCGATTTCGAGGAACATCGCCCGTTCTCGCCGGTGCCGACACCGGCGATGGGGCCGCCGCCGCCGCAGGGCTACCTCCAGCCGGCGATGGCGCCGCACATGCTCCTCGCGCTGAGCACCGGCGGCGCCATGACGACCCCCGCGGCGGCTGCGCCGAGGCCGCAGCAGCCCACGCTGGCCCCGTTGCCGGCGACCGGCGCCGCGGCGGCGGCCATGGCGAAGAAGCGGATCCGCACGAGGTTCAGCCCGGAGCAGAAGCAGCGGATGCAGGCGCTGTCGGAGCGGCTGGGTTGGCGTCTCCAGAAGCGCGACGAGGCGGTGGTCGAGGAGACCTGCCGCGAGATCGGCGTCACCAAGGGCGTCTTCAAGGTCTGGATGCATAACAACAAGCACAACTTCGTCGCCGGCCACAGCGCCCGCCGCAGCGCCTCCGCATCCGCCGCCGCCACCGCCGTCCATCCTCCAGCCCACGCCGCCGCTCCTGCCGCACCTCCCGCCGCTCCGCTACCCGCAGCGCCCGTGCAAGCTGACTTCAGCATCAACGGCACCGCCGCCGCGGCTGACTACTTCCGCGTGCAGCCGGCGACAGCGACGGCGAGCGGCGGCGCGCCGCAGTCGTCCTAGTCAGACTTTTAGTGCTAATGAGTCGTGCTCGTCTAGTCGTCTTTGTAGTCTCTTAACTAATTAACCAAACCCTGATGGTTGGATGCATGGCGGTAGCGGAGCTTTGCTGGTCTTTGTTAATGGTGGAGCCCAAGAAAGATCTACAACTACAGAACGTGGGCTTTTGGGATCTGATGATGTAATGATTCAGGATTAGCACTGATGGGGGTACGGTAGCAAGTGGTAGATGATGTAGTCAATGTTCTTGCGCCATTGGTGATTGTCGTGGGATGTACTAATCTTCGTTTAGGATCTCATGCCGTTCTTCGTGAATGGGTATAAAAATGCAAGTTCTCTTCTATCTCCCTCGCCGGCCGCCGTGTACTTTACAAGTGTGAACTGTGGTGCACCAAATTCAAATTCTGTTTCTGGTGTGTTTTGTTTTGGAGCGGCGTGCTGTGTAGTAATGAATTTGTTTTGTTTGGAAGGGTAGAGTGTCATACTGTCATTCATTGCGATTAGCGAAGCGCCAGCATGGGGAAGTACGCAACAGTAAAGACCGGCTGGTCCACTGGTCTGACCAGTAGATACAGTGTCAATGAGGCCTCCACTGGTGAAACGGCTCGCGGGCTTGCTCAGCGACTTGAATGAGCATATATGTTCGTCTTGCGCCTTGCACATGCAACAGGGGCAGTGGCTTCAGCTTTTTTTAAGAAACCAAAATATATTTTAATATTCCAGCCTCTGCATCGACAAATGTATATAGCTGTTCGTTATTAAAAAACAACACAAATGTTGACAATTGAAAACACAAAAAAGGAAAATGTCTCCGGAACCTATCCATTATCAAGTCTATTATAAAAAACCAACCATATGTAGCAAAAACATCCATGATAGTGGTCTTAAGCACACGGTATCCCTATGATATTTGGGGTCTGTCCTCCTCCTTTTGCAGCAGCGCCTAGAAGCGTATCCAATATGTGGCCCTGAAAATCACCTGCGTTGGAGTAAAAGCTCGGGTGTTGTTAAAAACCACATCATTTCTAGAAAGCCAGATAGCCCAACAAAGTGAAATAGTTCCAACCAAGATTTTGTTTATGAGTTTTCTATCCACCCCAGTTAACCATCCATTAAATAAATGAGCTATACCCAACGGGGGTGTGATATTAAAAGAAACATGTACCATACCCTATACCAGTCTAGCTACTTGAACAATTGAAAAAAAGATGCTCAATATTTCGTCAAGGTTAAAAAAGCACACTTTAAACTTCCTTTCCATTGTCTCTTAGGCCATGTTCAGATTCCCAACTATTCACTATTCATTTCAGCTTTTCACTATTCATTCCAACTTTTCACTATTCCTCCCTCACAAAATACGTTTCCCAGCGAATGCTACAGTGGTTTTCCTTGTGCTACAGTGTTTTTTCCTACAATCTAAACACACCCTTAGCTAGATTAGATTATCTTTGGTTAGAACTATACCTTAATTTTAATTAAGTATCACATGAATATCCGGCTTCAAGCTAAGCCCTGTAGAGAGGTCATTTCCGTGCTCTGCAGTGGAGCTTTGCAGGCCAGCAGGTGAGCAGGAGCAGTTCGGCGGCTACAGCTCATGGTGGCCTGGTGGGCCTCTTGTGAGGAACGAACGGCACAGGCAGACGACGCTTGGTTTTGTCGCGCTCGGTCCTTGAAGAGAAAAGCCAGCCTCGGCTGCCGCCGGAAAGAAAAGGCGACGGCGCCCCGTCGCTGGCAATCGCTTCGGCTGCCGGCCGGGCAGAAAGCTCCAAGCTTTCTGAACGTTTCTCCTGTCTCTAGCGGAGTGAAACCGAGCAACTCGCGCTGTTTACATATTTCCTGCGAAATGGCACGGTAGTCTGGTTACTCTCGTAATCTCCGACGATTTCTGGACAAAATGGCACTTATCTAACCATAATTTTACATTTTACAGTCAATCGGTCTATCAACAGGTAGTGTGTATTCTATTACCTGTATCATCGATGGCTCTGCAATTCCCAGGGTTGCTAGTTGCTACTAATCATCACAGCCCCGAGTGAAAGCTGAGAACCTGACTAGTGATGAGAGGCATCTCATGGTCGATGGCTCTGCAATTCCCCAGAAGATCTGGCTGCTGGGTAGCAGGTTCGTGGTGCTCATGTGATCGATCGCCCTAAACGCCTGACAAATCACAGCTTGCTCCCCGGCGCAGCGGCATGATGGCTTTGCCGCCGATCAGGCTGCACGTTGATGAGCACTTGAGCAGCTTCTCAGCCTTCTTCCCCCTTTCCCACCTCCATGTTCCATTTGTCCCTTTCGGGTTAACTCCCAAAGGCATTAGCGGCTAACCACAGGATATTGTCATAATTGAAAACTAGGTATATAACCGCGCAAATAGCGGGTAGTCGGTAGCTAACTTTTTATATAAAAATAACTTTACTCTAAATCTTTTGTGTGTTATACATTTTCTATAATTTTTTATACTATATGTTACTATAATAATGATTGTATAAATAATTTGTTCCCATGTTGTAGATCTATTTATTTTTCATTATATTTTTATAGGCTCCATAACTATTTTGCTTCCTAAACAATTTAAAGTGTATTTTGTCTAGACTCTCAATTTGCTTTGCAAATTATTTAAACTACATTTGGAATATACCCTATGTTAATTAACTATTTCGCATACCAAATCATATATAATTTGACTAGTTTTTTCTTTTAAATGGAGATATAGATTGCTTATTTTCACTATAGACTATCGGTCAACTATTATTATTTATAGTTTATGCATACTACTAGCTTAACTTCAATTTTTATTTCGAATTTAGGTATTTGTGAATTATGTTTTATGTGAACTCTTTGTGTTATTTAAATAGTTAGATCAGCAGTCTAAGTTTTCACAAATTGACATTGAACCTTCTTGTCCTTTCGGTAAACATGGTGCCTTCTTTGAATACATGTTTGACATTAATTTTTGTGGCAGAACCCCCAATTTAAACTGGCTCAAGCGCGCCATAACGTCCTTTTACGGACATTAAACGCACTTCAAACAGCTTAAACTGGTGATATGTCGAGTGTCCCAAGGACTCCTCGATAAACCACAATACTTTTACCTTTACCATACGACAAGATCGTTTTCGGTAAGGAGAACACAACGAGCATTACCATTTTTTACATAACATACCAAGGTTCTTGCTTATTACAAGCCAAGTTTTGAAGTGAACTTAAATGCAAAGTCAAGCCATTACTAGGAGTTTAATACAAACCAGTCTAGGTAGTTCTATTCCATAAATATCTACAAACCCCCGGCTCAACCCTAGAATCACCGGGACCATGGTGATCTAGGCCTTCGGGAACTCCTTTGCGCCTTCTTCAAGTGCCGCTTCTAAAAAACAACAACGAAGATCCCCTGAGTATGGAGGTACTCAGCAAGTCTTACCCACCTTACCAAAGAAAAGACTCTCAAGAAATATGATTGGACTCTATGTGGGTTTGGCTGACTCGACTCTTTTGCCAAAAAGCATTACTAAAGTTTGGTTCGTATATTTTTCTTTATTTTAGATTCGTTGAGTTGTTACTTATCCATCTAGGCTATAAAATATTTTGCATACAGGTGGTACTAAGCTCAACCAGCATTTATGAATCAAACTGATCTTGTTCAACTTGTTTTCTCTACGATGTTTAACACCTGATCAAGTGCACTCATAACCAAGAGTTGTGTTGATTCGGATTAATGTACATCCTGCAGGAGATACCTAGCCCCCAGTCACGCACAGTCGATCATACTGTACGCAACAACCTTTCAATAACCTGGGCCAACGACCGAAAATATCCTTACTCGAACCCGGAAACGCACCCCCACGTGGGCCCCACGTCTGGCGACCACCTCTTGAGTTACAGGCTACGACCCCGCCTTTCTCCGACCCAGCAAGCACGGGTAAGCGATATTTCCGATCATTGAACCAACTAATCTAATTGGCTTTACTGGTCCATAACCCAGTAAGAAACCAGGTAGAATCACTTGATCAATCAATTAAACAACGGATCGGTCCTTAGTCACTTAAGCAAGTATGCAGAACTATGGATCGAGCTTACCTCAATCCCTCCTACCAACTTCTGCCCACTATCTTTCAACACCAAGCCTTTCGTGATTCATATAAGATTGGTGATAGCCTAGATCTTCATCTTTTAACTTAACCTTACTGCATAGCCAATGTAGACATCGCTAATCAAGTTTTCTTAACTAGACAAGGATAGTTCTACCAATGATTATTCTATGCATAAAAGGGTTTCATTCAATCCCTAACCTAATGCAACATTAAAGCATAAGATTTGAACTCATGAATATTATGAAATAAATAGGTGATTCAAGGATGCTCCGGGGCTTGCCTGGAATCACAAGCAAGTTAGATCCTTCCGCGGTATGAGATTCTGGAGCGACGACGATCACTTCCTTGAATTGTCGCTGCTCCTCCGAGAGTCCAATGAGCTCGTACTCCGAAGCTTGAGATACTAAAACGTAATGCAAGTTAGAGAGATATGATATGCGGCACTTTTCAAAGAAGCTATGCAACTTTCCCTTCTCAATAAAGTTGCAAGCCAACTCAAGCTACCCCAAGATTTTCAAAAGACAAGCCTATATTTTTTCTTTAATAAAACTTGCCCTAAATCATTTTTAGTTTATTTTTAATGATTTAAAATCATTTTCTAAATGGATAAAGCATTTAAATAAATAAAGAAACTAATTTTATAAATCATTTCTAATTATCAAAAGATTATTCAGAATTTAAGCATTTTTAATAATTATTAAGCATTTATTTACTTAATCTAAACAAAGGAATTAAATTAATTATCTACACTTGATTACTTAACATTTTTAATGGATGACAAACCTTAAAACAAGATTAACAAAATTTATATAATCATTTTTAGACTTTCCTATGATTTTCTAGGAATTAATTAGTGAAATACTCGAGATTTAAATCTATTTTCAAAACCTAAATGGCACTTTTGCACAAAACCCCCTCTACTTCTCCTTCTTCACCCCGAGGCCCCTCCCTCTGTTTAAAACAGAGGGGCGGCGCTGACCGCGCCCCTGCTGGCTTGACCGGCGCAGGCTCGCCGGCAGCGAGGCTCCCCGGCGAAGGAGACGCCACCTACGGCTACCCCACGACCTACCGCACCTAAACCCCCTCTCTTCCCCTCCGATTGCTGCTCGGAAGCTGGCCGGCGACGACACAGGCAGCGGTGCGAGGGCAGCGCTCACCGGCCAGCCAAACCCCGACACCACACGCTCCGCGAGCAAGCCTGAGAGAACCAGTGACTAAAGGCGAACCTAGAGCATCCCCTAGCGCGAGCTGAGATGCCCCCAGATGCCCTGCTCACGTGCGCCCACCATGGCGGGAACGCACACGGCGGCGAACGCGGCGGCGACGACGCGTCTACGGCGAACCAAGCCCCCAAAACGCCTACCAACCGACTCTACCCACGCCACAACCCACGCTCGAGCTCACAACACCTAGCAAACCCCTCCAAAACCACCCTAGAACCCACAAGGGAAGCGGCGGCGCTTACCACCAGAGTTCGACGACGACGATGGGGAAGATAACCTTGAACGGTCTCTGTGGTGGATGAAACTCAACAAGAGGTGGACCGGAAGAAAGAGCATATCATGGCGATGAGATGAGCGGAAGGAATTGAGCTGGGTTGGTCGGATTGCGGCGCACGACGGAGAACTTCGCCGGCGGCCCGGAAGAAACCAAGAACGGTGAGGAGGTGGAAAAGAAGAAGAAAGAGGGCGACAAGAGGCTATATAACGACGAGATCGGCACCTGGATGATCGCCACCTTCTCCTGATTACACTGCCACAATGAAGAACATGCACGGCGACGCGTGGTTGGAGTTACCGACGTTCGAACCGACGTCGGCCGCCATGGCTGCCAACCGAGCACGGAACCCGACATTGCGGCCCTAAATTCTTCCAAACATCCTTCTCAACTCATCCAACTTGAAACATAGAACTTGTAGAGGAAACATAGCACTTCAACTCCCATATTGCTACTTTTCCGATTCATGCAGTGTGCAACGCGGAATCGAAGCCCCAATCTGCAGCGATTCCATTCCCCATTTTCAGACTCCAAGTTTGAATTCTTCAAATTACTTTTGAATTTACATTTAAACTCTCCTCGATTCCCAAATGAAACTTGTTCGTAACACCTCCAATTCTATTTTCCCTTTCGGCACCATATTGAAATTCTCGATCAAACGCTCGAATCTGAGCCTCGATCACCGGTCAGTTTCACGTGCCCTATTCACCCCTGAAACCCTAACTTGTTTCAGAAATTCAAACTCAAATTACTCCTAAATTTTTAATAGAACATGCCATTCCCCAAAACACAAAAGTTCTCTGGTTTGACTTGAATTTCATTTCTTATTTTTGGACCTCTGGCAAATTCTCAACGGTTTGAACTCAATTTGAGAACTTTCAACTCAGCCTTAAAACTCTGAATTTTTCTGAATACATATCTGTTTCGATTTTTGGCGCGATTTTTCTCCTAGATCTAAACCATATCATGGTCTGATTCACACAACAAACTTGTTCTATATACCTTACTATATAACTTTGATTTTTGTACCGTGGTCAAAAGATCAACCAAGAAATTTGTATGGTCGCTCAAACATCGCTGCTCAGCATGGCCAAAGGCAGAAACTTTTAACTCCTATTTTCAGATGAGGAATAGTAACTTTTCTCTTTTTCTTTCTCCATTTAATTGTGCTATTTCCATACTCTATTTTCATCCCAATTTTGTTTCAAACATTCTCCATAGATGTCTTTGGTCTATTTGAAATTTTTACTTCAAATTTATGTCGAATTTTGACCAAATTTTGACTTTGGTCAAACTTCGTTCCTTTCAAAAATTCTGGGATGTCAAAATTTTTACTCAATTATTTTGTTCCTCGTTAATATAGAAATTATATGCTAATTTTAGTTTTCTTAAAAAGTCTGAATTTGTATATATTTATTTGTCGTATCAAAGATGGACCTTTTTCAATTAACAAGTATATTTATTAGTCTATTTGTACATGAACTCTTTGGTCTTAGCCATTTCTTAAATTGACTCTATTTATGATTAAGATTGTATTTATTAAACCTACTAGATAAGGACTCTTTTTTTATTAACGTGGTATGTTTATGTCGCATTTTATATGAACTCTTTGGTCTAGTCTATTGCTTATATTATTAGACTTAGACTCATTAGCCTAGTCTTTTGTTTGTCGTATTGGATATGAACTCTTAGGGCTATTATAGACCGGTTCTACCTCTTTTTTTTCTTTTTACTAAAGTGAAAATTTATTGTTCCTCTCAGCGAATGTGGTGGCTACCTTTTTTCCTTAACAACATTGTTGAGTGATAAACATAACTAATACAACATTATTGAACGTGGCAGTCGTTCTTCAGAATTAAGTAAATAGCTTTCACACCGTCCACCAACAAAAGGTTCTTTGTGGATATTATTAGCTACTACTCCGAAGCTAAGTCCTGGTTCAGACGGCGATTCCCCATTCCTTGACAGATAACAGAACGTTCCCATTAGACTGTCAGATTAACATTAGTCGCTGTCTCAGTGAAATATATTCACATGAGAAGAATTTTTTGAAAAGATAGGTAATGACTTTACTACGATGTGTCGTATTTTTATTCCCTGGTTTTTGGGGCGGAAAATATGGAAACGGTTATCTGAATTATATGTATTCGTATATCCACAAAAAGGGCTAATGTGGATGGCGTCTGCAGGTTGCCGCGCCACAAGTGTGGCATGCCACAGCTGTTCCGGTAGCTTTGCTTGATGACGGGACCTTTTTTTTTTACCAAGTCAGTAGGAGAAACCCAGCCTATCTTTTTTGCATATTTTTTCTTTATTCTGGACCCATCGCTCCCATGAGTCGAACCTGGGTCTGCTAGATGGTACTCATGTTCACTAACCAGTAGACTAGAGACCCTTTCGCGATGACCGGACTTTTAGCGTGACGCACTCGATCATACGTTCGTTTAGTATATTTTGGCTGTCGTGCTCGCCGAAAAACGCTCGTTTTCATCACCACACTTGTGGCGTTGCTGGAGTCTTGGCATGGCAAACTGTGGAAGCTATCCAAACACACCCTATATCTGTATCCATTTTTAATATGGTTGTATCCATTTTCGAATTCATTTTGCCCATTTTTATCTATCCGATTCCATATCGGTTTCTCACAATATATGTATTCAAATAAGAATAAATACATATGAAACTATTAAAGAACTATCCATGTGACTAATGGTTAGTGACATTAATTCTGATATTAATAACAATGTATTTAGTGAAACTATTGAAGGGTGATCATAGTTCATGCCTTATTAATAATAATAGATAATTGTTAATTATAATTAATTTTAACAAATTTTCTGTGGTGCTAATTATATTTTTATTAGTTTATTTTGATTTACTTACATTACATAATTTTATTATTAATGAATATTAAATGTATATATTCATAAATACTATGTTTGGATGAGTTACCTTTTCTTATTTACAATATGTACGTACTTTAAACTATTTTTATAGTAACTTAACAATATTTCTAAATATATTTACAATGTATAAAATAAATACATATATACAACATTTAGAACTACTGTATGGTTTGTATTCGTATCAAACATGAAACATTTCAAATACTATTGGAATTCCATCGCTATCTCGGGTACGGCCGACTTGAGTTGACGGGAGGGCACAGGGCAGCGCCCCCACGTGATTTCGTGGACCCCTTACCTTTTTCTAGAGCACTCCCTCATGCTGTCATGCATTCACTCCCTTCCAGCCCCATCTCCCCATCAGGCCATCCGAGTGCTCGGCTTTGCCACTGCCGCTCCCGATCGCGCACCCAGCACCAGCAGCGACGTCGGTTGGCTAGCAACCCCAGCGGCGGCGGCGCAGATGGCCGGCGACAGCGCCTGTGGTGTGGCTCAGCTCGGGAAGCGGTCCAGCGAGTGGACGGCGACTCAGCGACGACATGCGCGGGCGCTGAAGCTGCAGCCAGCTCAAGCGCCGGCGGTAGCGCCGCACGTCATGCGTGATACTGATACCCCCGTGTTGCGGCGCGAGAAGACGCCCCCGGAGGACTGCGCGCCCGCCGCCTACGAGGACGAGACCGAGACAGAGTCCGAGACCGAGACCGATGAAGAGTCGGACGATGGCTCGGATTCCGAGGAGGACCGCCCGTTCTCGCCGGCGATGGCGCCGGGCGCCTTGACGACGACACCCGCGGCGGCGCCGAGGCCGCCGGCGCCCTCGCTGGGCGCGGTGCCGGCGGCCAGCGCAGCTGCTGCGGCTGCGGCGGCAATGGCGGCCATGGCGAGGAAGCGGGCCCACCGCACGAGGTTCAGCTCGGAGCAGAAGCAGCGGATGCAGGCGCTGTCGGAGCGGCTGGGTTGGCGCCTGCCGAGGCTCGACGAGGCGGTGGTGGAGGAGACCTGCCGCGAGATCGGCGTCACCAAGGCCGTCTTCAAGGTCTGGATGTACAACAACAGGCACAAGTTCATCGGCGGCCACATCTCGCGCCGCAGCCGCCATCCTCCCTTCGCCTCCCGCCGCCGTCGTCCGTCATCCCTCCCACGCCGCCACCATTGGCTACTTCCGCGTGAAGCCGGCGACGGCGACGTCGATGGCGAGCGGCGGCTCGCCGCAGTCCTCTTTAGTCAAGACGTAGTGCTAATGAATGAGTCAGTGTCATCTTTGTAGCCTCGTGACTGATTAAACCAAACCCTAATGGTGTACGGTAGGATGCATGGAGGGATTTGCAGGTCTTTGTTAATGGTGGAGCCCAAGAAAGATCTGATGATGTAATTATTCTGGATTAGCACTGAGGGGTTGCAGTAGCGAACTAGCAAGTGGTAGTCTGATAGAGTGGTAGCTGATGTAAATGCAGCTACATTTTGGCATTGTCAAGTGGTAGTCTGATAGAGTGGTAGTCAAAATATAAAAGAGATTAGCATTGTCATTTTGTTAAGAAACGTTGACAAAAAAAAATTAGCTTCCCAATCAAATGAGTGCCAAAATTTTATGATCTTATCTACATTTTGGCTTGGCACATTTTAAAAGCAAACCAATCAGCATACCGTCAATGGATATAAATGCAGACTGTCTACTTTCTCCTTCGCCGTCAGTATCAAAAGTTTATCTCGTGGTGTTCTTGATTGTAGTTCGAAATGTTCTGCACCAAATTCAAATTATGTTCCTCCAATTCTGCTGGCTGGTGTGTGTTGTATTTTTTTTTTCTTGAGCGGCGTGCTTTGTGTTGGAACGGTGGAACCTCTTCATTGCGATTAGCGAAGCACCAGCACGGCGAAGTACGCAATCTGACCAGTAGCTACAGTGTCAATGGCTTGCTCGGCGACTTGTTGAATGATCATAATGATACTTTCAATTCAAACACATGCAGCAGGGGGGCAACGTACAGTACGCCGAAAGTTTTCTTTACTGTGCAGAGGCAAAACTGTCCACCGTAGCGTAAAACTTCAACAGCACAAATCATGGACCATTAGGAGACAGATGAGCCCAGTCTCAATGGGAGATTTTATGAAAGTTTTATGGGCATTAAATACACTGTCACATCAGCAGTTTTGCTGACATAGCAGGGTAATTAAGATGAGGAGTTTCATGGGATGTGAGGAGAGTTTTATCACCATAAAACCCCTGTAGCACTACCTAGTTTCTAGTCTAGGTAACTGTGTCTATGAAACCTCACTTAGACTAGCCTCATGCATTGGCAGTGTAAAGTACCTATCCGGGCTAAGCACTGTGCAGAGGTCATTTCCGTGCTCTGGAATGGGGACTGGAGAGCCTTGCCTTGCCGGCCAGCGGCCAGCAGGTGAGCAGCGGAGCAGTTCGGCGGCTACAGTTCGTGGTGGGCCTGGTGACAGGTGCGGAGCGGCCCAGGCGGACGACGCTGGTTTTGTGGCGCTCGGTCCTTGGACGAGCTGACGTGGGCCCGGACCTACATGCAGTCACAGAAGGTGAGACAACACAGCGTCAGAGGAACCGTTCCGAAAGAAAAGCCAGCCTCGCCTGCCGCCGAAAAGAAAAGGCGACGGCGCCCCTCAGGTTTCTGTGTTCAGTTCTAAAATGTATTTTTTTTAATTTCTATTTATCTCCACACTTTTCCACCTTCTGCCATGTTCTCTTCCGTGCGAAATGGTACGGCGGTCTCCGGTATGCTGGTGCCCCTTGAGCAAGATCTCTGATAATTTCTATACAGTTGATAAATTCTGACCACATTTTTGCAGTTTAAAATCTGCGTTTCTACCAGATCCTTTGCCGTTGAAACTCATCTGTTGTATTCTAGTACCTGTATCATGGCACTCCAGGGTTGCTACTCATCGCAGCCCCAGTGAAAGCTGAGAGCCTGGCTGAGGCATCTCATGATCTCGCTTTATCTTCCGTTTGCGTGGCCGTAAGCCCAGGTTCGTGGTGCTCATGTGATCGATCATCCTAAACCCATGACAAAGCACAACCCTGCTCTCCGTCGTAGCGGCATGATGGCTTTGCCGCCTGCCGATCAGGCTCCACGCTGATGAGCAGCTTCTCCCCTGTTTGATCTGGTGCCATTCGGGTTAAGTTTGCCATAACTGGAAATGGCTCTTGATATTGAGATTTTTCTATGGTTTCTCCGAAGAGAAGTAACTGTTACAAAAGATAATCTATTCGGGAAGAAAAAAATATTGTTTTTTAATTATAATGAACAATCAATCACCCCTTCTTTGATTGCCATCATGCTAAGCAGCTATGACTGCAATCAATCACCTCACCAACATCTTTTTTTTTGAAACGGACCCTGCATATATTAGGAACGTGGTCGGCTAACTTAGATAAAAACAGTAAACCGTTAATGTTGGTGGGGGTGGTTCCGTGCCGCCGGTTCTCAAATAAACCGTTTATCTTTACCTGCTCTACTTCTAGATCTACTTCTAGAGTAAGGTTTCTGTTTTTTTTTTCGTCCGTCGTACGGACAGTGGGGTCCACCTGGTGATACATATCTCGGTCACGCGTACGCCTGGCCCGACCTTTAATCCAAATCAAACACTCCAATCGCAAAACACTCCAATCGCAAGTCCGCAGTCCGCAGATCACCAGGTCAAACCGAACTCGATTGGAACAAGACCATGAAAAAGAAGCCAGATTCGATTGGAATCTAAAATTTCAAAAATAATAAAAGAATTTGAATCGGGGGAGCTCGAGGAAATCAACTGATTTAGAAGTAGAAACAAAAACGCAAGAATCAGAGTTCCTTCACTCACGAATCAAAGGAAATCGAATCCAATTTTAAGAGAACAAGCAAGAATTTCAAATATAAATATGAATGACGAACGACGGGGAAGAAAGGCGAGGACTCCGCCACCGTGATTGGCGTGGCCTGAGGCTCATCCTCTGCTTCCATGTGTTTATTCCAGGACGGCACAACCTGAGGCTCTCTCTGCTTGCGGCCTCACGGAACCCCTCCCCTCTAGTGGCGCACGCCCTCAGGTCGGAATTGGACGTCGAACAGACCTATCCACACGCGGACGCCCAGCACGAGGAAGAGGGAAGGCCACAGGCAGCACAACTAGGAAGGAGGAGGAGCAAGACTGGGCTCACGGCCACTGGCGCGGTAGTGGAGGCAACCGGTGGTGCTTGGGTTGGGTTGCGACGAGGAGGTCCTCCAGTCAGGGTTTTTTTTACCGAACCGGACGGCCGAACCGTCGCCCGGCGGCAGTGGTAAACCGGTCCGGTTGGACCGGTTACCGGTGGAAACCGAATGAATTTAAATTTTGAATTCAAATTCCCCGTGTCGCCGGTTAGGACCGGTTAGCCGACCGGTTGGACCGGTTTGGCCGGTTAGCCGGCCTGGTGGCTTGAAAAAAAATAGGCTTGACCTATCCGTAAATTAATGGAAAAATTGACCACAAATGCATATAAATATCCATACATATAATTGTACTTACAAATATCCATACAAATAGTTTAGTAGTCCTCTGATACAAATAATTGTTCATACAAATAGTTAGTTTAGTAGTCCTCTCATACAAATAATTGTTCAACGGTAGCATTGCGAGGCCATTTCATACTCCGCGGTGGACATCACATTCAAACCCTGCCTTACAAGCAACTCAGCTTTGAACTCTTGCCAAGTTTGGCCCGTCCAGGCCGATGTCGTCTGCCATTCCTAAAGTAACATATTATACCAATGAGGATCTTGCCATTCGTACACCCATCTCATCGGTGGCTGCATGCTCAACTCCGGTATAGGATAGTGATAACTAGACTGTGAGGATTCCCTGTAGGAGGAGCTAGAAGAGAACTGTGGAGAGCCGTAATCCGTCGGTCCAACCGTTCTCCTCTGCGACATCGGTGCTCCATGGTCAATGTCCTGGGTTGCATGTGTGAACTCAGTCTCCCCTGCAATCAACCATATAGTATAATTAATACTTATAAGTCAGAATAATAAAAACATGTTCATATGGACGTACACTTGGTACCTGTAAAATGGAGACCAGCAGGTGGGTTTGAAGGTGACACGCCTCCGCCCCCGCCACCGCCAGCAGCACCGCCACTGCCGCCACCACTGCCACCACCATCATTGCTATCATCACCATCATTACTATCATCACCTTCATCGGCAGAGCTGCTGTCCTGAGACTCCTGATACTCTGGACTTTTATAACCCTCACCATCATCAGTTTCTTCATCGCTCAGGACTTCTACTTCTTTCTATTTGCCTTTTCCCGTGGCCTGGCCTCGTTGTCGCTTCGGGTTAACCTTGCTAGGCGCGATGTGGTACTTCTGCTTCCCTACATGAGTGTTACCTACATGTCGCCGTGCCCAATCACTGATGCAATCATCCCCTGTAGAAGTACGGAGGTCCGCCGGATTTATTTTATCAGCGACAATATTAGAGGGGAGCTGTGTGTCACCTTTATCATCGTCCCCGTCTAGAACAGGAGCTTTGTTTGACCTTCCATATTCCATCCATTCCCGCACTGGATTTTTAGGATCATAGAATGAAAGATGGGCCAGCTGCTCAACGAAATCACCTTGATCCCGTGGAGGATCGGCAACATCCGCAAGTCGCAGGCGTAGGTTGTAGTTGACATAGACAAGCTTGTTCAGTTTTGTGTGTGACAACCGATTGCGAACCTTTGTATGCAGCAAGGCAAAAGTACTCCAGTTCCGCTCGCATCCACTTGACGAACAACATTGAGAAACAAGCCGCAAAGTAAGGCTCTGCAGCTTGGGAGTTCTGTTGCCGTTTATCATCCACCAAGAAGATGCAGTTGTTTATGGGTCAAGCGCCGTTTGTTATGCCAATTGTGTGCCAAAGTCACCACGCCGTTGTCGAAACAGCTCAGCCTCTTGCAATGCCTAGATGGCGCTCGATATATCCGTCATGCGCTGAAAAGCATCCTTCAGTGTACTCCACATTTCTCGAGTTGGAATAAACGAATAGGCATACCTCGGATTCAGGGCACAAGCTGCAAAATAGAAAGTACCACGAATGAGCATAAGGTGTATGGAACGTGAAAGTATAAACTTTTGTTCACAATGAGCAGAAGCCGTCTTACCTGGAACCACACAGGTGTCAAAGAAGATGTCCTGCAACCTTCCGTTGAAAATCGCTTCATACTCTTTGAACGTGGAAACATTGCGGCCAAAGAAAGATTGCATTTCATTTCTCACACTCTGTACGTGTAGCGATCTCACCCGAGAAATGGGCCCACTTAAGTATATTCCACCTTCCATTGGTGCTAATATACAAAAATGTTCCCAAGTGCGGATTCGACCGTCGAGTCAAGCTCGACCAACGGCTACTGAAGATCGTCCGTCCATACGCTCACTCGAAGGTGAGTTCCAAAGATCACATCATTCCACAATTCAAATTACAACAAGTCTTAGAGTTATTACAACCAAATTGAAATGATAAATAAATAGTTTGAGTTCATGCAGCGGAAAGTAAACGAGATACTAGCGACGATCCATAGTATCGTCACGATGAAGTCAGCCGTGACGCTACTCCTCACGATCCTCGGGAGAGGTCGGCTCCCACTCGATGCTGTAACCAGGAGGAAGCTGGGAGGCCCAAGCCATAGAGGCAGCTACCTCCTGAGGGGATGGTCCTGAAAATTTAGCCACAAGCAAGGCTGAGTATACTAGTTATACTCAACAAGACTTAACCGACTGGTGATCACTACATCACCGACTCCTACGATGAGAGGCTGTTTGGCTAGTGGGGTTCTTTTGCCAAAAGCGACTAAGCTGTTTTCTACTTTCTTTATCTTGATTTTAACTTCTTTAGTCTATCCATTCTAGGTGAGCCTAGCTAAACAATCAAGTTTTGCAATACAATTATTTCATACAAAGATTTCATCCTTCCAAGTTTCACTTCATAATATGTCATACATCGGTCAAGCAGTCTCATTAACCGCGAGAAGCGGACAGTTCGAACCGAATTTACTACCTGGCCAGGGAAAACCCAAACATACGGAATGGTTGGAAATGCCAACACACCCCAATCCTTTCTCCTCTCTCTGCGAGTGGCTCCCGAGTCCCACTGCCTCAGGGTAAAGGTTCACCACTACTGGGACTCACGCAACTACCCTCATGTGCCCATGGGATAACGTTTCCAAGACAGAGAGCTGTCGGACCTGCTCGCATCAATCGGATACCGGGACTTACCGGTCCCATAAACCGTGCATATGTGTGGTACGTTCAAACGCTTGACACAAAAGTACCACATGTTTCCACTTAAAACATCGATAGACGGGTATCTACAATCATCCGTCCATCATCTCTAGTGTTTCTGATATGAGTAGTCATACAACTCCTATATCTCGCGAGTGTCGGAAAACACTCGACTTCTATCGTTCTTAAGCATAGCAACTATCGAACCTAACATACTAGTGTTCAATCAAAGGAACCTATGATCATGCACTCTAGGGTTTCATTCAACTCCTTGAAACTTAAATGCACAAACATATAATCAAATAATTTGCGTAAGTAAAGTTAGGTTATGCTCCGGGGCTTGCCTTCCGGCTCGAAGCGGTACTCCTGCTCGGGGCTCGGATCCACGTGCACCACATTCACCTCGGACTCCTGGGCGATCTCCTCGGCAGCGGGGACTAGCTCGTAGACTCCGTCGGCGAGACCCGAATCTATACGGAATGCATGAAATGCTTAAGTATCGAGATTTAAACAATTAGGATTTATTTAAATCTTGGTTAATGAATTGGAAAGGATAAACATTAATTATAAGTGAATATATCCTTTTTCATTTGAACCTTTACTTTGATTTTAAAGTTTTAGGTTTTTCTCTTTTCTTTTCTTTTTCTTCTCTTTTCCTTTCTTTTTCTTCTCTTTTCTTTTCTTTTCTTTTCCCTTATTCAAGTCCCTTTTCGATTATTCAAAAGGTGAACTTAGGAAATTTATGTTCATGTACCATTTGGCCAGAGGCTTGCTCATGCCAAGGCAGGAGCTTAGCCCAAAGTTTGGCTCAAGATAATTTTTCTATAATTTATAAAAATTATTCTTATCTTTTTGCCTAAAAACAACTAAAATCCTACAAAAATAATTACAAGGTTTTTGTTCACACCACTTGGCACAGTGACTTAGGGTACCAAGAGTGATCTCTCTGCAAGTTTGCATGTGATATTGATTTATGGTTATTTTTGTGGAATTTCACCATGTTTAAACTACCAAAATCATTTAGCCATTTTCCAGTGTCCAAAAATTACCATTTTCATTTTTCTAAGGTTTCTTAGGTCCTGATTTAGTTTCTGGGTGAAGGAGATGATTTCTCACTGAGTAATTTATTTTCTGTGATTTATTTGCCAAAACAGCAGGGTATATGTTTGGAAAATCATAACCCTAAATCCACTGGGAATTTTTGTGCACCCTTTGCGCATTAGGCTAATGATAATCACCCTAACAACATATCCCAAGCTCAGCTCCAGTGTATGTGTAGATTTTGAACTATGATGAAATGTGCTCAAACTGAAATGAATTTATATTTCAAAATCTACAGCTCAACTGGGTGAGGTGCAAAGGAAGAAGTTGGCCTTCTAGATTCACTGGTCACTACAAAATTGGTTTGGCATTTTTATGATTTTTCTACGATTTTCTACGAATTTTTGAAGATCTCAGCGAATTAAACCTAAAAGATAGAATCTATTTTACGCTGTGAACCCTAGGGTTTTTGAATCTCTTACAAACAAGTCCCTGCATTTTACAGTCGGCCCCCTGGAAAGAGGTTGAAGACACACAGGGATCCCTGGGCTCGCCGGCGTGGTTACGCCGGCCAAACGGCGGCGAGACCGGGCCGGGGAAGTGGGGGGAAAAGGAGAGGGGCTCACCGTGATTCGTTTGAGCTAGGTCTCGAGGTCGGGGATGGCCGGAAACGGGGTCAACGACGGCGGTGGCGGCTCGGCTTGCTCCGGCGAGCGGCGACCGGCGGCGTCGGGGTCGGAGAAGGTCGGGGAAGAGGTCTTTGAGCACCAGAGCGGCACGATGAAGCTATTGGTTCCCTCGGTTCGGCCGGAGGAGGAGTGGAGCGGACTGTGCACGTGCGCGGGCGGCGGCGGAAGCTCTGTGAACTCCGGCGAGCGATTTCGGCGTGGAAGAGAGGGGGAACTGTTTGGGGCTTTAAGTAGGAGCGAGAGGGGAGGGAAGGGGTGCTCGGGCAGCACGGGATGGAGGCTGGGGCAGCTCGGTGAGCTGTCGCGGCGACAGCGGCTTGTCGCGGCCGTGTTGGCGCCGTGCGCGGCGTCAACGTACGCGCGCAGGCGTGCTGCAGGCGGCAGGCGCGCGTGGGCGAGGCGAGAAGAGACAGGGCGAGGAAAAGGAGACGGCGTGGTCGCGAAAGTCGCACGACGGACCGGTGGGCAACGGCGGCGACGGCAATATCCGGCGGTCCGCGGCGGCGACGCGACGGCGAGCGCGGGAGTCAGCGCTACAGTGCGCCTCAGGCCACGCGGGCTGGCCAGACGCGTGCTCCGTGAGCGGAGACATGCAGCCGCGCCATTGGCCGGCGCAGTCGAGGACGGCCGTTGGCAGAGCGCTGCCGGCGGCGAGCGCGGGCACGCGCGAGCGCGCCTTTTCAAGCTTGGACCAGGCGCTTCGACCATGCGCTTCGAGCTTGGATCGCAAGCTCGAGCTTTCCGAGCCTCGAGCGTGACGGAAACGCCACTCGAGGGTGAATGCCCCTCGAGCTTGGCTGCGGAGCCTCGAGGGCGACGGAAACGCCGCTCGAGGGTGAATGCCCCCCTCGAGCTTGGCTGCGGAGCCTCGAGGGTGACGGAAACGCCGCTCGAGGGTGAATGCCCCCCTCGAGCTTGGCTGCGGAGCCTCGAGCGTGACGGAAATTACCGCTCGAGGGTGAATGCCCCTCGAGCTTGGCTGCGGAGCCTCGAGCGTGACGGAAATCACCGCTCGAGGGTGAATGCCCCTCGAGCTTGGCTGAGGTTCCATTTCAGCTTTTGAATTTGAATTGAAAAATTTAATTTCCAAAGTTAGGGTCTGAAATTTGAGATACTTCCAAACATTTTTAGGCTATGGTTTCAAAAGGGAAGATGCTTGGTTTGGTCTCTCCTTCAAATTTTGCATTGGCCAAAATTCAAGTTCTTATATAAAATTTAAAGGTTTTTGTTTTGCCTCTTTTTGGGGTGTTTTTAATTTCTTATCGAATTCCTTTTAGCATTTCTTTTGATTTCTTTCTTTCAATTAACCTTGGTTAGGCTTGATTACTTGTTTAGCTTAGCTTAATCATTGTTTTAGTGTTAATTAACACCAGGGGTGTTACAGCCTACCCCCCTTAAAAGAATCTCGTCCCGAGATTCGGAGGAGGAGAAAAATGGAACTTTTCACTAGAAAGAAAAGGCGTTACTCAAAGAACACGGATACAACACACCAAAGTCCTACAAGATTCACAACTCGATGATGATAACTGATACAAGATCTCTCAGACGGCATCACGGCGCTCATGCGGGAGCGGGCGATGAATGTAGATATGGAAAGCTAAGATTATCAAAATCTCGCATAGGAAACAAAAGTAATATACCAACACTGTCCACTGAACTCCGAGACCAATCGGGGGAAAGAAAGGGAAAGACATGGGTGGTGGCGAAGGTTGAAAACTTCCTTGCTTGTCGACTTCAATCTTGCGGAATCCTCTGGTGGCTTCTGCTCGAATTCCTTTGGTGAGGTTGGGGTCGTGGATCTTGGTGAAGCGGCAAGGTAGGTTGTGAAGAGGGCACTTCCTTGTGGATTCACGGAGAGATGGAGGCGTAGCTTGCTCAGCGAGGAAGAGAACACATGGTGGGGATGGATGACCTGGGGCACCGTGGAGGTTGCCGGAGGGAAACGAGAACGGCGGAGTGGTGTTGCTTAAGTGGAGCGGCGTGGAGTGGTGGTAGCCGGTGGAGGGGTCACTTTTATCGACGGCCGGGGTGGAGGAATGGTGGTGGCGTGTCGACATCGTCAGGTAGGGGCCGGCGGGGCGATGGCGTGAGAGCGGCGCATGGCGCGGTAGTGGCCGGCATCGAGATGCCCTGGCGATGGGACAGTGGTACGGCGACGAATACGTGGGCGATGGCGGTGGGAAAAACGAAGGCAACTGTGGCGAACCGGCGAACGAGGCAGAGCACACGGCGCACGGATACGGAGGAGGTCAACTGGCCCGTGAGACCTTGCGGTGATGGCGGGAAAAACAGGGTAGGCGGTCCTTGAAATGGCCAGTCATGGTAGAATGCTTAAACATATAGAAGTCAAGGTAATGTAGTTTAAAACGTCAAAGGAGGTTTACGCAATAAAAATTTCATCTCAACGAGAAGTGGTGAAAACAATTTAATCAAGACATGAAATTTGAAGTGTACTGAATCAGAGATAAAAAGGTTTGGACGGTAACACACCATAATGGAATAGGGCATGGCTCAGGCTCGGGATCCAAGATTTCTACTATTGACTGAAGTTAGTGCATGGAAAATGATCCTCTTACGCTTGAAGTTGTCGGTCCACTATTATTTTAGTCACTTACGGACTGATCATGAAGAAAGATAACACGAGGAGTAACCATAGGTTTATCTGTTTTCCGTTTCCCAAGAGAAAACAACTGGATTTAGAAGGGCTGGACCAAGAAAAGTGGAGGAAGTCGTTTACATTTTCTTGCTTCAAGGGAATTGTCAAAGAGCAGAGCACACGGGAAAGATATCAGAGCTTGAATGAAAGGACAACTTTTGTGGACAGATAGCGGGCTCGTAGATGAAAAGCGGTAGCTCCCAGCTCCAACATTTGAAACTTTTTATCTTTGCTCGGGAAAAGAAAAACTAGTGCCCACTAACTGTGGCATTCAGCTTAGCACCAAAACCACTTGGAAGGGATTGAAAATTTAGTTTCACCAACGCTGCTTTGTTGTTTTTCATAAACCGAGGTATATGATTTTGGGCATAACTTGAATTATAATAATCCAAGTTCTTATTTTGGCGTGACATTTGTTTATAAAAATTTCACACAACTTTGTTATTTGAAATTAGGACAGGTTCAACTGATATGGGGGTATAGAAATGACATTTCAATTTATTGTCCCTTGTAGATTTCAGCAACACAAGGTTACAATTCAATTCATAAATTTGATTTGATCGGTTGGGTTTTGACTCTCTTAAGTTTATTATTATTCTGGTTTTAGTTAAGAGATGCATGCAAGACCTAAACGTCCTCACATCTTAAGCCAGACTTGACTTTCGAAGTTAGTGCCGGTGGCTAGGCATAAACACGTCTCTCTCTATAGATCTAGTCGGACTCCTATTCGTAAACCTTACGTACCAGTCAGAGGACTTGCGACGAAAGCCTTTTAAAGATTGGGTTTCATGGAAGAGCAACCATCACTCCTAAGTTAGACTATGCCACCTAACAAAGCGCAACCCTTAACCCTTAAGGACTTCACGTTCTAGTTTTATCCTTAACGATCCTATACGTTTTATTCCTTTTGCTTAGGCGCAATGGAATCGGGGTTTGGTAGATTTTATTTTAGAAACCATTGGTTAGGGTCTGATGTTTTCTTTGGAGTGTATGAACGTCGGCTCTGATACCAGCTGTAGCGATCTCACCCGAGAAATGGGCCCAATTAAGTATATTCCACCTTCCATTGGTGCTAATATACAAAAATGTTCCCAAGTGCGGATTCGACCGTCGAGTCAAGCTCGACCAACAGCTACTGAAGATCGTCCGTCCATACGCTCACTCGAAGGTGAGTTCCAAAGATCACATCATTCCACAATTCAAATTACAACAAGTCTTAGAGTTATTACAACCAAATTGAAATGATAAATAAATAGTTTGAGTTCATGCAGCGGAAAGTAAACGAGATACTAGCGACGATCCATAGTATCGTCACGATGAAGTCAGCCGTGACGCTACTCCTCACGATCCTCGGGAGAGGTCGGCTCCCACTCGATGCTGTAACCAGGAGGAAGCTGGGAGGCCCAAGCCATAGAGGCAGCTACCTCCTGAGGGGATGGTCCTGAAAATTTAGCCACAAGCAAGGCTGAGTATACTAGTTATACTCAACAAGACTTAACCGACTGGTGATCACTACATCACCGACTCCTACGATGAGAGGCTGTTTGGCTAGTGGGGTTCTTTTGCCAAAAGCGACTAAGCTGTTTTCTACTTTCTTTATCTTGATTTTAACTTCTTTAGTCTATCCATTCTAGGTGAGCCTAGCTAAACAATCAAGTTTTGCAATACAATTATTTCATACAAAGATTTCATCCTTCCAAGTTTCACTTCATAATATGTCATACATCGGTCAAGCAGTCTCATTAACCGCGAGAAGCGGACAGTTCGAACCGAATTTACTACCTGGCCAGGGAAAACCCAAACATACGGAATGGTTGGAAATGCCAACACACCCCAATCCTTTCTCCTCTCTCTGCGAGTGGCTCCCGAGTCCCACTGCCTCAGGGTAAAGGTTCACCACTACTGGGACTCACGCAACTACCCTCATGTGCCCATGGGATAACGTTTCCAAGACAGAGAGCTGTCGGACCTGCTCGCATCAATCGGATACCGGGACTTACCGGTCCCATAAACCGTGCATATGTGTGGTACGTTCAAACGCTTGACACAAAAGTACCACATGTTTCCACTTAAAACATCGATAGACGGGTATCTACAATCATCCGTCCATCATCTCTAGTGTTTCTGATATGAGTAGTCATACAACTCCTATATCTCGCGAGTGTCGGAAAACACTCGACTTCTATCGTTCTTAAGCATAGCAACTATCGAACCTAACATACTAGTGTTCAATCAAAGGAACCTATGATCATGCACTCTAGGGTTTCATTCAACTCCTTGAAACTTAAATGCACAAACATATAATCAAATAATTTGCGTAAGTAAAGTTAGGTTATGCTCCGGGGCTTGCCTTCCGGCTCGAAGCGGTACTCCTGCTCGGGGCTCGGATCCACGTGCACCACGTTCACCTCGGACTCCTGGGCGATCTCCTCGGCAGCGGGGACTAGCTCGTAGACTCCGTCGGCGAGACCCGAATCTATACGGAATGCATGAAATGCTTAAGTATCGAGATTTAAACAATTAGGATTTATTTAAATCTTGGTTAATGAATTGGAAAGGATAAACATTAATTATAAGTGAATATATCCTTTTTCATTTGAACCTTTACTTTGATTTTAAAGTTTTAGGTTTTTCTCTTTTCTTTTCTTTTTCTTCTCTTTTCCTTTCTTTTTCTTCTCTTTTCTTTTCTTTTCTTTTCCCTTATTCAAGTCCCTTTTCGATTATTCAAAAGGTGAACTTAGGAAATTTATGTTCATGTACCATTTGGCCAGAGGCTTGCTCATGCCAAGGCAGGAGCTTAGCCCAAAGTTTGGCTCAAGATAATTTTTCTATAATTTATAAAAATTATTCTTATCTTTTTGCCTAAAAACAACTAAAATCCTACAAAAATAATTACAAGGTTTTTGTTCACACCACTTGGCACAGTGACTTAGGGTACCAAGAGTGATCTCTCTGCAAGTTTGCATGTGATATTGATTTATGGTTATTTTTGTGGAATTTCACCATGTTTAAACTACCAAAATCATTTAGCCATTTTCCAGTGTCCAAAAATTACCATTTTCATTTTTCTAAGGTTTCTTAGGTCCTGATTTAGTTTCTGGGTGAAGGAGATGATTTCTCACTGAGTAATTTATTTTCTGTGATTTATTTGCCAAAACAGCAGGGTATATGTTTGGAAAATCATAACCCTAAATCCACTGGGAATTTTTGTGCACCCTTTGCGCATTAGGCTAATGATAATCACCCTAACAACATATCCCAAGCTCAGCTCCAGTGTATGTGTAGATTTTGAACTATGATGAAATGTGCTCAAACTGAAATGAATTTATATTTCAAAATCTACAGCTCAACTGGGTGAGGTGCAAAGGAAGAAGTTGGCCTTCTAGATTCACTGGTCACTACAAAATTGGTTTGGCATTTTTATGATTTTTCTACGATTTTCTACGAATTTTTGAAGATCTCAGCGAATTAAACCTAAAAGATAGAATCTATTTTACGCTGTGAACCCTAGGGTTTTTGAATCTCTTACAAACAAGTCCCTGCATTTTACAGTCGGCCCCCTGGAAAGAGGTTGAAGACACACAGGGATCCCTGGGCTCGCCGGCGTGGTTACGCCGGCCAAACGGCGGCGAGACCGGGCCGGGGAAGTGGGGGGAAAAGGAGAGGGGCTCACCGTGATTCGTTTGAGCTAGGTCTCGAGGTCGGGGATGGCCGGAAACGGGGTCAACGACGGCGGTGGCGGCTCGGCTTGCTCCGGCGAGCGGCGACCGGCGGCGTCGGGGTCGGAGAAGGTCGGGGAAGAGGTCTTTGAGCACCAGAGCGGCACGGTGAAGCTATTGGTTCCCTCGGTTCGGCCGGAGGAGGAGTGGAGCGGACTGTGCACGTGCGCGGGCGGCGGCGGAAGCTCTGTGAACTCCGGCGAGCGATTTCGGCGTGGAAGAGAGGGGGAACTGTTTGGGGCTTTAAGTAGGAGCGAGAGGGGAGGGAAGGGGTGCTCGGGCAGCACGGGATGGAGGCTGGGGCAGCTCGGTGAGCTGTCGCGGCGACAGCGGCTTGTCGCGGCCGTGTTGGCGCCGTGCGCGGCGTCAACGTACGCGCGCAGGCGTGCTGCAGGCGGCAGGCGCGCGTGGGCGAGGCGAGAAGAGACAGGGCGAGGAAAAGGAGACGGCGTGGTCGCGAAAGTCGCACGACGGACCGGTGGGCAACGGCGGCGACGGCAATATCCGGCGGTCCGCGGCGGCGACGCGACGGCGAGCGCGGGAGTCAGCGCTACAGTGCGCCTCAGGCCACGCGGGCTGGCCAGACGCGTGCTCCGTGAGCGGAGACATGCAGCCGCGCCATTGGCCGGCGCAGTCGAGGACGGCCGTTGGCAGAGCGCTGCCGGCGGCGAGCGCGGGCACGCGCGAGCGCGGCGTGAGCGTCCCGTGGGCGCGCCTTTTCAAGCTTGGACCAGGCGCTTCGACCATGCGCTTCGAGCTTGGATCGCAAGCTCGAGCTTTCCGAGCCTCGAGCGTGACGGAAACGCCACTCGAGGGTGAATGCCCCTCGAGCTTGGCTGCGGAGCCTCGAGGGCGACGGAAACGCCGCTCGAGGGTGAATGCCCCCCTCGAGCTTGGCTGCGGAGCCTCGAGGGTGACGGAAACGCCGCTCGAGGGTGAATGCCCCCCTCGAGCTTGGCTGCGGAGCCTCGAGCGTGACGGAAATTACCGCTCGAGGGTGAATGCCCCTCGAGCTTGGCTGCGGAGCCTCGAGCGTGACGGAAATCACCGCTCGAGGGTGAATGCCCCTCGAGCTTGGCTGAGGTTCCATTTCAGCTTTTGAATTTGAATTGAAAAATTTAATTTCCAAAGTTAGGGTCTGAAATTTGAGATACTTCCAAACATTTTTAGGCTATGGTTTCAAAAGGGAAGATGCTTGGTTTGGTCTCTCCTTCAAATTTTGCATTGGCCAAAATTCAAGTTCTTATATAAAATTTAAAGGTTTTTGTTTTGCCTCTTTTTGGGGTGTTTTTAATTTCTTATCGAATTCCTTTTAGCATTTCTTTTGATTTCTTTCTTTCAATTAACCTTGGTTAGGCTTGATTACTTGTTTAGCTTAGCTTAATCATTGTTTTAGTGTTAATTAACACCAGGGGTGTTACAGTACGGTCATACATACCTCGCACATGTTCGGCCGCTTGTCCTGATCAGCAAAGCGAAGTAAGCTGTATATTGGTTGGACTGAGTCAATGACAAATTTCATTCCCTCCCACCAGTCTAGACTTGAAAATCTCGTATGAGTAAATCTACCCATATTTGAATTGGCCCATTTGCTCTGCAAAAATTCAGGAGATGCCATCCACTGCATAAAACGATCACGTTTCCGATACATGCTGTCTAGGAACATGTAGTTGGTCCCAAAGCGAGTTGCACACCACTTCACCAACTCACCACCAATCGCCTGCATCATCATTGCATTCAACTGACCATGATTGTGTAACCACGCTGATATTTTCTTGCATTGATCGATCAAATATTGATGTTCGTACCTTTCACCGATATCCTTTAACATCAAATTGACAGTGTGTGCTAGACAAGGTGTCCAAGTAATGTGTTCATATGTATCTTGAATCCCCTTGCAGGCTTTCTTGTAGTTGGAGCCGTTGTCCGTGATCACATGAACGACATGCTTTGGTCCAATTTCGTCCACCACCTTCAGAATCTCCTGGTAAATACACATATTCTTTAGCAACATCCAAATCATATTCGGATCGAAATGAACTAGGTACGGGGTTACCTTCCGCAAATATGCAGAATCTTGAGATTTTCCAGTCGCATTAATAGACTTGTGGAACCACATGACCCATTGCAATATATCAAAAAGTTAATGACACTCATCTTCGTCGGCCCAGTCCACGAATCACACATCAACGTGACGCCGAACATAGGCCACTCTGCCTGAAACTTTGCGTACTGAACCTGCAAGTCTCACTCGTTTTGATCCAGGTACTTGCCATCAATATCCCGTCCAGTGGGTGACGCGATACCTTCACCTGCAAAATATATGGCACTCATGGGATTAGATCCAAACATGTAGTTGCGTAGCTATTATTTCGGCTGCAAAGAAAACATACCCCACTTCTGTGTCTCTCTGACCGCACTGACAAAGTATGGACTGTCAGCTTGTCTTCCAGGTACTCCCGCAGTATGGAAAAACTTTGACCAAGCTTTCCCAATAGCTTCCTTTGCATTCTTACCCTTCTGCGTCCATGAGCCTGTGTCAATCCTTGGCTGCGTCGGTCCACGCGCCGAACTTAAGTTATAGTCCGTCACCCCAGGAGTCTGCCTCGATGAAGTTGCCCTTCGAAGCATCCTCTGCAACGTACCACCCTCTCCCCTAGTACCACTACCGCCTCCATGCTCGTATGCACCTCCTCTCTGTTGCACCCCGCGACAGAACTCCTCTTCTGCTCTTGATTCGTTCAGGGCACGCTGCAGCTCAGCCTTCTCATCATACGCTTCATCTCCACCAGGATAGTTACCTTCCGTTGTAGCCTTCTCCTTTCTCAACTTCTCTTGAGCACGTTGAGCAGTTACCTTCTTAGCCCTTTCAAGTTCACGCTGAAAGTACTCACGCACCTCCTTTGAAACCTTTTCACAATGGACGACCTCCGTCCCGCGCCCTGCCAAATGTTGTTTCAATCTAGTGGCACCACCTCCTCCCTTGGACTTATGACAATAGTTGCATCTCCAACCGGGGTAAAGATTTTCACCGTGTTCCCATACAACATCTCTATCTCTGCCAGACATTGCGTATCTACAAACATGGAACGAACATAAACATATCAATGTCAACTTGACAACACATAGCTATATCACAATACTTAAATCCTACATCCATTTCCTTATTTCCAAAATCACAATACCCTACATCAAAATATATATACATGGCTTCATAGTTCATAGTTCATACATTCTAAAATCACATGACTGCAATCAAAATATACCTAAATATCTCCATCACTACATCCATTTCAAAATTTCATAAATCACAAATAGATTCAAAGTTTCAAAGCCTCCATACCTCAGTCGGGCCGCTAACCGCCGCTGCCGGTCGGCTTACCGCCGCAACCGACCGGTTAGCCGGCGTCTGCAGGCGGGAACCGGGCCGGCGACCGTTGCCCCGCAACCGGAACGGCTAGCCGACCAACCGGACCGGTTACCGGGATCTCCGGGGCGGCTAGCCGGCACGCGCGGTGGTTACGGCAGCCGGCGGCGAAAATCGCCTAGTGGAGGTGCGGCTGCGCGGGAGGGGGGGGGGAGAGAATGAGCGCTGGCCGTTGGGGGAGGGGGGGTTAGGGTTAGGGCGGCATTGGGCCTTCACGGGTCTTAAACGGGCCGAGTCGTTTTTTCTTTTTCTTTTTTGATTTAATTTGTATTTACCCAAAAAAATACTAAATGAGCAGATATTTAAAAAACTTTTACACCACCAGTTTACACACATGTTGAAGTATTTTTAGGAATTTTTTCGACATTTTTCCCTTTTTTAATTCAAATTTAAAAATTTCAAATTTGGACCGGTTCAAACCGCCCCAAACCGGAACCGGTCCGAGGCGGTTTGGTCGGGAACCGATCAAACCGGACCGGTTCCCGACGGTTCGGGGAACCCTGCCTCTAGTGCGGGCGACTAGGCGAGGGGCCTTGGGGAGCGAGCGAGGCAGAGTTCGGAACTTCGGATGGTGGAAAATTGGTCGAACTCGGGAAGGATAATGGTCCTGTTCGGCTGCACTGTAGCTGCTTTACTCATGTGCACTGTAGCAAATAAAGTGCTGCATCTGCAGCGCATCAACGTACCAGCCGAACAGGGCCAATGTTATCATGACGCATGGGCCCTAGCAGTAGGCTTGTTGCATCAACTCCCTTTGTTCCGTTTAAGAAAACGTTCCAAAAAAAAACACAGCAACGACCATTCGTCGGTTCCAATGTTTCAACTTCTGCACATTGTATATACATCAGGCCGCCAGGGCGAAGCTAGAGTTGAATTGACCTGGGTGCACTACTCAAGGAATTTGTATGAGCTCCTAAGATTATATGGTCATTTCGAGTTTAGTTAGTGCTAAAAGAAACATTTACCTCGGTGCCCGTGCACCAGGTAAATTGCTTGTGGCGTCGCCTATTCAGGCTCATTTGTTAAAAAAAATACTCTGATTTGTTTTGGACCAGCCGTCGGTCAGTACACAATATGCTTCATGCGCTGTGATGATTAATGATGTTTCCAGGTACATGATACTTTATGCATAGGGATAGTACGCCAGTCTTGGTGGTAGTGTCATAAGCATTAAATATCATATCATATCAGCAAATGTTAACATGGCAGAGTTATTTTGAGGGAGTAGGGGGAGTGTCAGGAGATGAGAGAGTAGTGTCACCATCATGACTCTTTGCTGGTATGGTTCTTAAAAGTTATTGTCTTGGTAACTGTGTGATAACATTTCTCTTTGCTAGTATGGTTCTTAAAAGTTATTATCTTGGTAACTGTATGATAACATTTCCAATGAAACTGGCGTTGATGTTATGTGATATCCATACTAATTTGCTTCTTAAATCCATATTGATTTGCTTCTCAAATTGTGACATCCCCGATTTTTGAAAGGCACGAAGTTTGACCAAAGTCAAACTTTGGTCAAAATTCGACATAAATTTAAAGTAAAAATGTATAATTGATCAAGAAGATTGGGGCAGGGTGTTTGAAACAAAATTGAGATGAAATTGGATATGGAAATAGCACAATTAAATGGAGGAAAGAAAAAGAGAGAAGTTACTATTCACTATCCGACAATAGAGGTTAAGTTTCAGATTTTCAGTTAATAAGGAGCCAAGTTCGAGTTAAAGTATAAATCTGTTGGCTGGTCCTTTGACGATGGTGTAAAAATGAAAAATGTTTACGAATCTATAAGGAATAATTTTGTTGTTTGGACCAAATCGAGATCAGGTCAACATCATGGAGAAAATCAAACTCAGAAATCGAATCAGCTAAAGTTTCAGCCAAATTTCAGAGTTATAAAGGCTGAGTTGAAATTTCTCAAATTGAGCTCAAACCGTTGAGAATTTGAAAGAGGTCCAAAAATAAGAAATGAAATTCAAGTCAATGCAAAGACCTTTTGTGTTTTGAGGAAAGGCACGTTCTATTCAAAATTTGGGAGTAATTTGAGTTTGAAGGTCTGAACCAAGTTAGGGTTTCAGGGTTCATATGAACACCCTAGCCGACTGGGGATCAAGGCTCGAATTCGAGCGATTGATCGAGAATTTGAGTATAGTGCCAAAATAGAAAATGAAATTGAATGTGTTACGGACAAGTTTCATTTGGGGATCAAGGAGAGTTTGAATGGAAATTCAAAAGTAATTTGAAGAATTCGATTTCGGGGTCTGAAAATGGGGAATAAAATCGGCCGACATTGGAGCTTCGAATTCGCGCTACACACTGCTCGAATCGAAAAGGTTGCAATATGAAAGTTGGAGTGCTATGTTTCTTCTACAAGTTCTATGTTTGGAGTTGGATGAGTTGAGAAGGATTTTTGGAAGAAATTGGGGCCCCAATGTCCGGTTCCGAGCTTGGTTCTAGCATCTATGGCGGCCGACGTCGGTAGAGGAGGCGGTGGCTCGGCCACGCGTCGCCGGACATGGAATCGTCGTGGCAAAGTGATCAGCAGGAGCTGGCGATCGTCTAGGGTCGGCTCTCGTCGATAAATACTCCTCCTTGGCCTCCTTTCTATCTCTTTTCTTCCTCCTCCTCGTTCCCGTCCACTTCTCGGTCGCCGGCGAAGCTCACCGTCGTGCGCTCTTGTCCAACCACCTCCGTCCGTTTCCTCTCGCGCACAGCTTCGTCTTGAACTCCTCTACCTCCCCGAACAATCTGCGTTGAGCTTCACCCATCCCAGAACCCAGGCGCCGTCGTTTTCCTCTTCTCTGTCCACCGCCACCGCCGTGGCCGTCGGCTCTCGTGGGCAGCCTTGTTCCCGTCGTCTCAGCCCGTGCTAGAGGGTGATATAGCTTCCCCTTGGTCCCCTGGTGCTCATATGCTAGTTGTTGGGTAGGTTTGCGGCTCGGGTTGGCCGGTTGCGCTGCTCGCCGCCGCGCTCGCCGCCGTGCGCACGTCCGCCATGGCAGGCGCGCATGAGTAGGCCGCTCGGGGCCATCGCGGCTCGCGGTTGAGGGTGTGTTAGCTTCGCCTTGTCTCGCTGGTGCTCGTGGACCTGTTCTTCGGGGCAGTTTCGCCGCCGCTCGCCGGCGCCTGTGCCGCCGCGGAGTCGGGTCAGCGTGCTGTGTCATAGTTTTTAGGGGTCGGTCTGATGCGGAGTGGCGAGGCGGTGCTGTTGGGCTCGGTGTCGGGGTCGGGGGACCTCGCCGCCGGCGAGTCGGGGCCGGTCGAGGCCGGCGGAGGCGCGGTCAGCGCGCTCCCCTGTTTTGAACGGGGGAGGGGCCGCGGGGGAGAAGGAGGGTTTTTCCCAGGGGGTTTTCTGCAAAACTGCCTTTAGGTTTTTGAAATAGATTTAAATTTCGTGTTTTTTATCTTTTAATTCATAGAAAATCATAGGAAAGTCCAAAAATGTTGAAACCAATTTTGTTAATCTTGTTTTAAAATTTGTCATCCATTAAAAATGTTAAATAATCTTGTGTAGATAATTAATTTAATTTCTTTGTTTAGATTAATTAAATAAATGTTTAATAATTTCTAAAAGGGTTAAAATTCTGAATAATTCTTTTATAATTAGAAATAATTTCTAAAATTGTTTTATATATTTATTTAAATGTTTTATCCTTTTAGGAATGATTTTAAATCTTTAAAAATAAACTAGAAATGATTTAAGGCAAGTTTTATTAAAGAAAAAATATAGGTATGTCTTTTAAAAATCTTGGGTAGTGTGTGTTGGCTTGCAACTTTATCGAGAAGGGAAAGTTGCTTAGTTTCTTTAAAAAGTGTTGCATAGCATATCGCTAACTTGCATTACGTTTTAGTATCTCAAACTTCGGAGTACGAGCTCGTTGGATTCACGGAGGAACAGCGGCAAGATCAAGAAGTGATCGGCATCGCTCCAGAATCTTATATCGCGGAAGAATCTAACCTGCTCGTGATTCCAGGCAAGCCCCGGTGCATCTTTGAATCACCCATTTATTTCATAATATTCACGAGTCCAAATCTTATGATTTTATGTGCATTAGGTTAGGGATTGGTTGAAACCCTTTGATGCATAAAATAATCCTTGGTAGAACTATCCTTGCCTAGATAAGAAATTTGATTAGAAATGTCTACATTGGCTATGCTTAGTAAGGTTAAGTAAAAGATGATGAACTAGGCCATCACCAATCTCATATGAATCACGAAAGATTCGAGTTGAAAGATAGTGGGCAGAAGCTGGTAGGAGAGATTGAGGTAAGCTCGATCCATAGTTCTGCCTACTTGTTTAAGTGACTAAGGACCGTTCCGATTGTTTAAGTGATTGATCAAGTGATTCTACCTGGTTTCTTACTGGGTTATGGGACCAGTAAAGCCAATTAGATTAGTTGGTTCACTGATTGGAAATATCGCTTACCCGTGCTTGCTGGGTCGGAGAAAGGCGGGACCGTAGCCTGTAACTCACGGGGTGGTCGCCAGACGTGGGACCCACGTGGGGGTGCGTTCCCGGGTTCGAGTAAGGATATTTCCGGTCGTTGGCCCAGCTGATTGAAAGGTTGTTGCGTACAGTAAGATCGACTGTGCGTGACTGGGGGCCGGGTATCTCCTGCAGGATGTACATGGATCCGGATCGACACAACTCTTGGTTATGAGTGCACTTGATCAGGTTTTAAACATCGTAGAGGAAACAAGTTGAACAAGATCAGTGTGATTCATAAATGCTGATTGAGCTTAGTACAACCTGTATGCAAAATATTTTATAACCTAGATGGATAGGTAACAACTCAACTGAGCATAAAATACATAAAATATAAGGATCAAGTTTTAGTAATGCTTTTTAGGCAAAAGAGTCGAGTCAGCCAGATCCACATAAAGCCCAATCATATTCCTTGAGAGTCTTTTCTTTGGTAAAGCGGGTAAGTCTTGCTGAGTACCTTCGTACTCAGGGAATCTCCCTTTTGTTTTTCAGAAGAAGCTACGGAGGGGATCAACAAGAAGATCCAGAAGACCTAGATCATCGTGGTCCCGGTGATTCTAGGGTTAAGCCGGAGGCTATAGATATGTGTGATATAGAACTACCTAGACTGGTTTGTATTAAACTCCTAGTAATGGCTTGACTTGCATTTAAGTTCTCTTCAAAACCTGGCTTGTAATAAGTAAGAATCTTGGTATGTTGTGTAAAAATGATAATGTTCGTTGTGTTCTCCTTACCGAAAACGATTCTGATGTATGGCAAAGATATGAGTTATCGTGGTTTATCGAGGAGTCCTTGGGACACTCGACAGATCACCAGTTTAAACTGTTTGAAGTGCGTCCGATGACCGTAACAGGTCGTTATGGCGCACTTGAGCCAGTTTAAATTGGCGGTTCTGCCACACAAATCCTAGGAATACACTTTATATCGGGGATGAAGTATGTTATATGTTCCAACTTCCACATGGATATTTAGAAACTTCAGATTTTTTACCTATAGCCCGTATCAACGCACTGGTATATGTACTAGTACATATAAAAAGCTGCGCACAGACATTTGCGGCGATAATAAGATGTTTCCATGCTGCCGGTTCTCAAAAAACCTGCTCTAAAAAAATGCATGCAACAAAATGTGAGCCTATGGAAACAGCTCTTTTTTAACATCTATGTTCAATACTCTTAATTAGTGTCAAAATATTTTATATGACAAGTTAGCAAAATGAGTTGGCGAGTTTAGGATCGCTCACTCAGCAACCGAGCAAGCTGCTGCGCAAGGCTAGTACTAGTGTCCAATTGTCCAATGGCTATGTGCGCCGTAATTGTCTGAAGAAGATCTGCAGCCAAGCCAAGCAAAAGATTTTGGGCAGCCTGCAGAAGCAACGTCGCTGCCAGCCTGCCAGTGCCAGGGATGGGCGCCCAACACCAACAGCCTACGGGCTGTCCAGCTGTCCTAGCGTCAAGAGCCGTCAACTGCGTTGGAGCTTCCAGCCGATGAGGTAGCCATGTTTAGTTGGCAAATTTTACAAAAAGTACCCAAGTAAAGCCATGCTTCCAGCTGAGTGAGAGAGATTATGGATGTGGTTTCCTATAGACCCAATGTAACATCCCGCCACTCCGGGCTGGGCCTGTCTACTATGACAACTCTATAGAATCCTAAAAATACCTTCACAAACCAACACTCGTCTTCTCTGCGCACTTTGTCCTCACTCATGTGTACCCGTAAAGGACTTTTCGGTCGGTCACCCATCATGAAAATGACTTTTCGGTCGGTCACCCATAATGAAATTGTTCCGGGCTAAGCACGCTTAACCTCGGAGTTCTTTCGGGATGGACTCCCGAAAAAGAAGTTGCAACTTGTTGGTATGAGTATTCTTATCAATTCTATTAAGCCCTGGGCTGGGGTGTTACAACTCACCCACCTTAGGGGACCGACGTCCTCTTCGGTCCACCCCAAGCCAAGAGCGTCCACTCCGGCCACGTCCGTGCGTCCAGTTACCAACGTGGCCACACCAACCGCGCATCGGCCATGCCGTGTTCCACACGCACATGCGCACCATGCCCGTGCAACTGACCGCACACGCCCGTGAAACCGTGAGGGTCGGCTCTGATACCAACTGTAACGTCCGGCACTCAGGGCCGGGCCCGTCTATCCTGGCAGCTCTCTAGAATCCCAAGAATGCCCCACACAAACCAATACTCGTCTTTTCTGCGCACTTTGTCCTCACTCATGTGCACCCGGGAAGGACTTCCTGGTCAGTCACCCATCCTGAAATTGCTCGGGACAAGCACGCTTAACCTCGGAGTTCTTTCGGAATGAGCTCCCGGAAAAGAAGTTGTAACTTATTCGTATGAGTATTCTTATCAATTCTATTAAACCCTAGACTGGGGTGTTACACCCAAGTACCCAACCATGTTTTTTTCAAACGTCGTGTTTATTCAGTTTTCTTTAGGTCGTGTTTATTCAGTTTTCTTTAGGTTGCTACGGCGTACAATTATCTTTGTTTTTCGACCTTTGAAAAAAAAACAGTGCTTGCATTCCATTGTCTTTCTTTCTTTTTTAACACAACTCATTTCTATTTCAAAAATAAAAAAAAACTTATGAATCCCACTATGACGGCCCCTTCGCCGTCCCTTCATAACGACAAACCAAAATACTAGAGTTGAGGTTTCATTCCGTGATCCATATCTATTATACTAGTTTTTTTTTAAAAAAAGGTTTTATTTATTCGATGTGTAGTCACTTGAAAAATGAACACATAATCACATTACTAAAGATAGTAAAAGCTCTCACGGCTTATACGATTTATATTCATTAAGAGTTGAATGCGAGTGAAATTTTATTGATCTCAATCTCTCATATCCCTGCATCAAATGAGAAAAAAAAAAGCTAAAAGAATCAGAATGATTCCATTCTTTGTGCGACTGGCACTGGCATTGATCATCGAATAAAAAGCAATTCCAACAAGAGCCAATAGTCGTGACAGGCAATTATACACTGCCAGAAGAACCATGACTCCATGAGCAAACTGGGTAAAAGTCTCTGTCCCGGGTAACAAGTGGAACACAAGTGACAAACATCATCGATATTTCTGCGTGCAATTGACAGTTTTGGGTGGCAGTGTGCCACTCGATATCGCTTCTTTGGAATTAGTAATACCAGAACAAAGATTCCTTGTGGATAACATATAGTTACGACCTAAGAAGCTGAGTCCTAATTCAGACAGCAATGCCCAGTCCTTCGTAGAACATTCCCATTATACTGTACGCATAAGTTGTTCTAAGTCAAATATTTTCACATTACATTGCACGTGTATGAAATTAATATAAATCTGTCAGACTATCACACAATATTGGTATGTGGTAATACTTCATTTTTTGGATGGAGGGAGTATTTTCCAGTGGTAGATGACGTGCCCCTATGCAACTACCTTGTTTTTAAACAATATATACTGAAACTCCCTTCATTATTTTGTATAACACTCCCATCACTTGCTCCAAACTGACACAAAGGTGCATCTTACTTGGACAAGGTGGCAAGGTTCCATACACCAGGTCTAGATTCTTTAGAGTAAAGGTTGTGCGTGGGCAGAGAGGTGATGGCCAAGGAGATGAGTATCTTATCTCTGAAAACCCAACCAAAGTCAGCCGAAAGCTTCATAAGATTACAACTCTCCCATCATTTTCTCTCCTTTATTTATTCCTAACGGTCTATGATTACTAACCAAAGAGTCAATTTTTTCACCACCTAAGCTAGATTATGGAGTGATCACAAATAATGGCCATGTATAATCGTAGGCGAAGATAATAATGAAATTGAGACATCGAGTGACATGATTGGGATGGCAGTGAGGGATTGGCTGCTTGCATCCGTCCATTCTGATGAGTCATTGGAAGATGTCTTTGTTAGCTGCTCAGCGCGTGCCTGTTGATCATGGATCAGTGGCATAATTGATCTTCATGCTGATCGATTTTGCTGGATTTATTTTAGGATTGTTTTAGTGGTAGGAAGAGTACTCGTTGATCGTAAGAGACATGTGATGACTTTATCAATCTTAAGATCAACCGGCTAAGCCTATTGGAGGTGCTCGTATGGATAAGATTAGGTGCGTGTATTCATAGAGAGTAAGTATGCATGCATGTATATATGTATATGTCTTTGCAGGGGAGAATCTAGCACTCGGCCCGGGCTAGAGCCCCTCCTACCCCCTCTAGAACAATGAAGCCCCTCCTAAGCCCCCCTACAAATTTGTAATGAAGCTTGCAAGGAGGAGCTATAGGTAGAAGATAAAGCGAGGAGCCCCTCCTAATATTTTTGGCTAGATTCGCCACTGTTTTGTTGTACTATATATGTTTACAAAAATTAAATGAAGGAACATCCAAGAGCTTTAGCTTTAGCCGTCAACGTAGGGTGGTTAACAATCACAATTGCTCGCTTTCTTCATATATTTGGTTGGCTATTGGACCGAGATCATACGTGATCCTCATGGGCCTGTAATAATAGGCTTAATAGTGGCACATCTTCTACTTATTAAAATAATTATTCCTAAAAGAGTTTATTAAAAGAAATTGGAGCTAACAACACAAACACTTATGCTGAGTCGGATATTGGCATGACAGAAAACTTTTGATCATATATTCATATATACTCCATTTAGCTAGCACATCTACTCTTCTTTTAACTTGCTTCGCCAATTTTTGACGTTATACTTTGGCAAAAAAATGGTGTCTAATAAATACCTCAAACTCTCTTTTATTTCCGAACCAGAGAATTGTTCACCGCAATGCCAAAAAACGATTCACGTTATATGTTGCGCTCACCACGGCAGGGGCAGCTAGCTGCAGTCACATGCCCCTGTTCCCCGCGGCCGCTCTACCATCGGCGCCACGGCCGCGGCGAACATCTTGCGCTCTTTGGCTGCGGCGAAGACCTTGGCCGCCCATTTAGCGAAGTAGGGCAAGTCGTGCCCGATCTGCCGGCTCTTGTAGCAGCTGAGGATGTCCGGCGAGTCCGGGCACGGCTCGCCGTGGGGATCCCACCACGAGCCCTCGTGCTGCATCCCCGCCCGAGACGCCATCCACCTGTACACGAACTGCCCTCCTCCCGCCCTCTGCCTCCACCCCAGCGGGTAGAACTCCATGACGCTACTGTTCCTGTCCATGAACAGCAGGTTCGTCACCTGCGCCCCGTGCGGCGTGATCAGCACGTCCGTCGCGCTCATCAACCTCACCTACAAAAGAAACAAAAAAAAAAGATTTTTGATTCAGATGTCAGATCGATCGTGTTCATATTGCCATGAACAGTCCGTGCCATGCACGCTGTTTTGTACTGGGCTGGTGTCGCGCCGCGGCGCACCTGGTCACAGAACGTGAGGTTGTCCGTGTGCGCGGTGGTGACCACGCACCCGGCCACGCGCGCGCACTCCTTCTCGAACACGCGCGCGACGGCCGGCTCGTCCTTGAACGCCCGTGCTCCTCTCCGGAACAGGAGGGTGACACGAAGCGCCGCCGGGGAGCTGCCATTCCCGGCTCTCGTCGGCACGTCGGCGTCGACGCCGCAGCGCGCTCTAGCTTTACACCGCATGAAGTCGAACGCGCCACGGAGCCTCTCCCTGCTCAGCCCATCCATCTGCCTCCGGAACACGACGGCCTTCTCGAAGCACACCGGCCCGGTGGCGAAGGGCTCCCGCCGGAACGTCTCGACGGCCATCTGGTTGCCCATGGTGGCCTCGGCGAGCGACGTGAGCCACCCGCCCATCCCCATCCTGGCCCCACCGCGCTGAAAGAGGGCCCACACCGCGGGGACCGCGCGGCACCCGCTCCGGGCGTGCCACGACGCGAACGGGACCAGCGTCGTGAGCCCGTGCCAGAGGTTGTTGTAGTCGTAGGGCGACTCGGACACGAACGCGAGCCCGCGCCGGAGCGCCGCGCCGCGTGGCAGCGCGTCACGCCACGCCAGCGCGTACGTGGCGTCGATGCCAGGTGGCGCGTGCACGCAGAGGACGCGCCCCGAGGACGCCGGCGATGGGATGACCAGGTGCCTGGCCTCGCCGGAGTCCGGCGAGGTCGTGTCGTTGAGGGCGCTGATGAACCAGTCACCTGCAGTGGGGACGGAGGGGTCTTTGAGAGTGTGGAAGGTGGTGAGGGAGCTGAGGCGGCGGCGGAGGTCGTCGACGGCGGCCGTCTGGGCGGCGCAACGCGCGACGGGGGAGAAGAGGCCGAGGGATTGGAGCTGGAGGTAGAAGAAGACCGGGAGGAGGAGGAGGGGAGGTGCGAGGAGGCAGAGCGTCGCCTTGAGACGACGGCGAAAGCTAGTGGTGGTGGCGGCGCCGTTCTTCTTGGCCGCCATGGCGACTTGGCGAGCTGCTCATTCGATCGATCGGCCGTCGTTTCAGCTCGAGATGATCATTGCTCGTGCTCATGCATGCGTGCGTGCATGGATATGAAGAGGAATTGAGAAAATTCACAAGTTGACCAATCGGCTGTAGGCTCGATGTCGTCGATGGCACGCTCGAGAAGGCACAATGTGCTTCTTTTTGGTATCCTGACGCTACCATAGTACCATACTACAGTACCATCTATCCATGGTGCCTCCCGCCGCAGAAAACGGTGACACGATGACCCCTCGCATCGATTCTGTTAAATTAGTCGTTGTGTAAAGTGCAGACGGTGCTTACAAAATGAGCGAAATGCAGCACATGGAGTGCGGATTACGCGAAAATTTCATAAACCACGCCAGGCCAGCTCATCCATAGTGTACGCCGTACGGAGTACTATAAACTGAGCAAAAAGGCATATAGGAGCGAGGATCAGGAATGGACGACGCACAAAATTATAAGATCGTCGTTAAGGGCGCAGTTCGAACTCAAAACCAACTTGTTAGATCGAGATTTCAGATTTCCATGGACGAGGAGAGGATAATCCGGCTCATTCAAGTCTTTCAAGACTTGATCATGATTACCAGGCTTCGTGCAGAAGGTACGGTTCCGTGCGACGAAATTCAGTACGTAGTTGTACTCCGGAGTACCCTTAAAAAAGAAAAAGAAAAACTAACCCATACTCGCGTGATTCTAAGGGGGCACTATCTTTCTTTTTTCTTTCATTTTAATGTTGAAGCATGCATTGGTTTGGTTGAGTTTCAAGCAGTCGACCCAATGCTAAAGAAAACAACTTTGTTAGGGCAATAGAGAACCAACTTTGCATCCGATTCTCCGTTGCTGCGTACTCCTATCCGCTTTCAGGAAAACTAAATCACACTGAGTGTTGGTACTTGGGAGACCTCCTTGTATTTGAATTTTTTCCTTCACCCAAATCTCTTCCTTTCCCAACTCCGACAAGGTTTCCAATGAGGTTAGGGTTCAAGGGTTTGGGTTTCGAGGTTACAGAGGGGAGGGGGAATGCTCAGCCGTGGCCTTAGAGGAGGCTCGGGGACGAGCGGCCCGATGGAGGTGGCGACTTGCCGGCCCGAGCGGGGCAGGATGACGACTAGGCCAGGGCAATGGTGGAGGCTACAGGCGGCGCTAGTGGTGGGAGGGATTAGCGCGGCCAAGCTAGGGCTGCACTGGAGCTTCGTGCCGGAGGGTGGTGGTGCACCTGGGTGGTGGGGTTGGGAGACGACGGGTGGGAGTCGGGAGGAAGAAGATGGGGAGGAGAGAGAAAGGGTGGGTGGAGAAAAGATAAGGTGAGGAGAGGGATAGGTCTTAGCCATCCATTATAGATTAAGTGGTTCAAAAATTCGAGTGTGTGTGGAGCCCCTCCAACACTCAAGTACAGTATAGACATGACGTTGTGAGCCAAAGAGGATGCTTTTGTGTTTTTCTTTTAAAAAAAAGAACTGGAAAGAATAAGAACTCTTCCAATCATAACATGTGATATATCAGGTTGTATAATTATGTCAACCGCCTCCATTGTCTCTGCTGAGACTTGTAGAGTGAATCCATCACACCCATATAAATTTAGAGTGAATCCAAGCTTAGCCCTATTGTTAAATAGACAAATTTGAACTTTAAAGGGTCAAATAAGTAATTATGAATTTTGCTACTGTTAAATTGAGAATTTTCTCATAATTTTACTAGTCAATAGATTAAATATTGCTTCAGTTCTTTACAGCCTCGATCACATTGTGTCGTTCGCCAGCCTCAAAACGCTTTTGCCAACCGAGCACGCCCCCAGCACGCCACGTTAGCTAGCTGCAGCCGCAGTCCGCCGCTTCCCGCTGCCGCTCTTCTCCCACCAACACCTCGCCGCCGCAGCTTGCGCTCCTTGGCCGCGGCGAAGACCTTGGCCGCCCACTTCGCGAAGTAGGCCTCGTCGATCCCAATCTTCCTGTCCTTGTAGCAGCTGAGGATGTCCGGCGAGCCGGGGCACGGCTCGCCGTGGGGATCCCACCACGAGCCCTCGTGCCGCATCCCGGCCCGGTCCGCCATCCACCGGTACACGAACTGCCCGCCCCCCGCCCTCTGCCTCCACCCCAGCGGGTAAAACTCCATGACGCTGCTGTTCCGGTCCATGAACAGCATGTTCGTCAGCTGCGCCCCGTGCGCCGACACCAGCACGTCCGTCCCGGTCAGTAGCCTCACCTGCTCGCAGAACGTCAGGTTGTTCGCGCGCGCGGTCACCACCGCGCACTCGGCCACCCGCGCGCACTCCGCCTCGAACGCCCGCGCCACGGCCGCCTCGTCCTTGAACGCCCTCGCCCCCGTGCGGAACAGGAGCGTGACGCGCAGCGCCGACGCCGACGTGTCGGCGACTCCCGGCGCGTCCATGTCGACGCCGCAGAATGCCCTCGCCCTGCACCGCATGAAGTCGAACGCCTTTAGCAGGCGTTCTCTGCTGAGCCCTTCCATCTGCCGCCGGAACACGACGGCCTCCTCGAAGCACGCCGGGACGCCGTCGCCGGCGTCGGGGAAGGTCTCGACGGCCATGTCGGCGCCGGTGGTCGCCTCGGCCAGCGACGCCAGCCATGGGCTGGTGCCCGTCCTGACCGCGGCGCCGTGGAGGAACAGCGCCCACCGCTCCGGCACGGCGCGGCACCGGCTCGTGGCGTGCCACGACGCGAACGGTACGAGCGCCGAGAGGCCGTGCCAGAGGTTGCGGTAGTCGTAGGACATCTCGGACACGAACGTCAGGCCTCGCCGGAGCGCCGCGCCGTGGGGGAGCGCGTCGCGCCACGCGAGCGCGTACGTGGCGTCGGAGCGTGGAGGCGCGTGCACGCAGAGGACGCGGCCGGAGGACGCCGGGGACGGGAGGACCAGGTGCTTGGCCTCCTCCTCGCCATCGGGATCCGAGCTGTCGTTGAGGGCGCTGATGAACCAGTCGCCGGAGCGTTTGCGCGTGTCGCGGAGAGGGAGGAAGGTGACCGACGTGCGGAGGCGGTCGATGAGGTCGTCCATGGCGGTGGCGGTGTCGTCGCACGGCGGGGTGGTGGTGGTAGTGGTGGTGGGGGGGGGAGAAGCGGCTGAGGGTACGGAACTGGAGGTAGCAGAGGACGGCGAACACGAGGAGCGGGAGCAGGCGGACCGCCGTTCTCAGACGTCGTTGCAGGAGGGTAGTGGCGTTGTTCTTCTTCCTCGCCATGGCGATCGAGCTGCAGGTTTCCTGATTTTGATTTGGGCAATAGTCTGCTCATACATGGACGACGACGACGATGATGAACGTGCTATGGTCTCATAGCAGAGCGGTAAAAAAACATTTTCAGAGGCAAATTGATGCCACGTTGACCTATCGGTATAGATGTCGTCTACTACGCGCATAGCTTCTTCTTTGAGCTGCATGTTTCTTTCCGGTTTTGTAACGCTATGACAGTGCTGCTGCCGCAAGAAAAAAAATAAATAAATTTCACTATAGGTCCTTAAACTATTGCCAAGATCTCATCTACGTCCATTAACTAAAAAAGTGGTCATCTAGGTCCTCAAACTATTATTGAGGTCTCATATAGGTCCATGAATTAAAAAAGTGGTCATATAGGCCTACGATCTATTAAAGAGTGGTCATATAGATCCAAAAGCTTCCATAGAAATACTTTTTGCATGGATGGCAATTCCAGAGTGGCAAAAAGTTGCAAAAAAAAAAAACTCTCCATAAAAGAGCATGTGACCATCAGGCCCGGCCCTGTGGGGGGTCGAGCAGTGCAACCGCACTGGGCCCTCGGAACGGAGGGGCCTCCCCCAGGTTACGTGTATATACAGTATAGCTGTTGTATAGGTTTATGTACAGCCAGGTTTCAGTTGGGCTAGGCCCAAAGGGAAACAACGAGCACCAGCAGCCAGGAATAATCACGCTGCCTACTCCGCGCCACGATTTACATGCCCTCTGTGGCTCCTCCGGCTTCGAAACGTTTAGTCTAATCCTGGATCAAGTGCCCTCTCCGATCTCAGCGACTCGCCTTCGACGCACAGTAGCCGATGAACGTCAATTGCCAGTTGCCAGACGCCAAAGACCTGCTATAGCAGGAGAAGCAGGGCCGATGACAAACGGTAACACATACTTATCTCCTACTGATCAGAGTTTAATGTCTCATCCAGTGTTCCACTGCTTGGAGTTTAATATTCATGTGTATTCCCATGCCGCACAATTTTCCCTCCGTGCAATCTTTAGAGTTCAGGCTGTATAATTCATCGTTAGTCAGATGATCAGGGGCATAAGGCGTTATTAGGACACGCAGATTAAAAACTGATTGATTCACCGTCCATTATTATTGACAACTCAAGAAGACTAGAAGTATTATAACTTGGCAATTTACAATTTGTTGAGTCAATCATCTATTCAAATACCATTAAAATTTACTAATTGACTTCTTAAAAATTTCAATAATATCATGTCATATGGAATGCAATGAGGAAATGAATACAGATAAGTGGAGGGCCCCACTTTGTAGTTTCTCCCCAGGCCACCAAAACCTCAGGACCGGGCATGGTGACCATGAAAAATGCCTCTATGGAAGAGGTAAGTTTTTTTCATGTAATTTTTTGCCCCACTAGCTTTGCCACACAAGCAAAAAGTGTCTCCATAGATGTTCATGGACATAGATGAATACTCTTTAATAGATGACAGACATAGATGACCAACTTTTTAAATCATAGACCCAAATAAGACGTTGTAAAAGTTGAAAGGCCTAGATGACCACTTTTTTAGTTAATGGACCTAGATAAGACATCGGCAATAGTTTAGTCTAAGGACCTACGGTGAAATTTACTTTAAAAAAAGAGAACAGGTTGAGTTGACCTAGGCGAAGCTCAGAGCCGGGACATCCACGGCGTCTAAGGCGTCCACAATGGAGACTAAAAGTAGTCCATAGCCATTAAAATACTTCTTCCAGCTACCTGAGGCAGCATTGTGCAAGTGATCCATATAGCAGTCCATAGTTGTAGCTACCCATAAGCCTATAGACCAACCATAAGAAATATAATATTGATAGTTTCTGTCTTCTCTACTATTCTGCTACCATTCATACTACCTAACGCCAGGAGAATTGCTTGAATCAGTTGAGTGACTGATTATTTTTAATCCTGGTGGAACCCGACTTTCTTTGTTGCAAAGGCTCAACATTGTAGAGTAACCTATAGCTACTGCCACTTGTTGTGGGACCCATCTACTTAGACCACTCCAAATACATTGTTGTTGCCCTAGGAACCCAGCAAGCAAGGCTGCAGCGGGGTCGAATCAGGCACGAAGGTTCTGGCTGTCAAAACAGCAGAGATCCAAACTTGAAATTTCAAGCTGTCAAGCAGGGTACATTTTCTTTTCCGTCCCAAACTAAATGACAACCGTGCCTTTTTTTTTCCGGGTAAAATGACAACCGTGTCTTAGTGCTGCATATCGAGTAGTCTTCACTCGTATTTGCTTTTGCTTGCTTAATAAGTGAACTAAAGGTGAAGCTTTCGTTCGGAAACTTCTAAAGACGTTTAAACATTTTTCATTTTTTAGAGTTGCTGACGGGAGCTTAGGAGCCATGGACTCGAGACAAAAAATATTAGATTTTCTTAAAATAAAATTTATCTATCTATACCTCTATATCTATATCTATACTTCTATATCTATATCTATATCTATACTTACTTCTAAAACACATAAGGTTTCTGCCCTCCTTTTTCGTCCGTCATGGGCTTGGGCCGAATTTCTATTGGGCCATAGCATCCGCAACCCAGCCCATATGTAAGCTGGCAAGTGGCGAGCGAACTGAAACCATCGTCAGCCTCTTCTCGTCTTCTGCCTGCGGCGCCGCTTATCCCCTCCCCGTCGGACACCTCTCCTTCCCATCCGTCCGCACCAGCAGCGAACGCTACGCCTCTGCCGTCACCTCCGTCCCGCGGTCCCGTACCTCTCCGTCTCGCCTTCGTCCCGTCCTGGCTGGCCCCCCCTCCGTTGCCTCCCTCCTGCTATCTCATGGTCAGGGAGTAAAAAAGCAGCAGATTTTGAAAACAAATCCTAGACAATATCCGTCCCAAAAGCCATATCTCTCGAGCTCCAAATCAACTGGAGGTAATTAACATTCCAGACAATATTGGATCTGCACGCAAGAGGAAAATTAGAATGGAAAACAAGGTTTCTGGGCACCCGTGGATAGATTCAGGCACCTTGGTGATTCGGAGTGAAGTAGATCAAGGGGGGTTGCACAGCGTGAGGAGCTCGACGGGGTACCTGACCGTGCCTCCATGAGACAAACATCAAGCTTGTGCCTCCATGAGACGAACATCAAGCTTGAAAAAAAAAGAAACCGGTCAATGGATAGGAGCTATCCGACCCCTGTCTGGCCCTGGCCGTCGCTACGATTGAGAGAAGGACCGATCAACAACTGCTGCAGAAGAGTCGATCCAAAGAAGCGCAGCGGCAACCTTGCGATGGCGGGGACCTTCGATGCGGCAGGGCAAAAGAAAACTTGTGCTGGAGGACCTCATTGGCGCGTCGGGGGGCACGGGGCTGCGTCGACATTGCGCCGGCGGGGACGTTTGCGTCGCGTGGGTCGTGGGTAGGGCAGGTGTGGCAATCACGAAAGGAAAAAACCGTCAATGAACAGGACGGAACGGTCTGAGACCCACGGAATCCACGATTTATTCCGGGAGCTGGACGGAGCCAGGATAAACGAGAATAAAGCGAAACAGGATCGCGTGGTGGGTGCATTTCACTGGAGCCTGGTGAGAATAGGCGAGGCAGGATCGCGCGGTGGGTGGATTTCACTGGAGCCTGGTGCTGCTGCTTGGAGATCGGAGTGCAGAGCAGAGAGTAAGCAGCACTGGAACAGAGACAAAAGTATTGCAAGCAGATGGGTACTAGACCGGAAGACATGCTCTGATTTCATTTTTATAGCAATTAGAGAGAGAAATTTTAGTAGCTATTAACCTTTATGCATTACAGAAAAAAGTTAATTGATAAACTAAATTAAAATGTTGCACATTGCATCATTAGTAGTAGAAACATTACTGTTTAGATTTAAAACTATTGACTTGTTAGTTACAATACATAGGAATAAAATACAGCTAAGTTGAAAGTAGAGATATATAAAATCTAAGTATTATTATTATTTCTTAATTCCAAAAAATATAAAAAAATGTATTGAGTCATAATTTAAAAGGATTGTCAATAGCTAAGTTTTCACCCGTAGCAACGCACGGGTATGTTTGCTAGTTATTTTAAAATTAGGGTTCATAAATAATAATTATTTATCTGATTCTCATGTTTATCTAGCCCCAAAATAAAAGCTAAGGCGACGCGCATAGCTAAGACCCCGCAGCGACGAGCGGCAACTCAAACCTGCTAGCCTACGAGCAACAGTAGAGCAAGGCAACCCTAACGCGCACCCAAGCTCCCTCGGAGACGCTCTCAAATGCCCTGGCCACGTGCACCACCCATGGCGGAGGCGTGTACGGCGGCGAGCGACACATCTGAGCTAGCCAAGACCCTAAACAACCTACAAACTAGACCTACACGTGCCTCAGCCCACGCTCGACCTCACCGCGCCCTCAAAACCCAACCAAAGCCACCGCTGAACCCACATTTGCGGTGGCGGCGCTTATTACCACCGGAAGATCGACGTCGGCAGCGAGGAAGAAGGCATCGGGAAAGCTCTAGAGTGGACGAAACTCAACGATGATAGGTCCAAAAGTAGAGGAGATTGTGGTGAAGACTTGAGCAGAGGGAATCGGATAGTGGAGGTCGGATGGTGGCGTGCGACGGTGAAAATCAACGATGTCCGGAGTGAGCCAGAAATGGCGAGAAGTTGAAAAGGAGTAGAAGTGAGGCGATAGCTGGGTATTTATCGATGAGAAACACTCCTGGATGATCGCCACCTCCTGCTGGACACATTGCCACGACGATTCCATGCACGGCGACGCATGGATTGAGATACCGCCTCCGACGCCCGTGAACCGACGTTGAAGTTTGAACCACCATTGTTCTCCGTCCGAGCTTCGGACCGAGACATTGCAGGCTTTTTATCTTCCAAATCTTCTTAACTCGTGAAACTCAAAATAGGCAACTTGTAGATGGATCATAGCACTATAACTTTCCTATTGTGACTTCTTTGATTGAAGCAGTGTAGCATGCGGAAAATCAGCCCCGATCCCGAGCTAATTTTCTCCCTATTTTCAGACTCTGAGTTTGAATTTCTTCAAATTACTTTTGAAACGCCATTCAAACTCTCCTTGACCCCCAAGAGAAAGTTGTTTTCAATTCCATTTTTTCCTTTTTGACCCATGTCAAATTTCTAGACAAATGCTCGAATTTGAGTTGGGATCCGTATCGGGCTCAAGTGTTCATCATCTCTGAAACTCTAATTTCGAATTCAGAACTTCCATCATGAATTTCTCCAAAACTTTGAACAGAACTTGAATTGACCCAAATTACAAAAGTTCTTTGTCTTAAATTGAATTTTATTTCTCCCTTTTGAAACTTTGTCGAAAGGTCGATGGTTTGTTGACAATTTACATCTGAACATTTCAGCCTTAATAACACTGAATTTGCTGAAACGTTTGCTGGTTTGATTTTTCTCTCAAAGTTTTCTCCTAGATTTACTCCAGATATTGGTTTGATCCAAATATCAAAGTTGTCTAGTGGACCTTCGTAAGCAACTTTCCTTTTTACACCATTGTCAAAAGATCAACCAAAAGATCTCTATTTGAGCTCGAACATGGCTGCTTATTATTGGAAAATCTGAAACTTAACTCTTCTATTTTCTGATGGTGAATAGTACTCTTTCTCCTTTTCTTTCCTCCATTTAATTGAGACACTTCCAAACTTATTTTTATCTCAATTTCAATTCCATTGCTATCCATAGGTCATATGTGACTTTGGTCAAAATTCCCCGTTATAAAGACATGGGATGTTAAGGGGGGCTGGAGCCCCCTGCACCCCTAGATCCGCCACTGCATAAATGACAGTACTTCATTATATGAATTTGGTCAAACTTTATATAATTTGAGACTCTCCAAGAATCTTAGAATGGCTTATAATTTGGAATGGAGATAGAGTAAATCAGACCTGTTCCGTCCTTGACGTGCCTTGCCTTTTGTTTTTCATTCTTGTTCATTCAGCATTGAATAATGGTTATTAATTAATGCAAAACTTAATTCTTATTGATATATTGTTCAAATTTGAAGTCATGTTTACAAATCGGATGAGAAAATATGTTTGTGGTTATGAAAAACATTTAATAAGCGACTTGAAAGTGAAATGCTGCAAAATATTGATTATGAATGCATTATCCAAGATTTCAGATCAAGAAACACTAAAAGAATGATGATGTTCAAGTGAAGATTATGCATAAATTTAATGAAATGCTGCTACAAAATGATAAATTATAGATTGATAGCACGATGGGTATTGCTTTATTTTAACACTTAACTTTAGGGCTCCAACTAGAATTTCGCGCAGGGCAAGGGACGGCCCTATGTGGACAGCCCATCGTGCTTGGTCAGCCCATCCCCCTTGCCCCTCGTCATGCTTTGCACTGGCGGTCGACGAGCGCGGCGTGGCGGCGCCTAGCATCGACGGACGACGAAGCATGGTGGGCCGGTGGAGATTCTAGACGGGGCCATGGCAATTGGCGCGACCGCATGCTACATGGAAGTGGCGGCCCTTTCGGCCAAGGCTCTGGTGGGCGGGCGGTCAACCTATGCCCTCCCTGGTAGAAGGAGTCGGCACGACTGCACGTTGGGCCGGCGAGGGCTCTGGTGGCATGCCCCCGCGGGTGCCGGCGCGGCGAGCAGTGGCGGGTGAGCGAGATGCAGGGGAAGGGAAAGTGAAAGGCAGCAGCTACATGTTGGGCCAAGAGAATGAGTGAAGGAGATATTAGGATTTGGAAAAAGTCCTATTTACCTCCTTCAACTATAGACAGAGTTCACGTTTCCACCTTAAACTCTAAAACCGGGTAAATCACACCCTCAACTTTTAAAACCGTGCGTTTTACCTCCCTGGTCGGGTTAAAAGCGGTTTTGATGGTGGTTTTGTGTTTTTCTTTTTTATTTATTTTGGCTGAAGCTTTAAAAATTCATAGTAAATCATAGAAAATTCATAAAATAGAAAACTCATTTTTGTTGGACTCCACATGATTATATATACACAGTAAATATATAATATAATATAATATAATATAATATAATATAATATAATATAATATAATATAATATATTTTAGCATAATATTTTTATTGTAGATTTAGATCTATTCATTTCTGTAATTAAAAGAAATAATTCAGAACTCCAGTTTTTATGTTCAATTGTGGCTAAATTTTTATAGTGGCCTAATTATTTTATGATGGATTTTTATTAAAAAATTATACTCATTTGATCATGTATAACTTAGTTATATATTTATTTATGTCACTATAACTTACTTTCTATAACTAATTTATACCTAATCCAATGAGTATAAATGTTTTTACTATAGTTGATTCATACAATAATAAGACCTCCATAAAATTTCACCACAATTGGATCATAGAAACAACCGTTATAAATTATTCTGATTAATCACAAAAATGAATAGATCTAAATTTACAGTTAAAATTTTGTACTAAAGTATACCATATTATATATTTGTTATGTTTACATACTCATGCGGAGTCCAACAAAAATAAATTTTCTATTTTATGATTTTTTTATGATTTACTATGAATTTTTAAAGCTTCAGCCAAAATAAATAAAAAAGAAAAATACAAAAACCGCCATCAAAACCTCTTTTAAGCTGACCAGGGAGGTAAAACGCACGGTTTTAAAAGTTGAGGGTGTGATTTACCCGGTTTTGGAATTCAATGTGGAAACGTGAACTCTGCCTATAGTTGAAGGGGGTAAATAGGACTTTTTCCTATTTATATCATATGGTTTTAACCAGGTCTCTGTCGGACCGGTCCGAAATAGTATTGTGCTCCGGGCTGGCACTATAGGCCGAAGTGGTGACACAAACCTATGCAACGGGCCGGGCCGGCACATCTGCCCATTTGTACTTCCATGGCTGGCCAATTTTTAGGCAGGGGATAATGTTCGTGCCAATTCAAAATGGCTGGAGGACCTTTAAAAACAATAGTCTAGAGGATGCCTAGAGGTAGTATGGCCTACGTGGAGAACATGAGAACTTCCCGTGCTTACGTGGTGTTTCTTTCCGATCGAAGGAACCTTTACATTCGCCGCATCGGTCCAAGTCCGATCAACCTGTGCACTTCCCAAATTTCTTACGTGGTCCAAGTCCGACCATACCCCAAACAGGCAAACACAGAAACGCCGCATCGGACCGCGGAGAGCCAGAGTACACAGAGAGGCCAACAACGGCACTCTGCTGCTTTGCATTCGCCCTTGCCTCTCTCAGCCTCTGCTGCACACCACGCGCTGCAGATCAATGTCTAAGTTGGAGGAGCTCAAGCGGAGGCTGCGGCCTCTGTCCTTCGACGAGGACGGCAGTGGCGTGCCACCCGCCGCTGGCTCAGGCGACGACGGCGAGGTACGGACCTCGTTTGTATCCCGTATCTACATGTGGGCGCCATCATTTCGTATGTATATATGTTAAAAAGCATGGGTCCGGGCCTCCGGGGCAGTATTCTACTCCTATGTCCTTTTTTTCTTTCTTTCTTTCTTTCTTTTGCAAAACGGATGAGTATAGTAGCGTATAAGAAACAAAACAGTTACATATTTGGAGTTAGCTGTCCTTAGTGTGTTCCAGGTGCTGCCCTCACCCCCTCAGGATTTAGTACAAATTGCACAAAATTTAACTAAAATCGTAGGTATTCCTAGAGAACCCTTCCCGTCAGTTTGAAGGAATTGGCTGGGACCCTTTTACAGCGCACAATACTATCTGTTGGTAGTACAAGGTATAGAGAAGATCTGATCATTCATTTTCAAGGGCACATTAGTAATTGTCATCATATATCAAATCGATTTTATATTTTTCCTTCCACCTATCTTCCCGATCTCTCTTCCTCGTACGGTTCCTCGGTGCAAGTTCACACGCCGCCGCCGCCGCCGCCGAGCATCCGAGGTCCGGAGGGGAACATCATCCCGTGGCGCCCCGTCAAACAACCCAGGAAGCCTCGATGCCCCCTATGCCACCCCATTTTTTCTGGTCATCCCCCTGGATTGTCGACTTTTGCCTCTGCCGACTCCAGATCAGTTGCCGACCTGCTTGCCCAGCGGCCGCCGCCACTCAGTTTCGACGCCGCTGACTGCAGTTGCCAGAGGACGCCCCTGTCGATCAACCAATCCAATCTATCTGCCTGGCCGCTGGCCCAGGACCCTCATCCACATGGTGCTCCTCGTCAGCTCTATGATTCCTTGCCATAGGAGTAACCATCACCCGTCTGGCCTTGTGCATTTCCTTTCTGAGGTGAGGAATTCATGAATTTGGTCAGCTGTTGAAAGTTTAATGCTGAGAACGTCAAATTATTTTGTGCTTGCAGATTTAAATTTGATGTGCCAAACTTGGTGGAAGACAAAATTGCAGAATTTGTGTTAGCATATGTACTAATGTTTGGGCAGTGATTACAAAATTTAGCCAAGACAGTTGAAGCTTTTGGCAAGCGAGATTAATTATTTTTCCTATGCATATGCCTGTTTTTCATAGCATTGCTCTATAAATACATTATAACTTCTGGAGGTTGCCTTTGATAATGTCCATTATTCCCAGGACACAAAGCCGGTTGTTATAGCTGTTTGGAGCACAACTTCGCAACGATATGTAAGTCTGATCACTTCTTACGCTGATTTCTTATATGTCAGACCACCAGTAAGATTGCTTGCTATAATTGATTGGCTGCTTCTGGTTGCAATGAGCTCCATGTTCATGGCACCTTTTGAATTAGCTGCAGTATTACAATACGGCACCACAGTGGGCAGTGAATTAGTGACAATGGTTCTTTTTAATTCTGTAAAGTTGTGAAATATTTGCAACACTGCTTGGGATGTTATGAAGAAACTTCCACACTAGTTCAATGATGTCATTAGTTCTTGTGGCTGAAATTCCACCATTTAATGCTTGGTTTGCTATGGCTTCATTCAACTATCATCTTTTTGCTGGATCAGAATGTTTGATTTGACTATCCTTTTTTACCCTAGAGTTTCCTGATTCTGAAGTTTTTCTTCGTACTCATGCTTCATCGCCATTGGTGTTAATATGAGCCAATTCATCTGCATCGGGCCCTTCTCTACTGTATGCTTTCAAGTCCTGGGCCACCTGGAGACCGTGCCTGTGCTGTCCCTTGGGTTTCTCTTCTTTGGCATGGAGGACCTGAACCTTCAGGTGGTCCTAGGGATGGACCTTGCAGTTCTTGGAATGATCTGGTATGAAAACACATAAGCGGGCCAGCGTCCTGCCGGTGAGGTTGGAGAGTCTCAAGGCAAGTTCAGAAGAAACGGATGGTGTTGAGAAAGTCTTGCTAGCAGACAACCCTTTTTTAATGATAATTGTAAAACAATGTCCTTGCGTATAGTGGTATTTAATTGTTGGCTAGGTTTACATGAAAGGATATGTTTCAGCTCGTTCCTGTTTATGCCGTGTTCAATACTTGGGACGATCACAGCTCTTTGAAGGCCACAATTGCAGTGTCCAGTTGATTTACGAAAAGAACTTGTTCGTGAAGAGGATAGACATACGTGAGCTATTATTGATTCTTTTCGGCATAGATTTAGTAGTACGATATATGTCAGATAAAAAAAGAAAACAAATCATACAAGTCCTGTTTATTTTCAGGTTATGAACTCCCTGATCTATCCAATAGGTTTATTTAACCATGAGTAACATAACTATATAAAAGGAGCCGCATGTAGGTCTTCAGAATCTGGTACATTTGTGGGTCACATATGTTATCAACATAGTTAAAAATGTTTAAACAAACCCGAACAGAAACAGAGACGTAACAATGTTATGTACTGTTGTGATGGACACCACGGCTGAACAATCAACAATGTGATGGTTTATTGCCAAAAATCAACAGACAACAGGGCAACACACGAGCTAAGCCAGCTCAGAGCAACAATGCATGGGATGCAGCATGGTACCAAGCAAGGCAAGCACTAGCAGCGCTTGAACAGGCGACACAGGCAGGCCTCCCTTCGCCGCCGCCATTCCTCCTACCAACAAACAGGAAAACCAGCCGAGCTCCACAGCTAGGGCTACCGCATCGAGCCAGACACCCAAGATGCCTTGTCGCGATGAGCGTCGGTCACGTTCCTCCTCGGTGCGGCGGCCTCATTCGCTTCATGGGAGAATCAGGCCAGGCACCACCAGCACACCCGTAGATCTCTTTCTAGTGGCGAACGTGGCTGCGGGCCGGATTTGCCTCCCCTGTGATGAGACAGCCGAAGGGCCAAGCGGCGACGACGGCCGCAAGCCTCCAGCACGGCAAGGATCGCCGGTTGAACTCACGGAGAAACCCTAGCCCCCAACGATTCTAAATTCTAGGAGCTAGAAACAAAATGTGTTGGATCTTTTAGGAACGAAGGAATTAAATGTGTCGATAGGATAATGAAAATTCAGATATATGTAAATGAAATTGCATTAATATCATAAATTTTACTTCCTATAATACCCTTATACTAGCTATACTATTCAAATATACTATCCATACTAGTGGATAGATTTTAGTAGTAAGCCATTGGATCTTTTTATACTAGTCCTCATTGGCTGAGCAGGAGCGCTGCCTCTTCATTTAAATAGAAAAATAGAGATAAGAAAATAGTTTGATCAGCTCCACCAGCAGAGGATACCATATGTATAGCAAAACAAACGGCTGTAAACACTACTAGTTTACATTGCAGGTCCTTTATTCTGACAAATACCATCACAAGTTCAGTCGAGCTTGATTCTTTTTGAGTTTTTCTACAATGTCGGTCAACTCTCCAGTCTATAATCCTCAGGATTGAAGGCCTCAGGCACTGGATCCATTACGTTTTGAGCCTATCCATGTTTTACCTGTCCATTTTTCCTCTCCTTTTCTTTTGTGAAGGTTTTGGAAGGTGGAACTGTCAATTTACTGAGCAGATCTTCTGGCGAATACAAAATCAATGATCTTGGCTTCCGTAAACGGAAGACTGGACAAGATGAGGCAGGTTCTTCTGAAAAGGCATACCGATGTTCATCTTGCGAGATGCATATTTTTGGTTCTGTTGCTAGTGGTTCAAGCTGTGTTGTCCATAGAGCTATTCAAATACCAAATCATCGAATTATGGCTTTGAAGAAGATAAATGTTTTTGAGAAGGTTAGGGTTTGCGTTCCTTACTCTAAATTAGATAACTGTTTTCTTTAGTTCCTATGTGATGCTGTTTCGCTTCTGCGTTAGAATCTCGATAAGATGCCAATGTTGCGGACTGTATGATGATGATGACTACTGTGGATCAAACAGATTTTTGACGAAAAATTATACTGAACCAAACTATATAAATGTTGCATTACAGGGCATACAGTGAAATTGATAAAGGAATTCTAAGTAGAGTGTCAAATTAATTCTTCTGTTGGGCCATAGGAGCAAATTCTTACTTTTAATGTTTTCCTGAGTGCCACATATGACATTTGTATGTTCATCCTTTGAATAGAATCATATCTTTTTTTCTTTTTTGAAGAAGAAACATTGGTTATATCCAGAGTGTTCACAATTTCTTATCCAAGGAAGAAGAGCACATGTACCGAGAAAGATATGTAAAAAAGAAAAAGGAATGTACATACACAATGGATAAACATCAGCAAATTAACACTATGGCTATTAGGTCACCAAAATTACTTCAGATGACCAGAGCAGACTCCTCTGTTGTAGCTTATGTTTCAATGTAATATCTTGAAGTAATATCTTAGCATTCAAGTTAGGCCATCTGTTCTGCATTTTCCCTTGTTTTGTTACTGTTGACGTAATCAGCTAATGCATCTGGTTTCAAGAGTTATTTTCATATCGTAATAAAACCACTATCGACCGATTAAATTCAGAATCTCCTACTCTTATATTTTCACAGGATAAAAGAGAACAGATTCTTAATGAGTTGGGAACATTATCAGAAGCCTGTTGCTATCCAGGCTTGGTTGAATTTCATGGAGCATTTTACAAGCCTAATTCTGGAGCAATATATTTTGTACTTGAGTATATGGATGGTGGTTCTTTAGCAGATATAATCAGGGTCAAGAAATTTATACCAGAACCTACTCTTGCACATATGCTAGAGAATGTGCTGCGAGTACGATGCTTTTAAATGTTAATGTTATATTTATTTACATTAAGCCTATGAACTAGTATATTCTTAGGTGTCCGCTATTTGTCTGTATTTTAGGCCCTGCGCTACTTGCATGAAGTGAAGCATGTAGTGCACAGAGATATAAAACCAGCAAATTTGCTTGTAAATCTCAAGGGTGACGTAAAAATTACAGACTTTGGGGTGACTGCTGGCTTGCATGATTCAGTGAGCACGGTATTCTACTTATTTGTTGACAACAGACATTTTAAATTGCTTATTGCCTTATATCGTATTAAGTTATTATAAAATATTAGGTTGATAACTTATGTGTATGGATGATTAATACATATTTTTAGAAACCTTTTCCAGTGTGCTGCCTTCGTTGGCACCGTCACATATATGTCCCCTGAGAGAACAAGGAACAGAAGCTACTCATATGCTGCTGATATATGGAGCCTTGGGTTAACATTTTTGGAATGTGCTACCGGAAGATTTCCCTATTGTGTAAATGGAGGCCTCAGTGATCTCATGTTGCAGGTGAGGTTATAGTGAAAAGTGGCCACCATCTGTAACTGATTTGTTTTGTTTTTCTATCCTTTTATGATGAATTAGAGTATCTTCTTTGCCTATTAGGAATTGATTATCATACGAGATACTGAGCACGCAACCAAATATATCATCTGCTCTCTCTTTTATATCTTATTATCTCAGCAAGTTGCTTTGGTGTGTCCAAGTTTATGATCAGATAACATATTTTGGTGTCAGAGGCTCAGTTAGTTTTTGTTCTTTTATATGTATTAATTATTTGGAATACATAATAAATAAATACTAAGACTGGTCTCATTTATGATGTAATATTCATATGAGCAGTGAGATCCTCAACTTAAAAATATCTTAACTCTTGATGTTGCCTTACTGTGTTTTCAGATATTGGATGATCCGCCGCCAACACCAGAAAAATATGTATATTCGCCTGAGTTCTGCTCTTTCATCAGTGCTTGCTTGCAGAAAGATCCTGGTGCAAGGCCATCATGTGAGCAGGTAAAGTGAGATATTTCCCAAGTAATTTTGATTTATGTATCGTAACCTTTTGAGATATGAGTATTTCAGATCATGTTTTATGGATGGTTTCTGCTATCACACATAAGCAATGTATTGCGGTGGTAGCTTTTGCATGCAGAAAATTTATTTTTTTCTAGAATGAGCAGGAGAGTTGTGTATCATTGCTTTTGCATGCAGAGAAATGCAGCACTATGCTTGGTATATCATTATATTTTCTTTTAATTAACATTTGAAACATTTTGCAGCTTTTGTCTCATCCCTTCATCAATAGATACAGGAAAACTGCTGTGGACTTGTCCTCTTATGTTAAAAGTGCCTGTGATCCGAGAGAAATATTAAGGCAAATAGCACACGTGAGTTCCTTGTGGCCTTTTCTAGTGTACATTCTTCTCTGGTATCTAGCCATAGAGCCTGAAGCTAATGTTAGATATATTCCTAAATCATGACAGTAACACCTAACTAAATGACTGTAGTAAATGATCACCCCAGTTGTCTCAATTAAACGCTCAGCAATTTTAATCCAGGCATCATGATCGACCCGGAGCTTAGAAAAGCTTGTGCATGTGTACTCCTACTCTTATGGTGCACCTAGTTAGCTACAACATTTTATATTAGAAGTAAAGAGATTGAATGGACATCTTTTTGTCCTTAACGAACTAGTGAGAGTTAACTCATAAACAGAGAAAACTCTTCCTTTATGAACAAAAGAATTGTAGGAACTGCAGGACTATGCACGTAGGCAGCCAGGACAAGTAGCGCACTTTCTCCGCTCTGTGCATACTGTCACCAAAATGCATCCAATCATGTGCGTGAAGCTCATGAACTGCTTTCGGTTTTCCTTTCTCATTGTTTGGCAGATTTTTGTGCTAAAGTTCATGTGTATTGCTGTTACCATGTTTACTCTTATTGCAAAACGTAATTAGGTAGGATTTAATTAGCTACTGACCTAAATTGTTTTCTTTATCCCAGATGCTTGCTGTACATTACTATCTGATCTTTTATGGTTCAGATAGTATCTGGCGTTACATGAAACCATTCTATAGAGAGGAGTCTGTTTTCAGGTATCATAGCATTGGGAACTGTCGTTTATGCGATAAGCAAAACTACCTGACTGTCAATGGTATTCCCACGTTGTCCAAGATGCATACTTCCAGTGTTTATGCTGCTATGCATATTTGACACTTGGCTCTTAAACTGTGAATTGAAGAAACATTGACTGCTATTTATTTCCTGTTACTGTTAAGCATGGCAGATCGATGTCCTTTTGCCTTGTGAAAGCTGAATTGCTCTGACACTTTTCCCCTTTTTCTTCCTAGTTTCTTAGGGGAAGAACATATCGGCCAAAGCGACATATTTGGGACTTTGTCGATATTAAGGAAAACTCTGAAAGGTAACCGCCCTCGTGGTAAGATCGTTCATGTAATAGAAAAGGTTCGCTGTCGTGCACATGGGGAAGAAGGTGTCGCAATTCGTGTGTCTGGGTCATTGATTGTCGGGAATGAGCTCCTTGTTTGTGAAGATGGGCTGCGAGCTGAAGGAATGCCAAGCACTGATGAAATCCCCTTCGAAATCAGGAGCAAGCGGGTCGGTCATTTCCGAGAGGAATTCTTTATGAAGCCAGGAAATGCCATGGGGTGCTTCATGATATCAAGGCAAAAACTAAACATTCTTGAAACATGAAGGAAATCATACCTCTCAGTCCCAGGTCAGGACACTTGCTAAAAATGCAGCTCCTTGTATGTGCATTATTACATATCAATGGGTGCACTGTTCCCTGTTTTGGTTGTATAATGGAGTCAATTGTCTTTCCAGCATATATGTCTGAGATTGGCAAACCTGAGAACCTGTTTCCATATGGAAGGAAAACCATAATCATCGGCCATTACCTCTGCAACAAATCTTCAGGTTGAGCTGTCAAGTAACTATTCTTGATCGCAGCCATCAGCAACTTCTCATGTATCATACCTTACGGCAGAAGGCTATGAACTGCATGTCAGTCTAATATATAATGGATTTGTAGAGAAGATGTATAAGCTACACCAGTCTCTGATATCTCGCACAAGTGGAAGGGAGTCTAATAAGTTGAGCTGATACACAATACCTTTAAAAAAAAGAGTCTGTAAACTACTGCATGTATGCCGCTACTAGTGCATATGTCAATTAACCCTGAATCCTTTCTGTAAGATCAATGCTTGAAGTACCGCTATAGTCTGTAGTAAAAACTCTGAATTCTTGACTGTCTGGAGCCTTTTATTGACTTGCAGCCGTTTGTTGCCATCTCTGGTTTACCGTTCAAGTCAAAGCACCCTGAATCAGATGCCAGAAACTGTGAACGCTCTGGCCGTTATAAGTTTGTTATAATGGCCAGTGTTCCACATCAATAATTTGTCACATAAATACCACGAAAAGCTTTCAAATTTAATTAGTGTTGCGGTTCTGTAAGAATTGTCGGTCAAGTTCAGAAATCGACCTTTGTTCCAGTTATCCAGTAAGCAGAGGAGACGGTTTTCATGTTCAGTGAACGCGGGAGTACAGTGCTGATCTAACAACCGGCGCTGCGTTGGTCACCCGGCTTTTCTGTCGGCACGAGGCGACCCCGATGTGATGGAGAAGAAAGGCCACCCGGGTAAACATGAACAGTGATCCGCGCCCACAGCATAGCCCCTGTCGCTGCCCCTCTACAACTGCAATCCCACACCCAAAAGGATGATGCCATCCTGAATCTCCCGTCTGCTTCGCCGGAGTGGAGTTAGATTCAGGGCAAGCGTCGGTTCACGGTCAGCTGCCCCGTCTTCGGTTCTTGGCAATCGATGTGTCATCGGGAGATATGGCGACAGCGACCGCGCCGACGACACCGAATCCACTGGCCGGCCGGGATGGGTTAAAGCGCAAAGGCGAGAGCTTTTTTGTTTTGTCTCGCTGTTCCGTCCCGTCCTCGCTCCTCTCCTCCCCTCTCCGTCTCGTCGCCCTCCTCCCCCACCGCTGTCAGAAAATCTCACCCGCGCGTAGCGTACCTGTCGTCCGGGCAGCACGGCGGCCTCGAGACCGACAGGGATCGCGCGCGGCGCACTCCGGCCGGCGATCGGCGACGTATCGCAGGATCGGGTCGCGGAGACGCAAGAAACACACACACACACACCGGCCGCGATATCTTTGCACGCTCGCGTCGGTGTCATGTCGCCGGCCGCCGAAAGGCAAAAAGGCGAGCGGCGCGGAGAGAGGGGAGCGCGAGTCGTCTCGACGGAACCTTCACTTCCGGGGGTGTCGCCGAACTCGGGTACGCAGGCAGCATTCGCCCAATCGCCGGCCGGCAGCGAAATTCCGCTGCCCATCCTGTTCCTTTGGACGGACGAGCGCCGACCGTTCCGGTCGGTTTGGGTTTCCCGGTGCCGATGCCGACGGCTTCGGCGGAATCTCTCGTGTGCGTGGCAGCTGCGGCCGGCGTTGCAATGCACGTTTCACGCGTCGAAAACGTGTACGCGCGGCGCTTTAATTTCAGAATCTATTTTTTTCTTTATACATGAATTTCAGAATCCTTTTGGCGAACTACAACACTGGACAACAAATCTTTATTCCGACATTCTCAACCCAAGGCGGACCCTGTATATCCTTGGCTCTACCTTCCGAAATTACAATAGGCCCATATTTTTTTTATTCCTGCCTTTGAGAATCCTGCAATCCAGAGTGGACCTACCGACTCGTCCCAAATGGAAAATGACATTCTAAAATTTTTCAAACACGTTAGGAGTAGATCAAAACTCATCTATCCCTAGTTAGTTAAGTTTGGTAGCCACCGGTCATTTTAAGGAGCTCATCTAATCATTCATATGTATGATAGGAATGCATTCTTTATACGATAAATTTTGAACATCAGAACATCATTTTTTTTTTGGATGGAAAGAGTAGGATCCATCGATGGGAAAAAAAATGAACTTTTTAAAATGTCCCATTTCAAAAGTTTAGTTTCTACATTTGACTTCATATATGTAGTACGCTCGCGTGTTACTTGTGTTTGGAAAAAAGTCTCCAGTCGCGTTTTCCAGACTGTAGCTAGAATAACAATTGTAGATCGATCAACGTGGGCCAAAATCTCTGGCTTTAACGTGCGTACGGTGCAGGTTTAAATGTGCTGGAGCTGACAACGGTGGCAGTACACATTACCTCACCCACAAGTGCAGTACTTTTATAAGTTTCAATGAGGCCAATTTAGCCACCTACATATGCTGCTGCTGACCTTGCTGCATCGCTGCCGCCTGCCGCATAAGCTAGCTTGGAGCCCCACTTCTTGGATCAGGACCGGTGCCAGATCCCGCTGCTGTACAATCAAAATGCACTGTATCCAACTTATGCAAAGGAAATTCAGAGAATTTTCCTCAGCATATCAGCACATTCTAGCACGGATTTTTCTTCCCCCTCATTTCTATTTTTTTAAAAAACCAACAAAATAGCATGGCCTTCGTGACACCGGCGATCTGCAAAACGTTTTTGGATTGAAGTGAAGTGGCCCCAACACGAGCTGATGGGCCAATGAACCAGCCCCGGGACCAGGTACACGTACAGGCCAATCTCTCTACAGTAGTACAGTGCCTTCATGGTTTCAGAGCCAAGCAGGTTTCGTTACGTCTAGGACAGGGACCCTAGTGCAGTGCATCCCCAAGAGTACGGGACCAGGACTCATTATTGCTGCCGTTTCAACTTTCTTTTGGATTCATCTTAGTGTCCGTTTAGATTCACCAAACCTCTCCTAAAAAAACACTATTCATCCAACTTTTTCCTATTCATCCCACCACTCCTACTCACAGAACACTATTCATCTACAGTGTATTTTTGGATCTACAGTGTTTTTCGGGGAATCTTTCCCAATCTAAACACCCCCTATTCTAAGGGTGTGTTTAGATTGGGGAAAGATTCCCGAAAATACACTGTTCACCAAAAATACACTGTAGATGAATAGTATTCTGTGAGTGGGAGAGATGTGATGAATCGGGATAAGTTGGATGAATAGTGTTTTTTGGGAATATTTGGGAAACTAAAGGGGCCTAAATGGTAGGTCATTTTAGTTTTCTTGTAGAGTCAAAACATCTGATGTTTAATCAAATTTGCACAACACAGTACCGACATTCATGATATCAGATAAATAGTATTAGTTTCTTCATTAAATAAGTATATTTTTATAATATATTTATTTGGTGTCATAAATCTTTGTGATTCTCTCAGTTATTTTGGTCAAACAATAAAATGGTTTGACTATCGAAAAGGTCAAAATGACCTCCAATTTGAAACGAAGGAGTAGTATGGGATCATTGTTGTCACTGTGCTCCCATATGGGGTTTTTAGCAAGAGAATGCTCTATTCAGCTCTACGAGACTACGACAACTCCTTTGTGAGATTATGGCTTTGATATATATTTTGGTTGCCACGGTTTCCCTATCCCATTGTTCTATGATATCGGATTCACAAATGAACTGCTGCGGAAATTATCCGCTTCTGATTTTTTAATTACAAGTGTCACAAAATGGAGCTGGCGATGATTTTGGCTCGCTCCTTTCAGGTCAGTATGGGTCGGTTGTAACAGAACTGAACATGGATGCTCTTGTTGCTTAGGATCTATCAGGCGACGGAATCTGGCTCTTGGTCGGCCATTCAATTCTCCTTCTCCGAATCGTGCACACACACGGACACACTCCCATTTGCTCACCACATGCCGCAACAGCGAAGGAAATCTATCCAACAGTGGAGGCGGCAAAGGGAGAACGACAGGGACGCACGGCCGTTCTTGCCCATGGCGTCTCGGTTACACGTACGCGTGCAGTGCAGCTAGGCCTCCATGGCTCCACCAGATGGAGACCGGAGAACCAGTCAAGGCAAAAGCATCTTGCATCCCAGCTATGCCCCGCTTCGCCGTCGAGCTAGGCTGGCAGTGACGCTAGCTCCACCGTTGTGGCATCCTTCACGTCAGCTCAGCTGGCCCCACTTCTTAGGTTCATTTCATCACATTTATTTTGTGTACTGTCAACTGTGTATGTTTTTTTTTCCCAGACAAAACAGAGAACTAGCAATAATGTACATCTTTTTTTAACCAATGTATAATGTTTCGACAAGCTATAATTAGTTTGAAAATATACTTACCTCGTCGTCATGGACGTCGTATACTTGAATGGAGGTACTAATAACAAAATACTCCTTGTGTTCTCATATATTTGACGTTCAGTAGCTCAAATTTGAACTATCCAGCGTCAAATAAAAGAGAACGGAGGTAGTATGTGTCTACGGATGCACAAAGACTCTCATCATCACTACAAATTCCAGCAACTAGGCATTTTTTTAAGAAAAAACATACATAGAAATTCCTTAAGCACAAAACCATCGTTACTGATCTACTGCAACGCCACCCATTTTTGGCAAAGACGTGCATAATAGTAGTCTCTGAAAAAGCACAGAATGAAGGACATAGTTGCTGTGGCTTAGCTAAATTGGCCAGCAAATTAAAGAGCTTTTATTTGTTTCACCAGGCGCATACTATGGATGCAATACTAACAACAACAACAATAATCATATGTCAATTAGGAATTAAATACGGATGACTGTATGAGGTGTGCTAGCTTATTAGCATCATGCTCGGCTGGGTTTGCGGGTATGTATGTGGTGGAATTGGCTGGACCATCAATTCAGCCAGCCTGATACATTTGAGAGGTCGTCTCCCCCTAGCTAATCCACTACCACCACAGGCATGACTGAAAGGGTCATGCATGTGAGAGCTCCTTTATGCACCCCCCCCCCCCCCCCACCAGCATGTCAAACAACCTACGCCATTGGCGGGCGTCGTTAGGTGCGTGTAGGTGGCCGCCGCTGTGTGTGTGTGTGGGCGCGCCATTGCCATGGCCAAGCTGGGGCTATAAATATCTTCGTGTGTCTGCACTGTGATCTAGCTTGCAGGCAGCTACCTAGGGCAGGCAGCTGCTCCTCTACTCGTCAAACCACAAGATGCAGCTCTCGCCATTACTCCTCTCATAATACCATTCACATCCAGGCAACAAGCATCAGAGAGCCCGCCGTGTGTCTAGCTCTAGGCGTGTTGTGTGTTGAGGATGAAGAGGATGGTGATCCTGAGGCGGTGCCACCCGCCGCCGCCGGCGGCGGTGGTGCTCGGCGGCGGGTGCTGCGGCGGCGACGGCGTGAGGTACGGGGAGTGCCGGAAGAACCACGCGGCGAGCATGGGGGGCCACGCCGTGGACGGGTGCCGGGAGTTCCTCGCCGAGGGGGAGGAAGGCACCACCGGCGCGCTCCGCTGCGCCGCGTGCGGGTGCCACCGGAGCTTCCACCGCCGCGTCGCCGTGCAGCGCTTCAGCGGCGGCTGCTGCTTCCGCTGCGACGCCGCGGCGGCCGCCGCCGGCCGCTGGGAAGACGACGACGGCTGCTCGCCGGAGTCCTCGGCGTCCAGCACCACGCCCAGGTAGAAGCGAATCGCAGGTGCCAACGAACGCCTATGCGCGCAACTCGCGCGGGCCCATCATCATCTCGCCTAGCTCTCTTCTTCGTCTCTGACTAGCTAGCTAGTAGCTCGATCATGTCCTCCCTTGCCTGAATTATGATTGCCCTTTTAATTATTTTCCTCTTTCCACTTGCAATATTGTAACGTACTACCAAATTCATCACAGGCGCCCCGTGTCTGCTGTATCATGCCTGTCCTCCTTTTTTTGCATGAGATTATTGAGTTCCTATGATGGCTTGCCAAGATCTACAGAAGAAGCCTTGTCAGGCCACTATGCATGAATGATGAATTGATATCCTGTCGCCTCATAGCTAGCTCTCCCCTGCCTGCTGTCCATAAAGTACATAACGTTTACACTTTTTATTGCAAGTTGATTGGTCAAGTACTCGTCTACAAATATACAAAAGCCAATTTGACTCATCATGTAAAAAAATATACATACTCCCTCTGTTTTTTAAATATATAATCAATAGTAATAAAAAAAATGAAATCTTTCATTCAATCCTTATATATTCACAATATGTTTATTCTACTCCAGCAATTTTCAAAATAGCTAGGTGCAGTGGTGTCGTGGCGACGTGATCTTTAAAGCCGAAACTAAATAGTATAACATAACTAATAATTGCTCTTATAGTATAACATGTTGGTCATAATGACTAAAATTTATACTGAACAATTCGCAAACCTGATAAACAATAAAGAAAAGGAGGAAGGAATAATGTACTGCTACTGATCTCGGTAAAAAACCGACAGTCAAAGTTGCTTATCAATTTTGGGGACATACAGTGTCCTGGCAATTTATTCTATGGATTCCTAAAAAGGCGCCTATAGTAATAACTAAGTCGTACTACCTGGTACGAGAATCCAGCGTACCAAAAAAGAAGAAACTATCTTCACTGCGTGGCCGGCGAACAAGCAAGTGAATCATTCGATGTCAGTGCATGGAATCCATTTACTACTACTGATCACACGGGTTTATTGGTGCATCAATGGAGTACTGTCGCCATATATTTATGCAGCTGATGCACATGAACCATACACTTATTTTGTGCCCAAAAAAAAACATATCAGTACAGCAAGAAGATTTAAGAGACAAGATTTAATCCGTTTGGCAGGTACTATAGGTCCCTTGCATTTCTGTGCTCACTCAGCTCATTGTAAAGGCTTTCTGGGCCCAATATATATATAATAGGCTCCGGCCGGCCAGGTTCGATCCATCGAGGAGATAAAGCTTCGGTACTCATCGCCATTCATGGCGCAGCCTGTGGACACAATGAAGTTTTTATCTTGACATTTATGTGGAATGAAAAGTTAGATGGCGAGTGCATGCGTGCTCATCTCCTCTAGCTGCCGGTCGCAGCGTGGCGCCGGTCGATCGATCGACAGAGGCGTAAAAGAGCGGCACGACAACAATAATGTGGCGAGGCTAGCTAGATCGAGCGGAATCAATGTCGTGCACGGTGCACATTATAAATGAACGGTGGCGGGGCGGCCCTTTGTGTATGCTAAGGCCATCCCCAACCCATCTACTAGGATGATGTCCATATCATTAAATAGCCTTCCACATAAGCAATCTGGTGATGTGGCAAGAGAATTAAAGAGGGGAGAGAAGGACATGGTGTCTTGCATAAGAAACTATGTCTATACAAGAACCAAGAAATGAAACTTGATGATAGGGAGAAAAAGGAGAGATAACATATATGATTGGATGGTAATTTAATTTTAAGAAACTATGCATTGGGGAGGTAGTTTTTATAGGTAGTGTCTATATGACATGGATGTATAGAAACTAGTTGGTGATGTCTTGGGTTGGAATAACCTAATTGTGTTGGTTTTGGTGTGCGTGCTACAGGTAGTATTTTTTCCCTCTCTCTGTTTTTTTTTTAAAAAAGAATTTTTTGGGTTTGGAGAGACGGTGAATGATTGGAAATGATGTGAAACGAATGGATCGAGGATTGAATTGTCTTTTGTTTGTACAATACTATTTAAAGCTGCGTGCATGGAGTGGGCATGCGTTAGTGCTTTACCGGAACACGAGTAGGAGTACACGTTACTGCTACACTACACACTGTTCCTTTTCCTTTTTTCGCTTGGGGACTTTCAATTTCAGAAGCCATGTAGTCATGTGTAGTGTGTACTACTGTACCCATGTAGAATTTGGAGTAACTTTTAGCTTTGGGCATGCTACATTTATACAAAAGGCAGCTAATGCCTAATGCCAACAACATAATTCAAGCCGGAAAGGAAGTACGTGTAAGTGTGTAATGTGTTGTTCCTTTCTGATCTATCGATATAAGCTCCGGTCCCGGTCATTAAAAGAAAAGGATAAAGCATAGGTTCCCATATGCTTTTGATTCGAATGTATATGAAATGCATCGCTACATACTTAGCTGGCAGAAGAAGAGAATATAGGCACCAATCGGCAAGTCTGAGGATTCCTGCTGGCACTTACTCATCATGCCTTAGATTTTTTTTTTTGAAAGAAAAAAACACAATACAGATAAAGACACTTATACAAACTCATCATGCACGGTAGGGTTTAGGGTACATCTTGAAACTGAAATTAATTGGGAGACACATCAGGTAACACTAAAGAACAATTAGCCTAAACCATTGACACATATATATACTGAGGAGAGACTTGAGCCCGGTGGATTGGTTTGACCACAAGAATCCTAACTGCCCAATGCAGACTTGCTACTACTTAATTTTTGCAAAGTGATTGGTACTATAGGTCTACAGACAAGCATTTCCTTTTTTCCCTTTTTTGTGACATAGACAGGCATTTTCATCTTGCTGCCGCACTAGTGCTTTAGTACCACACAAGTATACTTATGAGGAAAGCATCTATACGTATTCTCAGTTCGATTTGTGCTATGGACATATGGAACTTGCCAAAAGTAAAATTGTTGGTGATACTCTCTTTTAATATATACATTAACGTACCTCCCAAAAAAAAGAGGTTCCAATCTTTACCTCTGATCAATGGTCAAGCTTTCTTTCCAAATCGTGCACCCTATTTAATCTGGAGTGCAGGAACGAACATATTCGGATTCCAACACCCAGGAGGCCAGGACTGAAATTGTCGTCTCCTCTAATCTCTACCATCAACTCTAGTAGCTAGCTTTCACAATCCATCCTGCCCGGGCAGGACATATTCGTGGCCGGCTGTCTAGCTTGTTTCCCCATACGGCAAGCTCTTCTCGTCACGTCTGCGCCTGGAGATAGCCCGATGGACGGGGCTCTCTCCTACTCCGACGTGTTCTCCACTGGCACTGACCCACCGCCGTCAGTGCGCCGACCCGATAGATAAAAGCTCTGACGCAAACGCAATGGAACTCACGTGCAGAATACTGCTGCTTCCGCGACGTCATGCACGACGATGTATGTAGATGAGACATGAGAGACGGCCAGGCACGGCGAGATCTGTCGTGGTGTCGCGTCCTTTTATAGATTGCACCCATCCGTCCGCTGATGTCGCCAAGACTGCACGTCTACACTGCTGGCATCTTCAGCAATGGTCGGTCTCCTGTTCACATGGCCGTGCAGGTTGGAGGTGACGACGCCGCCGCAGCCTACCGTTGTCAGCGGCCTCGACGGCCGACGGCGAGCTCAGGCCTCACGTGCCGTCGCCGCACGTGCACCGGCGTTGCTCTGTTCCCGACCTCCCTGGGAGGACAAGAACAGGAAGCGCACCGCAAAAGTGCTGCGGCGAGTCGGCGACGTAGGCCGCCGCCGGGCCGAACCGTCTCCTTCTGGAATGAATAGGCAGGCCCATGCGTAACTTCAAGACGCGGTCCGGCCCATGTCCCAAAACCTACCTACCGGTAGCAACAACACAAACATAAAAAAAAAAAAAACTAAACAAAAGGAACAACTGGTCCGATTCAGATTTTCTAAAAAAAAAAAAAAAAACTGGTCCGAGTCCGAACGGGAGGGACCATGCACCGACCCGGTTGCGGTCTGCGCCACCCGGCCATCCTTCAAAAAGAAAGGATCCCCACAGGTTCTGAACTCATCCGACAGACGACGAGAACGAGGGTGCGATCTGTACGGCGGTCTCCCTCCAGGCAAGGAAGGACTCTCACGTACTCATCGCTTCGAAGCTAATCAATCCTCCTCGCTGTCGCTGGGCATCGATCGAGCGAGCATCTACGGCGGCGATCGGCGTGATGGCAGAGTGGAAGAAGCAGCTGGAGACAGCCGCAGCCTCCTCCTCCTCCGGCGCCGGCGCGGCGCGATGCGTGGACGGCGGCTGCCGGCTGTACGGGAGCACGATGCCGATGTGCGCCGGGTGCTACGCGGAGAAAGTCGCCAAGCCCATGGCGGAGCTGGAGGGCGTCCTCGCCGAGATTAGGAGGGTCAACGCCGGCAAGAAGCCCATCGCTAGGGACGACAGCCCGGCGACACGAGTCGTCAGGGCTTCGAGGACCCGAGATTGTTGTTGAACTAGTAGTGGGTGACGTGGCTCTCTTCTGTCCAGTTTAGATGCAATGCAACCGTATCGGAACTCGGAAGTTCGGAACTCAGGTCTCAGGTGATCTAGGGAAAGTTCAGGAGTTTGTTCTGTTTCCTAACATGATGTGTCTGTTGCCGATCGTGCACATTGAGGAATTGTAGCGCACTTTTTTTAGCAACTAAACAATAAGTATGTGTCTCGAATCTCGAATTGAATCTCGATAGATGCTATGCTAGTCTTGGAAACTCAAGCAATAGGACTACTCGGTAACTGTCATCCGGTGTAGTTCCGGCCAGACGCTGATGAGGGAGACGAAGGTTGTCGATGCTCGTGAACGGGTAGCCCAGCGACTGCCCGATCTGCCCCGTGTTGTCGATCGCCGTCAATGTCCCGCCGGTGCCGCAGGCCAAGGCCACGAGCAGGATCGCCATGTCCGCGCTCATGATCACCACCGCCTGCATGGATCGAGTAGTCCTCGCCGTGCGCCGGCGGGCTGAACGCCAGCGTCAACCAAGTGCCGGAGCAAGAAGACGACGACGGTGTGTTCGGCGGCGGTTGAGGTTCTGGCATTGGCAAGACGGTTGCTTTATCGACAAAGGTCACCGTCGTGGGCGTGGCGAGAAGAGGCTCCTCAAGATCCTTTTGCTCGTGTGGTACTCCTGCTTGAGATACCCTGCGAGGTTCATGGCGGCGCCGGCGCCGAGGAGGACGAGCCACGGCGGGGCGACCTCGTTGAGGAGCCCCGCGTGGACGCCCAAGTTGGTGCCGGAGTCCTTGAAGAAGGCCACCGTGGTGAACGCGCGCTGGTCGTAGCCCATCGACGACCGGAGCTCACCGGAGTAGATGCCGTCATGCCGAAGGTGTGCGTCGCGGCCGACGCCGACAGGATGAGCAGGCAGGTGAAGAGCGTGAACCACCGCCCCGGAAACCACCTGCCGGGCGAACCGTGCCGTCGCCATCTCCGCCGCGACGCCACAGCCACCGCCGGCGAACGCGAACGCCATGGCGCTGAGACGACTGGAACTACTATTGCGTTCCAATGAAGCATCAGGGAGTGGCAGTACGAGCTATGTGATATGTGACCACGAATCGTTAATGTGTTATAATGGAGATTCACGAGTAAACAATATAAAAGTTTAAACAGCACGCGAACAAAATGAAGAATTATGTTTAAACAAATTGTTATCGATGTAAATGATGAATATAGGAAATAGCTGTGAAGAGTCATGTGCAGGCTTGGCTGTCCAAGAGCATGCATCTGCTGGACGGGTGGTGGTGGCTGCCATCATCGAGCAGCTTTGTTTATCGTTTGATTGTCCTTTGGAAAAACGTGATTAGCAAATGAGACAACAGTGTCAATTGTTTGTTTTTAGAGGGCCGCTATATGTTACCAAATTTCTAATCATTGTGTTAAGGGAAGCTTTTGTGTTGTAATGCGGTGTTTTATTTTCCCTCGCTCCTAATTACGATGGGAGTCAAACTGGTTCATATGAACTATGAAGCTCGTGCAAAATGTTCAATATCTAGAAGTTCTGATTTTTTATCCAAAGAGCAATTAATTTCAGGCTACCGAATGAAAAATAATTGGTTTCAGGTTTCAGAGCATTTGATTTTTCATCTCTATAACAATTGTTCAAGATCATAAACAACTGGTCTTCAATCCTTGTTTTGCGCAGTTGGTTCTTGCCTGCCACTTCTTTAATTGTTTCTGTATGTCATCGTCACCCCTATTTCTTTTCTTTGAGTGCTTATTCAACAGTATGCCATCTGTGACATATTCCGGAGGCATGTACCTTCTGTATGGTAAAATTGGATCAAATAAAATTGAGTATGTACTTAGCTGTAGGAAAAAACAAGAGAAGAAAGTCTTCATGCACAGGAAAGTTTTGCCATCTTACAATGTACCTTCAATGGTACTAGTATGGTACCAATGTCAGGACAGATGTCGACGCCTTTCTGATTCAGTACTCATGCTATTCCAAAATCAGTAATTTTAGTATTTCATATCCAAATCCAAGAGGAGTTTAATTTGCCTCTGTCACCATGCGTAATTTGCCTTGTGGCATAGGCGGCAGGCCCAAGCGTAACAGCAAGACGCGGTTCCGCCCATGTCCAAGTGCCTCCAGTCCTCCTCCTCTCTCTCTCTCTCTCAAAAAAAAAAAAAAAAAAAAAGAGCAACTAGACCCGGTCGCGGTCTGCAACGCCCCGCCATCCTTTAAAAAGCTGAACAATCTGACAATGCGGTCTCCAGGCCAGGAAGGACGTACTCGTCGGAAGCTAATCGATCCTCCTTGCTGCATCGAGCGAGCATCTACGGCGGCGATCGGCGTGATGGCAGAGGGGAAGAAGCAGGTGGATGTAGCAGCAGCCTCCTCCGGCGCGGCGCGATGCGCGGACGGCGGCTGCCGACTCTACGGGAGCACCACGCCGATGTGCGCCGGGTGCTACGCGGAGAAAGTCGCCGAACCCATGGCGGAGCTGGAGGGCTTCCTCGCCGAGATTAGGAGGGTCAACGCCGGCAAGAAGCCCATCGCTAGGGACGACAGCCCGGCGACACGAGTCGTCAGGGCTTCGAGGACCCGAGATTGTTGTTGAACTTGAACCAGTAGTGGGTGACCTAGCTCTGTTCTGTCCAGTTTAGATGCAACAACCGTATCGGAAGTTCGGAACTCAGGTGATCTTGGGAAAGTTCAGGAGTGTGTTCTGTTTACCGATAACATTGAGGAATTGTAGCATACGGTTTTTTTTAGCAACTAAACAATATGTGTCTCGATAGATGCTATGCTACTCCACAAGAAATACTCGATAACTGTTGTATTGGAATTGTTGGTAGATTTTCTGTTTGATTTCGAATCTAAATCAATTGTTATTTTTTTGTGATAATCAATTGTTATTTTAGAAATAAAGAAATCCGGCAAAGGAAAAAAAAGAGAGTAATGGGCTCAAAAGTGCAACCGGCTGCTGCTGGATCGTCGTATAAACACCCATTGGGCTGAGCAAGCCAGATAGCACGGCTAGCCTAGCCCGTCGTTCGTCGTTGTTGGAACATCTGAGCGCCCTGTTGCTGCTTGCTGGCACATCCATCGTCGTCTTCCATTACTCGCCATGAATCCCCTGCCGCGCCCGAAAGCGGCGTCCGCGCAATCCGCGCGCGCTTCTATCGTATGCCTCGTACGGTTGCGGAGGTGCTCATCAATCATCATCAATGGAGGCATGGCGCGAGGGCCCCGTCGGTCCGTGCGTGGCGATGCGCGTGTGCGTGCTCGCGAACGGGGATCACGCGGCACCACCAGACTCCACAGTCTCTCCCCAGCGCGAGGCGAGCGAGATCGATCGCCCCCGGCTAGCATGTGCTGCGTGCGCATGGGAATGGTGACATGGAGTCATGGACCGTGAGGCGAATCCTGGAGGGCGTATACGCCAAGAGCTGATAGGCTCCCCTGTCAAAGCAGGGGTGCATGCCCATTGCCCGGTGATGTTTCTCAACAACAATCGATCGGCTGTACTGCATGCTGACGCATGCACTCTTTCTTTTTTTAAATCGAATTGAATACAAAAATACACTGAATGCAGATATTAATATGTACTCTAAGAAGACTAGAGTGGATTGGATCTATAATAAACGAATTTTCCTTACTATCCTTCTCATTTCACTAGTTCCCAAATAAGGCATGTAGGTACAACGAAACAACCACCGACCACGCAACACCTAAAGATAACCGAAGAAACGGAAGATTTGAAGTAGATGGTGATGTATTGCATAATTGGCCGGCATCATGGGGGCGCTCTCTGTGGCGCCTCGTTAATGTGATATACGATTACTGTGCACAGCAATGTTCTGTTTTCTGTGTGCATAGTGGAGCATCTAGACTCTTGGCGTGATGCGTGTTGCTGAGTAGTGCTCGTTTTGTCCACAGTGTTGTACTTGATTCTAATTGCATGCCTGCTTGGAGAGTTTAGCATCCATGCATGCTCTAGATTCGCTTTACCTAGCATATCTTGTATTCTTGTGTGGTCCAAAGGTATAGGACGGACCCAAGTGATCCTGTTGCATTTTGACTAGGACGTCTCAATTTGGTGCTGGCCCCAATCGGCTCATTACTAGACAGGCACGAAAGGAAGCAAAGTTGGTGCAGCCAAAAAACAATACTTTCTGTTTGTTCCATCCAAAAAATAATGTAATAATTCTCATATTCAACAAATTAGTCTCTCTCAGTTTTGACCAAATATTAAAAAAATATCATTTATCACACCAAATAATTATAATTAGGTTTGTCATAAAATATATTTTTTATATCATATATATTTATTGTTACAAAAGTTAATATTTTTATAAGCTTAACCTGTAATTGCAGTCTTTTGGTCGGAGGGACTACATGAAAAGATATAGCTATGTTTAGCATTCAAAATTTATCCTGAAATACAAATATAGTATTTGAGTTGTAAACCTGATTGAAGTGGTGAACATACCAAAATAACCCTATATGAATTATCATGTGGTCTTAGTGATCAATAAATGGTAGCATGCTCAATTACGTTTTATTATGCGTGCACACATGCCAAACGGCTATAACTACCATATATATAGATCATATGTAGATGTATGGACAGGTTCAGTGGAGGGTGTATTAGACAGCTTATAACAATTTTTAATCTATCTGGAAAAAGTTAAACATAGCTATATTTTGAAAAGAGGGTAGCAAAATGGTTTCACTAGCTTTCGGCTCATTTGTATAATCTGTGGTTGATACGAAAAATTACCTATTGTTTATAAAGTGTTTATTGTGAATAGACTACCCACCCTACTCGATCAGAATGTAATCGTCTCACCACAAGTTTTTTTTACTCCCACCATCCTATAAAGAGCAAAATTCTAGTGTTTGAAAAAAATTATCTCATAACAAGTGCAATCTTGCGAATAGGACAACGATTACCTGTCTAATTAAGCGGTTAGGTCTGATTTGAATGTCCAAACTAACTTCTGGCCACCATTTTAGAAAGTATTAATTGTTAGTTACATACGACACTATGTGAATCTTTTCATGCCACCACCCCTCTGTCTGAAAAAAAACAAAAAAAAACACATTCTCCATTAGACAGATGGGGTATCTAAAAGCTTAAATCTTTCTACATGGAGGCTTGCTATGCACGACGTTAGTAAAATGCATATAGCTACATGACGAGTACATGCACTACATCTTCTAATCTATGCAAACACTAGAACATACAGGTTTGGCTCGTCAAACCCTACCTTAATTCAAGGTCAAAATTGTTGATCATTCTAATAAATCGGACAGTTTTTTTTCTAGGCAAGCCAGCATGGTAGCTAATCGCCATCACCAATCAATTATCGCTAACTAACGAAGCAAGTCACAGGCCCGACCAATGAACGGGGATGGCAGTAGTTTTGCATGTCTTGCCGGTTAAGCTTGATCACCCACACGACGACACGACAGCTTCCCTTCCCTCGCGCGAAGAATCCGTCCAAAATGGCGGCATGCGGGCTGCGGCTAACCGCGGTGCCAGCGAGCCACCCCTCATGCCTGCAGGTCAATCCCTCTGACAGTAACCAGCCTCGCTCGCATTAACGCGCCGCCGCGGCGGAGAAAAGAGCAAGCAAGTTCCACTCGTGTGAGAACCTGTTTCGATTTGAAAACTTTGCAAACTTTTATTCCATTGAAAACCTTAATCCACATTTGTCAAGTAGTAGTTTATTACTCCTACTTATTACAATGAAGTTTCTCCATCTTTCCCGATCTAAACGGAGTAGATGTCACATACTCACATGCCTGTCGTCGCCTCTAGATGGCAAAACCCGCAGCTGCCTCGCATCGCGTCGGCCTCTGTCATGCACGGTCAGGGTCGGGGGCTCGGGCACTCGGTGGACGGCGGCCGTGCGCGTTCCTGCGGCCTCGGTGCTCCTGCTCTCCTCATCTGCCGGCGAGGTGATATCGGATTGACGAGACGACTCTGTCGAGTGCATGCAGGCAGGCATGAGGGACGAGGATGGAAGTATCCATTCCTCGGCTCGACGACGGGGCCGCGCCGCCGGCGAGTGATGTGCGGAGCGGCTGGGGCCAGGCGGAAGCACACTGATCCCATTCCCAGGGGGAGTAGTGGCGGCCACGCATGTGGCCGCATGGCATGGGGCTGACCCTTTCTACACTCTGCAGCGACAAAATGAGCAAGTAGTGTTCTGCTTATCGTCCATGTTACACAGTGGGGGCGAATTTCTCAATTGATCGACGCAGACACCGACGCCAGACACACTCCCCTGTCGAACGCCGATCGATCGTACAGTTAGTTCCCTGTAGTAACTCTGTCAAAATCGAGCTGTATACATTTCGTGGATGACTCTTTCGTCATGGTGTCACCCATGCCAGGGGTAATGAGGTGAAGCCATTTAATCTGGTTCTTTTAAGTATGCGTTGTCGCCATCGGTTGACTTTCAGCCGGCTCCCGTATTTATGGGACTGGAACTGGAGGTGAAGGTGATGCGAAGATCGATCGTGATCCTGTGTATCCAACCATTGGGCTACCGTGGATTCTTGACAAGGAACAGTTGCATCAAATGCTCGCGCGCGTAGGCGTATCCCAGTTCAAGTTAAGATGACACCGAGATGATCTATGCCTCCTAGCGGCTAGCTGCAGGCGATCTATGGCTACATACCCCTTCTCGGCTTCTCGCTTGCCCTCCGTGCCTTTACAGCTTGTCTGTGAGCTGTGGAAAGAGACGAGAGACTCAGGGAGAGAGCATGCAGTGCAGCTAGCGCTTGCATGTACTCCCATTATGCATGAGGATTGTCACATGTGGAGTGTACGTGGCCGTAACCCGTGGGGAAGGGGAGGCACGTGATTTACACCCCGTGTGGCTTTCTCATTTTGCTCCATCAGGATTAATGGACCAAGTGCTCGTTCTCTTCATGACCAAAATATAATGCATCCTCTCTTTCCTTCCCGTTGCAGCAGCATGGAACACCCTAATTTATACTTGTAGTACGATGAATGCCTCGACTGCTAAAACAGCCTCCTCGATCAGTCCTCTCTCCAAAGCAACTGCAAGTTTGCAACGACGACGACAGTAAGTTGCTCTAGTTACGACAACTGTAATTTGCAAAGGCACAGCAGGCCATGTCATCCATGAGAGGGGCTGGGGCCCCTTTGCCTTAGGGTTTTTACAGCTTGATTGGGCTGGGAAAAAGTTGCATCCATTGCCATGCATACGAAGGAAAGGCTAGCAGGACAGAGCACAACACGGAAGAGCAAAGGCAGAACGGGGCAAAAGGTCAAAGCAAAGGGCGGCTTTAACGACCCAAGTGTGAGCATTTAAGGCTAGCCTGCATATTTCCAAGGGCAGTGACAACTGACACGCCGGCGGCCTCTCCAGCCCACGTTGCATTGCTTGGTTGCTTGCTCGGTCCATACTGATTTTTTTTTTTTGAACGGACGGTAAAAGTTTTGCCGAATTTTTATTAGAAGAGGGAACAAAAAATATGTACAAGGACGACTAGTTGGCTGCCCACCGACAAAACAACTAGGAACAACTATGACTAGAAACAACTACAACTATTGTCCATACTGACCTTACCTGGATATATCATGAAACCAGTGCATATCCATGCATGGAACTAACACACACACACTTCCGCCAGACCTGCTGATCGTCTCGCATCACACAGGACGGCAACAGCAACCTATAAGGTGCAGTAGTATTGCCAATACACAGTATTAATATGCCGTTCACTATCCCTTTGGTGCAGTAGTATTGCCAATACACAGGATTACAGACTTTACTGTTGCTTCTTTTGCCTTTGCATGAAAACAGATAAGGTGCTGTATTACTATTACAGTTGTGTAAAGGCAACGAGCGAGGAAGATACAGAAAAAATTCTGAGCTCACCGCGGAGGTCTATTTCGATGGTGAAATTTCACAAAAAAAAAAACCACAGTGAGAAGCGTGCCCCTCACACAGTGTGAAAGTTTCTTTCACCAAATTTCACCATCTAAACATAACCTCATGGTTTCAAAGATTGAGACTATAGTAAAAGAAAACACTCTACGAAGGATGTGTGTGTGTTCGAAAATTTTCCGGTTTGAAACACGGGGAGAAATGCAGGAATTATGCCGCATCCCAAGGGCCATATACCTGTAGATGTGGAAGAGGCTGGAAAGGATCAATCTAAGGTTTCTTAGACAATGACATGCATTTAGGGCACACAAGAAAATAGGACACTCCAAAACTGCAAAAAACTCTATACCTAGCCAGTTGCATCCTCACTACATTCTCACAACAAGAGGGATGGTACGGAGTATAGTACACTTATCCATCAGGCTACATCAAATGTTAACTGCAGGAGACAATGGCGCTTAAATGCAATGTCAAGGTCTATGGCCGAGGCCCCCCGGTGGTCGCCATCATGGAGGGAAAAATTAAGTTAACGGTCCTATTAGTCATAGCAGCGGCGCAAGACCCAGTGGGCATTGGCAACCCTGAGTCTGTCCGGGTGAAGAGGCATAGTCCCCTCCTCCCCTCCTGTCCTACGCATAGTACTCTACGGCAAGAGTGAGAGAGACAGGGGCACTCTACGGCACATCATTATGCTGATCTTGTTGCATTGGCCATTAAACTACCCCAGTGCCTAGTGTCTTTCTGTACCATGTGTAGATATGCATGCGACTGCATGACTTGAGCCTTACGAGTATTCATCATGTTTTGCTGCCATGCAAAAAATGCGCCGTGTGTCTGCACTATCCATGCATGTGTAGATAATTCCCAGTTCCATGCCCTTATCATCTTCGAATCTGCTACAGCTACATACTCTTTTCCAAAGACTGAAAAACAACAACTCTAAAATTTTTAGGCTGAGTGTTTTGTATTAATTAAGAAGTTTAAAACATTCTCGTATATTTGGCCTAGCTTTAAAATAAAATTACAGGGTGTAGCAACCGTGTCTTTTTTATCGGTTCACATAAATGCCAGTAAAAAACGACATACTACACTTAATTAACTTTATGACGGTGAACGATTTATACTGACTTTACTTTTTTTAAGTTATACTCTTACATGCCGTTTGTGTTATAGATGGTCCCATTGTGTCCCGCGTTTGGTCCAAGAGTGTCATAGCAGAGTCATCCCAAAGAGCGAATATTCGCTCTAAATGCGGGGTGGCATCCCCAAAATTGAGTAGACCGAGTCATGCCATTTTGACGGCACAAGACACAATGACGTGGACAATTAATTAGAGATAGTTTGCGAGGAACCGAACTTGGAGGCATCATGGATGCGTGCATCCAGGCGCAGTGGTTAGAAGGCCGGAGCTCGATCCACACGTGGCGTGGGAGCCAGAGCTCGAGGGCAGAGCGGGCTAGTAGCCATGGCGTTCCAAGGGGTGGATCTCCAGGATGAGACAAAAGCAAAGGGATGGATCTTGTCGTTGGCTCCGAATGGGGAGTAGCTCCGGAGCAAATGAGCGGCGGAGTTGTCGATGCGGGGTGGAAGGGAAGGGGAGTCAGGGATGACGATGTTCCAATAGATGGACCCAACAATATCGATGATGGACATAGGGTGTACATATTTCATCCACCATTCCTAAAAAAAACAAAAATTGAACCACATCATCCCTATAGGTAATAAACACACATCACTGAACCATCTCATCCCCAAAATAAGGGGATGGAACCATCTCATGATAAAGAAAACAAGCAAACACAAATACATGAAAGACTGATTTAGTCTATCCATGCTGCAAGCATCAGGGTAAGTGCATGGAGCTTACAAACATTTTTCTCTTAGCCTTAGGTACCAGTCGGCCCTATTAGATCCTTTTTTTATATATAAGGGAAGATTTTATTAATCAAGATCGATACGTCGAGTTGATACATAGACCTTGAAGCACACCCGGCCTCTGCATTACGGCCATATTAGATCTGGAGCTATAGAAACAATGTAACTATATATACACATCATGAAAGATACTCACAAATACAAATGCATATCACAGGTGTCTATGCATGGTTTTAGTAATATTAGGTAACCATGCCGTCTAATGCAATTTTTGTATATTTGTACATATTCTTTCATATATATATATAAAATAGGTAGGGGGCTCCCCTGCTGACTTTGGTAAAACAACAACAACAACAACAACAACAAAAAGAGAGAGAACAATCCATCCATGCTGAAAATTAAAAAAAAAATCAGAAATTAAGATGCTTGGGGTGGTGTTATTGCAAGAGTCTGGCAAACTGGCATGGAGGGCTTAAGCTCCTCCGGTTGTCTACCCCTATTAAATACCATGCCAAATTATTCATCATTAAATTAAAGTTTTGTATGATTAAGTTTGATGCATGGTAAGAACCGAAAACACTGCAAACAACTATGGTTTTTTTTTCTTGCCCTCAACTTAAGGATAAACCAACACAAACTAGGAGCACAAGGACATTTAAGTTATGTAGGGATTATATATAATATTTTTATAGACCTACAATTCTTTGATTTGCTGCCATGCACATCATCATGGACCATATATATCATCATCCCTGCTTCATGATTGATGACTAGTACTACTACAGCACCATTAATTCCACCAGTTACCCCATGGATTAGTATACTTGCCGCATAGTTACATAGACATGATCAGTTCCAAAAACTAAGACTAAAAATCTAAATAAAAAAAAAAGAAGCAAGGAACTTGATTAGCCAGGTAAACTAGACCAACAACACCAATTTTGCTTGCGTCGATCTTTAATCTACCACGGCTTCCAGTTCCTGGCTTCTTTCTTCTTCTTCTTCTTGGTTACTTTTATTTGTTTTCCCTTTTTCTTTTCCCTCACTCCGGTTCCCAAATTAAAAGAACTCGCAGGGGTCGGCCAGCGGGACCCCGATGAGCCCCGCGCCGCCATGCCCAACACCCACGCCGTCGTCGAGCAGCCAGCTCTCCAGAATCGAGAACGGCGGCACCACCGCGCCGGCGTCCTCCGCCACCGCCGCCTTGCTCGTCCCGGTGGACGCCTCCGGCGCCGCCATGCCGCTGTGGCTCACCGCCGACGCGCCCTCGCCGCCGGAGAGCGCCGCGGACGACCTCGACGCGGAGGACGCCTTGTCGGCGCGCATCCATCCCTCCAGCAGGCGCGAGATGTTCTCGGCGCTCGACGCGTACGCCGCCTGGCTCGCCAGCGCCGGAGAGGACGGTGGCAGCGGCGGCGGGGGCTCCGCCTTGGCCATGGCCGGCGGCATCAGCGCGGGGTGGTGGTGGTCCATGGACAGCGCCTCACGGAGCGCCTGGCGCGCGGTGTGGATGTCCGTCTGGAGCCGACGCTCCCACTGCCCCTTGAGCGCCGCCGACCTGCCGCTCTTGGCTCCGGCGGCGGCGGCGGCGACGCCCACCTGCTTGGTGCTGAGCTTCTTCTTGAGGTGGGTGTTCCAGTAGTTCTTGATGTCGTTGTCGGTCCGCTCCGGGAGGTAGGTCGCAATCGCCGCCCAGCTAATCATCAAAGCACAAACACAGCCGATCATTAGGGCTCTGCCGGTCGAGTAATCTAATCAGAAAATTCACACAGGAGGATCGTCGGGTCATGGAAGAAGAATTGAGCGAGATTACCGGTTGCCGAGGAGGGCCTGGAGGTGGACGATGAGCTTCTCCTCGTGGTGGGTGAAGTTGCCGCGCTTGATGCCGGGGCGGAGGTAGTTGGTCCACCGGAGCCTGCAGCTCTTGCTGCAGCGCATCAGCCCTGGATGCATCTCGCAGGCAAACAACAAGCAGAAACGAATCAGGAGGAAGGAATCACACCACACCATCACCATGCATGCATCTATAGGAAGAACCGAAGAAGAGAGAAAAGGGAGGGAGGGATCCCGTGCGCACGGCGGGGGGGCACGTACCGGTGTTGGTGGGGACGGAGCGCCAATTGCCGGGGCCGTGGTCCTGCACGTAGGAGACGAGCACGAGGTCCTCCTCCGGCGTCCATGGCCCCTTCTTCACCCCGGTCTTCTCGCAGCACGGCGGCCTCCCCATGGCTACTAGCTCTCTCACTCTCACTCACTGCTTGGCTTGGCCAGAACAGATACGAGAGGAGATTTGACTCTCCCCCTCTCACTGTCCCGGGCGGTGAAGTTGGCGAGACAAGAGTCCAACGCCGGATGGTGAGGCCGGTCGGTGCACGGCTTGGGGCGTTTATATAAGCCTAGCCCCCCCCCCCCCCCCCCGCGCGCAGGCCTGCCCGGGCCGGTGGGCCCCCAGCGTTTGACCGTCGTCGTCCCGGCCGCGGCCGCCGAGGAGGAAGCGGCCGAGCCGAGTGAGGCCAGCACCCAACAAACTCACGCACCCAAATTCTCTCGAGGCTCTCTGCACTACTGGACTCCACTGCCCGCGCGCGCACGAGCGCGCCAGCCACGTCCACGTTCACGCCAAGGGCCGTGACACGGGCGCGTTCGTCGTCGCGGCCCAGCCACGGTGACGCCTGCGCTAGCGACGGGGGGGGGGGGGGGGACGCGCGCACGCCTGCAGGGCGGACCAGACCAGCAGAGCAGGCGGCGTCGCGCCGGGGCGCTCTGGCCTCTGGGGCGTCTGGGCGGCCCGCGTCACGTGTCAGCATCGCCGTAGGTTCGGTCGCGCTCCGGTGTGCCAGCAGGGGCCGGCGTGTTGAAGGGAAAGCTGTGGGAGTGTGTGGGCACACAATGCCTGCGGTTCCGAGTTGTTTTCCTGGCGAGTGACGAGGAATTGATGGTACGTACGATGGCAACCATTGTTTCTCCCAGGTGACCTGATCGAATGGGCAGTGTGCGAGCTCGCTCGCGATCGACACACGACTCGTGTACACTGTACATCAGTGCACTGGTGTGCAGCACCGACGTGTTCCGGCCGAGGAGCTAGCTGACGGGGGTCAATCCTATAGAGACCAGACGGCTCGGATCGGGCCGAAGCTTCACAGGCGTTTTGGACCTCGGGCGTGCTGCTGGGAGGCCTTCCTTCAGCTTTGCGTGACGATGTCTGTGATGTCCTCTTTGCTCGATGTAGCATAAAGAAAGGAAGACCCGTTCAATGTTCCGGGTCCGGCCGGGTGACTCAAGTGTGAACGGCGGATCGCCTGATACGGACCAAACCGGCGATGGTCCTCTTTTGTTTGTGGAAAACTGCAAACTTGTCACGGCTTTCCAACAACATTGCAAGGTTAATTTGTGATCAGGAAATTATGTAATGTCTCAAGATATGTTATTGCAGTGGTATTCTTGCCAACACAAATAGAAGAAATGTCGCGAGATACGTTATTTTGAGTGCTATTTTTTGCAAAAAAATGTTTTTTTTTAAAAAATAGCCCCTTTAGTTTATTCCGCGGAAATGGTATGTGCATCGTTTCGAGTGCACGCCAAATTCGGTTACTACTGACCGTATTGCAATGAAGTGGTCAAGCTTACATACACCAAAATCGGGTATTGAGTTTGTCTTGTTTCGTAGAAATTTACTGGCCCGTCCGCGCATCCGTTTGCACGTGCTGAAGTCAATTTGACTAGAGTGTGATGAAGTAGTGAAATTTACATGCACCGAAAGCAGGATGTCATGGTCCTCCTTTTGTTCCTCGAGAACTACAAATTTGTCATGGCTTTCCAATTATATATATTGCAATGTTTAATTTGCTATCAGGAAATTGTGTAATGTCTCAACATATGTTATTGGAGTGCTATTCTTTCCAAAAAGAATAGAAGAAATTTTGCAAGATATGTTATTCGAGCATTTTTCTTGCCAAAAAGAAAGTAACAACCTCATAAAGGTCCCCTTTTGTTTAGTGTAGAGGAAATGGCATCGTTTCATGTGCACGCCAAATTCAGTTAGCACTGACCATTGTGCAATGAAGTAGTCAAGCTTACATACACCAAAATCAGGTATTGAGTTTGTCTTGTTTCATACAAATTTATCGGTCTGCACATCGTTTGCATACCGAAAGTACGATTTTATTTTGTTTTCTCCATGGAAATTAAATAGTCTCGCATCGGTGCATGCAAATGTAAGTTTTGACTGAAATCTCATGAAGATGTGAAGCTTAAATGCACATGAGCCATTTTGATAGTTCCATGGAATTAAATGGTCCACACACTTGTTCCTGCATGCTGAAATCAATTTGACTAAAAATGACGAAGTAGTAAAGTTTACATGCATAGAAAGCAAGATATGATTTTGGTTTCTCAGATGGAAATTATAGAGTCACGCAACCTGTGTATGAGAAAGTAAGTTTGACTGGAATCCCTTGAAGGGACGAGCTTAAATGCATCAGAGCCATTCTGATATCAATTTTATTTCTTGAAAATTAAATGTTCCACGCACCCGTTCGTGCATGCTGAAGTTAAATTGACTAGTTTTTATGCACCGAGAGTGGGATTTGATTTTGTTTTATCACATAGAAAATAAATAGTCCCGCATCAGGTGTATGCGAAATGAAAGTTTGACCGGAATCTCACAAAGAGGTGAATGTTAAATGCACCAGAGCCATTTATATTTTATTTTGTTTCATTGGAAATTAAATGATCTGTGCATACATTTTTTTTTTGCCCGCCAAAGTCAACTTGACAAGAGTGTGAAGAAGTGGCGAAAGCATGATTTGATTTTGTTTTCTCACATGGAAATCAAGTAGTGCCGCGTTCGATGCATGCGAAAGTAGGTTTGAGTGAAATACCATAATAAAGTGAGCCTTAAACCTTGGATGAGGCTTCTCTAACTTAATTTTAAGTCACTGGCATGTGCGCCCCACCACCCTTGAACCCCACGTGTATGCGACTCAAAGTTAGAAAGCCAAAATTAGAGGAACCACTATCAAGCATAAATGGACCCGAGCCGTTTTGATTTCTTTTATTTCATGGAAATTAAATGTTACGTGGATCTGTTCCTACCTGTTGAGTCCATATTCACCAGAGTATGATGAAGGGGCAAAGTTTATATGCACTGGAAAGCATGATTTGATTTTCTTTTTCATAGGAATTAAATAGTTTCATGTTTGGTGGACTGGAATCCCATGAAGTGATGAAGCTTAAATACACCATAGAGTATCATGAAGTGGAAAAATTTATATGCACCGAAAACATTTTTTAACTTTGTTTTATTTCTTGAAAATTAAACAGTTTTGCATCCAGTGCATACAGAAGTAAGTTTGGTTGGAATCCATGAATAGGTGAAGCTTAGATGCATCGAAACAAATTTGATTCCTCTTGTGTCATGGAAATTAAGTGGTCCATGCATATGTCCCTATAAGCTGAGATCAGAATGATTGGAGTGTTATGAAGTAGTGGCGTTTATACCAAAAGTGGGTGTTGATTTTTTATCATGTAAACTAAATAGTCTTGTATCCAGTGAATGTAAACGTAAATTTGACAAAGTTCTATTAATAGGTAAAGTTTAAATGCACCATAGCATATTTGCATTTTATTTTTCGTCGTCGTAGTTAACTAGTTTATGCATCCATTTGTGCACGCTGGAACTCGAGTGTTGTGAAATAGTGAAGTTAATCTAGTTGCATTGTAAATGGGTTTTGATTTTTGTTTTGGTTCGTGGAAATTGAATAGTCCTTCATAGGTTCTTTCATGTGGAAGTAATTTTTTCTGGAATAACATGAAAAGAGTGAAGATTACAAGCACGGTAGATTAAAATTAAGGTACGCAGATTAAAATAACATGAAAAGAGTGAAGTAATTTTGTTTCACGAAGATTAAAATTAAGGTACGCAGATCCATTCATGCATTCAAGAGTAATTTTATCTAAATGTCATCAAGTGACTATAGCTGGTTTTCATTTGTGGAATTAAACAATATGTGCATCCATTTCTTCCGATCCAGGGTTTTACTTTGTTTTGTTTGGTGGAAACAAAATGGCCTGCAATAATGAAGTAGTCAAGCTTAATGCACATAAGAGGATCTTATTTTTGTTATATGTTTCGTGAAAATTTCCGTGCATGTTAAAGAATTGGACTAGAGTCAATGAAGCAAGAAAGCTTGTGCACAGGTAGCACAAGGTCACCACCTTCACCACTCTTTGTCTTTTTTTTTGTCTTACGCTCATTACATAGAGGGGATGAAGACATATGCACAAGCTTTGCAAGTTTTTTCTAGCCTTGTTAATATGTGAACATTTGGTTCACAGAACAATACTTTCTCGGCAATCCCCAAAGTCCAACCAGCCAGGCCAGTAGGTCACCGGACTTCTTCCTTCCTTCCTTTCTTCTTCTTCTTCTTCTTCTTCTTCTTGCGAAGGCTCCCTTCTTGCTAACAGACCTAATTGTTGCGCTGGCATTCACAACCAGAATTTGAAACTTCTCCTAGTGATGTGGGATTCTCCTAGTATTTTAGCATATATTTTTTAATACACTTTTCCTACTCAATTCCTTCTAGTGAGGATTTCCATATGCCACTATTGGTAGTGTTTTATTACTACTTAAAAACATTAGGAGAATTCCACCATTTTGGTTGTGATTGTGTCTACGCCCTGGATGCAGCCATTGACCATACTGTCCTTTCTCGCTCCCATATACGTGAATTTGTTTAGTTGGTGGAGATTGGAGAAAATTTTCTATAGCAAAAGTTTATGAGAAGAATCACGTTTTTCAATAGAACGAAAAGACTCAAAGAAAAGTAAATATCCAGGAACTAAACAGCTCACCGTATTTGAAGATCCCATACTGATGGTACAGGCAGTATGATGAGCGACTAGAGGGACAGCCGGATAGTTCAATTGTCCTCTCGCTGCAAAGACCCATTGACCAGTTTTAAGGATCACTTTTATGTAAACCTGGTCGATCCATCAACAAGGCATGTACAACAAGAGTACAAGACCCATGAATTGACTGAACATGGAAGACGGCAGTGTCTATCTGCTGCTCACTCAACTACTCGAATGGTGCTTGGGGAGCACTGATCCCGTCCGGTCGATTCGTACAACCGTGCCCTTGAGCTCAAGCTTCATCGATCTGTTTGCATAATTCGGCACACATATGGACATCTTCCCCATTTCCCAGTTAACCCACGGGCCACGGCATGCGTGTTGTTGCCACTGCAGTCGCCAAGCGGACAGATTTCTGGGACCAGGAGGACCAGCACGGCGATCAGCTGGGATTGGGAGCATATTTAGATTTTAGAGTCTGCTTGGACATGCAAAGACTGAAAGCCAAATCTTCAGATGTACTTTAGGCTTTAACAACAACACTAGAGTTTGTTCGGCAGCATTCCGTGCAGTCAACATGTGCAGAGCCCTAGCTATGACTATGAGGCTGTTTGGCATAAAGAAAGAGATGAGTTTCTTTGGGTGGATTTAAACGACTCTCTTGCATGGAGTAGGTCACTCTTGTGTCCCAGCTAGTTACTGTAGTACTCCTTAAGGTTCAGGTTGGCAACCATGTGGTTCCATTGGCTGATTAAATGCTGATGTGGGTCAGATCGACTAGCAACTTATCAGCAATAAAAATATCAAAGCGATGCCAATGCTAATGGCCCATGCAATGGGCAACAAGCCAACGACAGCTTTTAAAATTGCAGTATGGGACTTCAAGAACAATATATAAGAGACATATACAAGGGTGACAATTTTTTTAACAATGGTACAATAACCTTCCCCCTTTTTCTCCTTGAGATAAAAAGTTTAATTATTACTATTAGTATAAATATAAAGGTTTTGAAGAGAAATAAACATATGTAAGATCACATCTATATATGCCATCTTGATTTCCATAAAATTTCCATGTTCATTACATCTGTGTCCCCTAGCAGCTAGTACGGATTTGACACCTTTATTTGCACTGACATACTGCCCATACCTCTCGATCGTGACCACTCCATGTTCATGTCATACCTTCAATTTGTCATATTTCGTAATTGCTTTTCATGTGCCTGCCTATTTCTTTGGGATCTGTCCTTCCATGTTTATGTTGCTTAACCTTTGGTTACTGATCCATGTTTTTGCATACATAGGGAGATGCATGAAAAGCATTATGAAATTTGAGACCAAAAATTGATTTGCCTTCCATGTGGCTTTATTTGCCCCTATCTCTACCGGGTTGAGTGCTATTTGAGACTAAAAGTTGTCCGCCGGATATGTTATTTTCAATACTTCTTGTGTATAGACTCAAATTAATATTGAGAGCATCCTTTTTGTTTTGGAAGTTACATGAATATACTAAGAATTGATATTATAAGAGTATTTCACGTAACCTCAGTCCCCTCCTAGTTTCCAAAGGACTCTCTGTTGTGTCAACTTTACATGGTTTGATTAGAAGGTTTTCATGGAAATTTGCACTTCAGTGAAGTTTGCTTAATTTTAGCTACATACAATAATTTGCCAATGAAAACACTCTTCTTAATTAACTACCGAGCATATTATTAATATTCTTAAGAGTCCAGGCATTCGTTATCGTTAATTCATTCTATTATCACTAGCAGAAAACAAGCCCCAGTACCGGTTGCTAGGCACCCATCGGTGCCGGTTATGCAACCGGTACTGGCAATCCGATACTGATGGGCACGCCCATCGGTACCGGTTGGTATTACCAACCGGTACCAAAGGATTTTGAGCGTAAAAAAATTGAAAATTTTTTTTTGAACTCGCCGGGAGGCCCGCACACGCGCAACGCAAGTCACAAGAATTTTTCACGCGTAAATGCGCTTGCGCGGTCCGTGGGACTCGAACTCACGACCTCTCCCCTCGCGCGATTCCTCTTAACCACCCCACCTATAGAGCACTTGTGGTTGAGAGAAGGATGCTATCCTTTTAAAGTAACCCTGGGTGGTGCATTCTGTACCGGTTGGTAACACCAACCGATACAGAATGCAAAAGAGGCCTCGGGAACCCCCTAGACCATTTAGTACCGACTCGTAACACCAACCGGTACCGAATGCCACCATTTAGTACCGGACCGTGTTACGAGCCGGTACTAAATGAGCCTCGGGGGGTACTGTGCTTACCAACCGGTACTAAATGGGCCTTAGTACCGGTTGGTAAGCAATCGGTACTGAATGAAAGGGGACGAATGTGCGTTTTTCCTCTAGTGTATTACTACTACTACTATAAGCCAATTATTTTTCATGTAAACTAAGAAAATAACCGATAATGGAACTATGATCGAACTCTGGAAATCTATATCCTAATAATAAGCACTTGGTCCACTGACAAGACAAATAAAAATAAAGTGATTAGTTGTCCTATGAAAATGCACCTGTGGTAGATCAAGCTTGCTTCGTTTAGCAGAAATATAGAAACGAGAATATGAGGTCAATTCCAAGACAACTGAAAAGGGTCTTGCTGTAGTACTCCATCTTACCTCCCAAGAGGTAAGAGTTTAGAGCCGTTGATTTTAATATAATAAATAATTAAAAGGAGTTGACCAAATAAGAAAGCATGGACTATAATTATTTTTTTTGTACTTTCAGTATCCCTTTTATGTTAGAAAAAATGTTATAATTCACCTATACAACGTTAGGAAAAATACTATTACGATGTGCCCGCATCATGTTAGCAGAAAATTAAAGATGTCACGTAACATGTTAGGACCACATATGTTATTCAATCTAACGTTGATGTATTATATTTTGGGGGAAAAATATTCAAACAATTACCACGCATGTCTGTACTATTATATATAGATATAAATAAATGGACATGATATACCGCGTCACTCAGAGAACAAAAAATGTTCACGTTCACATAGAAGAAAAACGTTAGTGCAGTGCTGGACAGCCCGGTTTGAGCCCTACAAGACGTCATGCATGCGGGTGCCTGTGGAGCGGTGGAGAGCGCTTCCTGCGTAGGCAGTTAGGCACACAACACTGGTTCTTTTTCTTTAAGACCCACGTCACAGATTTTTTTGAATTACAGAATATATTAATAGACATTTAATATATTATTTTTTAGGAGGTAACTACCTAGATCAACTTAAATGGACGGTCCACAGTTACTTTAGAGTACCATAGCAAAGCCGAACTAAAAAACACTACTGTGAATAACTGTGAACTTCGCATACCTATATTGCTAAGTGAAGTGTCCCTTTTTTCGTGAAATGGAAATGCATGATGGTTCGGCCAATATAAAGCTCAGGGTGTTGAGAGAATTAGTAGTAACAACAAACACGTGAGATGGTGTGTAAGGTATTGGGTCAGCATCATTCGATACTGTACAAGATTAATATGGAAAAGAGGGAGGACCACTGTACGGACGCTTCAGTGCTCAATCCAAGTCTAGCTATCAGTGACCAGTGCAGCATTTCATGGGTTAGCAGGACATCTTCAACTTCCGATCCTGGCCAGGCCTCTGCTGCGCAACCAGGTTTGGGTTCATATTATGGGACCTTCTTCTTCTTAGGAGAAATACACTACTACACGCAAACATATATGTCTTGTAGATCGTTTTATGTAATTGTTTGTAGAATTTTTTATGATATGCAAGACAGCAAGACAGCGAGCGAGAGAGAGAGAACGAGATTGTTGTTTCATACTTTGAGGAGGCAACCAACTCATAAGAAAAAGACATTAGGACTACGGCACCACTCTCTAACCAGATTACTGATTTGTTGTTACCATGGAAATAAAGTTCATCTTTCAGATGCACATATTAAGTGATTACGTAATTCATATGAGACGACTTAAAAGATAACCTTACACAGGTTTTTTTTTGTTAAAGTGTTCAACATTACGAGGTACTGCACAATACCACTTATTTCACATCAACAATGTACTTGCCTTTGGCCAATTTTTTCAAACCTGTGTGACATAGGAAAGAAGTGCGGGAAATCTTTGCCTTGTGGCACAAACATGAACTTTCACATTACTCAATATCAAGTTCAATCTGAAAAAAAAGATGCTTAGAAAGGTTTTGCTCATTTTCATATAATTATTATTATGTTGAACAATTGTGTTTAATCTAGTCACAAAGTTATAAAATGGCCAACCGCACTACTAGTAATATCAGCACATGGTCAGATAACATGCTGAAAATATCAGCACAACATAGCAACGCCAATCTGCACCATTTAAGGAGAAAGTAATGATGATATGAACCACTTTTATGGGTACGAAAGCATAGTGTACATTTGATTCACTCGCTCCTGACCATAACACACATCAAAAGCAAATGTAAGACTAGATGAGCATCATGGTCATGGGCGCATCATTGCATCAAGAATGGCGAGCTCTTTGGCATTCTATTTGGCATCAACTAAAAAAAACAGCTTGTTTTTATTGTTGCGAAATTGCGACGAGTAGTTTCGTCTAAACTCATGTCAAACTATGTTATTTTCTCTTGTTCTTACCGTGACTTTGCTATAGTTGACTTTGGCCAAGTAGGTGAGCACATTAGAAAGGGATATCCATACCCGACACATTTTGCTATCGCAAAAAATGGAAGGTCATTTGAGCAAGCAACTTGCAGGTACCATTTATTCAACGTTCACACATGCATATGACCCCAGAGTTCCTCTACCTGTGTGCAAGCTTTGTGGCACATATACACGGAGGATAAACGATTGGCTCGATTGTTTCCCTAAAAAAAAAAAGTGGCGTCCGAATTGGCGAGACCAGAGTGATTCTGCCTCGAGCCACACTCGTGGCCCGTGGGCCGTTGTAACCGCAGCCCGCAGGATCAACCGTGAACGTGCCCGTCGGAGCCGTGGATGAAGACTGAAGAGCAGACAGGGACGGCCGGATCGGAAGGAACTCCGATCCCGCGGACGAGACGACGCACGCGCGCGTGGTCAGTCAATGGAGCAGCAGGTTCCATCAGCACCAGCACCAGCAAATCGATCGAGCTCACGGTACGTTGGAGCCGGCACTTGTTATGCGAGTTAATGCATTGCAAATTGCAATAGCGAACTCGTGCCCAACCCGACGCAACGCAGCGTCGCCGGCCCTGTGTTGGTCGGCACGCGCGAGCATTTGATGCCGCACAGTCCCCGGCCACCCAGTGACGCGTCCGCTCCGGCGAACACGGAACCAGCACGCGCGGGCGCGCGCGTGCGGAAACTAAAACGAACGAACGCGATCGATCGATCACGGGTCAGATCGAGCAGTAGGCGCGCCTTCGTCTTCACCAATAAAGCGCCTGTCCGCCGGGGCGCATGGCTGCTCGCGCCGGAGGCAGGATCTACTACATACCCCAGCGAACTGGGGCCCGGATCGAGCACGAGCAGCATTGAATCTCGAGAGCACGCGGCCGTACATAGTGGCTGCCCGGCCGGACACGCGTTCGCACGCTTGCTGGTGGTCCGCCGGTGAACGTTGAAGTCGACGCGATCACGCCATTACGAACGACGGGATCACGGCAGCACGAACGCATACTGCAACTTGCGATCGAGCCGCGCCGGTACGTTAGACTGTCGCCGCGACAGATGATCGGCCTCTCGATGTGGCCGAGATCTCAATTCTCAATGCCTCTCCCTTATCTCAGTGTGTGCCGCTCGCGACGTGCGGCCGGACGTACGATGCGTGCCGCGTAGCTACCTCCTGCTGCGACTTCGCCGGCGGCAACGAACCTGCCACGCCTTTTTACCTGGCCAATCGAGCCGCGCAGTGATCTGAGGCAGCCGGAATCGATCGCCACAACAGCGGATATAACCGTCTGTACTGTACATCGAGGAGAAAATTTGGCGCACCGTCTTCATCTATGAGTCACAATGTGAACAAGCAACGCGTGGCTACACGTGTCGGAGATTGTATATTTGTATCGCCGTACTACCGTCTCCATTAGCCATGAATGTGGAAAACGAACGTGTCGGAACCAGAGACGAGTCTGTTAGAATTAATTGAACGCTTACGATACTTACAACATGACTAAACAGGATCACCTAGCCTATACAAGATCACATCTAGCTTAGATCTACTGCGGAAGTAAACGGAGTCGGATCCGGCCTTATACCAGCGGTGGTGTTGTCCATCGCGACGGAAAGGCCGGAGAGGCGGTGTTCGAGTCGATGTTAAGGACGACGTCGGGCTTGTAGCGAAGTCTCTCCTTCAGAGACTTCGGTGGTGACGGTGACCTTCTGGACGCCAACGGGATTGGCCTGCGACGGGAGGAACTCGAGCTTCTAGGCCTTCCAGTGTGTCTGATTGATCGGTATAGGGTGGAAGGTTCCAGGGAACCTTGGAAAGCGTGAAGGGTACCTTTTGGGGTGGTACGGCCTCTGCTTATATAGCACTATAGGCCCGGGACCGAGCCCTAGGTTTCCTTAGCGTTGCCTCACGATCATGGCAACAAATCAGGCTCTGTTGGAGCCTATCCCGAGATCTGGGGATAAGGATTACTCTCCCTTATCTCGGGCATATTTGTTAACCTAACGGTCACAAAATATCCAACATTCTCCCCCTTGACCAAAGGTCAAACAACTTAAAACTTAAAACTTAATTTTAACTTATACTTAATCTAAAACCCTTCCTCAGTAATACAGCTAGTACCAGACCAATGCGTCGTCAACAGAGCCTCCTCATACTGGGACAACATTACCCATAGTCTTCACTGAAAACTTTGTCAGGATTCTTAATCTTATTTGGGGAATACTAATGGCCCTGAATCAGGACCTTTTCAAAGGTATCAACCAAACCCATGTAATATACATGTTTATCAAATAGCGATGGTGAAATGCCTTTAGTGAGCGGATTAGTGCTTATATGCTCAAGATTGAGTGTTTGGTCTTGATTTCGTACTTTTACGATACGATACTTAAGCTCAATATGCTTACCAGCTCTAGTTATTTTATCGTTTTCGTAAAAGAATAGTGCGGCTTTATTGTCGCAATACATTGTGATAGGTCTCGAGATACTATCAACAACTCTTAGTGCCGGAATAAAACTCTTAAGCCACAACGCCTGCCCAACAGCATCATAACATGCTACAAATTCAGCTTGCATTGTTGATGCAGCCGTTACACCTTGTTTAGCGCTCCTCCATGAAATTGCTTCCCCTGCTAGCATGTAGATATATCCAGAAGTGGATTTTCTATCATCCTCATCGCCAGCAAGATCGGTATCAGTGTTACATTCAACTTGAAGGTTGTCTGATCTCTTATATGTAAGCATGTAATCTTTAGTGCCTTGGCAATATCTTAATGCCTTCTTGACACCTACCCAGTGAGCCCATCCTGGCTTATCCTGATATCTTGTAAAGACGCTGATTGCAAAAGCTAAGTCTGGACGCATACAGACTAGCGCATACATCAAGCTTCCGACTGCTGATACATAGGGAACGTTCCTCATTTTCTCTCTTTCTAAATCATTCTTAGGGCATTGTCCTAAATTAAACTTATCGCCCTTTTGAATTGGAACAGGTGATGTGCTACTCTTATCCATCTTATATCTTTTAAGCATTTTCTCAATATATGCTTTCTGAGATAATCCTAGTATTCCTTGGGCTCTATCTCGGTGTATCTCAATGCCAAGTACATACGAGGCTTCACCAAGATCCTTCATAACGAAATGTGATGATAAGAAGTTCTTAGTCTCATGCAACATGTTCTTATTGTTGCAAGCTAACAGTATGTCATCTACATACAGTACTAGGATCATCAACTTTCCACCCTTTTCTTTGACATAGATGCATTTGTCTACCTGAGTTTCCCTAAATCCACTCAATCCGAATCTCTTAATGACTTCATCGAATTTACGGTTCCACTGCCTGGATTCTTGCTTAAGTCCATAAATTGACTTCCTTAATCTGCATCCCATATGTTCCTTACTCTTAATGGTAAAACCTTCCGGTTGAGCCATATAATTAGTCTCATCTATGTCACCATTAAGAAATGCAGTCTTAACATCCATCTGATGTAACTCCATATCAAAATGGGCTACAAGTGCCATGACAATTCTTAGTGAATCTTTAGTAGACACAGGAGAGAAGGTCTCTTTGTAATCGACCCCTTCCTTCTGTGTAAATCCTTTTGCTACAAGTCTAGCTTTGAATCGTTCGACATTCCCTTTGGAATCACGTTTAGTCTTGTAGACCCACTTACAGCCTACTGGTTTGACTCCATTAGGTATTTCTACTAAATCCCATACCTTATTGGAACTCATAGACTTTAGCTGTTCTTCCATGGCTTCTATCCATTTAGTGGAATTCTCACTTTGTACTGCCTCTTTGAAAGTGGCAGGGTCATCAATATTCCTAACATTATACAAGTCCTCAGTTAAATAAGTCTCGTATGACAAGTCCTCAGTTAAATAAGTCTCATATAGGTCAGGATTAATTGCAGGCTTCCTTGTCCGTTGTGGTCTTATTGTTGGCTCATTCACAACTGGTTCAGAAACTGCAGGAGGTACTTGTTGCCGAATTTCTCCCGCCTGATTATTATCTGCAGGCGCCTGGGCAACAACAACAGCTGGAGCCTGAAGAACAGGTTCAGCTGGTACTAGAACAACAGGAGCCTGCGCCACGTGTTCCTGCTGAATGACAGCAGTAGGCGTGGTGCTGCTAATTTGAGGTATCACAGGTGGTACAAATTGATATGTTTCTGTGAACTCAGGAATTTCCAAAGCGGGTAACTCAACGTGCAACTCTTCAAGACTTATATCCCTCTTCGGAAAAAACCTCCACTAATCTCTGAGTCCTCTAGGAACACAGCATGTCTGGTTTCTACAAACTTAGTTAAGCGACCAGGACAATAAAATCTTTATCCCTTTGACTTATCTGGATATCCTATGAAATGACAGCTTACTGTTTTAGAATCCAGTTTCTTTTGTTGTGGATCAAACAACTTTGCCTCAGCGGGGCAGCCCCATACCTTTAAATAATTTAAAGACGGTTTCCTCCCATTCCACAGTTCAAACGGTGTTTTAGGGACTGACTTAGATGGAACCCGATTTAGTATGTGAGCAGCTGTTTTAAGCGCTTCCATCCACATTTCCACAGGCAAGCTAGAATGACTGAGCATGCTACGTACCATGTCCATTAGCGTACGGTTGCGACGCTCAGCAACTCCATTTTGCTGTGGTTCGCCTGGCATAGAGTACTGAGCTCTGATACCAATTGTTAGAATTAATTGAAGGCTAACAATACTTAGAACATGACTAAACAGGATCACCTAGCCTATATAAGATCACATCTAGCTTAGATCTAATGCGGAAGTAAACGAAGTCGGATCCGGCCTTATACCAGCGGTGGTGTTGTCCATCGCGACGGGAAAGGCCGGAGAGGCGGTGTTCGAGTCGATGTTAAGGACGACGTCGGGCTTGTAGCGAAGTCTCTCCTTCAGAGACTTCGGTGGGTGACGACGACCTTCTGGACGCCAACGGGATTGGCCTGCGACGGGAGGAACTCGAGCTTCCAGGCCTTCCAGTGCGTCTGATTGATCGGTGTAGGGTGGAAGGTTCCAGGGAACCTTGGAAAGCGTGAAGGGTACCTTTTGGGGTGGTACGGCCTCTGCTTATATAGCACTGTAGGCCCGGGGCCGAGCCCTAGGTTTCCTTAGCGTTGCCTCACGATCACGGCAACAAATCATGCTCTGTTGGGGCCTATCCCGAGATCTGGGGATAAGGATTACTCCCCCTTACATCAGGCATATTTGTTGACCTGACGGTCACAAGATATCCAACAGAGTCCACCGCCCGTACTACATAGGAACCGTGTGCGTTGCGCGCGCCGCCGCCATTGCTGATCAGGGGGGTGTTTGGTTGGTAGCCACAAGTTGCCAAACCTAAAGTTAGGTCTGCCACAAATTTTTTGGTAGCTGTTTGGTTGAAAAATAAACTTAGCTGCGCCACAACCTTGGTAGCCACCAGCCACAGATTTCCCTGCCAAAGTGTGGCGGACTTTTTGAGCGCCACAACCTCCGTGGCACGCCATGCTCGTTGAGCTCACATGGAGTCCTCCTCCCCGCGCCGGTCCGCCGTAGCTGCTGCCCTGTGTCGTGCTCTGTTGTGCTTGCAGGACGGCCGGAGCTTGCAGGAGGCCGCCTCTGCTTGCCTCGCCGCCATGCTCTGTCGTGCGTGAGAGAGAGGAGGCTTGCGACCGCAGCCGTCGAGGCCTGCGATTCCGCGCCACCAGAGCTCGCAGGAGGCCGCCGCGGGGACGAGATCCAATCACTACCGAGCTCGCAGATCCCTACTTTACCAATCCCTGCGAACTCCCTCGCGAAGCTCGCCGTCGGTGGCGCGTCGTGGGAGAGGAGGTGCGCGAGGTGGGAGAGGAAGCCACCGGTGTAGCTGCTCGGAGACGTGGAGAGAGAGAAGAAGGCCGGCGGCGGCGTTGCGGGGCGAGACGAGGAGGCGGTGGAGATCGAGAGGTGGAGAGAGAACGGGTGGGAGGGGGATCGAGAAACATCGTGACTTGCGAGAGGCCTGCGCCTGCGCTGGATAAGATCGAAAAGAAGAAAATAGAGGGATAAAAAAAAGAAGGGAAAAAAGAAAAAAGAAAAAAAAGGTAAAAAATATGGAAAACGAGAATGAAAAAAGAAAAGAAAAAGGAAGAAAGCAAAAGAATGGGAATAAATAAAAAAGAAAATGGATAGAATGCATATATAGAATGAATGGCAACTTATTTTGGTTGATTGATTTTGTAATTACAGGGCAAAGTATGAGGTTTCATAACTGCTATTTAAAAAGGTGTTTTTTGCCACACATTTGTGGTAGCAATCCAAACAATGGCCATATATTTTTACCACATATTTGTGGTAGCAATCCAAACAGTAGCAATAAAAAATTTACCGTATCTTAGTCATCAACCAAACACCCTGTTTTTGCCACAGAATATGGCTGGCCACAGGTGTGGCTGCTACCTAACCTTAGACGTGGCCAACTGTGGCTGGGAATCAAACAGCCCCCAGATCAGCGGGACGCGCGTGGCGGCCTCATTCAGGCTGCCGGGATTCCGACCGACCGGTGTGTCCAAACACTCGCTCTAGATGTTCGGATGAACTGGTTCGCGCTGTAATTTGAGGGGTTCTGGTCATTTTCAAGTCAACTATGTTGCGTCAATCAAATCAAACTAAAACTTCGTTGTGCCAGTCAAATTATGTTGCGTCAGTCAAAAAAAGGAAAGAAAAACTTTATTAAACTGAAACTTCGTTGCGTCAATCAAACTTGATTAAACTGAAACTTCGTTGCGTCAATCAAAGTGAAATAAATTTCTGCCGTGCAAGTCTGATGTTGAGAACTACTATACCAGTAGTAGCAACAAAAAAAACACGTGAGATCGCGTAAGAGTCAGTAGTTCAGTACCATTCGACATTATGTTGTACAGTGTTTGATATGGAAAGAGGCTCGCAATTGGATCACCGTACCAAAGATTCAGTGCGCAAATCCAAGCCTAGCTATCAGTATAACCACTCACCAGTACAACTTTTTATGGGTTGGAATAGGACATTTTTCTTCAAATGGGTTCAGTACACCCATTGTTGTCTCAGTTGTCGTCCCTAAGATTAGATAGAAAAACATGGGACCTGTGCGGTCCAACTCTCAAATCTCTCGGGAAATATTAAATGAAAATATAAATATTTTGGTTTATGATTGTGCTCATAGGGCGCAGGCTATTCTACATTAGTTATCATAAAATGCTTAAATGATCCTTTCTCTATTTTACATGTTATGACCGTTTAATTAAAAAGGGAGGAAGTAGCTAGGTGCGAATTTAATTTGATCATCATTAAATTGGACTCTTTTGTAATCTGAGCTGATCTCATCAAAATACTACACGTTATGTGAAAACCTACTACTGACCTAGGGGGTTCAGTCCCCTACAAGAAAGTAAAATTTGGTAACATCACGGGCAAGAAGAATAATTCAAAGTATCTAGTACCAACGAGGTTACGAGCGAGAATAATGTCGACCCATGCGAAAGTGGTGTCAGTCAATAGAATGGTACTGTCATGAACAATAGTGCCACAGCATTTTAGGTTTTCGTTGCACACGGGACAACACAACTTGCACTTAGTGGCGCCGCGCCACCACATCGCACCACGTCGGCGCGGCCCGCCGGGTGCTGCTCTCTCCCTTGAGATCGAGCTCAACAGAGAGGGCGGCTTCGTGGCGGGCGGGTACCACGTGACGTCGAGGTCGTCCTTGGCTGGACCGGGCATTCAAAGACGACGTCGTCGACGCACAGCAAGACACGCGCGCAATGGGCAGCGCGTGCGTGCACACGCCTGCCGTGCATCTGCCCGTAGTCCACTGCCGCGGGAAAAGTTCCATCGAGGCGTTTGATGACACGCGAACGCGACATGATCGACCCTCTCGCATTCGCATCTACCTCGACGCAACCTGTATCAAATAAGGCTAGATCGACGCCAGTACGCCGACCATCGATGCCGCACAGTCTCGCGACGCGCCCGCTCAAAGAAAGGTTTTGCTTATTGCACGCCCTGTGGGCTTGTGGCCGACGACCGGGGGGTAGGCGTATTCGCGCCATAAAGCGCCTGCCCACCACGGACGACACATGACGAGAAATGAGATGATATGACATGGATCGGCTTTGAATATTTGAATGGATCGAGCCGAGCGAAGGCGTACAGCGGCTCGTCAACCTGGAGGCCTATGGGATCGCCGCCGGGTGTACGTGGTGGTAGCCGGCAGGCCGTCGAGTAGAGTTCCGGCAGGTCATGTCTGACCTGACGGCTGACGCATCAGCTTAATGGCAGTATTACAGAATTCAGAACGTGACGGCCGGTGTACGGTTGCGCCGAGCTACACCGCAGCTGAGCCTCCCACCCATCGGTCGACGAGGTTGCAGACTTACAGCTGGGCGGGGTAGACTCGGCGCGACGGCGCGCCACCGCCGGAGCCGGAAGCGAAGCCGATCGGTGTGCTGTGCACCGTTCACGTGTGGACATGGTATGGACCCCTTTTTTTTTATCCTTTTGCATCGACGTAGAAAGGAATATACGAGGACAGGAGGACGGGTAGCCATTTGTCCTCGTTGCGTCGGCGACTCTCACTCGGCAGTTTGCAGTGACCACGAGAAGAGGAGTCCACGAGGTCAACAGGCCTGTGCTTTTTTTTTTTTCAAGAAGAAGATGCCTCGAGGTCCTCTAAAATTCGGCCCAGGTAGGAAATGGTGCTGGGTAGTACCCGAGTGAAAATGGGCTTCATTTTCCTGTGGGTGCGTAAGCTTCAGCCCACGAGGCCCAACAAGCCCAATCCGGCAAGCCGCCAGATCAAGCCAATCAATCCGAGCCGTCCGCTCGCCGTGGCCACCCGAGCCAACCATTTATACCCTATCGCCGCCGCCGCGCAGCTCTCTCCCTCCTCCTCCTCTTCCCCTCCTTCCCCAAGCACTCACTAGGGTTTTATCGGCGGCGGCGGCGAGATGGTGCAGCGCCTCACCTACCGGAAGCGTCACAGCTACGCGACCAAGTCCAACCAGACCCGGGTCGTCAAGACCCCAGGTGCGGCGCTCCGCCTGTTCGTTTCTGCGCGCGCTCGATTTGGGAGGAGCCTGTAGGGTCTCCTCGATCCGTGCCTGTGTTCTTGGCGATCTTGATGTGTTCTTGTTGCAGGTGGGAGGCTCGTCTACCAGTACACCAACAAGAGGGCGAGCGGGCCCAAGTGCCCCGTCACTGGCAAGAAGATCCAGGGGGTGAGTGGTGGGGAGACAGCTCTGTTCTGGTTCTGGTTTTGGCTTGTTTGTGGATGCGTGTAGTCTCGGTGTTCTTGTACCGTTAGGGGGCATTGGTCCTAGGCGCGGTACTGCAGTGGGGAACAGGTAGCTATGTCTGTGCTATATGCATTGAAGTATCTGTGAACTAGATCTTAATTGGCTCTTTAGATGGTTTACAGTTCCCTTTATCATAGGATGGTGTATGGAATTTATGTAGCATATTTTTTGGTAGTTATAATGCATTTATGTCTTTTATTTCACCAAACCTTTTTACTTGTGTTTGGTAGTGTTAAGTGGGATGGAAGCACTTGGTAAAATCGTTATTTTCCATTCATCTAGGGAAAAGGTGTCACTCTTTAGTCTTGACGACCAAGTGATCCCCATTGTTTATAAATATTGTTCTTGCTTACTATGTGCTTTAACTAAGTGACATTATCAATTTGCCATGTAATCTTTTCTGTTTCATGCTTCGGATTTTATCCTTGTCTTGTGTCATTTTGTGCAGATATTTTTTGCACTGGAAGCTTCGTATGCTATGTTGATAATGTCCATGCTTTGCCAAAGCCTATGTTTTGGCTCCGGTGAAACGTAGTACCTCAAATCAATACATTAGGGGAATGTCTTATTTTGTGAACCATGTGTAGTTACAACACTATTTGGAGCCAATGCTCTGATTGTGCTTTGCTATGTAATTTTTTGTTGTCTAACCTTGTGCCTAATAGTGAATTGCTTATCTCATGAATCATCGTCAAAATTTTGTAGTTTTTGTTGTCTAACCTTGTACCAGGCTATGTAATTTTTTTGTTGTCTAACCTTGATTAGAATGGCATTCTTTTGTAATTATTTAGTTGGCCTAGAAAACACAATTGGGCACCCACTTGCATCCCTAGTTGTATCCCAAGAAAAAAAATTCACCATGATATATAGTTGACACCATGTCCTAATTTCTCTATCTTAACAGGCCCTGAGTCACCTACACTAGATGTACAGTGTAAATTTTCCACCTAGTATCTAATGCTATTTTTACCATATTTCCAGATACCCCACTTGAGGCCTACTGAGTACAAGAGGTCCAGGTTGCCTAGGAATCGCAGGACTGTGAACCGTCCATATGGTGGAGTGCTCTCTGGAATTGCTGTTAGGGAGAGGTCAGTAGATAGAGCTGGATATATTATTATGTGAAAACCCAGGATCTGTAGTAGTCTTGCAAACTAAAACTCTTCCTCTGCAGGATCATCCGTGCTTTCTTGGTTGAGGAGCAGAAGATTGTCAAGAAGGTCCTGAAAATACAGAAAACCAAGGACAAGGCAGCCACAAAGTAGAGCTCCTGGAATGGAAGCTTAGCGCTGTTTTGTACACTGCGAAAAGTATTTTTGGTGGATGGAAAATCTAGTTGCCCTTTGTGTTGAATGTTTAGCATGTGAGATATGTCAATTTAGAGCATCTGGAGACTGGCTTTTCATCTTTCATTGTCAGAATATCGGGATACATGTTCCCCTAGTTGTTTTGTTATGAATTCGGATCATAACTGGGTGCCATCAGCTTGTTGACTTTACTTCATCTTTTTCATCCGTATCCTCCTGTTCCATGCCATTTCTTGCACGATCATTGTGCCTGCTTATGTTGTTCAAATCAAGTGTGTTTCTTGTTTTATCTCTGATGTTTATATGCGATAGCAGATAGGATATCTGTCTGGCACAAAGCTATGCGGTGCAGGCACAGCGATTTTTACATCTTTTTTTCAAGAACTAAACTCCTGCCACACGATGTCGTAACCCAAAAATCTATCTGAGGTGAACTGTATAGAACATCAGAACCACCTGTCAATCTCTCTGGATTCTTTTTTGAGCAAAGCTCAGGCAGGTGCTCTGCCATTTCATTATAGTAGGAAGCAAAGGTATGTGGCCCTTTGGGCAAAGAAATGATATCAGACTATCTGAAAGAAAGAGAAGGAAAAAAACTACATCACAGTCATATGTACAATAGTGGTTTCAATTACGTAGTTGTTGCCAGTTTGTAAGCAAGCACATCCTAGCAGGTGCTCTCTGGACTCTAAAGCCATGCAAATTGCAAACTTCTCTAATGTGACAAATTCAACAATTTTACAGGTTATGTAAAACCCCCCATGATGCAGAATATTGATATAATATAATTATTTCAAAATACCCTATATTTTCATACTAAGAAACTTAAATTTTCGCACTAGTAGTGCAATATATCTCAGAACACTGAAAAGCGCAATAATGTATGTACAACACATGGTTCCTTCTCTCTGTTAGCTTTACTGTTAACATGGTATAGCTCACAGTATGTACACGGCACACCTAACCAAAACTGAACAAAAATATATGTCTCTGCAGCTAACAGTAATGCTAACAGATGAAGGCAACTCGCACACTCAGCTTCTGTACATGTAACCTATGAAATAGGATATCCCTCACTCTCTGTAGTGCAAGTGCAATGCAAATTGCAAACTGCCCTAGTGTGGCAGCTCAGTCTGGACAGCAACCGGGCTCAGGAAGGACTCCCAGGGTATGTTGCATCTCCACTCCTCTGAAGAATCTGCACCCAGATCAAAAGGGAAGTTGATCCTCCCCAAAGCTTCCCAGTCACTGCTATTCATGTTAAAGCCATTGCCAGGCTTCTTGGTGAACGAGTCCTGGCTCCTGCTTCCAATGCCGCCATTGACATCAGCAGAAGAATCGACCACAAATTCACTGAGCTGATGATCAGGTTGGGTGCTGAAGAACATTGGCGCAGCGGCTGAGCTCTTCTGCGATGTTTGCACTTCAAAAGGGAAGGTGATGGGGAAGTTCTGGGGTTCTAGGGATTGGCTGCAGTTGAAGTTGATGAGCTTGCATGAAGAGCCGTCTAGAGATGGGTTGTTCACCTTGTTCTGCTGCTGCTGCTGACCTTGCAAGCCATGTCTGTTCGTGAATTGGCTTGCAGGTGCAGGTGGTGCAGCTTGCAGTGAACAAGATGAACTCTCCAGAGCAAATTCTGAGGCTTGCACTGACTGGAATGCAGAGAACATCTCTGCTTCAGTGGCCCCATGCATTGGTGGGCCCCAGGTGTGCGACAGCACTCGTTGCGCCATGGAGCTGGTCTTCTTGAAGATCCTACAGATAGTCCAGGAGTCCTGTTTGTGGCACAAAACAAAATTCTCTTTCAGAACTTGGCATAACTTTTTAATCGGGTGAACAGCACAATATGAATTGATAGTGCGTACACTTACATTGAGTGGAATGGTCTTGTCGATAGATCGCTTGGGGAGCGAGGTATCATTGAGCGAAGGGAGCCTGAATTCATGCATCATCCAGTCAGTTTTCATCCCTCTTGCTGCTCTCCCTTTGTAGAACACAAGAGACTTCTTCAGGCCTATGCACTTGGTACCCTCAGAGGAATAAATTGGCCTGTCTGTCCCTGTGGCCTTCCAGAACCCAGCTGCTGTGACTCTATTTGGTCTCACGCTATTGCGGTATTTCCTGTCCCTTGGACAGTAGAAGTACCACTCTTTCTCACCAGTGCTCGCAAGCTCTGTTGATGAACAAAAACAATGAAGTCAGAAATGCAAAATCTGCAAGCTTTCACTACATCTTTCGATGTCATCTCGAGTGCAAATATTTGAAGTTCATATACAGTCCAATATATTCATGGTCAAAACGTGTATGAAGTTCTAAAGTTGGTGGTAGCTTACTTGGCAGATCCCACGGATCATACTTGTAGATGTCCAGCTGCCTGATGAGCTCAATGGAGATAGGCTTTTGCTGGATCTTCCTCTTGAGGTAGAAACTGACCAGTTCTTCATCAGTTGGGTGGAACCGGAAACCAGGCATGAGGATCTCATCTGACTTGTCCATATTGATATCATTTCTCGCCTCCATATCTTACAAAGAGATGAAGCTTGAAGCTTCCTTGATGCTGGTTAGAAGCTTACAAATTAAGCCTGCTCTTGTGCTACTTGTGCAGTATCTAGTGAATGGTCTCAGGGATGAAGCTTGTGAGGTGAAGACAACCCCCAAGAGCTGTATACTATTGCACTTGCAAATCTATTCCACACCATGTGTATATATATGAAGGCCAGACCTTCTTGGAATGACTAGATGAACCCCACAACTCTGAAGATTAAACAATTGTATTTACTTCCTTCTCTATTTGAATTGTCATGGTATTTTTAATTTAGGATTAGTGACTCATTGAAGACAATCTAGTAGGCAATGGGACTGTCTCAGTCCCTTTCGGTTCACACTTAGAATACTCAAGTACGGCAGTCAAAACAATCCTTAAACTAAACAACAATGCTTATTACTCTCTTCTAGATTCCATTTACCAGTTTGAGCCTCCCCAGGTAAACAAAGGAACTGAAATCATACTCCAATAAACCCAAGTTTGTTGGTATTCAAATTTTCAACAGGGCCAGGCAGTAGTAAGGAACTCTTCTCAAGTACTTTTACCTGCATGAACTTCGAGATATATTCCTTCAGTATGTGGATCCAAAAATCCGTTCCCACGTAGATGTATGCATTATTTTTGTCAGCTGGTGCTTTGGGATTCTAAATTAACTCCACTAAATGCATTTTTTGTTGAATTTGACATAGACCTAACCATGAGGAGAGAGAGAGAGAGAGATGCAAGAGTCTGTTTCCTATCCTGGTTTCTCTTAGGAAATTCTTTTCTGTTACCCAGAGACAGTGATGGCCTGACCTGTGTTACTTTCTCCATATGTTTATTACTAGCTAGCGTGTGTGGCACTGCGAAGTATTGGAAGGGAGAAGTTTCTTATTCTAAGCACAGTTTGTTACACTAAATTTTATTGCACGGTGAGTTGCCACCGTGGAAATCTGGTCCAATTTGCTCCAACAGTCAGCTTGCTTAATGGCATGCTGGCTCTGGCTGGTCCTCCTTCCACATGGCACAATAAAATTGTTTGCTGCCCATTCCATAGTCCATCAGATTACGTTTATAAAATTACAAAACTTTTGAACGTAGAATGTTGGATAGATATGCTGAATAGGTGAGCCTATCCTACTATAAGTAACAGCAGAAGTACAAAACACTAATACTTAGCTTTATCTAGTCCCTTTATAAAATTACAAAGCATTTTTGCACTACTCCCTTTATCTAGTCCGCATACCTAGATGTCATAATAATTAAGTAGTATTTGATATAATAGTATTGAATATTTTCTTCTGTACAGGACAACTAAAAATGAATTCCTGCCGTTTTGTTTAAAAACACAAAAAAACGAATTTTGAAAAATACTTAGCTTTTGTGCCTCCTGAGTATGCAAACAAGATTTTTTTTCAGCATTTCGTTTGTTTCAAGAGCATTTGTTTCAGTGTTCACATGATGTTTCAACAAATACAGCAGAGCATGTGTACACTGCTTTCACATATGAAAGCAAAAGGTTTAATGGCAAGAGTATCTTTGTGTTAGCCATACCACACAAACAAAAGTATCCAAGACTAATTACTGTAAAAATCATAGACAATGACGCGAAAATTCTGCACGCGGCTAGAGTTTTTGCCTCCTCCAATCGCTTGAAGACAAGGTTTCGCCCGTGCGCAGGAGTCAAATACCCGCCAAAAGTTTTTGTTCCGTTCCCATGTCTCCACAATTCCCGGCAACACCATTAATCCCGTGCTTTGGGAGAGCAAACTCCATCTCGATTTGGAACGCTTGCTGTCTCCTTCCATGGCCTGGGATTGCTGGACTGCAACACAAATGTCAGAGCAGGGTTCAGGTCAACGTCAAACCCTTCAAACTGAAGCGAGGTAGCCTGCCACTGCCATCTCCATGTCTTGTTCTTGGGTTCCCGGTTCTCGGAACAGATGTCCATGTTGCTAGTGTTGACAAGAGCAACTCTTGTCCGTGCTTGTTTGCATGCTCAAGGTCTATGGCAGCTACTCTAGTAGTATGCTTTGTGTTCAATGCTAGTATTTCCCAAATCGCCGTGCTGCCTTTTTCTAAATCAGTTTCTATTTTACTATTTTTATAATAAAATTAGCTGATTAGCTTAACACATGTAATTTCACTAGAGTTAGAAACTTCCTAGTTTCTACAAAGTCGGTGCATATCATGGTAGTGCCAAATTATTATCTTTAAATGGTCTCTTTTTTAAACATTTTTTGTGAATTCTTTTTATCAGCATATAGATAAATAAATTGCAAAATTGCACAGCGACGTGGGAAGGTCCACATGATAGACACATTAGGCCAGTCTCAGTGAAAGTTTCATGGACACAATTACCTACACTAGAAACTAGACAACTGTGCTACAGGAGTTTCATGGTGATGAAACTCCCCTTCTTAATTACCCTGCCATATCAGCAAAACTGCTGATATGGATTTAATGCCCATGAAACCCCCCATTGGGACTGGCCTTAGTGGCAATTAAAGTGTCCAACCATGTAGTAATGGCATCAATTGCATTGTACAGTACCTCTCAGGCCAGTCTCAATGCAAAGTTCATCACACAGTTACCAAGACTGCCATGTCACATTTACCATGGGATGAAACCCCCTCTCTCAGTGCATAGCTTCATGGCACAATTTCATATGCAAGCTGCAACATTTAATTCTCACATGGTGTATGGCTAAATGTGTCTAGGGAAAAACAAAACAACTCTCAATGCAAGTTTCATGTCTTGGTAACTGTACATGGTGAGTGTCATGGTGATGACACTCCATTCTTCTCTTTCCTCATAATTATCCTGCCACATAGGCAAGTTTGCTGATGTGTCATATCATTTAATGCCCATGAAACCCCCATTGAAACTGGCCTCAGACTACTTTAGTTGTACCTCGATACACTAAAGTTGACATACCAAGTAAAGAATTGTTCTAAACTTACTACTCCCTATGTTCCAAAATGTAGTTTGACTTTTTTTATCTCAAGTTTGATCACTCATCTTATTTAAAAAAATTATACAAACATAGTCAAATTTATATTATTTTTGAAATTTGTTTATTATTAAAGCAAGACTTAACAAAAAAAATATGATATTTTGCAAAAAAAAATGATATTTTGCAAAAAAAATATTTAAATAAGACGAGCAGTCAAACTTGGGGGTCAAAAATTCAAAGACATACATTTTGGAAAGGAGGGAGTAGTTTCGTTGCTAGCTAGGCACAAATTTGGTAGACATAGCGTATGACAAATAATACATTGAGCAATTGTAACAGTGACATACATTGTTTCATTGTTCCTCTTAGAACGTTTTTTTTAAATTTCCTCTGTTTTGATCATGTAATCTGAATGATATTATTAAAATTCCTGAAGTTGAAATTCCAAGTATCCAAACTTAAAATATTTTGGCTGAAATTTCGAATTGACATGACAGTAATGTAGCATAACGAAAGCAGAGGATCTTCAAGATGAAATACATGCAAGTCAGTGTTGCATCCCAAGATACACAATTTGATGTTCCTTGCAAACATCACCATAACTGATTTCGTCCAAATCAAGCGAGAGTTTGTACGATGAGAACTACCATTTATTGCTTTTTGTAGGACAACGAGCAAGTCGTAGTGCTTTAATAAATTTTTAGTCAATCAAGTTACGAGTTGCATCAAGAGTAAATGGAGCAGATTACATATAGGAATCTTGCGACGAAAGCATTGCTTTGGAATGATATATTTTAGTATAATAAAATCAAGTGCGTGCTTTGTGGTTGTTCAGAAAACCGTAGTATCATGTTTTACAAGCGAGCCAAAATTTACTTATGTGATTTATAATTTGCAAAACTGAAAAATTGCACAGGGGTTAGCCCACTTTAACTTATCTTGGCGATTGTGATAATATCACATAGGCTTTTAGTTATATTCCTAAGTTGTTTAAAATATTTACTAAACACATTTGCTTTTCCTGACATTCATACAGTAGCTATACAGTTACATTTTCATCTCGTTGAATATACTTGATTTACAAGGAAGTAGTCCAAGTCACGTAAAAACATCAATGGTACAAACTTACAAGAAAAGTCACTGTAACCAAGCTGCCAAGCCTAGTAGTTCAGATAAGCAGTTGCCATCATAGAATGGACATTATTTACAGTTTACATCTTTAACCATGCACACGATAACACAGAAAGGATTTTCCGTTCAGATTCTTCCAAATCCACGACACGTCTCTTCTTCTAATCGTTACTGTGATGGAGAAAGAATTGCTAAGAAAGTAACATCAAACATGTAGCATACTGCGTTCTCAGGAAAAAAGTGACCATCCAAGTGATAGAACCACTAGTGTTTTTTTTAACCCTCCGAATAACGTTAGCAGGTAAGCCACCAGCTACGGTTGTTGATTATTATACAGTATTGAAAGGGTCCCGCCCACTGGGTTGCATCTTGATGTTACTATCACTCTTAGTTCCCTGCAATCATACAGAAACCCCAAAGTGGAAAGACACACTAGCATTAAGATCCAGATGGAACACCATTGGACAAATGGAACTTGATAGAGATAAATACGCAAGGAAAGTAAGGGTCTTCTCCATATAGCCATTTTTTCGTGAAAACTAAAACTGTTCTGAAGCAGACCTTAACCAGTGGCCCACTAGGAGAACCCTTTTAAGCAAGGTACAAATAATTGCATTACTTACACACTCTTACATACCAAGCCCTTTATTAAATTTAAGTTTGCATTCACACATGCATGCGTTAATTAAACTAGCAAGAGCATGGGTCACTATTAGAATAACTAAAATATTGACTGAATTACAGTAGGTGCAAACTTGTTCCTAGTTTGCCAACAATTCTTCTCAGGAGCCATTGAGCATGCTTTCATTACTGTATATATCAAAATAATTTGGTGATGACCCTAGCATACAGTTTTAGGATCACTGGTTGGATGCATGAGCAGAAAAAAAAAGGCGCGTTTCATTTTTCAAGTAAGCTTGCGAGTTAAATCCTCAATAACTGGAAAGAGCTAAAGGTGACATTTATATCAGTCTAAAGCTTGAGCTGGTACTTGATAATGGATTTAGAAGAAACCTTTGAACAAGAAATATGGTCATTTTTCTGAAACCATTTGCAATAGATACATTCCTGATCCAGATCTTGGAGCAAAACAACTCATACAGACTAAAAACTCGGAAGTGTATCTTGCATGGTACATGGTACACATGATGTCAATTTTCCCAGTACAATGTGTTAACTGTACACCCCCAATCCCCAGAAACATAAAATCAGCACAGTACAAAAATTCATGGAACTAGGGAATAATTAAAAGTAAAAATAATAATTAAATATGAAAATCATAGGAATAGGTATCACATACAGTTAGTTTCTTATAAATCCCATAACTCAACAATTGTTCAATATTTGGCTAGACGCTTTGCTGGAAAGCACACAATTGTGGTGAGGGATAACTCTAAGGAAAATTTCCATGCGGTTGGACCTCAGGCAAGTGTATTCCAAAATTCGTATAAACTAAGCAATTTCGAAGAAATTCATAGGGATACTGGAGCCAATCGCCCATACCACTAGTCGAAACGGGCACATTAGATTATTTCTTCACCTCCTACGATTTTATTCCTACAAATTCCTATGTTCCAAATTTCCAGATACAAAGTGTAGCTTTTTCATACCAAAATCATGAGAGCCTATCATAAACCGCAAATGCTTATCAAAGAATTAGCTTATGAATTACCTAAATCATCAGAAATACATGATTTCTCGTGAAAACTAAAATTTTAACTCCATGGCAAGTTTCTTTTTGTTCAAAATGCTAAAACAAAAAATAAAATAGATCTGATCATATTCTGAATAGTTAAGCACGTGGTGAGTTGGCTAGTCCTAACTGAAAATCACATAGAGAAGGCACTAGAGGTAAATTAAGCTAACCAAGTGAAATCTTCATGACACCTGCAACAGCTCCTTTATATCATAACCTTGCAGCTGAAGCACAATAATAAAGCACTTTCATTAGTATGATATACCCAAAAGAAAAACATTTGAAGAAGTTTGATTCAGGTGTAAATTTAGCTGACACTATATGATGGGGATTATATGCTTTGCCCTACTGTGCCCAGTACTATCAATGTTAACTCACTGCGCCACTCCTAGAAGAAAAATGTGGAACTAGAAGTGGAAAGAGATGAGATATTAAGATCTACCTGAAGAAAGGTTAGCAGCAATATTACTCCGGAGTTCCAGACAGCATGTATTGTAATAGGAGTAAGAAGATTGCGAGTTTGAGCATACGAAAATCCTAAGACAACACCTGTTGGATAAAAGGTGGAGAAAATATGGTCACTGATAAATGTTAAAGCATGCTAACACAGAATTCTACATACATGTGATTTTAAAACATTGAGCACTATGTCTGGTCCAACAATATCAAAACAGTGGGTTTTAGCATATTCCACAATGTTTTGTGATGCCATGCCTAGTAATCAGCATTGTAGGCAATTACCAAGTGCAAAAAGCTGTGGAAATTCTCCTGGTGTAAGATGAGCGAATGCAAACACTGCGGCAGTGATAAGCACAGCATATGGAGTAGAGAACCTGTACCAGAACAGATCATTAATAGCTTAATAATACAATAGTTTGGATTGCAGCAATTTATAGTATTATGCTTCTAAAGACCATCTTTAGGAAGCAAATCTCCTGACCAAGAATTCATTTATATTTACCACATAGTCAAGGACACCATAAGAAATCCTCGAAATACCGTTTCCTCAAGAATTGGCGCCAAACCCCAGTGATGCCCAGCAGACAGGCCGTCCTACAATAATTTTTTTATCCAAAAATCAAGTAAGTTATCTTGCTACATTTATACAAAAAAAAAAACTTATGCAAGCACAGGGGAAAAAATCCGGATAAACCATACCTGATACCTGATGAGCCAATCAGTGGCAATAGAATTATTAGTGAGTCAGTCTGAAAGAAATTTAAAAAGTGATCACTAAAGTTGAAATTCCGTTCTTTGTTGTACCTAGAATTTATTTAGCTAATGCACTATAATGGGGACATCATCTGACATTGCTTCATCCAACTGGTTATTGGTGCAGGTTGCAGAAAATATCAAGCATACAAGAACTAGGCACATGAAATTAAGGCAGAGCAACATGAGAAACTATTTACCGATTTGTGATTTTATCCCTTCTAAAATTCTACAGGAGAGTTAATTCACAACAATCATACGTCAACTGGTAAGCGTTTTTTCGGTTACAGTAGGAAGAACATGCCATAACAATCAATTGCTCAATAATATAGGTAACAGATAGTTATCAAGCATAAATACCTCTCTCTGTGGTGTTTCACCATTCAGAAATGTCATTGTAGCTCCAGCTAAAGCAATAGCAATTATTGCAACAATGAGTCCAATTCCAGCCCATAAAAGCCAACCATTTTGCAGCTTAAATGGTTCCTCAAATTCTGAAAATTAAAAGACAGAATTGCATTAGAAGACCATTTTGTTCATAATTCAACTATACTAAGGATGCAAAATAGCACAATAAGACACTTCTGAATCAGGTCTTGGGTAGTGCAGTGGGGAACTGGTAGAAGTATAATCAAGAACATGAAAGGAAACATAACAAGATCAAATTCTTACTGTAACGGAAGATATCATCAGAGAATGGTCGAAAGGTATTGGTGATGCCAAATATAACTCCAAGCGCAACTACTGTTGTGCTACTGTGCTTGCAAAAAACAGGAAATACCAAGGAAATGTTTATACAGATTATTAAGAGGCTGAATGTCAAATTCCGGTGAATATAGTGTATACGATAATACAAAGGGAGGAGCTTTGATCCATACAATTGTCCCAAGAAGAGTACTTCTGCCTTCTCATCTAGAGTTGCCTCCCCAACTTGAAATCCTAACTGCTCCAAAATAGATTGCTCAATCATTCCTGTCAGAAGAAAGCTGTCTAAAGAAAATTCAGTAACATTTTCAAGGAGGCCTTTGCAACTATTCAATATGCTTTAGTTATTTGGGAATACAATCAAGGTAAGATAGTTCTTCGAAGTTGTGAATAAAACACCAGAAACACTCTCTGCATTACTTATTTGCACAAATGAATTTTTTTACACAACACCAAAATAACTGAAGTCTGGAAGTGCTAATGCACGGTACCATTGGGCAAAGGAAGAGCTGTACCTTACTGCGCAGGCTACCATGGTGAGGGAAATAGTTGGCCACTCCCATGGCACATCCCACCGGCGAAGGACCGGCCATTTGGCCAAGCTTTTCTCCTATCAAAACAACATCACTCCGAGAGGCAATTAATTGCAATTTTCAACTTAAAGCTAAGCTCAAAAATTTTCGGGATGCACAAGCCTATTGCATTTGGTAGCTCAGGCACCTTATCCGATGGAGGCGTGGGAAGTCCATTCTTGGTGTCGTAGGAACAGCGGCAGACAAAGGTGCCCGCGACCACCGCGCACCGGCCGGTACCCAGCGGCCGCGACACGAGCGCGGCCACTGGTTGGCGGCATCTTCTCGGTGGGCGAAGTGCCTGCAGGCCCTTCTTCGAAAGATGGAGATAGGGGGATCCGCTGCGGCAGGGGCAGCGGCACAGGCACGCCGGCGGGCGTGGGCGGAGGAGGAGAGGCTGCGGCGAGGCCATGGAAATAACAGTTGGGGCACGCGGGATAAGGAATTGCCAAACAAAGGGCCTTCGTTCTAAAAAGGCCAGGCTTATTATTTTTGGACCAGGGCCTTCGTGCTGTGAAAGTTGTGGTTTTAACTTCATATAGTCTTGTCAAAAAAAAAACTTCATATAGTCACTACAGTACAGGTACTAAATAGCGTTTAGCGTAAACTGAGCCTAGATCAGCTTGTAAGTGTTCTTTTGGTGGAACTTGCCCACCTAGGTTGAGTCCTCGACTCAGCATGGGTGTCAATTTCCTGGATTTATTTCAGGATTTAACCAACATTGTTCTTTCAGTGGTAGGCGACGTCGATTTGGCCAGTATTGTTCTTTCAGTGGTAGGCGACGTCCTTGCGAGGCGCCTATGGTGACTTCGTCAGTCTCAACCGGCTCAGTCTCTTAGAGGTGCTCATAAGGGTACAGTTGCATACATGAATTCATAGGATGAGTGTGTGTGCGTTTGTGTGAGCGTCTTCAATTATACTGTCATTCTTAAAAAAACTACATAGCGTTTAGCTGTGTGGTAATGGATTATTATGCGGATAGCGGGTGTTATAGTAGCGGAGTTTACATATAAGAGAATTTTATAGTGTATTTGAACAATCAGCATCATATTAGCTAAAAAAAAATTAAATGTCTTTGTACCTATTATATTTATGGTACGATAGTAAAAAATTTTAAATAAATGAATTTAAAGAAGATATATAGATGCATACCAGCATTAAATTATTTATCATTTGTTAGCTTGTTATTTTTATTATTGCATAAACCATCATTTTCAACATTTTTATTGTCACTTTAATTGTTCACATAGCAAATAGCTTTTCAAAATCAGCAATAGCGGCCCAGACGACGCTAAATCCAAACTTGCTATTTCGGTTCCACTACCTTGTAACGGTAGCGATAGAGATCCGCTACCGCTATAACAGCAGCTATTGAGGTACTACCAACGCTATTTAGTACCATTACAGGTAAGGACCTGTTTATTGTAGGTATTGTTGGACCCAATGACTTAGGCTCGAAGAATTAGCACTGAACGGAAAAACAATCCTTCTACGTAGGCTTTGGCCCTCGTACTGCGGTGGAGATAAAAGCTTCTCAACTAAGCCACATAGATATATAAAAAAAAATGCTTCTCGGTTTAACTCAGTTTTGTGCATTAGTATAAAGGTTTGTTTAGATTGGAAAAAATTTCCAAAAAAACACTATAGACCTCAAAAAATACTGTAGATAAATAGTGTTATGTGAGTGGGAGGGGTGGGATGAATAGGGAAAAGTTGGATGAATAGTGTTTTTTGGAAAAATTTTGAAACTAAACACACTCTAAATAGGTGCGGTGCGGAGAAGTACAATTTAGTCATAAGCAGAATGGAAAAAGTTTATATAACCCCCTCACTTATTGGTAGTGGATTAATTAAGCTCCCCCCCCCAAACTATAAAATTGAATATTCCACGCCCTAAACTTTTCAAAACCGGACAAATAACTCCCTAGTGGTTTTGGATGGTGGTTTTGACTTTTTTTATTTCTCGGCTGAATCTTTGAAAAATTTTCAAATCATAGTAAATTACAGAAAAATCATAAAATGAGAAATCAAATTTTCTTGGACTCCACATGAGTAGATATACAGAGAGAACATATAATATAAAACACAACAATAATTTTATATTAGAGTATGTTATAAAATACTCTAATATAAATTTTTTGTTGTGTTTTATATTATATGTTCTCTCTGTATATCTACTCATGTGGAGTCCAAGAAAATTTGATTTCTCATTTTATGATTTTTATGTAATTTACTATGATTTTTCAAAGATTCAGCCGAAAAACAAAAAAGGAAAAAAAAAAGCCAAAACCACCATCCAAAACCACTTAGGGGGTTATTCGTCCGGTTTTGAAAAGTTTGGGGTGTGAAATGCCCGGTTTTATAGTTCAGGGGGTTAAGTAGTCCACTACCCATAGGTGAGGGGGTTATATATACTTTTTCCTAAGCAGAATACAAGTTGTTACAAACATTAGCCATAAGCAGGATATAAGCTGTTCAAAGAGGGTTAGGGTCGGTCTTTTGAAGGAAACGTACCTGCGTGCACGTGTGCATTTACAATTTTTGGATAACAACCACTTTAGAGGCAAATTGAGCCATCAAGCATAGGCCAGTTCATGCGACAAAATGAATCAATTGTACGATCATGCCCTAGGCTTAAGGAAGGACAATCTCCTCCAATGCAGCAGTGCCTCCTCTTCCTTGATCAAGGACATTCATCAGCAAAGTAATAAGCACTTTTTAAATTCCTCTTCCTTGATCAAGGATGACATACATGTTTAGCCTAATTTTAGGAGTTGTAGCAGTCGTTTATGTAGTACTACGGCAGATTAATAGTTTTTCAAAGCAATTTCTATAGATTTGGTTAAAAAGGAGAATTGTAGCATTAATCCATCATCTCTTGATGAAAAGCTGTTCATCAGAATTCTTGCCATCCATCTGAATTGTTGTTTTACTTTTTTTCAAGGGTGTTACTGCTACGATGGGCCAGAAGCTGGCCTGAACATGGTATTAGTATTACTATGCGATGGGCAAGAAGATCTGCGCCAAGCATCGATCGCTTCCACAGTGCCTTTTGAGAAGCAAGACGGAGCATATGGCAAATACCGCTCCTACACTGTGAATTCGCTAGCACCATGCGGTCAGCTATTTTAATTTCCACACAGCATACATACAGAATACAGGTACACCCCATGGAAACATGCATGTCAGTATCGATAACTTCATCCGAACAGTATCCATTGCAACTCTGAATTTGCACTAACCATAAACATTAGTTTATTACACGATGATGTTTTTTGTGAAAAGAATACGAGAACTAAACAACTTGATTGCCTAATGCCTACCTACTACCTATAAAGAATTGCTTCCAACTCCCAAAACACACATAGCACACTACTCTTGGTCACAGTCTGCATCAGATCTTGTTGATCTTGGGCGCCACGACGAGCGGGTTCTTCTTGGCGATCTGCTCACGGTCCGCCGTCTTGAAGTCGAAGTTGCACGAGTGCTTCTCCGCGTAGCGGTGCACCGAGCAGAACGTGCCGCCGCAGCGGCAGCCGAACCCCAGCAGACCCACCTTCTTGTTGCAACTCGCGCACCTGTTCGCCGCCTTCGCCGCCGGCGCGGTAGAAGTTGTTGCGGCGGAGATCTCAGGCGCCGCCGGCTGCGGCGACGCGGCGACGACCTCGATCTGCTTCTCCGCCACGGCCGGGCCGGCGTGGGCCTTCTTGAGGAAGTCCCTGTAGCAACTGGAGCACATGTTTTTGGTCGCCGGAGACCCGAAGAAGCCGCACCCGCTCGCGCACAAGACGGGCGCCGCGGCGGCGCCGCTGCCGGAGGCTGCCTCGTTCTTCTCAGTGATCTCGGCGGATACGCTCCCCTTGTCCTCCGCTATGACGGGCGCCGCCGCGGCGGCCGCCTCAGTACCGGTGGATCCGGCCTTCTCCTTGTCCTTCGCTGCCGGCGCCGGCGCTGCGTCGACGACCGCCTTCTTCTCGGCGGCGGGGGCGGGGGCGGCGACGGCGTTGTCCTTCTTGACGTGGTCAAGGTAGCACTTGGAGCAGAAGTTCTTGGTCGCCGCGCTCCCGAAGAAGCCGCAGCCGTTGGCGCACATCGGCGCCGCGCCACCGCCGGAGATCTGCTGCTTCTCGGCCATGCTGATCACGTCGTCGGTGGGTTGGTTCGCTCTTCGCCGGGTTCGCTGGGTTCGCTGGAAGATCGGATCGTCGAAGGGTTTCGATGCGCGAGGACGCGAGGAGATCAGATCAGTTCGTGGTTGCGGAGCGAGACCTTGTGGTCCCTTTTATTAGGAAGGGGAAGGAACCCAAGCGAGAGCCGAGCCGAGCCTACTTCCTGCGTCGGACTCGGAAGTCGGAACCAAGCGGGAAACGGAACAGAAACAGAAGGCGGATGCATGGCGCACGCGACTGCGATACCCCACACGTCCGTCCGTGTCGGACGCAGACCGTTGCGGCTGCGCAGTTCCGTCTTTTATTATTCCACCGGTTTTGGGGGCCCAAACAAGACGACGGCCCATATTAGCCTCTTTCTCTCGTTTTTTTTTAAAATCCCTGGTTGTTCTTTTTTTTTTTTTTTGGGCGAAAGACCGGTTCTATTTGTGAGGATGCTAAACGAACAGCGTTGACAGTTTGAGAACAATACAGCTTGCACTCCAAACCGCTGCATCTACATACAGCAATGGCCGTTTCAGAATAAGGGATTGCCGCTTAAATACGGCTCAGTCATGCAAGGCGGAAGAACAAACATGACTAAGTAAAACCTATGTACAGATCACTTTTTTTTTACAAAAAAAAAAAATCTATGCACAGATCGCTTAACAATTCGTTCAGTACTTGGTGACAGGAAATTAAGATACAAGTAAACAACTGGCCTGCCATCCTCGGCAGGGGACATTCTATTGATCATTGATATCTCAGGATTACATCACACTGCCAGCGCTGCGTATCAGAACTGCCCATGCACAAAATTATAATTACATCACCAACAGTTTGGGAACAAAATATGGCACAGAGCCGATCATGCCGCCACAGCCCACATCGTCCTATCATACACAAGGGCTGCTGCTTGAGCTCCGGTTAATTCTACAAGATGTGTGGTAGGCCACCAGGTAAGAAAATCAATTCACGAGAATCTACATACACGGTCGCTGGTGCTATGATGTAGTAAGTCCACCCACTGCCAGCGTTGACGCACGAAGCTCATCGGCTGACCCTGGTTATGATGTACCGGCCTTTCTCCATGTCGTAGATCGTCCTCAGCTGAGGCCTTCTCCACCTCAGGATGGAGAACGCTGTAAATACAACCACAGGTGTAATCAAGAAAAGTGGTGCCAAGCCAGAAGAGTCATAGGTGTTTAGATATGAAGCTGAAGAGTCTGAGTACTCTGTCCGGTTCAACGTCGTTTGCACAATGAAAGCACCCAATGCCCAGTCGACAGGCACACCATGGATTTGATTTACAACATCAATCCTGAAACAAAATTCATGTAAACACCCAGATTTGAAACAAAAAAAAAATGAAACTGAAGAAAAGGCTTCACCTCTTATGATCCAGTGGCATTTTTAGAGTATCATGTAGTAAAGCTATAATATATGCGGATGAGAAACAAAAGAGCAGCAGCTCTCCCTCATCGAAAGAACTGTACTTCTTCTTAATCTTTGACCAATCCCCATGGCAAAATTTCTCCCCAGCCACCATCAGATCAGAAATAAAGGACTTTGAATGCAGACCAAAGAACTGTTAAGCAATCAAATATCAGAAATGAATTTTGTACCACTGATGGCTGAACATTGAACACGAAAGAAAACAGAAAATCAGGACAAAAATGTCACCCCTGCTGTTTTTCCTGCGTTGAGTTCAAAACATAACTTTTTAAGAAGACTCCAAACAAAGAGAAGGATCACACCTTTGAAGTATGGTAAAAATTTTCTGTTGCTAAAAATTTCCCTTCCAACTCTGGTACAAATGCCGCTCCCAGACGGCATTCATGATATGTGCATCCCTCTGCAAAGAGCATTCGATCACTTCTATTATGCCATGAAATAAACTGAGAATGACAGTGCACCAAAACTTCTATTCATGAGTCCATTCTTGTAAAGGTGCAGCTATTTATAAATTGTACACACTAAAACTTGGTTTCATGCATTGAATTGGCACTTCCTAGTTATAAATTTAGTACTTTGTGATACCTTTCCAAGGATTAGTGGTGTAAAAAACCTCCATACACATTCAATTGTTTAAAGACAACAAATAATATTGCAGCTTTTACAACTTGAGTTTACTAATATTATAAATGTGTTTGTTTAATAAAAACTTTTCTTCTTGTTCAAGACATACAGTATAGAAGTTCTGCAGTTTACTCCAAAAACTTTGGTAATTTTGTTAACAGCTCAGAGAGTGCTAGTGGCTTAATTCGCCAAAGACAGTTGGGTTAGGGGCAGTGAGCTAACCTGGTTCTCTTTTACCCCTTACAACTAAATCAACGGGTGAATTAAGCTAATCCACGAAGATTAACCATCCCAGACTCCAGAGTTCTCTTTCCAAGACTGCTAGCCCACTTAATCAAGCCAAACAACATTTTTGGCCTAACTAGTTTAACCTGTCTAAGTTAAGGTCAGTTAGTTAAGTTATTTTAACCCTGAGCTGAATGCAGGCTAATTCTCATGAGTAGAGCAGGATTATTTTTATTTCTAGTAAGTAGTTGTCTCTACAAAGTAGTCTGCTCTCATTGTTTGCTGCTGGAGTCAGCAAAGAGAGATGAAAAAAAAAAGGAAAGCACTGCTGAGGGGGAAAGAAAACGAGATGTAGAACTCCATGAGGTATAAGAACAGATTGTACCTTTTCCTTTTTGCAACAGTGTTAGCGCTGCAGATCTACACTCAGAGAAGTTCCCCACAGCATGAGCAAAAGGTCTGTACTCAACCTTTGGCTCAAGAACACTAATAGGAAGTTTAGCTGATTCCGCCATACGTGTAAATCCCCTTGGAGTGCAAGGATCTTTGTACTTTGTTTGACTGATTAAATGTGTGGCCACTGCATAACCAAATCAGACATCATGGTTGAAGAATTATGCTGAAGTTATATCTGTAATAGCCTTAGGAAAATATATACATGTATAGTAGGTAAACTACGTAATAGCAGATAAGTTAGGATAGGTTAGAGAGGAAACTCAACAAGAGCCAGACAAAAGAAAAAAAAAAAGCATGATCATTGGTCATTCTCAAAACATAAAACATTCTAAAATTAAATCAATAATACTAGTGTCATCTGTGTTGTTCTTTGATGTTCCGATCGTCTGTCATGAAAGTGTATTTTAGTGAATATGTTGTGTTGATGTTTGTGTGTTTGTGTTGCTGCTGTAATATGTGGTCTGCAACCCTTATCAATGAAAATTCAGGTGCAGATACCCTCTCCCAGGTAACTATAAAAATAGTACTGTGACTGAATGGAGTTGAAACAGCACATACTTGTGTGCTACTGCAGTGCGAGATTAGAGGGTTAAAACAGATTAGTAGGAAATCTATTGCTTGTGAGTTGTGAGACTCTCATCTTATCCAGAGTTTGTTATTCAAGTTGCTTGTCCTATATAAGAGAACATGGCTGCCACCCGTTGGAGACAATAAAGCAATGAGCTATGGTTCACAGCAATCTCGCATTCGAAAGTGAACATGAATTGAACCAACTAACTTACTTGATTTAAGGCCAGGTGAGCTGAGCAGGTCATGGAGTGATTCATATGCTACATTCTGCACACAGAATCAGGGAAAACATTCAAAGTTACAAAACGATAGAAAAGGCGCACTTAGAGAACATAAAATATGTTGAGGATAAGGTGCAGTTGTTCTGTACTTCTCTCAAACTTGTTATAGGCAATTTAACATAAGGGTCATAACAGATGGTCATGAAACCAATATTTGCAGACAACTCACCAGGCCAAGTTGCAAAAAGCTATGGCTGTACAGATTATACGAGACATCGCCAAACTTAAGCACATGAGAGAACTTTGAAGGCAAAGGTTCATCCGTAACAAATGTCACCTATTTGATTACAAATAGGAAAACAGTAAAGACCCCACAAAAGTTCAGTAGAGGAGGATGAATTCCTTGGTTTGAAAAAATACACGGAACCTGTACAGAAGCCCCACCAAGCTCAATTATCCCAGTGGTGCCGTGTGGATCACCACCTAGAGTCCCCAACGCATAATTTGCTGCAACCCATGCATATATCCCTTCCTCGGCCCCTACAAAGCAGTTTGATGTAATTACATGATCACCTTAGTGGAGACACAAAATTCAATTGAACCAAACGTGATATGCCACGCAGACGCACTAGATCAATTCAACACAACTGCGCCCAATTGTACTGAATACTTCCAGCTATAATTATCCATCGCATACAAGAGCTCCAATTCAACACATTTCCATAACATGGAACCAAAATTAGATAAAAGTCGAGCAGTTTTCTATGTAACATGCCTGAGATCACGGTGGCCCATTGATCCTGAAACAGGAACCCCGATTGCCGAAGCACATCCCTGCAGGACTCCAGAACGGACTCTGCCACCGCGGAATCGAGAAGCCGGAGCCCTGCCGTGGCCATGAGCCGCACCTCGGTGTCCACCCATCTCTCCCGCGGCACGCGGCGCCGCGCAAAATCCACCAGCGGGGCCAGCGACAGACCCGCGCCGCGTGGATCCGCGGCGAAGGACGACAGCCCGGGGTTCGCCTTCAGCGAGGCCGTGTGCGCCCAGTCCAGCTGCGGGAACGCGGCGCCCCGGCCCGCCCCGGCGCGGTAGGCGATGACGTGGACGCGGCTCCCCGTGCTTCCGGCGTCGATGATGACGCCGTACCTCGGGGGCGCGAAGCGGGACGAGAGGAGGAGCAGGGCGAGCGCGGACGCGGCGAGGAGCGCGAGGGCGACGGCGACGCGGCGGCGGGAGCCGGGCTGTCGCCGCTGAGCGCCCCCCATCTTCATCGGGGCGGCGGGGGAGGGAGCGGGAGCTAGGGTTTGTTCCTTGGGCTCGCCGCGGGCATTGGGGCGGCGCATCGGACGGGGGATGGGGATCAGCCCCAGCGGCTCGTCGGCGCGCTCGGGGGCGCGGCGCGTCGGCGGGGAGGTCGGGGTGCCGGCGCGCCGCGGCGAGGTGGTGGCGGGATCCGGTGCGGGGAGGTGAGCGTGGGGGCCAGGGTGTGGCGGGCAGTGGAGGGGAAATTGACCGTTCGTGGATGGTTAAAGCGGACAGGTGGCAGCGCGGGTGAGCTTGTCGCGTAACGGACCGGTTGGAGCGGCCGAGCTCAAGGCACGGTTCATATCTCTTCCTCGTATTTTTCCGCTTTTGTTTGGAGAATTTCCTTCTAGGCTAAGGTTTTGTTTACAATTTTTCCTTCGAGGCTAAGAAAAATTAATGATTGAAATAGTTAGCACTAGCAGTTTGGCAGTTTGTTGATTGGAAACAAATGCAAACACATAATATCATCATTGGTTGTTTATCTAAAATTAGTATAATTAAAACTGACAAAAGTCATTGGTATCGAGCATGTTTTTAAGGCGCCGCTTAGTCGTCACGACGAGCTCCCAATCAAAATATCTCACATGCCTTCATTCTTATGGTGTCGTCTCACGCAGAAAGTTATCACTAAAGCATCGCATGGGAGCCATAAGAGTGGAAGACCGATGGTGCGTGAAAAAAACAAAGGCGCCGACCCCTTCCATGCAGGGGAAAAGATGAAGCGTGATGCTGGGTGGGGAAGCGGGAGGCGGAGCTAGAACTCATGGTAGGAAGGGTGATGGTGAGAAAAAAGCAATAACTTTTGGCGGAAATATTCTCTCACGTGGGATTTTTTTGTGGGTTTTAATCTTCTCCCTACTTCTTTGGTTGTTATATATGGGTTCAACGTGAGAGGTGTGGGCCTAATCTAGGTGAGAATTACTTTTTTCTATTTTTTTTTTAAATATAGATTGAGTGGAGGATTTAGCGATTGCCACGCGTTGTCGTTGGACAAGTTAGACCGAGACCTACATCAACCCCTAGACGAATCCAACGACGAGATTGATATCTTCTAGCTTCTACAATTGAATTCTTTCGTAATAATTCAAGGTAAAAAAACTCAAAAGATACTATGATTCAAACAAACTATACCTCTAATGTTGAATCCATCTATTAGGGTTGAAAAAGGTAGGTGGAGGCTCAAACCCATAAGTTAAGGCCATTTTCATTATAAATCTTATGTTGGTTTCATTGTCATAAATCTATGTCATGCAAGTAAAAAATATAATGTCATGTCACAATATTTATAAGAAGTGAGAATAACTAAATTTCATCGATAAGAAAGCTTGTCTCTAAAGCTTCATTAACAATGATATGATTTATTACATTGTTGATGGTTGCAGAATTTTATTCACGTGTGTCTTTGCTAATTATTCAAACAAGCAAGATCCATGGATGATTGGATGAGCAGAATCCTTCGTTGAATCTGTCATTCCCTAGCCGCCACTCCAGCAGCCGGTGCTTCCTCTGCTGCCTCCCGATCTAGTTTCTTGACCCCATACGGGATGAACACGTTGAAGCCACGGATGAGATCCGGGTGCCCGACGAACAGGACCTTCATGCGGTTGGCCACGTCGGCGACACTGTTGCTGCAAAAGTGTGCAAATCCACATACACCAGCAAGAATCAGCACACGGAAAACCACGATTGCTAGCTCTAAAGATCTAGACACGCGACCACGCGATGTTGCGCGGTCACCTTGCAACGAGAAGGATAGCATCCAAACCTTCCGAGCTTGAACTCGCGCATGGCATTAAGGAACTCCTCGTACTTGCCGCGCTCGCTGTGGAACTCGCGCTTCACGATGTTCATGAACTGGATCGCTTCTGAAATCTTCGGGCCCATTAGCCTTGACGATGATGACAATAAAAATCGGACAGAACACAACATCAGAAACGATAGCTCACGACGGAAGATCATATTGGGAGAGATCACTTACGGATCCTTGGGAGTCTTGTCTAGGACATGAGTTAGAGCAACCCCAGCAGGTGCTCCAAAATTGGTGCTGTATATCCAGTTTTAGAAATCTTTAAAACAGAATTTTAAGGATCCAAAGTGATATGCTGCTGCAGCTACTTTAAAATTGGTGCTGTATAATAGATTTCCCTCCAATTCCCTTCCCTTTGAATGTGTATACTCTCCATTTTCAGCCCATAGATATCCAAACTTGAATATTTCAAATACTGACAATGCAACCATGTTCTGAAATCTGACAATTTTAAATTCAAATTCAACTCGAATTTCACATGGAGTTCAAATAAGCTGAAAGTTTCAACAAAAAACATGAAGACATCTATCTCCCATGGAGTTGCCACAAATGCTCGATGAGATCCTCACGAAGTTGATGATGTGCTTCTTGATCCTCGATCTCTTTGTGCACTTGAAGAAATTTCTTGATACGATCTTCATTCTTTTTGGGACGCACTTTTTTCCCTACATATTCATACTTGAAATCTGATTGCTGCCCTCGCTCATCCTCTATAATCATATTGTGCATTATGACACAAGCTGTCATTATCTGCCATAGGGTCTTTTGATCCCAAAATCGAGCAGGGCCACGAACAATAGCAAATCGAGATTGCAAGACTCTAAAAGCTCTCTCAACATCCTTTCTAGCTGCTTCTTGGGCTTTGGCAAAGTGTGCTCTTTTATTAGTTTGAGGCTTGGATATTGTCTTCACAAATGTGGACCATGAAGGATAAATACCATCCGCAAGGTAGTATGGCATGGTGTATTGGTGCCCATTGATCTCAAACTGCATTGGAGGGGTGTCACCAGCCGCTAGCCTTCTAAATAGAGGAGACCGTTGGAGCACATTGATATCATTGTGAGAGCCCGGCATCCCAAAAAAAGCATGCCAAATCCAAAGATCTTGTGATGCCACGGCTTCAAGTATGATTGTTGGATCATGGCAGTGCCCTCTGAATTGCCCATGCCATGCTGTTGGACAATTCTTCCACTTCCAATGCATGCAATCAATTGATCCAAGCATTCCCGGAAACCCTCTTGCTGCATTTGCTTGGAGTAGCCTTTCTGTATCCTCAGCATTAGGAGCTCTCAAGTATTCCTCTCCAAAAATATCAATCACTGCTTCCACAAATTTCCGCAAGCTCAATACAACTGTGCTATCTCCAATTTCCCATGCCTCATCAATACTATCACCTGGAACACCATAGGTGATCATGCGCAATGCTGCTGTCAACTTCTTAAGAGCGGTATGGCCAAGGTCTCCCGCTGCATTCCGTTTCTGCGTGAACCATGAATCATGAGCTTCAACTGCATTGGCAATCCGCAAGAACAGGGCCTGTGACATCCTGAATCGTCTACGAAAGGTAACTGCATTGAACACTGGGTTGGGGACAAAGTACATAGCAATCAACTTCTCATTGCCGGCAATTTTGTTCCTTTTCACCACCTCACGGCCTTTCACAGATCCTCCGCGCTTCCGACCTTTGTTGCTATCAATCTCAGTCAATGAAGTCACAGCTGCAACATCACAATCATCGTCGGAGCTTGAACTGTCGAAGTACATACGAGCCAGTGCAAGCTCATCTTGTTGGAAATTCACCAAACACCTTGAGGGCATGCAGGAGGTGCTTTGGAGCTTGGCGAAGTTGGCAGCCAAGACGAAGCTTGGTGAAGCTGGTGTCACGGCGGCCGAGGAGCTTGGCGAAGGTGGCGGCCAAGGAGAAGCTGCTGGTGGCGACGTTGTCACGGTGGCCGAGGATGAGCTCACCAAAGCTGTCGGCAATGGCTTCACGGCGGCCGAGGAGGAGCAGGATGAAGCTGGACGGCAGCGCAGCAGGACGCGGCGTGGTTGGCAGCTGCACAACAGGGGCTCGGCGAAGCTAGCAGCGGCGTAGCAGGATGCGGCCTTTCACGACGAGGGAGACGAGTGCCTGGCCACCAGCAGGCAGCAGCGCTATGCGTGGCCAGCAGGCAGCAGGATATTATTCTGGCTAGCAGGTAGCAGGAAGCAGCAGTTAACGTTTCAGGCAACAGACCAGCAATGACCATTTCAGTTAACGTTTCAGGCAAACTGGAAACGGATTATTTTAGCAAAAATTTAGAGATCATTTCACTCAACTTTTCAGTAAAAAATTTAGAGATCATTTCACTCAACTTTTCGGTACAAAAATTAGAGATCACAAGTGCTCAACTTCTTAGTAAAAAATTCAGAGATCATTTCACTCAACTTCTAAGGAAAAATTTCGGAGCTCACAAGTGCTCAACTTCTCAGTAAAAAATTCAGAGATCACAAGTGGTCAACTTTTCACTAAAAAATTCAGAGATCACAAGTGCTCAACATTTCAGTCATCATTTGGTCCAAATAACATAGCTGCCAGGTTCCAGGTAACAACATTACAAGACAAATAATAACATAGATGAAGATCATAATAGATCACATACTGCTACCATTAACAGAAACTACTGAAGATCATAGTAGATCACATGCTGCTACCATCTCCAAAATCAAAACTAGTGAAATTCATAGATGATATGATTTGGGCACGCATTGCTTGCACAAATGCCATTTGCTGAGGGTCAAGGCTGCTGGTGTCCATAAACATTATCTTTTGATCCTGCTCCTTTTGTAGCCTTTGTTCCGCCCCTTCTTGATCTGCAACCTTTCCTCCTCGATGGCAACCTTGCGCTCCTCGATGGCCTTTAGCTCCTTCCACTTCTCCTCTTTGTCCCTTTTCTTCTCAGCCTCTAAATCCACCTTGTTGTGCATCATCTTCTCTAGGACTTCCTTGTACATAGTGCCTTGAGCTTGCTTCTTGACTCTGTCCTTCTCTTCCTCGCTACCCGGAGGCCGTGAGCTTGGAGTTGGGCTTCTTCTTCTTTCCCCTTCTTCATCAGCCGAATCTTCTTCTTCCTCTTCTTCTTCTATGTCTGGACTTGATGAATTGCATGACTTGAGCTTCTTCTGTGAAGGGTCAGTGGGTCTTGCCCTCCACTTCTCATTGTCCTTGAGAAGTTGCCAGCACTGAAGCATCAAAAATGGCCTATGATGTTTCTTATCCTTCTGCTTGCACAGCCCTTGAGCAATTGGAACCTACAAAGTTGACAAGAACCATGATTTAATGAGCAATTCAGCAATGTAACCTACAATGTTGACAAGAGCTCAAGCAATGGGAACCTACAAGATCCATCAGTGTTGTGCCACTTGGCTGATTGCCCTCAACTGATACCATGCAACCTGCCCATCGGTTGCAACACTCTTGAATGGAGCACCAACGTTGCTGCAGAGATTTTTGTTGTGCGGAAAGACTTGGACTTCACAGTGCGGTTGTAGTAATCAGCAATGCGATCCCAGTAGGTTGATCCATCTTGATAGTAGGTTGATCCATCTTGATTGGTACCTGTGATAGGATCAAGACTCACATTCTCCCAAGCCAATACCAGCGCCTCATCCTCAGCCGCTGTGTAGTTTCCTGTTCTTGCTCTCTTCTTCTTGACCAGAGGCGTGACTTCAAGCGGAACCTCATTTGTGAGTTCCATTTGCTCAATACCAATCACATCATCACTCATCAACTCCATGAACGAATTGTTGCTACAAGTACAAGGGTATCAATACTATGATGATAAAGCAGGACGCTTATCAGGGACATAAATGAAAGAAAATAGGTGGAAAATACATTTCTGGCATTCCATCAAACATGTAGTGCTCATCGGACATGGCTGCACCACCACCGGAGTTGGGGACGGAGGGAGCCACCGGCGTGCTCTGCACAGGAGCAGGGGGCTGCTGGGTTGCCACTGGAGGAGCTGCCGGGGTTGCCTTCTTCTTCTTCTTTGGAGGACCCACGCGTGGAGGTCGTGCTCCGCTGGCCTTGCTGCTCGGGCGCACTAGGGGAACGCCATCCCCTGCCAGCCATGATTGTGTGGACGGGACGTCGGGAAGGCGGCGTGGAGGTGAATCGGGCGACAACTTGGCCGGTGAAGTGGCTGACGACTTGGGTGGCGACTTGAGCGTCGGCTTGGGCGAAGAGGACCTCGGACGGTGGCGGCGTCAAGCAGGGGTCGTGAGCACAAGTGTCAGGGAGCTACGGGCGTGCAGCACGGGGACAGTCGGCACAGCGGAGAGTCGTCGGACGGTCGGACGGCGAGACCCCGCCGTCGCCAGGGCTTTGGCGGGAGCGACGGGCGGGAAGAAAAGCGTTCCCGCCGATGCCTTTTGGGGGAAAGAGCAGCCGATACAGCAGCTCTCTTGGTGCTGCATATATGAAGCAGGGAAGGCAACATTTAGGGAGTCTGTAAAATATTTTAAAGCACAACTTGATTTTACAAAGTCTGCTGGAAGAGGCTGCTGCTGTATAATCTCGATTTTTACAGCACCATGCCGTTTTAAAGCAACTGATGGGGTTGCTCTTAGGGAACCCATATCGAAGCCCATCGCCTACCTTTTGGACTGATGGAGTAACCTGCTAGCAGCTGCCACTGCTCGTCCGGGCAGGTCTTTATATACTTGCTGGGGAATGAAAACCATAGCATCTGCTTTTTCCAAAATCCAATTAGTATTAGGAGAGTTAATGAAAATAATGGTGCGGCTGAGACCCATTGCATTTTTTTTCCGATAATTATTGGAACAAATTAATAGTTCATCTCAACTTTCCCTAAATATAAAATGAGAGGTACTCATGTCCCAACTACTATTCGTTTGGGATTTTCTAATAGTTTTTTACTATGTATTTAGGCATAAATATATATCTAGTGCATTCTGAAAGCTATGCATCTGAAGAAGTCAAAAGCTAGTTACCAGAAAAGCCAAAACGAATAGTATTTTGGGACGGAGGGAGTAGTTGCTAATGAGAGTGGTATTGCGATAACTATGGAAGTGGTATTGGGATATTTCCAATAACAACTTATTATGAAATGTTTACCTAATAATGTGTTATTGTGATATCACAATACTATTTTAATATATTATCGATAGAGATACTTTTGCAATCTCCTAAGGACCTCAAAAAATATGCAAAATATCATATTTTTTTTTGTTATGGTTTGGTTTATTATAAAAGCTCTTCAAGAATAACTTGAATTTGACTATATTTGCATACATTTTTAAATAAGGCGAATAGTCAAATCTAAGATAAAAAAGTCAAACAAATTAATTTTGAACGGAGGGAGTACCATGTTGGGTGAAATGGGAAAACTGTCTCCTAGTAAACCATGAAAATAATATTAGGAGAAACGATAAAATTGCCATATACTTGTGGGGTAGTTGATGGTTAGCTCCTGGTCGATCAAGGAGGATCCTTGATCATCTCCAGCAGTCTTCCAATAAGTATTTCACAATAAATTAATACTATTATAATGTCATAATACCATTTTTATGGATCATTGGGAGGGGTGTTTTTGCCGTCTATCTATAGTTCATCCCATTAGCAACTGGAGTAACATATTGAGAGAGACTAAACTCTCACTTTATTTGAGGAGAGTTGGGATCGATTATTAGATTGTCCCAATAATTTTTTGAGAAAAATAGAGATGTAAAGAGAATCTGCTTAGCACTTTTATTTTTTTCAACTCTCCGAGATGGTAGTTGAATTGAAAAAAGAGGGATTCCTAGAGATGCTCTTAGACAACTGCTCCAGCCCTAGGCAGGTGCCTTCTGTTTTGGTTACTAGATTTTGTTCTGCAATATGCAGCCACCGTGGACACGTACCAACCTGATTTGATCAGGCAGATATATGCTGCACATTGTGCTGAAAATGATATTGTGCCTCCCACTAGACCACTGAAGTAGAGTGCTAGTCTCAAATGAAACAGGTGCGGGGACAGATCGATTACGGTGATGGTTGTTCGGATATGGCCCTGGGAACACGCAACCAAAGCCCACCATTCTTTACCTGATGACTATTGATAAATCCTCGATACGTATTGTTCTGTCTTCTCCAATATGACATGACTGAAATAATATGAGAGTTATGTATATCCAACTATATACTGTGTAGGAGCATGGTTTATATATAGGAATTAGGAAAGGAATTATGGAAGAAGCTTGTGGTGATTGTTAGTTTGTTACTCACTTCTATTCGTTCAAAAAAAAAGTAACTCACTTGTATATATTTGTATATTACCAATATAATATCCGTGCTCTAATGCTGTGGCAACATTTCAATTTAAACCAAGCCATCGATGGTGGTATATGGTGCAACACGTGTTATTGCAAAAACCTGCAAATGCACAATAAATGAATACACCATTTAGCCAATCTTGAAGTCCTTAGCACATTTGAACTGTAGATGTAAGCCTCACCAGGGGCGAAGCTAGATAAAAAAATGTGGGGGGTGCGGCGCTTTGTAGTACATGTATGATGTTCAGTTATACGTGGCGAAATTTTGTAGGCAATAACTAGCATCAGAATTTTTGTGGGTGCGGCCGCACCCACAACTCTCTACCTAGCTCCGCCCCTGAGCCTCACTGTAGATTACGGTGCGGGGCACATTTTAACATTTTAAATAAGCTCTCACTAACAAAATTGAGAGCGAGTGAGATAATGTAAGCCTTAGGCAATCGATTTTGCTTAGCTCTTGGTGTCGACTGTAGATCGGCGATAACGGATTTGGTCATTTGGCCGGTGCTCTGGTTTCCTCGGCAAAACGGACAGCAGGAGGAGGAGAAAATGAGCAAGACGAGACTCGGCTTTGAATTCATGTGGGCCGTTTGATGGAATCCTGACGGTGGATATCAGGCCGCCGGTCACTAAATCCAGCTCAAAAATACCATGATCTGGCCGTTCCGCGCGCCATGGCATTTACGTCTCGTCTCGCGCGCGCTCCCCGCCCCACCCCGGCGTCCTCCCCCTCCTCCGTCGCCGCCGCACTCCTCGCCTCCGCCGCGGCCCTCCCCGCGCGCCACTTCCTCCAGCTTCACGCGCACCTCCTCCGCACGGGCCTCCTCGCCCCCTCATCCACCTCCAGCGCCGCCACCACCACCACCTCCGCTTTCCTCTCCCTGGCGGCCGCCTCCCTCCCGTCCTCCCGCGCGCTCGCGGTCCTATCCCACCACCTCACCGCCCCGGGCTCGCTCCCCTCCACCATCCAGTGCAACTCCATCCTCCGCGCGCTCTCCGATCCCCCCGACGCGCTCCGCTTCCTCCGCCGCATGCGCGCGCTAGGCCGCCGCGGGAACAACTTCACACTCGCCATCCTCCTCAAGCCACGCTGCGCTCTGGCCCACGCGCGCCAGCTCCACGCCAACGCCGTCTCCGAGGGACACCTTCGCGACGCCCTCCTGGCGACCTCGCTGATGAGGTGCTATGCCAACGGCGGTGACGGGGACGGCGCGCGAAAGCTGTTTGACGAAATGCCGGTGAGGGACACGGTCGCGTGGAACGTTCTGATCACCTGCTACTTGAGGAACCGGCGGACGAAGGACGCCCTGAAGCTGTTTGAGGAGATGAGGGGAAGGGAGAGTGAGGTGGAGCCGGATGACGTCACCTGCATTCTGCTCCTCCAGGCGTGCACGAACCTGGGTGCGCTTGACTTTGGAGAGCTGGTGTGGGCTTACGCCGTGGAGCATGGCTATGGGGGCGAGCTGAAGGTGCGTAACTCGTTGATCGCAATGTACTCAAGGTGCGGGTGTGTGGATAAGGCGTGCCAGGTGTTCTGTGAGACTCCCCAGAAGAGTGTGGTCTCGTGGAGTGCGATGATCTCAGGTTTGGCTGCGAACGGACTTGGGAAGGATGCTATCTCAGCATTTGAGGAGATGATGAGGTCTGATGTTGCTCCTGATGTAAAGACTTTTACCGGTGTGCTTTCTGCATGTAGTCATAGTGGGCTGGTCGATGAGGGTTTCAGGTTTTTTGATATGATGCGCTGTGAGTACCGACTGAAGCCAAATGTCCATCACTATGGGTGTATTGTAGACCTAATGGGCCGTGCTGGCTTGCTCGATGAGGCCTATGAGCTTGTGACGAAAGAGATGAAGGTTGCACCGGATGCGACGATTTGGCGAACTCTTCTTGGTGCCTGCCGAATTCATGGTCATGTTGATCTTGGGGAGCGTGTTATCAGTCATCTAATTGAGCTGAAGGCACAGCAAGCTGGGGATTATGTTCTTTTGCTGAACACATATGCAGCTGTGGGTGATTGGAAGAAGGTTGCAGAAGTCAGGAAATTGATGCAGCAAAAAGGATTACAAACTACTCCTGGTTGCACGACTGTAGAGCATAATGGTGAGGTTCATGAATTTATTGCAGATGATGATACACATCCAAGAAAGGTGGACATTTATCAAAAGCTTAATGAGATAAACAAGCATTTAAGGATTGCTGGTTATGTTCCAAATGTGTCATCAGAGTTGCATGATTTGGATTCAGAGGGGAAGGAAAATGCCCTTACCTATCACAGTGAAAAGCTGGCAATTGCTTTTTCTCTACTTGTGACACCACAGCACAGACCAATAAGGCTTGCAAAGAATCTTCGTGTCTGTGTAGACTGCCACAATTTCACAAAGATGTTTTCTGGTATTTATAACCGATTAGTTATTGTCAGGGACAGGACAAGATTCCATCATTTTGAGGGAGGAAAGTGTTCATGCAATGATTATTGGTAGTCTATCCTTGCTTATGTAGTGTATTTACTGCACATCACAAGGATGTGGCCAAAGATACATTTGATACCAGAGCAATGCTGAATGCTGGAATTGCCCTGCTTGGGATCATAATCACTTGATGAGCTTTAATATGATGATTAGAAGGATTTGACACAGGAGATTTCTGACTTGTCTGCTATCAAGAGTAGTTTTTTTTTTTGAGGAACATCAAGAGTAGTTAAGTACCAATTAAGTACTACTATGAGCACATAAGAACAAGACCCAAGAAAATGTACCGACATACAGGATCTTTACAGACAGCGGTTCAACTATATCAGGATTCAGGATCTTGCCTACACCTGCAATGTTCAAGAGTCATATTGACTAATTATAAGGATCATTTAATCTGGTAAAAGAAACAAAAAAGTGTAACATGATATGGTGACATGCATTAGAACATCCTTCTGTAGAAACTAAAAAAAAGGGAGAGAGAAGTGACACAAATCATCTGATTTCTTGCTAGCCTGTCAAAAGTAGGCATCTCTGACAAGCTCAATTGCATTGTGCTTCATACTAAGGAAATACAACAAATAAGTATGGTGACTACTGTTGCATGTGTGATCGCTTAACATATTGTAGATGCACAAAGGCTAATCAAATTTACATGTTGAGTGATTTGGTGAAGTTGGCGCACCAATTTGCCAGCCTAAATTACAGATAGATACGAGGAACACTCATGCCTGCACTTGAAGGATCATTGAAATCTTATGCGTCAGGAACAAACTATGGTGTAACACAAAGTGCTCGTTTGCGTGATCAACTGAAGAAATTGGAAGCACATGGTTGAGTGAAGTAACACATACCAAAGGTATGCCAATGCATTTTTTTTCTTTAAAGCGGAGCTGAAATCAGATTATCTTGTTTTGATTGATCATAAACTCCATTTAGCATTAATATGTCCATGCCTTAGGTACACAAATATTTGTGTAAAATCCAACCTACTTGCATTTGACAGTGATAATACAATAAGTGCTTGCATCCCTCAAATATGAAGTTCTGATGAAAAATTTCATCTTGTATGAAAAATTCTATCAACACGACGTTGAGTGTCCGTTCTCCACTGCGTCAGTACTCATTATGTCCATCCTTGTCTGGAATGAATATATTTTTAAGGGAATATGCATCGCCTGTATGTTTTTGCTCCAAAAGAAAAAATATCATAACTTTCTGCAGAGATTGATTTTTATGTGTTTTTGTTACCTCACTTGGTTGTGTTGTTTCTAGTACTTTCCCCACATCGATCTGACTGTTAGACAATCCACAGCTCTGTAGTTAAGTACTCAATTGCAAAATATAAGGCGTGGTTTGATCTGGCACTATCTCCATAATTAGACATTGACCCATAATTTCTCTTATTTTATAATGGTTATAACAACAAATCACTATAATACATTAGTACTTTCAGGTTTGAATCCAATTATATCACTTTCGTATACCACGTATCGTGATACTAATTGCTGGTTGGAAGTTACCAGGTTTGAACCTTGAAAGTATGTGCGCCTTTTAAAAAGAAATGGAGGGAGTTTTACTGTATTAGTTCTTTAATTCCTTGTTAATTTCGTAGCTCCAACAAGGAAAATGTTTGCTTGCACAGAGTGGACCTGGTTTTAAATCCACCAGAATATCCTGGAGACGATGTGATTTTTCTATTACAAACTTCTACAACGAGCACATTACATGCATGCCCTGAATTACTGCTTGAATTTTATTCTTCAGAAACGAGTCTTTATTGACATAGCATAGCAGTCTTGTTTCCTTTCTTAACGTCGTTTACTGGCTAATGATGAGTTCTTTTCTCGACTGCAGGTGACCCCAACTCCTAGCATCCACACCTTTGATACATTGATGATTGTTGATGTGATGGCTTGTCATACCCGGTTTTAGAAAGAAAACCGAGTACATCTCATATGTGTGTCAGGATCAAATTTCACACATATGGTAGACCGTGAGTGAATAGCAGAAACAGTACTCAAACGAATATTTAATAAATAAAGTATTTATTACACTCACGAATATGGCACAAAGGCCAAATTAAACTGGTTCACACGATAACTAAAGACGATAACTCCAAAAGCACTCCACAGGCATCTGACTGGTGGAACACACGCCTAGAACTCATCAAGATCGCTGAGGTACTCCGCTCCATTATTACCTTCTGATCCAATATAAGCAAGGATGAGTACACTTATAGTTGGTACTCCGCAAGTGGGGAAAATATGCAAGCTATCAAGGAAAGGCTTGGTTTGCAGCGGTCGGTATTTTAGTTGATCAAGTTTTATTAACAAGCAACTATTTACTAAGATATAAGTATATACCAACCTATATTAACATAAAATAAGCATAAAATAAACCATGAGCATAACCAATAACATATGCATGCAACGATTTGATTTCATGTTTTGATAGATTAATCATGTGAGGGTCCAGGTCGTTCATGACCGCGAACACGGCTGTTATAACAGTTTTACACTCTGCAGAGGTTGTACACTTTCACCACAATTCGCGTAAAAGCTCCGAAGAACTTTGGACCCAACTATGCAGTGCGGGCCAGGCACGTACCACACTTCCGAGGTGTGATTGCATAGGGACGCTACGAAGCCTTTACAAAGAATTCCTACATGTGTGTTTGTTCCCAGCACTTACGGTTTCAACAGAAGATAACCTCTTCCGATCCCCGCACCAACACATCCTCAAACAAATAACAACCCAACAGGCAGCACAAACACAACATGTAGTTCATCTAATTATTCAGCTAAGACCATAGCCATATAGTATTGTGGCTGTACGGTAAATCCCGGGTGGTTCTCCATGTTCCGATTAGCATGGTGATCTTGTATTAACATGACAAGATATAATAATAAGGATATTCATCAATGTTGGATAGAACCCATCATGAACCATGGTTAAGCATCTAGCATAGCTACCCAACATAAAAGTAAACCCGGTTTATCAAGGCTTAGGTGTAAAAGACTAGTCATCCTTACATAGGACCCATCAAATTAATGCATCGCGAACATAAATATAAACTTTGTTGTCATGCAATGTGTATGGGTTCAAAAGAGTATGCAGAGGGGGAAATCCACTTGCCTTGCTCAAAATACTGCGGTGGCTCCTCCTCGTAGACTTGATCTTGATCTCCCTCGAACGGACCGTTCTCTACACGATTCGCACAAGCATTCAATCAATAAAAGCAAAACAATACACCATACAACTTTTAAAGACGCAAAGACGTGTCTAGAACTATTCTTGATAAAGAGACGATCGCGTGAGCGCAAAGATCACTCAAAACGGATTTAAAATGGTTAAGATATGGCTAAAACAAGGTTTAAGGGCTTCTTTGAACTAAATCTAACCTTCCAGGGGCTTAAACAGAAGAAACCAGGGACTTAAAACGTAATTTTGTATAAAAACAGAAGGACTTTTGTGAAAAACGACCAAACAGGACGGCGGGTTAGATTTTTAGAAAGATCAGGGGCTAAACTGAAAGAAACAGGACCTAGATCTAATTATTTTTGAACTGGCTTGGACCGCGGGTTGATTTCTATAAAACCGAGGGGCTTTTCTGAAAAACAGCACGGCTGACCGGTGCGGCTCGGTTTGACTCGAGTCGGGCCGATTCTCAGCCGTTGGATCTCGATCTAACGGCTCTGGACAGCCCTAGAACCACCACGGCGGCGCCGGCGACCGGAGACAGAGGAAGGCGGCGGCACTTCGCCGGAGTTGGACGAAACCGACGCTACCGGACTCCAAATCTCGCCGCGTTTGGCTTGGAAGAGAGAGGGGGAAACGGGGAATCCGTTTTAGGGGTTCTAAACGAGGATTGAGAAGCATAGAGAGCTCACACCGACGAGCGGCGGCTCGGCCATGGCGGCGACACGACGAGGCCTCGAGAGAGCGAGAGAGAGAGGGAAAAGAGGCTTGACGAGTTCCAAACCTTCACGCGAAGCTGGACGGCGAACTCGAAGCGGCTACAGCGACCTCGAAAGCTCGAATCGTGGCGGCGGCTTAACCCTAGGGTTTGCGGCGGCTATGGCTTGATTCGCGACGCGGAAGCTCAAGGCTTGGGTTGAGAGGAACGAGAGCTCGGGCGGCGGCTTATAAAGGCCGAGAAAAGAAGCTTGCGCGAGGGGGAAAGCCGAGATCGAGACGGGCGTGGCCGAGACTCGACGGCGAGTCCGGCTCTGGCACGGCGCGAGGAAGAAGAGAGCGCCGACAGGTGGGACCCACACGTCAGCGGAACAAAGAGAGCAGGCCGGGCCGCTGGCGCGCTCGCGAGATGGGCCGGGAGAAGAAGAAAACTGGGCCGCGAAAAGAGATTGGGCTGGGCTAGAAAAAGAGAGAAGAGAAAGGTTTTGAAATTGAAGTTTAAACTTTTGTAAACCTTTTCAACATTCAAACAAACACTCAAAAATATATGCAACAGCATGAATGCAACAAAGAATTTATTGACTCTAATTTAAATGTTGTTTAGATACTTATAGGCTAGAATTTTAAATTTGCAATTCAATTTTTCCTAAAACAATAGAAACTAAGAAAATTAGTTGCCTATATAAATTTTAATGTGATGATAAAATTAGGGTGTTACATGGCTGAAGGCTTTGGAGCGAGGTAGCTGGAGGTCAATTTGGTTAACATATATAATTTCAGTTGATGCCGACCAATGACAATGTTATTTTCATACTAGGAATGGTGGGTCACGTCCAGTTATCCCAGCAGGTCCGCTAAGTCGAAGCTGAATGTTGTTAGTTCGCTTCCATAGAAGTCTGAACACCATCGGCTCCGAAATCTGAACAAGGAATACACAGAGCCAATTCAGTCTATGCACAATCATATGAAGGCTTTCTAGTTTATTTTTGTTGATGTGACACGTATTTGTTGTTTCCTCTCATCCCTGATAGGCATATCCCAAGCACAGTGGAATATCCTCGTGCAGAAAGTTCCTGTTTGATGTCTCCCGATTCGGCTGCCATCAATGATTGATCCTCGATTCAAACATGTACCCTTTGATTGTTGATCACAGTTAGCCCTGCTTCGCCACGTCTATAATCGACCGTACTGTGACTGAGGTTGCACATGTGTTTTTGACCAAAATTTGGCGTGGCCTCTCGGTTGGTTGCCCGGTTGCCCCACAGGCCTCAACTGAGATAGGGAGATACTTCATGCTTTCGTAGCCAAGCAAATTCTAGTGTATTTCTGAAAGCAATCGGCATCGCATTCCCAGCATATTATTAGAACTGCTTTTTTTCCCCCATAGTTTATCAAGCTGTTGATGTATTCCTTTTTATTCTGTGTTTCGTTGCTGCCGTTTATCTTGTGAACAAGACTTGAAGCAGGGACAAGAAGGCGCATGAAGTAACAATTGTCATGTCCAGCGTTGAACATTTCTTCAACCAACCTTTGAAAAAAAAGATGGTGTCAAGCGACGGCAGACTTGGCGTATCAGATGAGAGATCAGTGAGACGAAGCAACATCTCTCTGTTTTTTTTTTTGAACTCAACATCTCTCTGTTGGATATCGCAAGTACTTGCGTCGGACCTAATCCTCACTTGCTGCGTGCTAATATTTGTTGGATCACGGACGACAGCCGACTATACGTTCCTCCGTGACGTGCTCGATCAATCTCCGGCGAAACCCAGCCTCTTTCCGTTCCGCTAATCCTACCATCGTCACTTGCTAATCCTATCTAGGTCACATAATCCAATCCAACTACCAAGAAAGGTGCACTTTCACCATCTCCATGGTAGAAAATTGCTGCTAAAACTAAAGCATCTAGTACCACCGAAAATTCCGGTGATATCCTGCTGCCTAACACGGTGCCGTCCCATGTCCTGTGCCTCTCCGTCTCTCTTGGCTGGACATGCTGGCATGGCTTGCTCTCTTTTTCACGTCTCATTGACCGGCCAGTGAGATGGCGTCCGTGCTCCGGCCGCCACGTACATGGACGTGAGGCTGCCGCGCTCCGCTCGCGGCTCGCCCCTGTTTCCCACTGTGATAGCGAAGTCTCACCGGCGACGACAACAGAGAGTACTAGTACTACCATTGCCGGCGATACGTCTGAACGCGCCATAAACGGCAGCACGTCATTGTACCTCCATCGATCGATCACACACGGATACATACACGCCTTCGCCACGGAAAACAAAAGGAGGGAAAGAAAAGCTCGTATCCTGAACGGTGCCAAGCGCAGTACAACTTCTGCCAATCAAGTGAAGTGCTTGGCTCTTGCATTTGCATGCACGTGTTTTGGTCTCATGCTACGAAAGTAAATGTTCCAAGAAAATCCTTTATATCATTTATTTTTTTTCCATCCGTTCATTAAATGATTTGTGGAAATAAATTCCGAAGAAATAAATTCTTCTGACAATAAAATCCCACCAAATGGCCATTTTTTTTTTTCAAATCCAGCGGTGCCGCCCATGCACATATCTCATCTCTGGGCGTCTAGGGCTCAGCCAGGGTCGGCCTCCACCGAGTTGTCACTCCCCAACTGGACGCCTGCTCTCTACTTGCCTTCCACACCTGCTATCCCCAGCCGCCCATCAAGCCTTTGCAGGCCGCCGCAAGCAAGCAATAAATCACTTCCTCCTGAATTGCAAGATTATATTTCCTTTAATTTCTTTCTTTTTGTCACATAGGAATATGCTATAGTTCCATAGCTATCGCCATTGACATATACGCTTTGCACACCATGGATGTCGATCCACACCTTCCTGATCCTCCACCCCAAAGTTTCCTATAAATCCGCACCCCATGTCCTCGATTCCTTCATCCATCCAATCATCGTCTCAGTTCCCATCCCTGCAACTGCAACCACATCCACATACAGCCGGCGGCGACACACACCGATCGATCGATCGACCGATCCGTCTCCAAGAACCGATCCCTAGCTAGCTAGCGCAGGTCGAGCTCGATCGCTCCGCTCCGGCCATGGCGGCGCGTCTGTCCCTGGCGGCGCTTCTGTTCGTCCTGGCCGCCGTCGCCGGGCGCGCGGCGGCGCAGGACTACGACTTCTTCTTCCTCGTGCTGCAGTGGCCCGGCTCCTACTGCGACACCAAGCAGAGCTGCTGCTACCCCAAGTCCGGCAAGCCGGCGGCGGACAAGGTTCTGGGATTCAATACTGTAAAAAATTCGGGCCTGACCGAATTTGACGAAATTCGGATTTTTTAAAAATTTCGGGGCGAAATTCAGTAGAGTTGACCGGTCAACCAATTTGAAATTTGCCCGAATTTTGGCCGAATTTGAACAAATTTGATCCGAATTTTTGAAAAAACAAACCAGAAGCTAATTTAAGTGAAAAAAATAAAAATACAACATAATATACGCCAAAACACACTACAGCCAATTAAAACATATTGTCCAATATAGCCTAACATAATCATAGAAGAGTCTTTTAAGACAATAGTTCATGCCCTCAGGTGGCATTACACAAATAGTCCAAAGTGCAAACATTACATCATGCATTAAGGGGACAATCATCCCAGGAGTCCAGTTAATCTCTCCCTCACATGTACTCCTAATTCTAAGTCTAAAATACATACAATCCAGCCAGCCATACATACACCAACAAAAGTCAGCCACCCAAAAGAAACTATGTCAGCTAGCAGATGTAAATTGCCACTGGCACTGTTTGTGTTTCATGGCATGTCAAGACCACCATGCATACACCCAAAAAAATGGCTCCATAATCACTGGACTGTACCTGAGCAACATACATGAAAACAACAATTTTTAGTAGGACATGTAAAAGTTCAACCGAAATTATGGCGTTCAGTGTCACCAAACTACTTGCAGCAAGAGTTCTACCAAAAGTTAGTTTTTTTACTGAAGTAAAACAGTATAATATATCAACCATATTTTTCACAATATGAAGTAAGACATGTACCTTGATAGAGTAGTCATGCTACTCTCTTGCGTAGAGGCTTTGGATCCTCATCTTCTTCGGGTGGATTCTTGCAGATCTGCGACCATTTGCATTATGATCTCCCTCACTTGAAGCTTCAACTCTTGGTAAGATTTCCACACGATTGTCATCATGGTCATCATCAGAATTGACTTCAGCACTCTCATCATCACCATCAGATAAAGCATCCTCGAATTCACCTTCATCTCCATCTCCATCTTTGCTGTCCAAAAACTCAAACTCATCCTCATCAGATCTCACCCTCTTTCCATTCTTCCTTTTAGGATTCCTTTCATGTGCAGACCTATCAAGCTGGCTTGCATAAATATCATCCAAATTTGGGCCTACATCACTCATAGACTTATCCAGCCAATCCCATATCGGATTTTTCTCATCAAACATGGCAGCATTCAACATCATAGCACATGGATCAACTTCCTTCAGCTGTGGTCCATTGTTCTCTTGGATACGTTCCTTCAGGTTATAATGGACATAAACAAGCTTATGCAGCTTGTCATAGCATAGCTTGTTCCTCATTTTTGTATGGACCAATGCAAAAGTACTCCAGTTTCTCTCACAACCACTAGATGAGATACATTGGGAAACAATGCGCAAGGCGTACTTTTGCAAGGTAGGCACTTCACCACCAAACTGAAACCACCAATCAGCTGCCAAGTGACAATGGAATAAATAAATATATTGACCAAACTAATATGAACACAATGTGGGCAGCATCAAAGAAATATATCAACCAGTCATAAATTCAAGATCATGAAACCAAGAAGAGGTTTGACAGGACTTACTTGGGGGCATGGATGATGCTCCAGCACGTGCAGTTGGACGATTGAACCTCCCTTGGCACTCTCGAAAGAATCCTATCTCCTGGATTGCCTGAACTGCATCTTCAGGTGTCTCTGCCATCTTCTCTATTACATCAGTTAATGCTTGAGCATATTCTGGATTGCTGCTGAAGTTGTGCCTATAGTGGGTCTCAGGATTAAGAACAGAGGCTGCATGAGAAGTTGAAAAAAATATTAGAATTCATGGAAGCATATAGACAAGTAGGCTGCAATATTGAACTTTAGTTTTTTTTTCTCTATACCTGCAACCACTAGTGTATTTCTTTCCATATTTTGTACTCTTTGGGACACCTTACTCATGAACCGACGAAATTGCGGTGAGCCCTCACCAAGCTGAGCTTCCATCGCATGTATAGCAGCCATCATTCTTGGCTTGAAACCAGAAAGTGTGCATGTTCTTTGTGTATCTGCATATCGCAGCACTAAGTAGAGTGGCTTCAGTGCATCTACCACCCACTTTAGTGCTGCCCACCATGAACTATTTTCCAAGCATGATTGAGTGTATTCATAGCAGTCATCACCCTTCCAGTCACTCTCTTTCCACTCATTAGAGACCATCCAACTTCGGAGCTGATCTTTCTTCTCAAGAAAACTCTGAAGAAACATGAACACAGTACCAAAACGGGTAGCATTGGGCCTTATCAACTCTCCACCAATCATCCTCTTCATCTCATCATGCAGTCTGTTATGGTTGTACAAGAACCTACAGATATCCTTGGAGCTTTCAACAACATTAGCAACCCTTTGAAACTTGCCAATATCCTTCAGCACGAGGTTTATAGTGTGAGCAGCACATGGCTGCCAGAAAATATGATTGTGTTCATGAATAAGCTTTTGGCATGCTTTCTTGTAGTTGGACCCATTATCTGTGACAATCTGGACTACCAATTGGGGGCCAATTTCCTCAACCACAACCTTCCTGATTTGTTGGTATATAAATTCTGCATGATGATATCAAAATATTCCAAGTTTCAGTATATTGAAGAAACAAAAAATATTGCAGCTATATTCATGTACAATTGATTAACTAGAAATTTAAAGGGAAACACAAGAATTAAAATGACAACTTTGGTGCTGAAACATCACTAGAGTACACAATACATATAGCTGAACAGTACATAAATAACAACATATTTGGTTCAGAATACTTACCAGCACTTTGCTTGTGCCCAGATGCGTCAATTGTCTTGTGGAAGAACATTCTTGCATTAGAATAGACCATGAAATTGATTATGGCCATGCCAGTAGGTCCTGTCCATGAGTCGCACATAATAGTGACGCCATACTGATTCCAACTTTGCTTAAAAGTTTCCAGAGACTTCTCAGCTTCATCAAAATTTGCTTGTAGGAATTCTCCATCAATTCCATGGGATGTGGGAATATATGTTGTTGTGCCCAACTGTTGAGTAAGCCTGATTGCACTCCGAAAGTAAGGGCAATCAGCTTTTAACCCAGCAATATCATTCGCATGAAACCACTTCGCCCAAGCCTGTCCAAGCTTCTCTCTAGATCCCTCTATAAGAGTAGTATCAATCCTAGGCTGCACAGATGTTTTGCTGCGTGCCAAATCCTTATCAAAATATGCAGTAACACTCCTTCTGCCGACAGCAACACGAACACTTTTGCCACTCACACCCCTCCTCTGTATTGCACGAGAGACACTCTTGTCTCTCAGTGATCTTCTAACTTCCATGCGTACTTGATCTTCTTCATTGGTCTCAAGATCAATCACATTGTCTTCACCATGCAGCCCTTGCAACAGATCTCGCTCCAACCTGAGCTTACGCTGTTCTCTCTCCCTTTTCTTCTCCATGGTTGACTTCTGTAATGCCTTCATTGCATCCCTTACAGCTCTGGGCACACTATTGCATTGCTTTACTTCACCTACTATTGCACCAAGATGATCCCTTAGCCGGGTTGCACCTCCACCATGGTTGACAAACCCACAGTACCCACATTTGAAGCCTTGACCCGGAAGCTTTGTGCCATGCATCCAAACATTCTGAATGTTCCCGTCATTAAATCCTATGTTCCAGAAATGCAGGTTCAACCTCAGAAATGATAAGCAATGTATTAATAAATTGGTAATAGCTAACAATAGTCAATAAATAAAGAGCAGCTATATAAATATCCATAAATTCAGGTTCAGCCATTACAAACCAATTTGTAAGTGCAAAACCTTGCTTCCTAATGTTACGTTGTTACTAATAAGGTATGTACTGCCAACTTATTCCAAAAACAAAGGCAAGAAATATATTACTACTGAAAATTGTCAGGCCTCACTATATTTTATCTCACTTGATTTTATGAACTGAACTATCCAAAATAATCATGGAGACAGTCCATGTTGTTACTCACTATGGACATATGCAAAATTAAATCAAGAGATACATCTCATTTATTTATATCTGACATATATTGCAATATACAGCAAACCAACAAAACCAATCTGATTGTTATAAAATTATTCTGTCACTAGAAGATATATTTTAATTGCATGGCTTGTTCACAGTTCCATTGAACTTCGGTTGAGCTTGTCAAATATAATTCCTACATTTGGGTTCAGACTTCAACACTAGTGCTAGACGGCTAGTAGACAAAGATTAATATCATTCTAAAGAAAGGATTGGACCTGACTAAGAGCTAGCATACCATTTATGAAACAACAAGGAACATATCAAATACACAAGTATTTTCTTGTATACCTTGGCGTGCTGGTGCTGCAGGTCTTGCTGGCGCATTGTCACCAGCTCCACCTCTGTCATCGAGTTCATGCCCGGGGCCACTGTTGCCGCCCAGCCTGCTGCGTTCATGTCCACTCTGACGGGAGGCCTCCATGAGCAGGGTCTATCCGAGTACGAGAGCTGCTACGAAACCATGAACTAACAAGATTCAGATCGAGTTGGTACTGCTAACAACAAAGATTCGTGGAAATAATGGAGGGGAATGGATGAAGAATCGAAGTTGGAGATGCTGCAACAAGGGAAGGAGAGGAACGAACCAGGGAGGAGCCGATCTGCGGCCTCGCCCTCTGTTGGCGCCCCAGGTAGCCGCCGCCGGCACCAGGGAGGAGAGGGGGAGGAAAATGAAATCCCTAGGGTTTGAGGATAGGGTTCGGGTTTTTATACCAAGGAGGGGTATTTCTGGGCCACTAGAGACATTGGGCTGGGCTTTAAATTCAAATTGGGCCGAATTTTTTGGCCGATTTCTTTTTGTCTCGGGCCTGGCCGAATTTGACGAATTTCGCCCAAATTCGGCCCATTCGGCCCGAATCCCATATCCTTGGCGGCGGACTTCGGCATCCATGGCCTCTGGCCCAACCGCAACGACGGATCCTACCCGCAGAACTGCAACCCCAACGACGAGTTCGACCACTCCAAGGTGCGATGCGATGCGATCCTCCTCCCTGCTCTTCTTTCTTCTCGGCCGCCATGCCGTTGCTGCTCTGGCTCTGCTGCATGTTGGGTTCCGTTCGCGTGCCCCCACATCTTTGGCCTCATGTTGTGTTTATGTTGTTCTTGGGGGCTTTGCCGTTTGACGAGGTCTTCTTTTTGGTCCTACTCCTATTGATATTTTTGTTTTTGTTTTGGAGTACTATGTTGGATCCTACATGCACCTCAAAATCATCTTTTTGGTCTGGATTGAGATTCAAACCACACACTAGCGATGGTGTGAGAGGAAGGACAAGAGTTGTTCCTGCTTTGACGTCACTCCAAAAGCACCACCATCTCATTGAATTATGGTTCTCTCCAAAACCAAACCTTTCTTTTGCAAGATTCGTAGCTACAGTTTCCATCTTTTTTTTTTTCGAGGAACTAGTTTTCTTCTTTCTTACCACTCTTTCCTTTCAATGTGAAAAAATTGGGTCAGTTATCTTTACTCGTTAAATTGAATTTACTACCATCCCAGTAAAAAGAAATTGCCTTTACAAGAGAATCCCATTCCTGATTCTCTGCATGACCCAAGCAAGCACTATTCGAATATTCGTTTCCGTTGGCACGGTCCATGGCATGACAAAGTGTGACCCTGACCCATTGGCAGGTGAGCGACCTGATGAGCAGCCTACGCGCCAAGTGGCCAACGCTGGCATGCCCGAGCAGCGACGGGCTCACCTTCTGGGGCCACGAGTGGGACAAGCACGGCACCTGCGCCTCCGACATCTTCGACGCGCACAGCTACTTCCAGGCGGCGCTCAGCCTCCGCGACCAGCTCGGCGTCCTCAGCGCGCTCACCTCCGCCGGCGTCAACCCCGACGGCGGCTACTACACGCTGGGCCAGATCAAGGGCGCCATCCAGCAGGGCACGGGCTTCGTGCCCTTCGTCGAGTGCAACCGCGACGAGTCGGGGAACAGCCAGCTCTACCAGCTCTACTTCTGCGTCAACGCCTCCGGTGATAGCTTCATCGAGTGCCCCGTCTCCCCCGGCGGCAGGGCCTGCGGCAACCGGATCGAGTTCCCGGCGTTCTAATCTGATGTAATCTGGCTGCTTTCTTCAGTTCTTCAAAGAAGCAGGTCCTTTTGCTTGCATTGCTTTCTCTGCAAGAGGATGATAGAATGCCCAGTTGTCCATTCCCAAATTATTCATGGTTAGTTTTGCGGAATAAAATAAGTTGGTCATGTCATGTGATGGAGGCAGTTCATGTATGTATATGAGCTGATACAATCAGCATGATTTTATAGCATTCAGTGATCAATTGATAAGTTCAGGAAAAAGCATTTTTCCTTTTTCTTGTTATTACACGTCTTCTTACATGCTTTCAGCAACTGCAAACATCACTGGTCTCTCACTACGTAAACTCACAACCTCAAAGGCGATGCCTCGTGTTGTCGACACGCCACGACACGGCATGCAGTTGTGGCCGTGAGCACGAAACCATGGCGTGCACGGACAGGAATTTCCGTTTCCAGGTTTTCGCCGCCCTAAATGACAGTCGATCATCAGAAGTTCAGAACAGATGGAGACGCACTGCGAAGTAGAAGAATAATATTCTTCAGTACTTTTTTCTTTTATTCGAGTTAATTTGGTGCTTTGCTGAGAACTCCAATCTGCCAAGACGTATGCTAACTTTCAGCTGTCCCTGTCGCCAGTAGCCGCCATCGATATCTAACACAATATATTCAATTGGGTTATCGGGATTGGCCAGCCGATCAGAAGGTTACACAATAAAAAAGATGATAACATTGGAAGCCAATGAAGGATGGCGTTTTTCGTGAAACAGCAGGCAAAACGACAGTATAAGCATGGTACAGACCACCTTAGTAAAAAAGATGCTTTGTAGCTCTTTCAAAGTTTGTAAGAACGCCCTTTTGCTTGCATTCTCTGCAAGAGGGGTTCATCGCTGCAAGCGCTATGTGCTGCCAAGCAATGGAGCCAGTTCATGTGTATTGTGCTGAATCTATCTGTAAAAGAACGAGTTAAATTGAAAATGTTTCTCATTCAATTTGGGTCCATCTTACCCCTCACACTGGACCCACATGTAAGAGTCAACGAAGGTTGGAAGAGGGTCAAACCCACTAAAACTGATATTTAGAAAATGTTTCTGCCAAAACTAAATTTTTTTTCTCACCGTGGGGTCTATCTACCCGCCGGTGCTCCAAAATCGTGAGGACGAGCAGACAACAGCAGCGCATGCGGCCCGCCTGAGAGCGCCTTCGTTGGGCTCGTCGGCCCATTGGCGTGGCCCACGCGAGGTAAGCAGGAGCGCTGGCTCGATTTCCTCACGCGGGCACGTCGCGAGTTGGTGACCGGTGCTTTTCCGTTTTTTTTTCATTTTTTAACGGAAACGTATTTGGTAGACCCAAGCTTGCATGCTGTTCTTGGCTGTTTTTTTTTGCGGGTAACCGTTCTTGGCAGTTTCGACGAGCTCAAACACAAGCTCTTGCCATACTCATTTCAAAAATAGTCCAACACGAGCTAAATTAAGAAAAGATACTAATAAATTTACATGAATGCTCAAGCTCTAATCTAAATCTGTAGTATAAAAAACAAGTACAATTCTCACCTAAATCAGACACATCGTACCTCAACGGTAGAACCGTCAGTAAAAGGCCAAAGAGGTGGGGAGAAGTGTAAATCCATCAAAATTACGAGCTGGAGAGTATATTTGCCAATGCTAAGATTTTTTTTTATCACCGTTCTGTTTTCTTATTCACATGCTATACATTTTATATCACGTGCGTGTCGCACGTGCGCCTTTGCTAGTTGATGTAAACATGTCAAGCTGAATATTTTCACATTCAGAGATGAATGATAACTTAAAGAATATTTGTTTTCTTGCGACAAGGTTTGATGCTAATCTTTGTGCTTCAAGAGGGTGGTGGAACTGCCCATTCAGAGATGAAGTAATGTAAACGACAGTACGCCAATGTTTGGTAGATTCTTGGGACAGATTGGAAAGGATCGATCATTTCACAGTTATAAACTGTTCTAATCTTGGGAAATTCAGAAGGTAAAAAAGGAATATTGGCCTTTCAGTTTCAGTGGCACTGAATCAAGCCAAGCTCAAAATGTAGTTAACGTCACAGATGCCTCATGTCGTTGGTGCAGCACGCAATTGCAGGCTTGCAGCTGTCAACCAAGCCATGGCGTGCAGCCGTGCACAGATAGGCATTTCAGAGTACAGGTCTCCGTTCTAGCTAAAAAATGGTTCAACAGAAGAGCATGCTGATTCCCAAGCAGGAAATCACGCTAGACTCCGTATTCAGTCAGAAAGCAGGACGGCACGACCAAATTCTAGTAGTACCTTTTCTTGTATGCCACTCCGGTGCTTGGTTGCCAACTCCTAATCGTCGCCACCGAGATCTAACATAACAAATTGGATTCGACAAGTTACTGTCCATGAATTACACTTAGAAGAACAATAGCATAAGTAGAGAAGGACAGAGTTGTGTTTGTAAACTTTGGCAGGTTGCAAAAGGAGCAACATTTGTGGCCGCGAACACGAAACAATGGCATGGATGGGCAGAGATTTCCATTTCCAGGTTTCCCATCCTAAGCTAACGAAATCACATTGAGTTCCAGGCGAAAAAAGAGAAGGCAGACCCTGAAGACTCGTAAAAAAAATGTGCGCAGCAGCATGATTAAATTCTAGTGGTGCCTGGTGGAATCTACAAACATGAAGAGATACCCCAGCTTCCGGCCATCCCTGTCTGTCGCCTTAGAGATCTAAGGTAAGAATTTCGACAAGTTATTATCAAATCAATTGGACAACTACACAAAGAAAAAAAGTAACCACAAGTAGACAAGGAGACAGTGTGTTGTTAATCAGCAGGCAATACGACAGTACAAACGCAAACACAAGGTATTGGGTGCACATCACTTTCGTAAAAATGTTTTATTAGCACTTTGGTAGTTTGTAAACTCCAACAACAGGCACAACCACGACAGAAAAAGAAGCAAAATTCATGTTGTGTTAAAAAGGCCTGCAGGTTCAGAAACTGGCAATAACTTGGGGATTTCCAGCCCCCATGTGATCATTAGAAACTAACAACAGCAATGATTGTAGCACATCTAGAGCATCTTCCTACATGTGGACACAAAAATTCTAGGCTGCAAAACTAGAAGCCCTTGATTGTTCCTTTATTCTCTTCTTGTTGATTTCCATTTCACTCCACTTCAAACAGACGCAGCAGCTTCCTGCTGTTTGTTCGCGAATGCAATGCCCTTCTCAATGCTTCCCTTCAACTCGGTTTTCAGCGCCTCAAGGGCCTTGGCCTCATACTCGGTCACTCCCTCGAGGTCAGCAGAAATGACAGATTCAACACCATTCTTCCCAAGCTTGACTCTTGATGCGAAGAATGGCAAATCAGTATTCTCGGACTGAATAAATGTGCACTCATAAACATCTGGATCACCAGCCAGTGCACGGAGAGATGACTCGACAAATCGGGCAGCAGCATAGGCCATGGACAGGGTAGCAGACCCCGCACCAGCCTTCGCCTCCACCACCTCTGTACCGGCATTCTGGATCCTCTTTGTCAGCTCCTCGGTTTCCTCATCTGTGAAGGTGACAGACGGCCTGGTCTTGGACAGCAACGGCAAAATAGTAATCCCAGCATGACCACCGACGACTGGGACGTCAACATCAATGAGCTTGAGGTTCTTCTTCTGCGCCACGAATGTGTTGGCCCTGACAACATCCAGGGTGGTAACACCGAAAAGCTTCTTAGGGTTGTACGCACCCTTCTTTTTTAGAACCTCAGCAGCAATTGGCACCGTGGAGTTCACAGGGTTGCTGATGATATGGATGAACGCCTCTGGGCAATTGTCAGCAACAGCCTCAACAAGTGTCTTGACAATGCCCGCGTTGATGTTAAAGAGGTCATCACGGGTCATGCCTGGCTTCCTAGGAACACCGGCAGGGATGACAACAACGTCCACACCTTTCAAGCAGTTGGCTAACTCTGATGGCCCAGTGAAGTCCAGAACCTGAGCAGGTGTGTTGCAGTGGCTGAGATCTGCAGCAACTCCCTTGACATTGGCAATATCATACAGATGCAGCTCTGACACCAGAGGAGACATCTTAATCAACAGGCCCAAGGGTTGACCAATGCCACCAGCGGCACCAAGTACTGCCACCTTGTAAGATGCCTGAGGAGATATCTGAGATCCAGATTTTGCCTTGGGCACAATTCTTGGAGCAACAGATGTCCGAAGGGAAGAATTGCTTCCGAGGAAAGAAGACTCCAATCCGAAGCTAACAGATGACGACGCCTTCAAACCAGAGTAGCTTGTGGCGCCATGGTTCCGTGGCTTTTGGATCAGCCCAGCCTGAGCGCTAACTGAGCTGAAGGTAGCAGTTGGCGCCATGTCTCACTGCAGCGACAAAGTTTCGTTAGATTTATATGTACGTGAAGGTGGCAGTACATCAGAAGAACCAGAATTTCTTCCACCACCACAGGGATAGATCAAAAAGTTGGCATAAAAAAGAATGTAAATTATTATAAAACTGATGCATTCAGCTATTGGATGGAAAAAATTGAAATTTACTTCTTCCAATCATCAACAGTAGAACTGAGGACACTCTTAACAATCAAAAGTCTGAACATCTGAGTCCGTGTGGATTGGCGCACAGAAAATGTCCATCAGACAGACTTCCATTTACAATTTGAAGCACCCAACAGAATCAATGATGGGCAAGGTGGGAGGCATTTATGCCCGGATTTCAGAGCAAACGCTAGATACGTCGTCACTACCAAAGAATTTGAGCTAAACGCTAGATGAAATGGCCCACAAGTAAAATAGCCTTGTGATTGAAATCATACTGTTGGCTGTTGGGGATCGAACAAACTAAAGAAGCCATCGAACAAACAATCCCTACTGGGAATTTGATACGGCCGGGCGAGATCAAGCAGGCTCTGCTCAGAACATGCCATCGCAGCCAGCCGCGTCGAACAGGTCGACCGGGAGGGGGAACACCTAGATCTACGCACTCCCGTCGGCCTCGAGAGGAAACAAACCGAAACAAAGCAAGCAGCGCAGACCCGCACCACGAGATTCCACCACCTGCCAGTGGCAGGCGCGGCCGGGGATCCAACAACTTAACCGTGCGAGAGGAGGACGGGGGACGACGGGGCTTCGTTGGCTTACCTCGGTTGATGCGGCCTCGCCGGCTGGGGATTTGACGCGCCTTGCCTCTGCTCGCCTCGCGCTCGTCGGGGCTCGTGAGCAGCGGCAATGGCCAGCAAGCAGGGCGGGCGGCGGAAAAGCGGCAAAGCGCTCGTCCCTTGGCTCCCTCCCCCACTTGTGGTCGCCAGTGGCGGCGCGTGCCGTGGTTTTTTTATGGCCCGCCCCGACGGACGGACGGAGACGGGAGAGGCGAGGGCGACGTGCGGCCTAGGAAACAACGGCGGGGACCGAGGGAAGGAGATCCCGCCTGCCTACCGGACCCCCCCTGGACCAGGTGTACGGTGCCCCTGGGACTGGGATCTTTCGCGCGAGCGGTAGGGTCCTCGTGCACCGGGTGTATGGAGGGGGGGGTGGGGGGGGGGGTAGGTGGGGGAGAGAGGCAGCCAGGGAGGGAGGGTTCGGGGAATATCCCGCGGGCCGCGACGTGTGGCGGCGCTGTGCACGGTGGTAGTAGAACGGAACGCCGTTCGTTTTCTGGCACATTTTTTTGGTTGGTGGGTGCGGCCGGCGAGGCACACGAGAGGGACGGTTTATTTTTTAAAGCACAGCACGAGAGGGGCGTGTCTGTCGACTTCTCCTCGATATTTCCCCCGCGTCGACGGCTCCGATGGGCTCTTTCCGTTTGTAGAAGGCCTGGGCTCTCTGGCTCCCAGCGGTAATGAGCCTCTGACGTGGGCCTGGTCCAGGAGCTCCGAGCTAGTAATATGGAATAGGTCCAATAGGAGGGTTGTAAACACTAAACCTAGGCCCGCGTTTTGTTGTAAGAGGGAATGGGCCGCCACTCGTTTATGGTCCTCTAAAAACAGCAGCAAAATCACGGAACATGTGACCAATCTTGCACGCATAGACGTAGCATATGCAGATGTCGACAAAATAGGCCATCCAGCTCCATCTTTGGCCGTGCCTTTCACAACTGATGACAAATTGCCTGTGCGTCGTAGTCGAGGACATCGTGTCTGATGAATCTGCGATCAGCCCAGCCGCCAAAATACGACGGTACGGTGTGAACTTTGCGAGCCAGAGGAAGGATTTGACTTCCCAAATCAGCCACACTCCCTTGATGCAACGCAACATCGATATGCTTCCATCTCCAAATGATTGTGTCATCTGCCTCGGGCAGATGGATCAAAATGCACCAGAAACAGCATGAACACTGACAGAGAGGCAGGTCCTCAGATTTCTTTCCCTTCTTTTCAAGAGGCAGATCTTCAGGTTCCAGAAGCCATTTTTTCTGCCCATCGCATGCATATGCCGTTTCCGCAGATCATCGAGTGGCCGTCCGCATCACTGATCCATGGGGCATGGCCCCAATGAATAACCATCACTCATCCATGGTGCTTGTTGGGGCCCTATTGCTTGAACAAATTAAATCCCGTGTCACTGCCACATGGAAAAAAGGCATGCATGCAGGATAGATTACTCTGGCCCATGGATAAGATGGAGCCTTCTCGATTGATGGCTAAAACTTTTTCAGAACACATGAACCTACTTATACGTAGCTCGAGAATAGTCCATAAAAGGTTGCAAAGGGCTATTTACTAGTTGTGCTGATTGTGGCTGCTGGCGCATGTTGTGTAGCACGAGGTATTGAGTGATGAGCGTGTCATTTGCATGATTATGGAAAGTCTGTTCTCTCTAGCAGTGGCGTGCCCATGCGGTTGTTCTTCGTCGCAGGAATAATCATGCACCATGACCTGCATCCACGGCACCAGGCCATATAGTGTGTTTGTTATATAACGATCCTTTTCGGCACTGGATCTTGTCTGCCGCCACATTTCAGGGGCAGTATGTCATTACCTGATGCATGGTTAGTGGCTTTAGTGCTATGTTGGGGCCTGGGGACCTTAGCCTTATTGCTTTGACAAAATGCCGTGCCACATGGGAAAAAGGCATGCAGGATAGAGTCCTCTATAGCTGGTCCGGAGTATAAGGGCGTCCCCAACAATCATCGAAGTCGCCAGCCCTGTTCTACGTGGAGTAGAGAAAGTATGAGAGAGAACGTCCGCTAGTGACGAACAACTCGTCAAGCTATTTCACGAAGATCAAGCAAAGAGGTGCAGGATGTGAGAGGAGAGTGGGGCCGATGGAATCAATACATGCCAGAGGAGAGAGATTATAATAATTATTTTACTCTCGCTGCTCCACGTCAGCCGGCGATTTGGCCAGCCCGTTGGCGACGCCCTAAGATGCATGGAGGATGGCGCTTCTGGATCGATGGCTCTCTCGCTTCAACTTTTCCAAACAAAAGTGCGCTGTAGCTGGAACCTGAAAAAGGTTAGAAAGGAATAAAGTGTGACCGTTGATTGGCTGCTGATGCCACAAGCCGTGTAACACGAGTAGGAGCGAGAGTGAACGTAGTACGCGTCAGTTTTCATGAACTTTTTTTTCGGTTCCTTTTTTTTCTTTTTGGTGAATAACAGTCACACGTGTTCCACGATGTGCAATTTGCGAACAGTATGCGACGTATAGTACGTATGTACGAAGAAACACTCATTGCTCCAGTAACACATACATAGCTGATGGTTCTTCAGGGCTGATTGGTTTCGGACCAAAAGTTGTTCAGCCAAAACTAGGACAAGCCTATAATATTTGGCCCTTGTTTGGTTTGAGGCCAAAGTTTGCCTAACCAAATACTATCCTAACATTGTTATCTAAATTTTGGCAGGCATAGATTGCTCATATTTTATCATGCCCAAATTTTGGTTTGGTATAACTTTGGCCTCAAACCAATCAGGCTCTTGCTAGTATGTTGTCAACCCGCATGCAGGTTCCTGGGACTGCACTGAAATGAGCGGTAAACATGCAATGTAGAAGGCCAGCTCTCGATCAGTCGATCTCGACACATGGTCATGAGCTCAAACCCCGGCTCACAGCACGATCATGCACGCATGCATTATTATATATTGTCAGTCTTTGTTTGGGTGTTGGGTTTCTTAATTAATTTCCTTTATTTTTCTTTATACTTTTTTTTAGAGGTACTAGATTCATGCTCAGATTGAGCCCTGCCAAAAGAGGCCTTAATTTGTAGCCCCCAGCACCGCTGTAGACATACATTGTGTTTTTTTTGTCTTTTTTTATTATAGATATATATATATATATGTACCATGCGGCTCAAAGTCGAGCACTGGAGCTAGCATGGGCATCGGCATCATCAGGAAACATCCATCGCAATGATCGACGCTAGATCCACGTGTCCATGTGTCCTTCGTCGCCTCAGGATTAGCAATAACAATGACCCCTTTTCTATTTGGTAGTTGGCACTCAATCTTGTCTGCCGTCATTGTTGGATTGGATTCAGTGGCGTAGCTAGCATTTTACGGAAGGGTATGCACAAAAAAATTAAAATGCAATTCGATCAAATCATTATATCAACGATGTATCATTAGCACAATTGATGATTAGTTCTTAAAAATAGTTTCCGAACTTATCGATATCAATATCAATCTTGTCTGCCGCCATTGTTGGATTGGATAATTGGATTTGGATCAGTAGTCGCCGGGTTGGTGCAATGCTTCTTGAGGCCTTGTGCTTTGACAAAAAAATAAAATGGGGTGCAATTTGGGAGAAAATCCGTGTACGCCTGATACTGATAGTCATCATGCAAACCTTGACGGATGGACGCGAAAACACCAAATGTGGTGCTGAAACCGATCGATAGGTGATGCCAAACATACAGTAGCAGAAATTAAATATACAATAGAATGTGTCCGTGTACAACGACTGAAGTTTGGTACGACAGCGTTCGTGCGCGTCTGCATCCAACGGAGGCATCACAACGACCCGTTTTCACACGTAGGATAGATGGACGACACCCCAACCCGAAATGGGCCTCCACATCGTCGGTCTCGGTCCCATGCATATAAGCATCGCGTTCTCGTCAGAAAAGGAGTCGGAAACAAACCGGGATGTGTCCGCGCAGCAGAGACGAGACGCCATCTCGCTTGCTTCATGGACACCTCTCGATATGATCTTGGAGTCTGGAGAGTGGAGACCTCATGCGTTTGAGAAAACACGTGCGTGTTTGCATCGCTCTGCGCACGCGCGGCACCCCGTGTGACGTCAAGGCTCAGACGTCGTCATGGAGCTGCCCATGCATTCGCTGCATGACGCTTTTCTGTGTGTGCCCGCGAATAACCAGACGATCGAGCCAGTACATCTACTTACTGGAGGCTTGAAGAGGACTCAGGTCAGGCCCAACGCAACATGCTGATCGAGCTGCCTAAAGGCCCCGATCGAGTCCTTAGTCGACTCCTCCTAGGTCCAGGGTTTGTTCGCCGTCGATGTTTGGTGGCGGAACTAGGGTTTGCCGGAGGAGCATGGCTCCTCTGCGGCTTCTGTTTCCTGGTGGTGCCGGCGATGCGGAAGCGTCGGCGTTGCAGGGGAATAATTTCTCCCGGCTTCTTCCGTTCTCCGGTGGCGATCTACTCCGACGCCAATGGAGAGGCCGGGGAGACCTGTATTGGAGTCCAGGGCCGGCGTATCATCGTCTTCTTCAGGTGATGATGTTGTTGACCTATTTAATTCCGAGGAATATGATCTCTGGTGGAAATCCGAGTTTTGCTCGGGTTGCCGGCGTTGGATTTGAAGGTTGCGTCGTGGGGGCCGGAGTTGGCCGATGCGCCTGGGAGGCAGTGTACTCGGCATCTGCGCCTAGCAGTAAGCCCTCCTCTGCGGCCTCTACTTTGTGGAGATTGGCTCTGGCGTCTAACGACAATTAGGAAGCGGCTTGGATGGCGGTGACAAACGGATCCATGAAGTCGTTGAGGAAGATGATTAGGAGTTCTACACTTCTTTGTAATTTTCCTTTTTTATGGGTTCTTGTTTGTAAAAGAGCCGGTGTAATGTACTAAGATCAATACATGTTCCTTCTAAAAAAAGATATTGAGTGTCCATGTCGTGCCCTCTCTGTCCTAAAATACTATTTGTTTTGGCTACATATCTAGACATAAGTATATATTTATGTGTATATGAAAAGCAATATATCTAGTAGAAAAGACTAAACGAATAGTATTTTCGGACGGATTAAACTCTCATTGAGTGACCTTAGACAACCAAGTATACCCATGGGTCCACGAGTCCAGGGCCCTCACTATTAATAGAGCCTTGGAACTTGGAAGGTACTCCCTCCATATTGGTAAAGGATGACGTTTAGGACATTGACACGGTCTTCAAAACACAACTTTGACTAATACTTTTTAGTATATAATATTTGTAAAATATATTTTAAAAGTACTTTTCTAAAACTATATTTCAATACAAATCTACTCATACCATTTTTATACTTCTAAACTTAATACTTAAAAAATTATTTACAGTCAAAGTTTACAAAGTTTGACTTAGAACAATCTCAAAACGTCATCCTTTACCAATATGGAGGGAGTATATTAGTGGTGAACTGTGAACAGAGCGGAGGACCCGTATGTGAACAAAAGCTTAGATCGTCTTCGACAAATCTATTGGAATGATTCTTTTCAGCATCTAAGCTTTTCATCTATGTCAGGAGTTCCTCAGCTGGTTTCCAACATCTAACATGTTTTTAGGGTTGTCAATCAACCAGAGTTTCAAACCAACATTCAATTTGTAGATGTTTCAAGGACTGCCCGATGGGAGACGTCATCCCCATTGAATGTCCGCGCTGTAGCGTTTCCATTTTAACTTTGGTTATTGTAGTTGTTTGCATGCATTACAAGCACTATTTATTTTGTTGTACTTTTTGCCTAAATCAAATTAAAAGCAAATACAATTTTGAATAGCTTTTTCTATTAATTCTATTTCACACCAGAACTTTTATTTAGATTTTTTGTTGCCAGTATATCTAGATATCAAACTATTATTGTTTATGTTTTAATTTATTTTTTTCATTTTAAGTTTATTTCTATGATATTTCAATTTATGAATTTTAATTCCTAGATTTTATTAATTGTTTTTCATTGATCTAGTGATAACCATGATATCTATTTTCTACAGTTGAGTTTCATATGAAACTAAAATACATATTTTTTATTTTTTAATTCCTATTTTTAATATTTGTTGATTGTATTAGACATGGAATCTTCATTTATTTCAGGATAATTTAGCTAGTTTTATCAATTGCATGAGGTTGGGCTCTTTGTTTGCTTATTTTGCATCACAATTTTGGAAAGAAATTGAATTTAAATTTTTAAAGTTTTAATTCCAAATTATACTCTATATTAATTTCATCTTACACAGACTCTTCATTTAATTTAGATTGTTACATAATCATAAAATCCAAGATACTATTTATTGCTTAGTTTGTGGCTCAAATTATTAGATGATCTTTTTCAATTTTTCATATATGCAATTTCAAATATACTTTAATGTGTTGGCAAAATAAATACCTAAAATTTCAAATTATGCTATACTTTAATGTGTCTGGCATTAACTCTTTATTTAATTTAGTTTGTCATCATCCTAAATTCCAACCGACTCTTTGTTTGTTTAGTTTGTGCCTCAGTTAGGATTGAAATCAAATTTATAAATCTTAATATTTTTATTCCAAAGTATAATATTTATTAATTGCATTTGGCATGGATTCTTCATTTATTTAGACTGTTATATCATCATAAAATCCAATGATGTTTATCTTTTTGCAGATTAACATGGTATATTTATTAGTTGCATTTGATATGGACTATTTGACATAATCTATTTGTTTTAATTCTCAATTATATTTTATATTAATTGGTTTTGGCAAGGACTTTTTATTCAATCTAGATGTTAGATCATCATAAAATCTATGGGTGTATATTTTTCTAGATTAATATGGTACATGTATTAGTCATACAGGATGTAGACTCTTTGACCTAATATATTTGTCGATTGTCGTATTGGATTGACCTAGTACTCCCTCTGTCGTTTTTGCATGTCGTATTAGGTTTGTCTTAAGTCAAACTTACTATTTAACTTTGACCAAGTTCATAGAAAAATATAAGAACATATATACAATACCAATTTCGGTTCATTGAATGCACCATGAGATATGTTTTGGTACCATATAGGTTTGATAGTATAGTTGTTGCTATTTTTTTTAATAAACTTGGTTCAAAGTCTGACTTATGGCAAATCTAATAGCCTAATACGTCATATAGAAAAACAGAGGAAATATACTATTACTCTATTTGTTATATTGGATATACACTCCTTAGACTACTACATACCTTTATATCTTCGCAGCATCTAACGTTCAAAGTTCATATTTTTTAAAAAATCTAACAATCTAAGTTATTCTCTTTTTTAATTAATTAATTGAGGATTTATTAACCCTCTCTGCGAACATGATTGCTTGGTCTAATTGATAATTTTGGAATACTGATGCACTAATGGTATAATAATGCTAGCTACCATAAGACGGGCGCTCCTGGTGGTCAATACAAGGCTTTTCTGGTGGCTTTGTGAAGCACCATTTGGGTTTTCCTCACTAGTTAGTTTTAAAATCAAGGGAAGAGGAATCCGCTGGCTTTAATTTGAAAGTTGCTCGGCATTATTGATGCTAGTCCTTTTATTCTCTGCGTTCCTTGGAGTCTTGGATCCTTGCTGGTCTTGCATGCTATGAATGGGGAGGATCCATGTGGAAACATTTTAAAACACAACTTCAATTTAATCAATCAAGTGGCTTTTCTGAGTAGTTAGCCAGTTACCATTCACAATCACAAGCTCATTGAAGAAGGAATTCATGGGCACAATGCTTCTTATTTAATTCTCTTAAGGTACTGTTATAAGTGGGATAAGACACTTTGCACGACAAGTACAGCTACGGTTGAAGGTTGCTGGTAAAAAAAACTACAGATATGGAGGGGAACTGGGAGGTCGGAGTCCACGTGTGCACATGGAGATCTCGTGCACTTCGTATTCATTCACCACATTGTCCACATGGACTCTGTGTTTAAATTTTACGGTGTTTACGGTGGTATTGCCACTTGAGTACAGAGTACTTGACGTGATAAAAGTATAAAACGAGGGGCTGGTTCTACACTTGTACGAACGACTCACCAGGAGGTGAAGGAACAGCCGCACGTATGCTGCCAACGAGATGCGTCCTCAAGTCCGTTCGGAGAAGTTCAGAAAATGACAGAATGCTTGCCATCACCGTTCCTCCCTCGGCGTCGTCCAGGGGACAGCAGAAAGCAGCCTCCCAGCGACCTCCTCCGGCTCCATCTCCATGCACAGAGACGACGGCTCCTGGTTTTTCTACGCGTCATGCTTATTAGAGACTCAAGTCTAAAGAGTATTTTTTTTTGCGGGAAAGTCTAAAGAGCTTAAACGTCGCTTAGATCTGGAATATTTCTGGATCCTGAGGCGAGACCAGGAGCCGGACAAGTTGCCAACTAGGAGCGGCGCTAGCTTCAACTATTGACTCTTGTCCTTTGTCCTTGCCGGATGGATCGATCGCGATCGGGTCGATCTCTGCTTCGCGTCTTTCTCCCCCCCCCCCCCCCCCCAAGCTACGAGCCTCGATCATCACTCTGGTTCACGTTCTGTCCAGTGTCCAGAGGCCCGTCTCGGACCTGTCAGATGCCCGAGCGCCGCCATGAACGTAGCAACGGAGAAGTGGAAGCTGAAACGACCCGATTTTCCATTCCGAAAACCTTTCCAAACCAAAGATAAAGCATCACAGAGTTAATAAGTTATTACAATCCCAAAACAGGGTTCAAATTATTCGCCACGCATGGCTAAGCATGCAAAGTAAAGATAACTAGCGCTAGGAAGCTTGTCGGCAGATCACCATCTTCGCGTCTCCTCCACAGGCTGGCTTGAGCGTAGACCGTCGCCTAGTCGTACCCGTAGTCGAAGTTGGCGTCGAACTCCTCCTCATCTCTGGGGTACTCACTCTCTGTTCCCAAGGGATGGAACAGGCACACGTCACCGACTGAATGCAGCTTGAAGTGGACTAACATACTAAGGATATAACATTAATGCCAAAGGAAAACAGCTTGGAGTTTTCCTAAGCAAGCGGCAATATAAGTATAGTTAACTTCATCCCACCATAACCCACAAGACTCCCCAGGCTAGTCCCATCACATGATGGGTTCCCGGCGGCATCCACCTCAACACACACCTCCAACTCTCGGCGATGCACAGCTTCTTTCCTGGCATCTCAAGAGGGATAACCGGATCCCAAGGCAGGCAGAGCACTACCTACCTCTCCCCGGCTACCCCTACGTCCTCACACTCTCGCCTATAGGGGAAGAGAAGCAGATCCCAAAACAATGGCCGACCGGCTGAAGTAACACTGTGCTATCCATGACAAAAAATCACGGCTATACGTATAGATCATAACACTCTGCAGAGGTTGTACACCTGTACCCAACCCGGGCTGCGACTGGGGATCAACCAGTCGAGACGCAGCCCACAACCAGTAAACCTCCTAGTAAGAATTACACCCTCCTGGTTTCCCGGGTCTAGATGCCGACGCACGTAGACGTTGGCCCCAATGAAATGTGAAAGCATACCACCGGAGCTGCCCAACGGGGGTGTAAGGCGCGGGCACTCACCCCTCACACATACACAAACTGTGATCTCCTACATTCGGGTGCCACCTTAACTAGGCTAGTCGTTACCGGTCACATCTCAAGCAAGTTGGCGTGTACGGTACAGTGAACACAGATCAGTCAACAAGGTTTAAGGTACCGGTACGGGAGGCGGTCTTCCTTCCTCACCCTCTCAAGTAACCTCCTGCACCTGGCTCCAAGTCATCAAACCACTAGGGGGTCCAACCCCCCTAGGGTATCCTAGGGGCCATCTCCCCTAGAGTCTACCAGGAGACCCTGAAGTCACCCTGCCCTGATATTAGATCGGGTTGTTATTACCCGCACCGTCAAGACCTAGTAAGGTCAAAATCACCACACACCTTCACAGGTTTACCCCCACACATACGCCAAGAATATCTACCACATATCCCGCACACAAGCAAGCATAGCATCTCATCATCGTCATATAACAAGGCACGATATGATAAGTAGTAGGTAACAAGGCATACGATACTTAAACAGGCTATGCAAGGTTCACAGCTCAAGCAACACATGCAGGCGTAGCGTATCTAGTGAGCAATGCCTATGAGGATTCAAAGAAGCAGTCGGGCGTGAACCTGAGCGAGTGGGGTAGTCGTCCTGCTCGGTGAAGTGGTCCTCCTCAGTCAGTGCTCCTCCGGTGGCGGCTCCTGTTCGTAAATCAGTGTAAGTCTAGGGGCCTATTTGCAAATAAGAGACAATTGGAACTCAATAAAGACCCAAATAACTTCAATTGGATTTTTAAAGTGTTATTCATGATTTTAGAAAATTATAGAAATTGATTTCATATTTTTCTGAGTTAAACTGAATTAGTTATGAATTTTCTAAGTTTAAAGCATTTTCTAAAATTATTAAACATATTCTGGAAAAGGAAAATATAGGAAAAACCTCAGCGCGACACGTGGCTTGCTGACGTCATCATGACGCCATGCTGATGTCAGCACAGGGTCCACCGGGTGATGACGTCAGCAGTGGGGTCAACGGTCAAGGTCAAAGGTCAGTGGGCCCCACACGTCAGGGCGTGGGTCCCAGCGGTCAGTGGGGGCTGGTCACCGACAGGTGGGGCCCCGCGGTCAGCGCGGCTCTCGGGCAGGCTCGGCTCGCGGGCCGTATGCCGTCGTGGGCCGAATGCGGCCCACAGCGGCGCGGCCCAGCCCACACGAGACGCGGCCCAGGGATCCGCTGTGGCAGCGCAGCGATCCCGTGCGGCCAGCGCCGTGTGGCCAGTGCTGCGCGTGCGTGGGGTGGCACCGCGAGCGCGCCTGCCAGGCGTTCGGCGAAATGCCGCAACGGCATGGCCGAACGCCGGCGCGCGTGCGCTCGTCGCGTTCCCGTGCACGAGCGGCTCCGTGTTCGTGCGTGCGTGTGCGCGTTCGCGTGCGCAAGCCAGCGCATCACGCATGAGTGCGTGTGCGAGCACGGCGAGGCGTCGCGACGCGGCTCGGCGGCCGGAACGGCTCGCCGCGACGGCGAACTCGCGGTGCAGCGGCAACCCGCACCCACGGTCGCGTCCAAGGCCAAAAGGTGCATCTTTGGGGCTCCTGCATGCGGCACGACGACCGGACAGAGAGGGTAGGGGTTCCTAGCGGCGGCAGCACTACGGCTGACTCACGGCGACCCGCCGGAGCAGAGCAGAGGCGCGGCGAGGCAAAGAGCTCACATTGGGCTTGAAAAAGAAGGGCTAAGCGGTGCAGGGGGATCGATTGGGGCCGTGGCGAGTCGATGCATGCAGGCGTGGTGTAGAGGTGCGGCTCGCGGTCGGCGTTTGTCCTCGTCCCCGGCGGCGGCGTCGACGTCGGCGTTCAGCTCCCGCGGCAGTGTGGCTCGGTGTTCGTCCTCGTCCCCGGCTCGGCTTGGCTCCAGGCAACCGCAAGGCACCTCCTTGTCATGGCCTTCTCCCTCTTCCTTCCTCCTCTCCCTTCTCCTCCTTCTCCTCCGGTGGCGGCGGGTGGAAAGGGGGTAAAACCCCAAATTGGCGGCTAGGGTTCGAGGAGAAGGCGCACGGGTATTTGTAGACGACGACTAGGGTTCGAGGGCGTCCGCGCGGGGTAGGTAGGGGCTCATGACGCGATGGACGGCGGCGGTGAGCAGTGAAGCCGGCGTGGACACGCGGCGTGCATCCAAGGGAGCGGCGGCTAGGGTTTCGAGGGGCAAAAGGGGTCACGGGCAGCGTGGAGCGTGCGGCGCGCGTGGGCGGCTTCTAGAGGGTTCTCGCGGCGTGGCTGGGGAAGCGCGGGAGGCCGGCGGCGGCAGGGTCATGCGATTTGCGTGACCCTGTCGGGAGGTAGGGGGTAAAGCTGACAGGTGGAGTCGGGTTGTCAGCGGGGAGAGGAGAGAGCGGGCTGCGCGGGCGAGCGATGAGAAACGACGCCAACAGGTGGGTCCGGCGGAGCAGAGAGAGATAGAGAGAGCGCGCGCGTGGGGATGGCGCCGACAGGTGGGTCCCACCTGTCAGTGAGAGCGGGGGCGCGAGCGCGGCTGGGCCTGCGGCCTGCTGGGCTGCGGCGCGAGAGAGAGGGAGAGAGAGATGGGCCGAGCTGTCACTACGTGTAGGTCGGGTTTCTGGGTTAGATAAGGTTAGGGCCCAAATTATTTTTAGGTTTAGAATTTGAATTTAAATTTAAATTCAAACCCCACACAAAGATCCAATTGAAATCCAAGGAAAAGCCAAAAGTCACCCTAGCATTTAAATAGTCCTTAGGCAATAAATCATCTTTTTCTAGGAATTTCTAGGGAAAGGAAAGAAGACATCCTTAAGATAAGCCAAGTTTTTCAAATACAACCAAAGTTTTAAAATTTTCATATTTTGAAAATAGTGGATTGTCACATAAGCATAGAGCAGAGAGCGGGCGCGGACACATGAATGGACACGCTCACACGCACACGCTGGGGGAGGAAAGGAACGGCGATGCTGGCTGCCAAAAGGTCACATGCCCACAGTGACAGGGGTCCTCGCTCCCCCACGTGAAATTTGCATCGGCTTGCCGGTGGAGACGAGAGGAGAGGAGAGCGATGGGTCGCGGCGTGCGCGCTGGCGGCGCGACCGCGATGGCATCGGTCGGATCCTCCGCGCTTCCAGCTTATTACCACGTCAATATAATGCTGGAAAACAAAAGAGAGAGCAAACAAGTCAACCGGGTCTTGACTTCTTCTTGGTACTCTGTTAGGACCTTAAACGCCATTAGTACACAGTACCACAAGTCCAAAACGTCTGCAAGGAGCTCCTTGACATCCAGCTCGTTTTGTAATTAAAGGTCCTTGCTCCATACTGATCTGGCACAGAGACAGTTGTTGTTCCATGATCGACAGGATAATCTTGTTAATACCGGCGCACCATGTAAATCTTTGCTACTACGCAGCAGGGCACATTGTGAACGTGAGCGTAGATGAAACCAAAGTTAAAGACTCGCGCGTGTGCCTCTCGCTAACCATTCCCCGCTTTGTCTCCGGCCGCAGTCAAACTCAATGTCCGATATTCTGAGTAGTCCTGTTCGTGTCCAATGCATCATAACCGTCTAGAAACAAAATATACAATGTTATTTATCGCGCTACTATATTTTAGTTTTTGGTACCAAAATTAATTTTAAACAGGATTTTTTTTTCTAATTTTTAAGGTCAAACTTACTTCACACATACTGCCAAGTGCCAACACTTCTTTTTTCCGAAATATTTCAACGTGATGGAATGTTTTGACAAATTGGGACGCCGCAACAAATCCCAGAACCTCAAATCAATTTCCTTACTGTTGTGAGAATCACGCGCGGGCTGGTAACCGGACAAGCCCCGGATCCGGCGAATCACGCTCCCATTGGCTATTGCCATCTCAGCTAGCTGGCCAGTCACCACCCCCATCTTCCTCCGTCCCCTTTCACTTTTTTCTACGCCAATGATAGAGGGCGCCACCAATTGGCCCCCAAAACCCTCACCAGTCACCACACCCCTGTCGTCAACTCCCCCCATCCACACTACCCACTCCACTCTGCCTATCTCGCATCACCACAAAAGCCCACAGGCTGATGATGCCTCTCACGCGCTCGATCTCATGGCCGTGGCCATGTCCAATTGTACTCCATCAGTCATGTTACCATGCATGATTCACGACCACAAAACTCATCCAGCTCACCAACCACCAGGTAATTAACCGGGGGATTAAAACCTGCTCATCTATTTGTGCACAGGCTCAACACAGCAAGATCCTGTCCGTCGCCCGCTAGAGGAATAAAAAAACACAGCCAAGAACAGCATGTGCACACACTGCATCACGTGCAGGCAGAACCAGAGGGAGCCATGTATCATACTCGGCGTCGTCCTCGGCGTCCCTGTCATGGCCCGGGCGCCACCACCACCATTCCATATGCCCCCGTCCAAGCTATATAGCCCGGCCGGCACCATCGTACCCTCTCACTCCGCCTACTACCTAGCTGGCCGGCCGCCACCACCACCACCACCACCAGCTCGATCGCCACCTCGCCTCGCCAAGATCCACTCGGGCCGTCTCGTCCGTCCGATCCGATCCGATGGACGCCGGCGGCCATGGTGGTGCCGCCACCATCAGCAGCTTTGGCGAGGAGGTGGCCAAGGTGTGGGAGGAGCTGCCGGTGAGGGTGGACTGGGCGGCGGTGGCGGAGCAATGCGCGTGGGTGGCGTCGCGGGTGCGGTCGCTGCTCGTGGTGCCGGCGGTGCGGCTGCTGGTGTTCATTTCGCTGGCCATGACGGTGATGATCCTTGTCGAGAAGCTCTTCGTCTGCGCCGTGTGCATCGCCGTGCGCGCGTTCAGGCTGACCCCCGACCGGCGGTACCGATGGGAGCCCATCGCCGCCGGGAGCGACGAGGAGTCCGGCGGCGACCGTGACACTGACAAGTACCCCATGGTGCTGGTGCAGATCCCCATGTACAACGAGCGGGAGGTGAGTAGATAGAGAGCATTGCTCTCCCAAAGTTCCAAGAGATTAATGTATAATAGATTGATTTTCGGTTGTTTTATGCGTTGCATGGTGGTGGTGGTGATGAAGGTGTACAAGCTGTCGATCGGCGCGGCATGTGCGCTGGAGTGGCCGACGGAGCGCGTCGTCATCCAGGTGCTGGACGACTCCACGGACCCCGTTGTAAAGGTACGCCGGCGACCTCTGTGTGTTTCCTTCGCCGCCGTGCCCAATTGTCTTGGCCATGCATCATCCATCCCTGTCTCTTTTTTTCTTCTTTTTTTGTTGCATCTCGCAAGAACCAATCGTCTCGTGTCGTGCGTGCACAATTGGCCACGCACCGGGGTACATGACTACACATGCACGAGACCGCTAGCTACATGCGTCCGAGCGGCCCCGTAGCCCTTTTTTTTTTCTCGCCATACATACATATGTGCGCGTCTTTTTGTGATTGGCAAGTGGCCACCTTGCGCATCGGAGATTCGGAGTGGCGGTGCGTAGCAGTTGAGAGTTGGGAGCGAGACGGTCAATTCAAGCGCAAGGACGAAACTCCGACCACCACACGTTGTTGGGACGGCAATCACGGCATTCACTCACTATTCTTTGCCGTCGCCGGCCGCCGTGTGGGAAGAAATTAATCATCTGGTCTGTGGTGAACCGAGAGCGAGAATTGGCCTCGCCTGGCACGCATGCGGACACGTCGGCCGCGTCGTTGCCGCGTAGGCGCACTAGCTAAGCTCACTCTGTCAGCCTCTGCTCTGCGAGTACTCCCATGCCACTACGTGGGCCAACCGCACTCACGCGTGGAGCGGACACAATGACACGGCCGCCGGAGGGTTGGGGCACACGGGGCCAAACTAGAGACGAGAGCCAAAGCCAACCCCGCCAGGACGTACGTACGCCGGCGACAGGCCACGCGCGCGCGCGCGAAGACGTCGAAGAGACACGTACCTAGGGCCCGGCGCGAACCCCACCGGCAAGGCAAAGGCAATGGCGCGCATGGCAGCAGTGTCTCGCTAGTGTCACGGCGCGACGCGCGATCGACAAATGCCAGCCCGGCCGGCGCTACATATGCTGGGCTACTATACTGCCACCGCTAATAGTTTTACTCGTGAAGTGAGCAATATCGGCTCGACGCGTTCATTATAACATTCTGGCTTCCAAATAGGCGCTCCTTGCTTGCTTGCCGGCTCAGCATGGACGCGCCAGGCAGGCCAGACACTGAGACACATGCCGCTGGGCATGGGTCGTCGTGGACCGTGGCCGGGGGTTCCGGGAGTACTAGAATATAGCGCCCACTGGCCGCGGCCGCTGCCGCTGGCCGAGTCGTGCGCGAGCTTACGTGAGTGCAAGCGGGGAATTATTGTTAGCCACAAAAATGAGCACTACACGGTGACCTGAAGAGCAAGTCATCATGCGGCGCGCGCGGCCCCGCCGATCTACCAGACAGACGGATCCGTATGTGTCAGCCACTTGATCGGTCGATTCGATCTGACACGATCGATCCGTACCCTGAGCCCCACGATACCACGAACAAGCCTGTGGCTGTGGTCCAGATTCCTCGGCTTGGCCGGGCCCATCCATCCCGGCACCATCGATCATTCCATGGTTACCTGCTCCAATTGTGAACCTTTTTTTTTGTTCGCCCCCTGACAGTGATGGAATTAGGCAATAAAAGCGCCTTTACACTTTAGTTAGAGAATACTACAAGCCAGCAGGCTCGAGATTCCTAAAGAAAGGTTTGCTTGCCCACCAATGGCGATTCGCACGTTTCCGGTCGGAAGTCGTGACACACGTTGCCAAGAGCATCAGTGTGGCAGTGTCGATCAAGCTGGAACCGTACGTGCCTTTTTTTTCCTTACAGTTATTTACTTGTCACTGCGGGTGATCAGGAATAGGATTGGAGCTCGTCACTGTGCGTCCGGGGCCTATGCATCCAGCCATCCCACTGGCTTCGTCTGCTACTGCATCAATGGTGTGGATTGTGCACTACCAGCTTGGAAAGTTCCAGCAGCAGGACGATCATGTGACGACTGACCATCACGAAACATGATGGATCTGGCGATGATTTCCGTGTAGCTGCTAGCGAAGACGGAGGCCACAAGAGACGCACTCCTACTACAACGCTCGCACGCACGCACGTCCTTGTTGCTCCCATCCTTGTGCTCCCGTGACCTTCAACCACCCGTTTATTTTTTTTGTTCTCTTCTTCAGCGAAACTCACATCACGAATCACAGGAGTCAGGACCTGACGCACTGCACGTACTCTACGTCCCCTTGGTGGTGTTCGTTCCTGAACGCACGTACGTCCCCGGTGGCAAATCGGCAACAGCCACAGCCTTGCTATCGCCATAGCTAAGCCCCACAGGCCATGCCACACATTCGAGGGAAGAATAGGGATGGTCAATTCAGCCTCAGCACGTGCTTCCATCTCCACCTGTCGCGCTAGTGCCTCCAGCAGGGCACTAGGAAAAAACGATGAACAAAAAAAAGAAGAAGAAAGAAACACACGTACGTGCTTGGTGCCGCCGGATGCTTTGTTCGCATCCTCTCCACTTGCCTCTCGCTCGCACGCTCCCAACAAAATTAAACCGGCCGTCTTCTCCGATGCAATGAGTGGGAGGCTACGGCCATCGCCTAGTCCAGCACCACCATCCGGTGGCCGGCCGGTATCGGATGAACCAACGGCACGGCACGGCCGGTCGGAACCATGCATACACGCGCGTACGGTGTGTGTATACGGCGTGTCGTCCACGCGGAAAGTGACGTGCCTGTAGTCTGTAGAGATAATAAGCGCATGGATCGGAACACGGCGCGGCCGGTGCGCGAGAATGGCCTGCTCGGCGGCCGGCCGCTGGCAGCTAGCTAGCGCTAGCTGACACAAGTCCACGACAAGCGCCGGACGTGGCTCGGAATTGAAGCCGTCGCGCGCCGTGCCGTGCCGACGCTCTCCACTGCCCACCCGGATTCGTGCGGGGCCTCAGATGGAAAACAACGCATGGGGAGTAATGGATGCCTCACCCGGAAGCAGTTCCTCTTCAGTTGGGCCTCTACCATTGAGTCACTACCACACGGGCTCAATGGAGCTTAGACCCACATGACAGCGACTCAATGACGGAAGGACCAACTGCAGAGGGTTGTTTCGGCCTCCCCCCACCACACACACAAAAGACCTGTTCTTGTACTTGGCGCATTAGCTCCATTGGGATCGACCACTGTTCTTGTTTAATGCTGATGTAGTTGTTTGTTCAAAATCGGTTGGAGCCAGCCGGCAAGACCGCCGCTGGGGAGTACGTAGAACCGTGCGTGCACGTCGCGCTGTCGTACGTGAATACGTGATGCTGATGCACGCGTCTCCATCGGCAACGGTATCCCGTTGGGATTCATCAGGCCAATGCAATCCCCAACCCAAATGTCCCCCGAGTGGTTTCCGCATAGAAACTAGCTTCTCAATGGTTTCTTCAAAATAAATCTCTGTCTCGTCCTTTCCTCATCTCTCTTTTTTCTTTATATCCCCTTTATTTCTTTTCGAGTAGAGCTGGTTTTTTGTATGACCTGATTTCCTTCTCTCTTCTTTTAACTCATGATTATATCATCATTTTACTTATGTGCCGCTCTAATTAATATTATGAAAACCCATCATAGTCATGTCATTAGGTTAGGAATAGCCTCAGAGATCAAACGAAAGCCTAGGTTTCCTCGGATTCGTGCGCAGCAGCGCAGATTCTTACATTCAAACCGAGGTCAAGTTCATTTCAGTTTCAAATTTTTGTGAGAATTTGAATGTACACTTGAGAAGTATATATAAGTCGCCGACAGACATCTTGCCAAGAATTTTCACACTTTTTTGTTTTCTTTTGAGAGGCATTGGCTATAAAAAAAATTAAAGAAGTTTTCATACTGGGCTGCAAGTTGTTGCTTCCTGCTTGTTGGGCTTTACGTATCGCAAGCGTGTAGGCCCATGTGGTGGGTTGGACTGCAACGTCATGGGCTTACGGCGAAAGAACTGGTCGCCATAGACGACGAACTCTCCGGCGAGTCCCACCCCGCCGTCAGCGCGGCGACGCGCGGCGTGCGCCGGAGGCCTGCCGCCGTACCGGCGAGCGGCGTTCGGTGGGAGAATAAGATGGAGGGGTGGTGGGAGGCGTCGGAGTAGAGATTCCGATGCGTCATCAGGGCGTCTCGTGCCTCGCCGGCAGAGGTATGGCGCATTTGGATTTGGTTCACGGGGATACTAGCTAGCTACCCTGTCTTGGTGTTGGGACTTGTGGACGGCTTTCATAGGCATGTTTATTCCATTCTTGGAACTGAACTTCGGTTTGTTTGTAGCATTGTATTGTACAGGTTCAAATCTCAAGTCCTTTGTTCTGCACACTATGCGTAGCTTTTTATTGAGCCATTCTGAATTTCTAATACCGTTGAACACGACTGACATTGTGAGCTCAGTACCAGTAATTTACTCTTTAGACTCTTATTTCATAAAGCCTTACAGGTACTTCCAGCGATGAGCATATCTTCCAACCTTTTTGTTTCCATTTTTAGGATTTGGTGGAGATGGAGTGCTACAGATGGATGAGCAAAGGAGTTAACATAAAGTACGAGGTCAGGGGGAACCGAAAGGGGTACAAGGCTGGTGCCCTCAAGGAAGGATTGAAGCATGATTATGTCAAAGACTGCCAGTATATTGCCATGTTCGATGCTGACTTTCAGCCTGAGTCTGATTTTCTTCTCAGGACTATTCCATTCCTCGTGCACAACCCAGAGATAGCCCTCGTCCAGACTCGCTGGAAATTTGGTCAGTACAGATGCCATCTCTTGCTGTAAAATGTTTGTTCGATAACTATCAGAAATTATATTGCGATAAACTGTACTTGTTCTAAGCATCGCTAAGTCATGTGTGCAGTCAATTCTGATGAGTGTCTTCTAACAAGATTCCAAGAAATGTCGTTGGATTACCATTTCAAGTATGAGCAAGAGGCAGGGTCATCAGTGTACTCGTTCTTTGGCTTCAATGGTACGTCCTGTTCCTTCATATGCATAATTCTACTACCAAACTCGGAAAATTAAACAATCTGTTGACCGTTGGCCTCACAAGAGCAATGTTCATTTTTCAGGGACAGCTGGGGTCTGGAGGATTTCAGCGATCAATGATGCTGGGGGCTGGAAGGATCGGACAACAGTGGAGGATATGGACCTGGCTGTCCGTGCGATGCTGCAGGGGTGGAAATTCGTTTACGTTGGTGACATAAAAGTATGCCAGTTCTCCTTTTCATGTTTGTAAGAAATCTGAGAACGTAACGAGAAACAAACCTAACGTTCCACAATAATACTGCATATGTATGTGCGTAGGTCAAGAGTGAGCTACCTAGCACATTCAAGGCATACAGGTTTCAGCAGCACAGGTGGTCATGTGGACCTGCAAACCTGTTCAAGAAAATGATGGTAGAGATTTTAGAAAGCAAGGTTTGTGTTTCCTTCAGGACGCCACTACAAGGTACCTGAGCATTGGCTGACCAGCATAGCCTTTCTTCTTTCTCCTTGTGTAGAAAGTGTCATTGTGGAGCAAAATCCACCTATGGTACGATTTCTTCTTCGTTGGGAAGGTTGCTGCTCATACAGTGACGTTCATCTACTACTGCTTTGCAATCCCTGTGTCAGTTTTGTTCCCTGAGATTCAAATCCCGCTCTGGGGGGTTGTCTATATCCCAACAGTTATCACCCTCTTGAAGGCTCTTGGCACACCAAGGTAACAAGAATGCCAAGATTCAAGTTTTCGAATGACAATACAGTTGTCCCATTCGTATAATACCTGATGACCTGAACGGTTCACGCTGATACAGCTCATTTCACTTGGTGATCCTCTGGGTCCTGTTTGAGAATGTCATGTCGCTGCACCGGATTAAAGCTGCAGTAAGTGGTCTTCTAGACGCTGGAGGACGAGTCAATGAGTGGGTTGTCACCGAGAAGTTGGGCGACACCAACAAGAAACCTAGCATCAATGGATCAGATTCTGTAGAGGTGATAGATTTAAAGCTAACAAAAGCTGATGTGAAGCTAACAGAGTCCCTTGTACCGAAGCTCTCGAAGAGGCGGTCAAGATTTTGGGAAAGGTAAGTTTATATATTATGATTGAGTTTGTCTTGAAGCTAACATGCTATCATTCGTTCAAAATGGAAAAAGGTTTTAGTTTTTTTTCTCTAATTCAAACTTCTCTATCTTTGACCAGGTTTATAGAAAAATGCATTAACCTCTACAACATCAAATTAGTTTCATTCAGTCCACCATGAAATACATCTTGATAGCACATTTATTTGGTGTTACAGATGTCAGTATATTTTTTCTATCAATTTAGTCAAAGTTACAGAAGTTTTCTTTAATGCAAAAGACCAAAAGTAAGCATCTTACATTTTGGGATGGTGGGAGTAGATACTTTGAAAACAATAATATATATTTACTTATGAGAATGAGGATAGTGTTAATGGTATACTTTCTATCGCTTTCAAATTCTTATAAACAATCTCTATATCAGGTACCACTGCTCGGAACTTTTTGTTGGAACCTGTATAATTCTGTGTGGTTGCTATGACGTGTTTTACGCTAAGAAGGGATACTACATTTTCCTCTTCCTACAAGGCACAGCTTTCCTTGTTGTTGGCTTTGGGTATGTCGGCACACTACCTCCTTCCACTACATAAGCTGTCTTGGACGAAACTGATATAACTGCTTACAAAAGTTGAGTGCAAGTAAAGTCCCTGTCTCATGCACATGTCGGCTTCAGAATACAATGGTAATTGAGCATTTTCGCCACCAGTCTTGGCCAGATATGATCCAACCATTCTATTACTGCCACGAAGATCATAAATACCATTGACTTTCTTCCTATTAGTCTTGGTCAGATTTGATCCAACCATTCTTTACTGCCAAGAAGGCTATTCAGATAGTATTGTCATCCTTCAGTTCCCTCGGAACTCCGGTCTTGTTCAGATCTGATTCAACCATTCTTTACTGCAAAGAAGGCCATTCAGATAGTGTGATCATTCTAAATTTATAAAAACAGTCATGCCTGAAGTACCATGACAAAATAAACATGATTGGAGTACCAGCATTTGGTTCAGATCCAGTAGAGATGCATTTCACAGTTGGAAGAATGGCAGCAGTTGTAAATGTATTAGCATTAGCTGGTTTTTTGTGGCAATTTTGTGATATATAGCTTTGTCAGAGTTCAGATTCATAAGCGAAGATTGTTGGCTTCCTTAGTTTATAATCAGTGTAGGCTTAAAACCTGTAAATGTACATCGTTTCTTAACACATAATAATTCTGTCGAATCCTGGCAGATCTCCAAATGGATTATAAACGTAGCTTGTAAATTCTGTTCTGTGAGAAGCAAAAGTTGCCTTCTAAGCAGCATGTCTCATCAATCATTTTACCTGATGTGTCACATGGACTACCGAATACATTTACTATCGAGTAGCAGCCATTTCGTCATACTGATTTTTGGGATTTATGAATTAAGCCATTTCTTCATACTGATTTTTGGGATTTATGAATTAGCATCTCGATCTACTCTAGCCCAAAGGGGCAGAATAAACATGTGTGCAATATGCAATTAACCCCTCCAACTAGAGAGAAAGTACAAGTATACGCAGGTACATATATATCTAACACTGATCACAATCACCCATTGCGTTGTTTGTGTTTTTTTCCTACTCGTGTAGGAGGGGGAGGGGGTGCGCATAGGCAAGTTCAGTATTGGATTGACAAGGCTGTCAGCCGAGAACACTCCGGCCAAGGCAAGCAGCGAGAGAAAACTCGATGAACACAAACGGGAGAGAGTGGATTTGGTGTTGTGCAACTGCAACAGCTTTTCTGATGTGTATTCATTGAAATATAAAGACGCGATACAACACACACGATCTCCTACAGACTCGCGCCATCCCACGAGCGAGAAACGGGCATGCATCAGGCCGTTACAAACTGCTCGGGCATGCATCCACGAGCTGACTTATTCTAGCTAACAATACGCTAACAATACTGGACACAAGTTTACTAAAGATAGCTAACATTTCACCCTCTAAACCTTGTTTTCCTTACCAACATTGACGACTCCCAGCTGGTCACGAAGTTCGCAGAACCTCTCACGTCCCAGTCGCTTCGTCAGTATGTCAGCGAGCTGCTTCTCAGTTCGGACATGTTCAACATCCATCTTCCCATTCTCAATGCAGCAACGAATATAATGGTCTCGAGTCTCTATGTGCTTGCTGCGTTCATGAAAAACAGGATTCTTACTAAGTGCAATTGCCGGTTGGCTATCCATCTTCAAAAGGAAAGGCTTGCATTTCTCAAGCTTCAACTCTGACAGAAGTCTTGCCAGCCAAATGCCTTGATAGGTCGTTGTTGTTGCTGCAATATACTCTGCTTCATAGGATGAAAGAGCAACAACTTTTTGTTTCTGAGATTGCCAACTCACAAGGCAGGAACCGAGATAGAACAATGCTCCGATAGTGCTTCGACGAGTATCAATGTCTCCAGCCATATCAGCATCACTGTACCCAATCAGAACTGCACCACCCCCCCAACCTTGGATAACAGCAACCAAAGTGGAGTGTCCCAACAATATAGCGAAGAATGCTCTTCACAGCTGCTAGATGCTTAGTAGTAGGACTCTCCATAAACCGTCTCGCATAGCCAACAGCATATGAGATATCAGGCCGGGTATGCACAAGGTATCTGAGGCAGCCAACAATACCTCGATAGTGTTGCACTGATAAGCGATGATGAGCTTTTCTTGCTTAGCTTCAGTCTGTGCTCCATTGGAGTGTGACTTGGGTTGCAGTCAGTCATACCCACTCGATCAAGAATCTTCTGAGCATAAGCTGCTTGAGTGATGGAGATCCCATCCTTTGTTTGAGCCACTTCAAGACCCAGATAGTAACTAAGAAGACCAAGGTCACTCATCTGAAATTTCGCCTTCATCTCCAGCTTGAACTGGGCAATCTCACTGTTGTTGTTGCTGCTGATGACAAGATCATCTACTAGGCTCCCACCAACAGCCTATGTGTACCATTCCCACGAGCATACACTGAATGATCTGAATCACAGCGCTTGAACTTGAGAGCCACCAAGGTCTGACCCAACCCCAAATTAAAGTCGTCAACACTGGTTTTGGGTAGAAAAACGCTCTCCAACAGAGCAGGCAAACCATTGACCCATTTTGGGCCGTGCCTAACAAATGACGCAGACATGCATCCTCCCTCTATCCTTTAGCGTCTCCACCCAGGCGCTCGAGCTGCTTCGCCGCTTGCCTCCACCTTGCCGCTCGCCTCCGCCTTGCCTTGCCTACAGAGGTCAACGCCAGGGAACGGCGACGGCGGAGGAGTCCGATTCGACGTGGCACGAGGGAGGGAGGCACGACACAGGGAAGGGGACTGTAGGAGCAGAGGCACAGGTGAGGTTGGAGTTGGGGCCTCCCTTGGAGCCACAGGGTGCCCGGGCCTATCCTCTGCCGCTTCGACGCCCTCTTCTCCGCCCTCATCAACAAGGGCGGCGCCGGCGACCCGCACGGCCTCAGCTACGTCGCCGCCAAGAAGATGGGCCGCAAGACGCGCAAGATGCAGTGCCTCGCCGCCTTCATCGCTCCCCTCTGCCAGAAGCTCGGCGTCCTCGCCGAGCTCGAGTAGGAGCTGCCCCTACACCGTCGTGACACCTGTGTCGGGAACAAGAAGCGCGCCACAGCGGCGAGCGGAGGGGAGTGCTCGCGCCACCTCCCGTGGCAAAGGCAGGAGGTTGAGCACCTCCGTGCGGCCTCGCTCTAAAACTGCACCTTCGTCGGAGGGAGGGAGGTCGCTCTTCACCACAGTCGCTAGAATCACAGAGGATGCTGCGTGCGAGGTCCGGCAAGGAGGAAGCAGATTTTGCCTTGTCTGTTGGAGGTATAGATGGCCAAATGGGCCGCCCAGCCCGGCACTAGCCCGACTTGGCCCGGCCCGATGTGGCCCAGCCCGACAAGGCACGACAGCCCATCGTGCCGGGCCACTTGGGCCATCGGGCCAAACTTGCCGGCCCACGCACGGCACTAAGGCCTGTTTATAGTGCTGGGCCGGCCCAATGGCCCGATCAGCCCATCGTGCCTTTTCAACCCAAAGGCCCATGAAAAGAGAAGAGGGAGGAAATCTGCACTTTTTGAAGAGTTGAGGGGGGAGATTCACGTCGCCAAAGAGATGAGGGGGGAGATTTGCATCTTTGAAGAGGAGAAGGGGGAGATTTGTGATGGGCCGCTAGCAATTTTATCGGGCCACATCAGGCCAGCCAATTTCGTGCCGTGCTGGGCCAACACGCTGGGCCGAGGAGGCAGCCCAGGCCCGGCCCAACATACGGGCCGTGCCGGCCCGGGCCCAAAGCCTCCGTGCCGTGCTGGGCTTGGACCGGGTCAAAATCCCGTGCTGTGGGCCGGCCCATGGGCCTCGGGCCATATGGCCATCTATAGTTGGAGGGGGAATGTTATGGATATCTTACTCATTTATTGTGCAGCACCCAATCCAGGCTTTTGGGTCTCCATTTTGCCTTCCATTGTTGGAGATAGTCCAACCATGACTATTTCATAGTCTTAGTAATAGCAATAAGATTCGTCTCCTTAACCATGGTTTTTTACTTTCGCTAGTGAGGCCACTATTCCTACCACTAGCTCACTTGATGACAGCTCGGATATTGCACCTTGTTCTAGAAACCATCCAGCTGGTGTCTCTATTGCGATTACTCCTTCCTCGATGGATGTCAAGCACCCACGACCTGCACATGTGGGTGTGGTTATGTACCCATCAAGCTCTTCTACCCCGGGCAAGCTTGGTCTTGTGCCTCCGTTTGGATCGTCGACGACTGTTGTGCCTGCTGCTCTCCCTGTAGAGTCAGCTGTAGCGTCTGCTACTGTGCCTGCACTCATGCAACACCTGCATCGCCTACTACAACACGCCAGCACCACATGCTGCCGCACCTCCTACTAAGGCACCGCCTACTGCACTTCGATAGTTCAGCAACGTCTATGTTCGTCAACCTCCATCAGCCGATGGCTCCGGACGGGTGTCTGAACATCCTATACACAGCCCCATACCCGCATGTCGCTTTGGTCCTTCTGTTGAAGTTTAGCTGCTGCTACTCTTCAATCACCTTCGACCGTGTCATCCCTGTCTTGCAAACCACCCATTTAGGTCCCCAAACTCAGGGGTGGGCATTCGGTTCAAACTGACAATTCGGTTCGGTTTTTCGGTTGTTTATTAGTTCGGTTTTCCAGGTTTTAGAAACTGATCGGTAGACTAGAAAATAAAAAACCGATGAGTTCGGAATCGGTTTTTCGGTAATACCGAACTTTCTCTGCATCCCCTTCCCCTTGCTGTTGCTTCTTCTACTCCTCCTTGTCTACCTCAAGAATGGAAAACATGGGGATTGTTTGCTTCCAAAAAAAATATAGGGATTCACATATCAACAACCGCAAGAATGGAGATAGCCAAGTGTCAAAGCCACATAGGTATTGAACATACGTGGGAGGATTCCTCTGTTGTAGGCTTGTACACTTTTACTGGTCGAAGAGGTGAAAGTGCATTTGGCCCCCTATGTGGGTTTTGGTGTTGATGACATAAGCAATTAAGAAACTAATGAGATTATTTGAGATGTTGAAAGATTTACAAGAGATACATTTTGGAGAAAGAAAGTCTCTCTTTAAAAGGATGGAAGGTGAAAATGCTTTGTTGAAGATCTTTTATCATTTTCCATTTTAAAATTGAGTATAGGAAAATCCGTACTATTAAGAGGGATGTGGAGAATTACTTGGAGATGCCCAAAAGTGCTTAGTAGAGATGCTAAAAACCTATGAGAGACACAAAGGCTAACACACTTGCACTTATCCTGAAAATTCGCTGTCTGTCGAAAGTTCCTAAGCTCATCGAAAGTTTCGACAGGCACCTTCGGAAGTTTGGGAATACTTCCGCCAGGGTCGCTCAGCCTTTTCCTAACTTGAATTAAATTTATTATTCGGAAGTTCCGGCAGGCACCTTGACAGCACATAGCGGCTAGTTTTTGGAGGAGCGGGTAGAAATACCCCCTCACCCCTCCTTCACTTGCTGCAGACCCCATTCGCACTGCACACTTCCTCAAGCTATCTCCCTTCTTCCCAAACCCTCTCTTGATCCATTCCTTCACTCTCTTTGAGCTAGGGCTTGGGATAAAGGAAGATTGAGTTGAGAGCCTTGAGATTTGAGTTGGGGAAAGCAAACCTTTGGTCTCTTGAGTACTTGAAGCATCTCCGGTAATTGATTGTCGTTTGTTACTCTTGGAGCTTGCTCCTAGACGGTTTGGCGTCACCCGTGGAGTGCTCAACAGATTGTGAGCACCCCGGGAAGTTTGTATTGCCCATTTCTTCGTGGAAAATCAAGTAAGTGACTCAAACCTCCTTTGTGGTTGATTTGAGGGAGGAAAAGGTTAGTTGACAACCTTGCTCTTTGTGATCTCATCAACGGAGACGTAGCTTCCTTTGTGGGAGTATACTTCGGGGACAAATACTTCTGTCTTGTCCATTTACTTATTTGTTCTTGTTGTTCATAGATGTTCATGTTGTTCATCTAGACCTATTATTTGACCCGATCTATCTCTACAGGTAGTTCCTTCTACAAAGTTGATATTGTATCATCTCCTGGCATCATTGCGCAACTTTTGATTCATACAGAATTTTTTATCTTGTTTTAGATTTTGAATTTCGTGAAGAACAATACAATTATCGGAAGTTCCATAGAGATTTAGAAGTTCCGTACCTTCGGAACTTCCTAAGAACTTCGGAAGTTCCGAAAAACTTTATCGTTGCTCAGTATTTTTTAGAAAATTTGAAGAAACGCCTATTCACCCCTCTAGGCATCACAACGCTGCTTTCAAGAGGGTACCTTGTATCGCCACCCTCCGGCTCACCGCAGATCAGACCGTTGGCCGCCTGCTCACTGCAGACCCTGCTAGCTTCTGGCCTGCTGCGTGCGCGCGCTTGCTAGCTTTTGGTCTGCTGCACCGTGAGCCGCGAGCCGCCATGCCAGTGTGCCACCGTGAACTGCCGCCGCCACCGAGTGGTGCGGACCTGCTGGCTGTCGCCGCCGCTCTGGGTGAGACCGAGGGGTGAGGATTAGGTTTGGCTTGTGGAGGGGTCATGGGTCGCCGGGTGGGTGGACATGGCCCCTGTCATTTTGGGCCGAGCAGGAGCAAGTTACATGGGCCAAAATACGAGATGGTTGGGGGTGCAGGTGCTGGTTCAGAAAACTTCGGTGTTTTGGTATTTCGGTTCGGTATAGCCCAAAAACCGAAGCGAACACCAAATTTTGTAGAGTTGGGAACCGAAGCCGAACCGAAAAAACTAAAGAACCGACAATTCGGCTCGGTTCGGTTTCGGTATGTTTTTCGGTTTTGGGATTTTTTCCCACCCCTACCCGAACTTGTTCACTTGTGTCACCCCAGTCCTTAAACTTAGTTTGTAGTATCATTTGAGTCAAAACAGAACGACCTAAGAAGATCACATGAAAAAAGAATTGATAGTTTTTTCATATGAACTCGAATAAAGACAAAATTTATATCAAAATTATAGATCTCAATGTGATCTACAAGTTTGTTGTTGAATTTTTTTTTGAATTTAAAATGTTAAGGGTCTCAAAATATTATTATATGTTTAAAGATTTTTGAAATTTAAAAATAAAAAAATAAATTTTAGGATAAGAATGACTTTAAATGAAAAATAATTTAACTACAAAATTGCAGATCATGTCGAGGGCCATAATTTTGATATAGATGTTTTCTTCATTCGAGTCCATATGAAAAAAATTATAAATAATTCTTCGATGTGAAGTTTTCAGATTATCCTATTTATGGACTGCGATGACACAAATGAACAAGTTTGCGGAGCTAAATGGGTGATTCACAAGTTTAGGGACCGGGATGACACAACCAAACAAATTTGAAGACATGACACAACGATACAAGTTTAGAGACCGATGACGTGCTTTACTCAGAAAATCCTGCATGCAAGTTATTAGTAATATATGGGAGTTCGTGTTTGCTTGATGTCGAACCTATGTACGTGTACATCACAAACTGAATCTGTAGTTGTTACACCAGCAGACCCAGTGACCCACTTGTCCATTGTCTAGAAGCTTGTCAACAAAAGCTGAATACATACATGCATGGAGAGGCGGAGCTACCCATACAACACGGTGGGGCAGCTGCCCCAGCTACCGCCAGAGTAGAGAACCCCTCCGACCCCCATCTTTACATGGAGTTGTAGCCGGCGGCGGCTGTTCTGTTCGTCAGCCAGGCACCGAAGCAAACTGGTGAGAGGAAGAAGAAGGGTTAGAAGGCCATCTTGGGCTGGACTGCTAGTGGCGCTAGGTTTTACTGGCAGTCCATAAAATTGCTTGGCCCATGTACCACTTCAACACGCGTGAATGAGTTGACTGGAGTTCTAGACGAGTGCCCAAATGCCCAATTGGCCGGTTTGCCTCTTTTTTTAGGGGAAATTGACTGGTTTGCGTGTGCGGGTGTTTGACAAAAGGACGTTTGTGACACTGACAAGAGGTAAAAAAAAAATGAAATCAAGATTTGTCTTGTTTAGTTTGAAAGCATTAATTCATTAGTATTTTGTGTAAATTTGAAGAGTTTTGTTTCTTCATCAAATTTAGTAGCTCGATAGTTCTTTAGTAGTACTATAGTAGAGTATTGAGTTGTGTTAATGAAATGATTATTTTCTATTTAGATGTATTGTCTTAAAGATTTTTAGGCCATGTTTAGTTGTGCAATTTATACAAAAAAATTTCACACTGACAATAGTGCCCTCTCTCACATTTATCTTTTTTTTTTTAGTGTTGTTTTCACACAACTTAGACCAAATAAACAGACCTCTATTAAATTGTTTTTTTATCTCACAGTCCGCCCCACCTATAATTTTAGGCTGGCTCCGCCACTCATGGAGATGCAATATTGGCCCCTAGCTTGACCGTGCAGATAACCACGTGTGCAGTGTTTTGGATCAGGCCCTAGAGATAAGCATGGGCCGAGGGTGCAAGCACCCAGCAGGCCTCGCTGCCTCTGCCTATCGGGTTTCTAAAAACCTGGTGCCGTTTGCTGCTCTCCCCGCAATTCCCGTCCCCGCTCATGCCCTCCCGTTCGGCCACGTCGACTAGGCGAGAACCCGCGAACGCCCAGGCGCCCAGCGCGCTATAGCGCAGCATGGGCAGCCTTCAATTGCTCCATAGACCTTGTCCACGGTGGCCTAGACGTAGAACATCTTTGTCTGCTCCTAACTGCAGCATGGACTGGGCGTATACGAATGCAAATAAGCCCTCTGCATGCACAATGGTGGTCCCACATCATCCCTTCCCCATTCTCATCCACTCGCGTCTCTCTCGCACGCGCGTGGTTACAACCTTCCAGGTGAGCGACCGCTCCGTCGTTCGCCGGTACCGTTGATAGGACGTCGAAGATGCGTATAGAGTGGGGATAGATAGGCGTACCTAATAAAATCTAAAAATTATTTATTCACAAGTTGTCAGTGAAAACGGATCTTCCAAGTACCTATAGAAAGATCCAATAATCGGATGTTCCGAGACTTACTGGGAAGTTCCGATGTGAAAATAACCTTTGCTCGAGATTCAAAATCTAACAAGTTATTCGCAATTCCACTTGAATAGAAAGGTCACAGAGGTACACTAAAAGTTATATATTATGATCAAATATAGCGGAAACCTCTATGGAGATAGATCGGGCAATATAAGCAAATATGAGAATATGTGAACCAAAGTAAAGTAAGCAACACAAAGAGACACGAGATTTGTTCCCGGAGTTCACTCCCAAGGGAGCTACGTCTCCGTTGAGACACCCACAAACGGTAGAGTCTCTTTCAACTCGTTTCCTCCCTCAATCAACTACAAAGATCAAGATTGAGTCACTTACTAGATGGTTCCACACAAGGAACGGGTGATACAATCCTCCAAGGCGCTCCCACAAGCTAGGTGCTGCACTTGGCGACCTCTAACCGTCTAGGAGCAAGATCCAAGAGTAAAAAAACGCGAATCACAAGCCAAGGATGCTTCAAGTGTTTCTTGAGATGAACAAGTGCTTCTCCTCACTCAAAGTCAACACCCAATCCTCAAATCTCTTCTCTCAACCAATGCCCAGATGAATCTTGGCTAGGGCAAGGTTTGGAGGGGAGTGGAGTGAAGGAGAGAGAGCTCAAGATGTGTTTTCTGTTCTGTTTTGCGAGAGAGGAGTGAAGGCGTAAGAGAGGGGTATTTATACCCATCCCCAAAATCTAACCGTTATGTTCTGAATCGGGCAAACCGGAACTTCCGAGTACTACTCGGATCTTCCGGATAGGCTTAGGTTAGCTGTGAAAAACCTAAGTATACCGCCAAAGCGGAACTTCCGATTTTGCCAAATTTTACTCAGTACCATTTTGGATCTTCCGATTCACAAAATCGGATCTTCCGGTTTTGCATTTTTCTACTCAGTACCATTTTGGATCTTCCGATGTAGAAATTCGGATCTTCCGGTTTTCCTAAAAAACTGAGTTTTGCCCGTTTTGTTCTCTCAAGGTTAGTTTTCATCTCAATATAGCACTTTGACATCCTTGATTCATCAAACACGTCCCCCTTGATAGTACGGTGTTTCCTATACTCAAATTCAAAGAATAAATTCAATTTAAATCCTCCATATGAGCTTCACACCATATAATTTGAATTGGGGACCTCCTTTGCATATATTCTTTTTCTTATTTCATTTAACACCTGCACATATCTTAATAAAAGTACAAAACCTCCAAATTGTGGTTGTTATCACCACCAAAACCACTAGGGGGCCAAATGCATTTTCAATCTCCCCCTTTTTGATGATTGATGACAACACAATTTGGCCAAATGCACTTTCAACTGTAGGGGGAGTTGAAACCCTGTCATCGAGACGTCTCCTGCCTTTACCTCTTTCGTAGATCCGCAATGGAGGCACCACGGCTGGGACACGGCGGGTTGCAACGACAGACGAGGCTGCCGTTACGACAAACGACAAGTTGCATCGTGCAGAATGGAGACGGCGAGCCATGGCCTTGGCGGTGAGTGTTAGAATATTTTGGGCCCGACCCATTATTCTATTTGATTTAAAAGGATTATTGAGCCTGAGCCTGAGCCTGACTTGTGTGCGGGAGGGGAATCTCTTTTGCTGGTCATGGCATTTGATGATGCGGTAATTGGGCATTCCCGATTCTCTCCCGTCCAGGTTCACCCTCCTGTCTCCCTCCGCTGGGTTACTTAACCAGACCCCCTCCTCCTCCGAGATCCAGATCTGAGACTACTCTTCCTCTGCTGCTATTCCGCTTCCCCATCGCCGGTGCTGCGCGCACATCACCGGCGAGAGTAGGTGCCTCCGACACCGCCTGAGCCTGGGCCTGACTTGTGTGCATGGGGGATCTCTTTTGCTGGTTATGACAATTGATGATGCGGTAATTGGGCCTTCCCGATTCTCTCCCATCTAGGTCCATCCTCCCGTCTCCCTCCACTGGGTTACTTAAACGGACCCCCTTCTCCTGTGAGATCCAGATTCAAGACTACTCCTCCTCTACTGCTACTCCGATTCCCTATCGCCGGTGCTGCGTGCACATCACCGGCGAGAGCAGGTGCCTCCGACACCGTTGCCTCTTCGAGATTCTTCTTGGGATACCAGGGCAATTAGGTTTATGGGGAGCTTCTTCCCATGACTGCTCGTCCAGAACAGTTGTGTCTTCACCGGCGTACGGTTCATCGTCCTAGACACTCTGTCGCCGTCTAATGACTACATTGCGCCGCATCTTCTCCCAGTACGATTTTGGCATACGGACTGCATTGCATCAACGGATCTTTCTGCGTCAAATCTGTACGACTCCTTCGAGCTAGGCCAGTCGAAAGATATCATGAGTTCAGACTTTGGTATTCCTCCAGCTGGTAACGGCGCAACCAATGCCTCCGGCAAAGGTCCCGCTCACGGTACATTTCGATGTCCGAACTGCTATCCTTATTTTTATTTGCGTTCTTATTTAAATCCATTTTAAATCTGAACACATGCACCTGACTTGTATCACTCACTATAGTCATGTAAATATTTGTGAATTTTATTATAATATTTGGAATTAAAATATGGCCTATCTCACGTAATTATCCAACAATCCAGAAACCTGATTTTAGTGATAATTATATTGATAGGTTTTTGGTTGCTCAATTTGCTTCATCCATTAAACCAAACATCATTGACAGTACAAACTCCAATAGTTGGCATGAACGGACGATATTGTGGTTGACCACCATGGGCATCATGGATGTGGCGGAAGGGAGGCCTGAAGAATGCACTTCCGAGCAGGGAAGTGCGTTCGAGGCTAAAGACAGGATCTTTCGCGGATGCGTCCTTGGTGTTATTGCCCCACATCTCATAAACCCCTTTCTTAAGAAGAAGACTGGGAAAGAGATGTGTGATGCTCTTGAAGCTCAGTACGGTGTTTCTGATGCTGGCAGTGAGCTGTATCTCATTCAGCAGTTCCTTGACTACAGGATGGTGGAAGACCGTCCTGTAGTGGAACAAGCCAATGAGTTACATGTGCTGGCAAAAGATCTCGGCTGCTGCAACAAAGAGAATCCTTGCGTGCTGCCTGAAAAGTTTGTGGCCTAAGGTATCATCTCTAAGCTGCCACCTTCTTGGAGGGACTTTGCTACTTCTCTGAAGCACAGGAGGCAGGAGTTCACGATAGATGGACTCATTGGCACTCTTAATGTGGAGTAAAAGGCAAGAGCAAATGACACATGTGGCAAGGGACTTGTTGTTGCAAGCACAAACTTTGTTCAGAAGAACATTAATGCTCGCAACAACAACAAAGGCAAGGGCAAGAAACCACCACAACCACAGAATCCTAGGAAGGCTACGCAAACCACCGGTTTCAAGAAGAAGGGAGTCTGCTATGTGTGCGGGAGTGAGGAGCACTTTGCTAGAAAGTGTCCTCAGCACAAAGGAGCCAAGTCTGCCAACATGGTCATTAGCGAGCCTGGAGGAACATCGGGGTACGGTAATTATTTACCTACCGTTCTTTCAGTTATGTGTTCAGCCGAGTGGTGGGTAGATACTGGTGCTCATATTCATGTATGTGCTGACATTTCCTTGTTTTCTTCCTACTAGGTTAGGGGGACTGCCTCCTTGTTGATGGGGAATGGAACTCATGCGCTTGTACTTGGTGTTGGTACGGTCAATCTGAAGTTTACTTCGAGAACGATCGTGCAGCTGAAGAACGTGCAGCATGTCCCTACCATCAAGAACAATCTACTCAGTGGCTCTCTACTATGTAGAGATGATTTTAAATTAGTCTTCGAGTCAAATAAATGTACTGTGTCAAAGTTTGGAACCTTTATTGGTAAATGTTATGATAGCGGAGGTGTGTTCCGCTTTTCTCTTGTTGATGGGTATAATAAAGTATTGAACAATATTGTTAACGTTGATGACTCTAATGTTTGGCATTTGAGGCTTTGTCACGTTAATTTTGGTTGTATGTCATGACTTGCAAATTTGAGCTTAATTCCAAAGTTTACCTTTGCCAAGAATTTTAAGTGTCTTGCATGTGTTGGATCAAAACAAACTCGCAAGCCTCATATGGTTGCTGAGGCGAGGGACTTGCCACCTCTAGAATTAATCCATTCTGATCTTTGTGAGACGAATGGGGTGTTGATAAAAGGTGGCAAGAAATATTTCATGACACTTATCGATGACAACACTAGATACTGTTACATTTACTTGTTGGAAACTAAAGATGACATGGTCGAACAAGTTTACATCCACCAACAACATTGCTTGGGCAATTACGTGTATCATGGTTCACTACTTGCTTACATTTTCCACACCTCCCTAAACTTTTACCCTTACTTGCACTTCCATCCTTCTCCTCGCTCTTCTTAATTCTTCTGCTTCTCCCTTTCGACTTGATATTATTTGATAGATGTTTATTGACTTCAATTGGAATTTTACTACCAAGGAAAGTTACAACCTAATCTTGTTTATTAACTCCCGTAGCTGGCGTCATGTTTTGGAGAGGTTTTTCAAGGTTGGATAAACTCGAGTTTAAAAAGTCAATCCCTTGTTCAGGGCTCTGTGCCATTTGGATAAGATCTTCAAAACTTTTTGCGTGAATCTGAAATCTTTACGCATTGCCCCCTCCATAGGATCTTTAGGCTTTTGATCTAGTAGGATACTTTGATCATCAAAGAATACATCCGTGTAATACATAAAATTAAAGATAAGTTGGGGTGTCGGTGAACGGAGAAGGAAACAAAACAGTCATACAAAAAAAACAAGGACTATACACCTTTTACATCTTTTATCCCATCCCTTCATAATATAAATCGATGGTATCTCAATTATCTTCTCAGCTCTAAGAACTTGTATGATATGACGACAGGGGATGCAACAGGGCTCATATAATTTACAGGAACACCTACCAAACATGTTTGACTTGTTCATCTCAACCACTCTCTATTTTCTAGATAGGCTGCTGATGGTAACGGATTTTATATCTTCACTTTCTGTAAAACCTTGAATAATGCAACAGTCTCTTGAAACTACGATTTGTTCCTGAATTTATATCACCCTGCATTGCTTTTCCATGGCCCACCGTGTCATCAATTTAGGATTGTTGTGAAGACTAGCATTGTCGGATTTCAACTCCTCTTGGCGTCGGCTCTCCAAAGATCTGGCAAATCATAGACAAAACTCGACAAAGGACTATTTTATTTGAATGAAATGGTTAAAAAAAGAATTTGCACTCTCCGATCGTGATGTAGTTTCAAGGATTCCTGCAAGAGGTATGTCCATAAAGTATACCAGAATCCATGATTCACAAATGGCAAACCTTGTGTAAAACCAATCATTTCCTATGAGGCCAAAATCTGCTATGATAGAGTTCCATTGTGGCTCAAAATCATCTGAGTTCTCAGAGCCCCAACCACACTTGTTTAGTCTATCCCAAAAACTATCATCCTCTCTTATAGAGGGGCTGACCTTCTCAGGAACCTTTTCCATTTTATACCACATGCAGAGTCTATGAGCTATATCTGGTAGAATCTAAGCAATAACAACCTTCTTGTTCACATCTTATCTGTTATGATTAGATGAGGTGCTAGCCCACCCATAGCCTTAAGAAAGGTCTCAAACAACTACATATGACTCGACCTTTCCATTTGATAAGAATGTTGCCCCAAGGAAAACACTTTGCAAGTGATCATTGACTCCAGTAAATGGCACAAATGTCATGTTATACTGGTTAGTGATATATGTTGAATCTACCGAATCACATCACCAAAAACACTATACTTTTTCCACCATAAAGCAACTGCCCAAAATACCCGAACAAATTGTCTTGGTTCATCCACCATGAAGTCATAAAAGAAGGCAGGATGTACTTCCTTTTTTCGCTCAAGATGTGCCACAAACATTTGTGCATTTGCATCCCTGATTTTGGATCTGAGGTCACTATAATAATTTTGCAAATTCCTCTTTGTGCACCCAACATTCTCAAATCCACCGTCACTGACATGGAGAAGTCGATATGCTTGTGAGGTGCCAATACTAGCCTTATGGCAATTAAACAAAACACTCTTTGTCCTCTCGGTAACATTACGGTTTGATCTTAGCAAATGTCTTTTATCTTGTGACACAAAACCATGACGGTGCTCCGCAACCATTGAAGTTATTCAATACTTCTTGTCACTGTCAAGGTTGACAACAATGTGCCTCACAACCACATCTGGTTTCCATCACATTTGATGACTTTCTTTTTTTCTTGGAACCCTCAGTAACATTGGTGACGCTATCATCTCCGTAACCTTCCCTTGAACACATATATCGCTTGGATAATATTTTCTCATTTTGCTTCTTGTGTTGACCAACACGAACAGAGAAACCAGCCTCATGTGCATACGATTTGTAAAATTGTTCCACATCTTTGAGTGTATCAAAGATCATTCCAACCATAGGTTTAGACTGTTCGATGCAACTTTTTCCAATACTTGGAGAAGATGGTGTGCTTCATTGATCAAGCTTAGCTCCAACACCGGCATCGCTGTCATCGATGGTGATGACAATGGCGGCGTCAACAATAAATGTGGTAGAAAATAACGACGAACAAAATCAACATGAAAACAGAATCAACAAGTGCCAACGAGTGCAGATTTCACAACAACATAAAGGTATACCGCCATCCACGGAGAGTTTGTCCATGCAGGCATTAGAGCCGGGGACCTCCTTCATGCACACTACGTTGTGGAATTGTCCTCCATGCAGGCATTGGCGCTGGGGTCCTCCTTCATGCAGGTGTCATCACGGCGTCGACGTCCATGCATGCATCCAGGGCAACGTCGTCCATGTAACACCCTGAAATCCACCAACACCCCGGGATGCTACTAAAACACACCAATAACAGCTGAACTTAAATAAGTGGAAAATTCAGCACCATCTCCTCTGAATTAATAAGCAACGCGGAAGCAAAAACAATGGATATAAATCATATAAGTACACACTCGCATAATCAACATCCTAGATAATATGAGAATAAGAGTTTAACAACCACACTACGCTTTAAGCATAAGTCTCGAGTCTCCCAGTAACAAAACATTGACTTGAATTAAGATAAAATGGGTCTATAAAAGATGAGTTGTGACGTGCAACTAATCCCTCTTTTCCCTCCTAGCAATCATCAAGAACCTAGAATGAGTAAAGCAAGGGTGAGATAAAAATCTCAGCAAGTGAACTTGTTCTGACCAACTATTTAAACCACAAGTTCAATTAATCATCAGTTTAAAATACCAAGAAGTAAAGCATATACAATGTTGCATATAAGATCACTTAACCTCCAATATAACATATCATGTTATTCACTTCGATGCAAAAGAATGCATATGAATGCAATGCCATGACCACTTTTACATCGCACCCCTCCTCGGGCAACGCACGATGTGTAACAGTACAATTGCAACCATAGGATTGCAACAAACTTCAATGCGAATGAGATGCTATGCTCATGATATGCCTCATATGTCTCATAATGAGAAATAAAACCTTCACGACCTCAACTTCAATTATAACCACAACCTCAACTTCGGTTACAACCACAACCTCAACTTCAATTATAATGGAGATATGACAACAAACCTCGAGTGAGTAAATAAGAAACAATAACATAAATATCAAAGTTTAGGTGATAAAAATAGCAAGCCAAAACGGTAGCAAACCACCGCTACATTCACTTGCCTTCGATGAAGATCAAATGAAAGCGAGCTAATCACGATCAGAAGGTGTACCACCTGTTCATAATTATATTTCATCACCACTCAAACATTTATATACACATATAAAACAAATGCATCAATCAAAGCGTTCCTACGCCCGAACCCAACGTCCTCACATTAACACACACAATTCTAGTCAAAACAGCAGCACTGTTACTTATCTTTTTTGTACACATTAATTCTGACCACCAAAACTTATCATCTTCTACCAGATGAAATTTAACTTCAAATAATGCATCTTTGTAATTGTACGCAAAAATGGAAAACATCATTAACATAGGCTAATCTTCAGGTTAACTTTAGACTGAAAATCTGACAGCTGCTGCACAACATCCCCAATAAAACAGACATAACGAGAGCATAAAAATTCGTATGAAGGTGACCTTTAACAATCTGGAAACCGTATCAAATTTTTGATAACTTTCATGTGGATACAAAATTCTAATTATGTCGTTTAGGTTTCCTAATCTTCAAGGGAGCACAAACTGCACAGAATTACGAGACTGAAAAAGTGTCTGAATAAAACATCGATATCTCCCTGACCACAAATCTGATTGGGGAGATTCTTACGGCTATGGAACGGGCTTTAAATCTCCTACAACTCATATAAAGGGTTTTTATTTGTTTGAGGCCACGAAAATTGCGTAAAACAGCCTAAACCAAAAACTATACAGATTAACAACGTGCTGAGAACAGCGACGTGGGTAGAACCTAAACCCTAGCCCTCAATGGCGACGAACACAATTATACGCATGTGCAAAAACATCCAAAACCTTAGGAGAACCATGATTGGAGCAGGGGCATGGCTTACCTAGGGTTTCCGCTTCGAAAGACGGCAATGATCCCCTCCTCTTTTCTCTTCTCCTCTCCCTTCTCTTTCTCCTTCTCTTCTCTTCCCTTCTCCCTTCTCCTTCTATTCAGATCAGCACGACACAGGGGGAGGCAGGGAAATCACGGAGGGAGGGAAAGAGTCACGGAGGGAGGGAGTCACGCAGGGGCTGGGGCGACGCACGGGAGAAAGTCACGGAGATAGAATGGGGGCGACGCAGGGGGAAAGATCACGGTAGACAGGGAGGTTTTTGGGCAGGGGATGGGTCGGCAAAACAAAAGGTCGGGTACTATAGCCCGATGCTACAGTAATCGGAGAACTGTACCCTCCAGATGTTGAATCTTGCAATGCTAATTACTCCACGATCCAAACTCCGATTGATGCAGTTGGGTAGTCAAATGGAAAGTATTCGACGAGCTCTACGCATTTGTGGTCTCTGATTATCCGTATAAGCATCGGATCTAAAAGTCAACTTTTTGACCCTCTTTTATGTATCGTCAACTCCTTTAATTTTACGTTTTTCCTGATAAGATACGTAGTTTACCCTTTTGTAGATAGTGGGTGTTACAGTCCAGGAGCTCAGGGTCACAAACTTGACATCGATGGCTTTGTCCTCGGGGTCTCAACATTGACGTCCAGGGGCTCAGGGGGTTGGGCGCGTGTAGGACGGCGGCGTCGACCAGGTGAGGGAGAGACTGTCGTCCGTCGTGGTATCTGGCGTGGTGTCAGGATGTGAGGCGATGTCGTGGAAGGGCGGCATCGAGAGTCACGGAACTGCACGGGGGTCAGGAGACAGAACAGAACGGGACGGGAGACATCTCTGAAACAAAAGGGCCGGACGGAGGGGATTGATGGGAGGGGTTATTTGTGAAATTGTTCCACCTCTTACTACATTCATTGGATGGAGATCCTATGATCTAGGGGACAGTTTCTATAGTTTCCATGGGAACATGGTTTTCATATGATACACTCCCAAACAAAAGAGGAAAGAATTCGAAGAATTTGTTGGTATCTTGGTCCTTTCACTTGGTTCATTAATTATTCATTGGCATTAGTGTACATGTAAGCAGACGTTATCCGACTATAATAGTCTGCTTCTGCTCCGCTTCTGGTCCGACTTCGAACCATTGTCGACATATCCGAACAAATCTATCTCCGTGTAATATCCGCTTCGCTCTGCATTTGCCAAAAAATAGTGGATAAGGATATGGAAAAGCTATTATCCGCTCCGATCCGATCCGTGTTCATCCCTACATAGTGCAATCAGGTGTGTTTACGTCATTTCATCTTTACAATGACACTTGGCGTATATACGTCATTTCATCTCAAACCTCACATGTCGTACCCAACCTTTTACTAGGTTGATGAGAAAAGGTGTGTCATTCCGTTGGGACGAGCAATGCCAAAATGCGCTCGAAGCGTTAAAAGGTATTTTCTTAACCCTCATGTCTTAGTGGCTCTAGTGAAAGGACACCCTCTAATTCTTTATATTGCAGCGCAGCCTTCTTTAGCCGGTGCGCTTCTAGCACAACATAATGACAAAGGAAAAGAGGAGGCCTGCTATTATCTATGCCGCATCTTGGTTGGCGCTGAGCATAATTACTTTTCCATAGAGAAGTTGTGTTTGGCCCTCGTCTTTTCACTAAAGAAATTGCGACACTACATGTTGGCACATCCAATTCAGCTCGTAGCCTGAGCATACCCTGTAAGGTATGTGTTGAACCAACCAGCCTTAATGGGGTGGCTTGGTAAATGGGCTATAATTATGATGGAATTTGATATTACATATATCTCACAAAAAGCAGTAAAGGATCAAGTCTTGGCTGACCTTCTTGCAACACATATCGTACCTCATGACTCTCCACTGGTTCTTGATTTGCCAAATGAAGATGTGTTTGCCATCAACTTCGAGTCACCATGGGACTTTGATGCAGCATCTTGCACCGAGACTTATCCTGATGGAACATAAAAAAGACGGGTTGGGGCTAGACTAGTGTTCAGAAGCCAGAAGGAAAGACAATTTATCACTCTCTTTCCCTTCTTAAGGAGGAGTGTTCTAATAATGAAGCTGAATGTGAGGCCCTCATCTTTGCACTTTCTATGGACATATGAAATTTGCAAACATTTGGAGATTCTTAGCTTGTTGTTCGGAAAATCAACATATATGAGGCACGTAAACCTAAGCTAATACTATATTACATGGCAACTCATGTGCTCGTGGAAAAGTTTTGCAACATTCAAATTTCACCCCTCTTGGCAGGCAAAAAATGCCTCGGCCGATGCATTGGCTAAACTTGCAGTAGCGCTAGTGCTCCTGGATGGCAAGCCCCCTTAGATAAAAATTTAGGAAAGGTGGCTTCTCCCTACTGTCTTGGAGCTCGTCCTAGAAGAAAATGAAGTAGACCATGTCATGGTCATGACTGCTAATGAAGATGATTGGCGTCAACCATTCATTGATTGTTTCAACCATGACACTCTGTCTGATGATTTTGTTAAAAGGTATCGGCTGCAACAACGCCTTCCATCATATATTTACAAGGCCGCAACTTTATATTGAAGGTCCTTTGGCCAAGAAATTATGCTATGATGTGTCTCAAGAAAGGAGGCTGAACAAATATTACATGAAACACAATATGGAATGTGTAGTCGTCATCAAAGTGGGGCAAAGATGTGCCATAGCATCCGATTGGCAGGATACTATTAGCCTGGCATCATGGTCGATTGTCTTAAGAAGACAAAGTCTTGTCATAATTGCCAAACCCATGGTAAAATTCAAGCATCTGCCACCAGTTCCACTCCACCCTACAGTCCCCTCATAGCCATTTGACGCCTGGGGAATTTATGTTATTGTCTCCATCAAGCTAGCCTTGGCTAGGGGCATCATTACCCGCCATGACATACTACTTTTCCAAGTGGGTGGAAGTCATACCCTCGTGAGAGGTGAAGACTGATAATGTCATCAACTTTCTTGAACGACACATCAAATACTGTTTTGGAGTCCCACTCCGCATTACCTCTGGCAATTCTAAGAAAATGAAAAGGTTTATTACAAAATACAACAGCACATGGAATTACTCCACAGGATACCACTCGTAAGCCAATTGGCTTGAAGAAGCATTCAACAAGACCCTCGGTAAAATACTCAAAAAGACGGTCACAAAACATAGAAGAGATTGGCATGATCGTCTCTTTGAAGCCGTGTGGGAGAATCGGGTTACTGCTCGAACTCCAATGTAGGCCACGTCGTACTCCCTCGTTTATGGCACTTAAGCAGTACTGCCACTTGAAGTGCAACTCGCATCATTATGGGTAGCTATACACGATGTGCTCACCAATGATGAGCATATCCGGCTTCATTTCTAGGAGCTAGATGATTTGGAATAGACACGTCTTCACTTTGTTCAAAATTTGGAATTCTATCTCCTCAACATGGTGAGAGCTTATGATAAAATAGTCAAGCAACGAGTTTTCTGCAAGGGTCAACTTGTTCTTTTTCTTCGCCGCCCCATCGTTGTTACACACAAGATGAAAGGAAAATTTGAACCAAAGTGGGAAGGGCCCTTCATATCAATTGATAGACCATCAAAGTCTTCATCCAATGCCACCTATATATCAATGGCAGTTACTTGAAAAATATTTCACGTGACCGAGAGGTCAGGTGATTCCCATGCCCTTTTAGTTTTTTTCCTCCTTTCATGAGCATCTTTTCTCTACTCATAGAAAAGGTGTTCTAACATGAATGAACATCCATCTCCAAAACAAAATGGATTTTCCTATTCATATCATCAAGCTCAGTTCTTTAGTGGTTGTTGCCAGAAGTTTTGCCCCTAGACAAGGTATGACTCAACTGACCTAGCTTGCGGTAAGGTGATCTCAACACATAGGACATGGTTCGCACCAACAAAAGGATAAAGTGGGTAATTGAATTTTAATCTGCACTAACTGTAAAGGTCATGGGTTGAGCATGCCTTCTACGTTTGTACAAGGGAATACCAAGCCTCTAGAGGAACTATAGGAAAATAAGCATTAAAGGGCCACCTACTTGGAGAAAGCAGTGAAGAATATATTCTCAAATGGTAGAGCAAAGAGAGTGTTTTTATCATCTTGTCAAAAATTTCAAGAAAACATAGAGGGTATGGCCAAATATATCCTACAGCAAGGGCTTACAGAGAGGACATATTCTCTGAGAATATAGCAAAAATTGTTACTGAATCAGCAGCTGCAGTGCAATTGTTACAGAAAAATCACATGCTACTATGGTATATATGTGGTTTCAATCTATAAATGAAGTGTGACTACATAACCACTAATATTGTTGAGTCATTTAATTACTCGATTATAGACCATAAAGACTTGCATATTGCTGGCCTTGTTAGTAAGATCAGAGAAAAGATCATGATATTGTGGAGTAAGAAAACAAATATTGCAAATAGGCTAGCTGAACGCAGGATACTTCCAACCATTATGGTTCAGCTAAAGGCAAATAATAGAGGTTTGGGATACTTGAGAATTGCACCATTTTCTAATTGGAGTGCAGAGGTATGGGACAATAGCACCAGAGCTGAGAGGCATATTGTCAAGTACTCATACACCAGAGACATGTTCTTGTCTTGAACGGCAGCACGCTGGTAAGTCATGTCAACATGTGCTAGCCTATGTAACCCGCCAACAGGGAATTGATCTAGAACAGGTTGTGCATGACTACTACTCGGTGAATAGATTTAGGACCACTTATGGAAGAGATTGAGTCGATGTCATATAAAACACAATGGCTGCACGTCGACGATTGGATTCCTATGATAATGAAGTCATGTCATAATAACAATTTCTCCTCCAAACAAGTAACTTTTCAGATCAAATATAGCACTGTTATATGACAATTGCAGTAAACAGATAATTAATGTTATCACCGTGGTAGTAGACTCATAGGCAGGCCACGCATTTTGTGCTGTCAAAAATCTGTAGAGGAATTCGCCAGAAGTGTCACCTGCAGATCGCGAACAAAATGTGTGAGCACCACCACACGCGCGCCGCAACCAGTCCAGAGCCGACCGCCGCGCATATGCAAGTCACCGTAGGCGCCTGTGCGTTAACCTCCGCACACCAACGTAATATAAACAGCCACAGAGCGAGCGGTGGGGGCTCCGCATACACCAACGTAATATAAACAGCCACAGCACGAGGGGTTGGGACAGCAGCTCACCTGGCGGCGCAAGCGGACGGCCGGCGAGGCATCTAGGTGCGCCAGCGGACTCGCCAACGGCGATCACTCCTACGACGATGCCGAAGCGATGCAGCACGGACAGATGCATGAAAGAGATCGCCATAATCGAGAGGATTGTGGGGGAGGAGGAGACGCAGGTCGAGATGCATCTGTTCAAGAGGGTACTAGAGACCTTTACGCTCCGGTTTTAACGAGATGGACTAGGGCATCTGCTGCACGCGTACGTCCGGGTTTTGGAAGGGCGGAGCCGAGGGGCAGTTGACTAGTTGAGCGCTTCCGTTGACCAGTTGGGCCTTGTAGTGTCATTGGACCAGATGGACCTTGTAGTGGCCCAGCAGAGCCTTTCCTCCTTTCAATTTAATCCCAGGGGATTTTATTTGATTCGAAATTTAGGGAGCTCGTCGCTCGCTCCGCGGCCCGACGCGCTAGCCACACAACCGGAGTATAACAGGACTACCGGAGCGTGGTGGGGACGTCGAGCTCGAACGCCGAAGCACCCGCGGCGGCATCAACCGTGGCCGGCGCCATCGCCGGCGACTGTTTCACGGCGAATCCTACGCCACATCCTCCGACACTCCCACGCGTCCCCTTTCCTCTCGTTCTGCGGTCGCAACCCCAATGGTCAGCAGGAACCCTGTGCCCTCGCATCGCATCCTTCTGTTAGTCCTCGCTTCACATTAATCGGACAACGATATCACCCCACCTACACGAATTCGATGCATTTTATTTTATATTATGCAATCCTCATCCATTGCTGATCATCGATATATGCTTCCCGAGTAAAGATGCCCCAGATCTGCTGCCATGGAGGATCGTCCTTTTTATGATTTTGTGATGAGAAGGAACATATGGGTATACCAATCGGCAATCGTGCACGTTCTTTGTTTATTATCTGATCCATGCCGTTACACTATTGTTTCAGGCACTGGGCCACCATATTAGATGTTTGTTCAGTGGGGTTTCCTTTGTGGCACAGCATATCGCGCGATTTCCTCTGACAGATCGAAATAATTCTGAATTGTTTCGCCCATTGCCCACCTTGTGTTTTTTTTTAATGCTATGTTATTGTCCACCTTGCAGGTCCTTGCAATTGATTATCTCAATGGCATCAGCCGTTTCATGTCCCTGCACCTCTCCAAACCTGTCTTCATTGGCCTCTTCGAGCCAAAAAGGATGAACCACAAGAGAAACTAGGAGACATGCTCAAAAGTCAGAGCCTAATATTGCCATTCCTAAGAAGTTCCAGTTCAGAGCTTAGAATAGGTATAGTAATCCTGCATATATGATAACTGCTACCCTCTAGAAATTAACTCTACAGCTTGGGTGGATATATTCTGGGTAAGTCAAGCCTATTGCAGTAGAGGATATCAGATTATTAGCACATATCAGACAGAGCATCAAGCAGATGGGAATCAGCTTACCAAGAGCATAGGTCTGAGAGGGAGCATTAGGACAAGTAATTAACCAAAAAAATGTTCTTGTCAGTGAACGACCACTCGTTGATCGAGTAAGACACTGATCTCAGGTGCGTCACTGTCATCTGAAAACACTACCTGAAAGCAAAAGCCTGAAAATGCTATCTGACGGGTGTCTTGAGAGTTCCTGAGGCACGACAGAGTCACAGGGTTACTGATACGCGATTCTCTTTTTTTTCTTTTGTAAAATCATGGGCACTAGCCACTGAATTCATCGGTGCTTGAGGATTTCCCATGTGTTGTGCACTGACGTAGGGGGTCGTAGAACCACTAGATGTTGAAGCACGGGTCGCGGCAAATCCTGAAATGGCACCACATGAGTGGCAGATCATGCCTCTCTTTTCTGGAGGAAAGAACGGGTAGGCTTATCTTTTCGGCCATTAGCCCGGTTCAACACATTGGAAATTGTCGTGGAGCTGTACTTGCTTATAAGCTTTTGCTATGATTATGCGCACAGAAAGATTGCTATTGTTTCTCTTTTTTTTCTTCCCTCGGTGTATTGCGTTCCTGGTCGTGGGTTTTCGTCACTGAGGATAGGAACATCCGTTCGTAGCAACTAGGCAGGGAATCCAGCCTAGGCCGGCTCTTATGTCTCTATATGATCCGTTAATATTCTTTGATTCCTTTTTTCCGTCAGGGGCACGCAAATATGAACAATGTGCATTGAATAAAAAGTTGTTTGAATCAAGTGTCCCAGCTTGTAGGTTTTAGTGGAACTGGAAGAATATTTCAGAAGTGGGGTTACTGGACGGATCTGAGCCACTTGGCTCTAAACTGGAGTGGACTTTAAACAGCAAGGGAAGGACCCAAGGAGTCGCGACAGATGAACTGGCGAAAACCGAAATATTCTTTAAACTTTAAGTTTGTGCAGCATGGCTTTGAGTTCAGCTGTTTCTCATGCTGACTGTGTAAGATTCTTTGGTTTGTCGGGGTTTCTTCCTTTTTAGTGTCACTATCTAAAGGAAATATCTTTAAATCTCTGGAAATGCCAATTTTCACCATAAATATTCCTTGCGTAGCATTTCAAGTTTCAGTCGTCATTGTGTATGCAAATGATAATTTGCACACCTTTTGACTTGGAGAAAACCACACTTGTGCGTGCTTTTTTCATTTCCTTACCATTTGTTATGGATGTGAGAGATTAACTTATCCTCTAACTAATGTAATTGAAGTTGTTTGTGTGCACTGAACCCAGGTTTGGAATTTTGATCTTAAGTTACATTTCAAACCTCATCCCATTGCCCTCTTAAGGCATCAATCTCACTGATGGCATATAATGGTACTAGCTGCCATGGCTCTGTACTATACACACATCCTTGCATTGCACCTCAAGCATACTGCATGCATGTGCTTCATCTGCAGCTGGGCCTGTCTCTAGTTCCAGTCACATTTTTTTTACAGAGGTACTACATGAAACACAAGAACCATATGCATAAATGAAAATATATAGATGTACTATCATATTACGGAATGGAAGAGCAGTGAGTGTGGTTGCTGCAGACTTGCAGTGTAGCACCAGCTGTTGTTTGCTGTATCAGACATTTCTGCAAAAACCTGCCTGGTCCCAACATTGGAGGCCACACCACCAATCATCCCCTGTTCCCGATGCTCTCGGCACATGCAGCAGAAGATGCTTCTGATCGCGATCGTCTTCGTCTTCCCCTCGCTACCTGTTGAGATCGATCACTGGTGGTGAACTGCCGTCCTCTGCTTCTGCGTCAGCTTCCTCTGCCTCGTGGCTCTGCTGCAGGAAGCTCCTCTTGCTGCCCTGCACCGGCTGCTCGACGACGGTGCACGTGCACGGCCTCTTGGACCCCGCGGCGGCGGCGGCATGGCTCTCGGCCTCCGACGAGGACGTGACGCAGCTGTCGGTGGAGCGGTGGCGCGGCGGCGACAGCGAGAGGGAGGAGGAAGAAGATGACAGGCACCCGGTCTCCACCGCCGATGCCAGCTCGGAGAGCTCCGCCTTGGCCGCCGGCGAGCCGAGGCTGTGGTCAGCGAGGACTTCCTGTGCCCGGCGCAGCACGGTCTGCAGGTACCTCCCCTGCGCCTCGATCCTCATCTGCAGGTGCCGCTGGACCTGCCAAGCACGCATGGAAATTTGGAAACCAACCATAAGCTCTGCTCTGAATTTCACTGACAGAATTCAGAAACTTGGAATGGTGATTGATTGATCGATCGATCGAGCGCTTACCTCGATCTTCTCCTGCAGTTTCCTCTGCACTTCCCTCTGCATCCGTACCATGTTCTTGGAAGAAGAAGAATCACAGAGAGCTTCTCTAGTGTCGGCGCCATCGTCGGCAGCAAATGCGCTACGCAGTTCGGCGACGGTGTCCTCGTCGTACTCGTCCGGTTGGCTGTCCGAGGACGACGACCGGTCGTTGGAGCCTTCCCCGTTGTCGCCGGCCGACGTAGTGATCAGGCCTCGGCTCACCGCCAGCCGGTACTTCTGCAGCAGAAGAATCAGTCAGAATTCAGCTCCCAAAAGAGAAAAGAATCAAGAATTTGCCGGTGGCCGGTGCGGTGGGCACCTGGAGATGGCTCTTGAGGTGGTAGAGCGTGAGCCCCGGCACGGCCATCAACCTCAGCACTGATTTGGGCGTCGCCTCTGCAATGTCAGATACAGAGTGAAGTCGTGATCAGAATATCAGATCATCAGATGAAGGCAAGTTGAACGAAGGGGCAGCGAATTGAGCAGCGACGACTTACTGTCTGCGCCGCCGAGTTGGGCGACGGCGAGCACGAAGCGATCGTGCAGCTGGCGCGTCCACCTGAGCCGTGGCCTGGCCTCACCCTGCTGCTGCTGGCCTCCACCCAGCGATGACATTTCCGGCGAGCCCACCGTGGCGCTTCGTGTCGCAGCGTCGGCGGCGCGGCCAGCATGAGAAGCCCGCCGGAGTCGGGGACGACGACGGAAGCTACTTGTAACAGCAGCGAGCTCCTGTCCAGCCAACGACAGCAAGCGATCGATTCCGCTTCGGTCTGCGCGCTTGGCGGATTCTTATAGGCGGCTGGGAGGGTTGGTTCCTTTCCTTGGACTCGATGGGTGGGGAGATATTCCGGCTCCGTCTCCACCTCCGGCGGTATTTGTATGGATACGGGCCGGCGCGAATCGGGGCGGCAAGGGAATATGGCGCATGAGGCAGCTGTGGGGGGCCATGGCATGGCATGGCAGCATCTTCTTTTGCATCCTCCATGTCACCACCTCAATTGTTTGCTGCTTTTGCTTTCACTTCTTTGACCTGAAAGAGGGAGAATCTTTCAGCAGTAGGCGGGGCAAAAGCGAAACAGTTCAACTACACCCCCTCCTCTCTCTCTCATCAAAAGGATAGATAAAATACAGAGAGAGGAAAAAGGAAGAAAACAAAATTTCTCAGAATAAATAAAGTTGAGAAAAAAGGAGGGAGAGAGGAAAAAAAAGATGAGAGAGAAGCAACAAAGGGACACCGATTAATTTTCTCTCTCTAGTGCATCCATTCCATTGCTGTTGTTCTCTTGCTGTTTTCTCACACACCTCTCGCCTGCTTGTTTCTTGGACTGGATTCTCTCAGCCCCACCACCACCACCACCGGCAATGCAATGCAATGCCATCCTCTCTGCAGTGCCAACGCTTTCCCGGCACACGAAAACTTGCTTTGAAGTGAAGACACGACGCATATGCATCGCAGATGGGGCAATCTGCCTTGCTTTGATCTCACTGCCCTGCACGCTGTAAAATCCGGTGCCAAAAGGACCCGGCGCGCGTGCATAAATCCGTCAGCAAAAGGTGCGACGGGATCGTGTGTGTGGAACAAACAGCAGGTAAATGTCAGAGGCCGGCAAAAGATTGGGGAATATATCTCCTCGCTTTCACCTTAGCCCCAAGAGAATATTAGTAGTATCTACCTGCGTGCGTTTCATTTCAGGTTTTCTTCGGACTCCTTCCTGACGCAATTGGCAAACAGCTCTTGGCTTTTGCCGGTGACAGGGGAATCAAGGAATCTAATCCAGATCTCAGCGCACGCAAGCAAGTGAGCCATGGGAGGGGAGTAGCTATCGGCATGGATCAAAAAGGAAGCTTCTGTCGAAAGCCGGGCATGCATTGCGCGCCCGCTGGTGGTGCCTGATGGTGCCCATGGTGGCCGAGACCGGTCACCAGTGCAGTGAGAGCGCCACGACCTACATGGCCGTATCTTACCCCTGGCGATTGACGTTTTCATCCCGTTTCTTCAACGGAATATACTGCGTTTCAACGGAATGTGTCATGTTTCGATGGAAATATATTTGGCACATTCTAGGGGTTTGTTAATTGTTAGCTGGTATCTTTCTGCAAGTTTGGGAGCAATGGGGGGTATCGACCATGAACTACTGAAGGTCCAATGATAAGCAGAGGGTCCAGTGAAAAGACTCGTCGACTTTTACAGTTTTAGTATTTACAGGAGCAGCTCTGATCTCATACATACGCAGCTTTGTCTAAGCGATTCTGCAAGGCCAGGCATCAAAATCAGGGAAATTTTGGGAGGAATATGTCTGCCTGAAGGAAAAGGTCAGACTAGCAGCCGGGGCATATTCACGCTGTACTTGTGCGTTGGCGACAAGCTCTGGGGCGCGAGGACTCCATCCAGTCCCTTTGCTGCGCCTGAAAACAATGGCCTTTCAGACATCACAGTGCCTGACGCCGTTCTCGTATTCCGTTGTTGTTCCCATTGCGAGTGGTGGGTCACTGACAAATATCTGACTGCCATGGCCTGTTGTCCGCTGGTGAGGAAATATAGGAAACTGAATGCAAAATGCACATGCAGGATATATATACGCAGAGGCGCTCTGGTTAGTAGTCTCATGAGTAAGTATTATCTTGCCTGCTGTAACATTCTGTTTAATTGTTATTGTTCCATAATCAGCTTTATGTAGTGCCAAGTGAATCATCGAACATGTCGGTCATGACAGCGGCTTTTATTTAGTTTTTTTCAGTTTCAGGATACAGTTCCTCGAAAAAAAAAAGTTTCAGGATACAAATTAAGGGTACAAGCAGAGCTTCCAAGATGACAAGTGGGTGAGGACGGGTCGTTTTCATGGTTCTGCCCTCGGAGCCCCCTCTTGCTGGGCTTGCAAGATGCTGTCAGTGGCTCGTCTTGGCTTCTAGACAGGGCCCGTCCAATTTACTGTAATGCTGCTTGCAACCGCGAAGCTTATTCCGTTCAGGCATCTCATGATTGCGCATTTGCACAAGCAGTGACTTGCATGGGACGGGAGCCGAATATCCACGCTGAGGGCTAAAGCGCGAACCGGAGGATCGAAGGCGATATACACCGAATTTTTCCACGGGCCTTTGTGCAATCAGTGTTCGAGCTGCCTCCAATTCAGCATCAAAGGAAGGGCCATGACCAAAGCTTGAACAACATTCCGGGAGGAATCAAGAAAGGTTAGCTTTGCTTTAATCAATCTGATCCGATGATGCGCTAGCGTAAAACCGGCTTCTTTTTCGCGTGTTTTCGTGCTCGCCTTTAACATATTCCTGGCCGGGGAAAAAGCAGATTCCTGAATGATGCCCGGTGAGGAGGGCAAGAACTCAGACACCAGCACTCACTCACTCACTCACCGGCTGGCTGCCACAACAAGTCACAGGCCATTTGGCAAAGGTGAGCGCATCAATAATTCCTTTCTAAAGAGCTCATCAAAGTCTATCACCAGATTGTTTAAAGGCATCAGGGATGGAAAAGGGGGATTGAGAGAGTGTGTGTTGTGGACCCGAGGGAATCGGGAAAAGCGGCCCGGCAAGATGCCAAGGGTAACCCACATGAGGAAGAGGAATTCCTATGCGTCTGTCAGTGAAGTACTAGCATGATTGCTCCCCCCAGGGTAAGCAAGCACATAATTGCTGCATAATTACCTGATTATATGGTATGGGGGCTGCTTTTTGTTCTTGCTAAATGTTTGCTGTTATCGGAAATGGTCTCATGTTGGGTTTCATGCACCGGTAATCTTAAGCTGAGAGATTGCACTGCCACACAAGAGTCATTTCCGACAGTAAAAAAAAAAAAAGACAGAGAGCAAATGATTGGAAAGAGAGCTCTGTGTTCCTGCATGCAACTGTTATTCCCTGATTGATGGCCTCTTGAGCTCTGATGGTTTCACCATGAGCTGTCCTTGCCACCTATGGGAATCTTGCTTTGTGGACTTTTTTGGAGAAAAAGTTTGTGATAGCCTTCTTAGAATTTACTGGTGGGTAATCAATCTTAGCAGAATAAAATGGACAAATCTTCACCTTGAAGAAAAGGCTAGGAGATTGTAAAGGATTTTCACGACGACCAAATGAGCGAATAAATGGGTTTTTTCTTTTCTATCCTGATGAGAATAATTGAATCAGCATCGACCGGCTGCCACTGCAAGCAGGTCTCATACAACTTGCAAATGAAGCTAATCCATCGGGTAGGTTCTGAATATACTGAACAAAACTTTGTTTTAGCGCATATGTCTTCCCCACCTCTTGAAGGATAAGGTAGGCAGGATTCCAGTGATCCACTAAGGAAAGGCAATTAGCCGAATATAATCACAAAGAGATGAGAAACCACAGGATCAAAAGAGGATCAGCGAGAAAAGAAGGCGGTCGAGAGGATTTGGGTGCCGCGCATTAGCTAAAGATAACTTATCTGGATCAAAGTCCACTGGATTTTTTTTTACCAGATGTTGGGTAATCCCAGACTCCAAGGATGAATGTAGTCAATTTACAGGAATGGTTCATTAACTGATGACCATTTTGTCGGTGCGTCATCTATCTGCTTCTTTTCCTGCATATCTGACACACACAAACAGCACCCAAAAGTTGCAATATGCAGAGAACAAGTAACCGGCAAATCAACATGCATTGGTATGCATAATTCATCTCATAGGATGCTTTTGTTCCCTGTAATGGTTGTTTCCCTCGTGCACCTGGGGCCTGCAGAGTCCTCATGATCGTCGATCATTGAAACAGGAACCAGCTACCTTTCAGACACAAATTCAAACCCAAGACAGCTTAGGCACTGTTTGCTGGCCAATGTTCGATTCCTGGTCCAGTACTCAGGTCTACCAACTGTGTCTTATCAGCTCGGAATATGTGTTGCTGGTAGATCGATACGGATTTTACTGGTACCAGAATCGAATCTTGTTTGACTTGTTCGCCGAAACAGAGACAATTCATATGGGAACTGATCAACTATTCCACCTTCAGAACTTGAACTTTGTAGTATACCGAATTTGCATTTTTCAGAGGTGTGGTTTCAGTTTCCGAAACAAGCTTCCTTCGGTTACGCAGCCACTGGATCGCTGTCTACATCATTCAGCATTTGCACGCGACATTGCGCGACCAAGCCGCGAATATCGGTCGCGAATGATTTCGAAGCTCTTTAACACGGTGTATATACATCACCGAGAATTTTAGTTAAACGAAAATCGCCTAGAAATACTCTGCTCAAACCTGTGATACAAAGAGTAGTAGTATGATGGACACACCCTCCTATCCTAAGTTTCAGAAATCCTAGACCAAGAAACAAGCAGGCGCAAAGTCACCGAAAACCCTGATAAAACCAAATCATTCAGAGATCATGTAGCACACAATCTTTGCTTCAGTGCTACTATCCATGAATGAACTTTGCTTCAATGCTAAGGCTAGGTGGACGGCTTTAATTCGGATCGAAATTCGCCTTTGGCTGCCGATGACATAAGCGCTAGCTCTAGGCTATTGCATGCGAAAGCAGCCTTTGCGTTGCCGATCCCAATTCCACATTGCCGCCATGCGTATCGATAGTTGGCGAGGCGATAACTCCGAACAACAAAGCAAGGCCAAGAACAAAAGACCCAAAGCAATGCGCTTTGCAAAGAAATCGCCCCCAGCGTTGTGAAACTTACGCGCACAACAAGTGGGCACGCCAAAGAGGTAGACTACGATAAGCAGCAACCTGAGTGGTGCCGTCCACATTTCACCTCGCTGAATGATACGAACCTTCTTTTTTCAAAACACGACAAGGTACACAAACAAAGCTCACATCTACTACGAATGATAATACTGACTTGATCTTTGCACGTAAGTACTCTTTCCGTTCCAAATTATTAATTCGTTTGACTTTTTTTACTCCATGTGTGACTACTCATCTTATTAAAAAAAGATGTAAATATTGTCAAATTTAAACTAATTTAAAAGAATATTAATAAAGCTAATCATAGCAAAACTATAATATTTTGTGCAATTTATTGAACAAGATGAGTAGTAAAAAAACCAAACGAATAATAATTTGAAACGAGTAAGTGTGATCTTTTGTGCCGTTGGAATGAAATTCCAGGCAGAAGAAAACAAACCACCTAGATAGGAACTTGGTGCATCGTCGCCGTCACGTGTTATTTTGAAAATATACTTTGGGTAGAAAGATGACAGGTACGAGAAGAGCACGCTGGTTTTGGGAACTCACGGCCGGTTTGGGAACTAGTAGTGGCGTCAGTGGTTGCAGCAATATAAGGCGGACGGTGGTCGCCGGCGGCGGCGACACCGAGACGAAAGGGAGGCCAAACTTGGGACGAAGATGAACTTGGGTCTCCGACAGGATATGGCCTTTTTTTTTCACGGAGATACGGCTCATCCACAGGGGGTGGATAGATAGATGGAGGCGATGCATGAGGCAGCGCCCTAGTGGTTGCTCAAGAAAAAGGAGGATTTTTTTTTTAGTGCAACGGGAAAAAGGTGTGCATAGTGCGTGTGTGCCTGGATTCTTGAATGCCGAAATCGACAAAATGAAAAGCTCCGCTGGGGGGGGGGGGGGGGGATGAATTCGTGTTTGATCCGGGCGTTGATTGAGAGGAAAGAAACTTCCGTGTTCTCGCCGATGGTGATGAAGGGCGGTGTCCATGGATGCATGCCAACTTGGCAAGCATGCAGAGGACTCATATGCTGGGCACCCGCGCGTGCCCGTGCTTCCGCGCCGTTCGAGTCGGTCGCTGGTCGGTGGGACACGCGTGCCCGGCGATCGGTTCGGCCGCGCCGCGGCGGAGCCAGTCGTGTGCGTGGCGCACCTACGATGACAGGGGTGGGCTGTTTTATCAGAAACTTCCTTTCTTTTTTATGATGAGAAGCTTCTCTTTTTTTTTTTGTCTGAGGAATTTTATGAGAAAAACTTCTGTCGGGCGGGCTGTTTTTTTTATGTTTTTGGCTCGGGGCCTGTTTCCCTAGTGTCCAAGTTCACGAAACCGGCCCATGGAACTGAACCGTGGTGGGGCGGCAGTAAATGCTCTGCTGGGCCAACAAAGTCACAACTAAGCGCCCAAGCTTTGGGCCTTCGCTGGTGTGCAATTTTGTTTTCTTTCGAGCCAGTTTCAATATCTCATTTTCATCCAAGGTAGGTCGCGCTGCCGCAGAGACTCCACGCCCACGACACCTCGTGCTCCGATTTTTCCGATACCACCACCCATGCGATGATCGGACGGCATATGGCACCACCTGCATGAGTCACTACGGTTTATATAGAATCATATAAATAAGCCACCGTTATATTTGAATACACTATGACAAAAAAAATATTACAATTTTGTTATGACAACGAAAAACTCTTGCAATTTTCTCACTAGCAATTGTCCAATATAAGATTTATAATGCATATAAAATGACACAAGGTTTATAATAAAATTTTGTTATTTTCAGGTTTATTTTTATTTCTGTGTTTTGAATTCTTGCATTCCAAACAGAAAACTTGTCTATTCCTGTGTTTTTGATTCCCACGTTTTTCTCATTCGCGTGTTTCTCTCATTCATGAGTATTTTCCTATTCCTACGTTTTACGTTCCAAACTAGCCCTAATTGGGCAACTGGATTTAAAGATGGTTAGGCGTCCACCAGTTTGCCGAGGTGAAGCAGAAGCACACCCGAGCCACCGCTGCCTTGTCGCGGGCTACGAGGGCCCAAACCTCGAAATTTGGTCCTGACACCTTGCCGCCTCCAGCGTTGCCGAGGCGAAGCCTCGAGGGCCTCTCCAATGGCTAACTATTTGGACTGGCTATTTGGAGGAGAGAGAGAGGAGGTGCAGGTGGTTGGGGGGAGAGCTCGTGAGAGAGCGCTTTATCGGGAAACGTACGAGCTAGCTAGGAAGAAAGAGTTAGTGAGCACTGTATAACAACTATTTATTGATTAAAAAAGCAAATAGCTAGTCAAATAGCCAGCCATTGAAAAAGCTCTTATGATCGATGCAGCATTCGTCGTTGCAGCTTGCCTCTCGCATCAAGGTAATTTCAGTGCTTGATGTCCCTACACATCATCATAAAAAAAAACGAAGCTCTTTGGTGGAAGTTAGGAGTACCAGTTACTAGTGTGCAACCGAATGAAGGGTGAAAAGTTATGATGACGGGAAAAACAAAAAGCACATGTGAATATAAGAATGAGGAATAGTGCAGATCGAGCTCGTCCCAGGCCCCCTCTCCGGGACGAGCCGTCTCGACGGCTGCCGTTAGTTGTCGTAGTCGTCCGGATCTGGCCAGGTTGTCCCTGTGCACTTGAGGTCGTCGACACACGCTACGGCGTCGCGACGTCGCCGGTAGTAAGCTCGCGGTCAGCGTGGCGACTTCGATATGTACGTACTACTAGTAGCTAGGCTGGTACATGAGCCGGCCGGGCCCACGATGTTGACGTCGGTCGTTGTGTACGCACGCCATCCAGGTGATCTTGGCGACGTACGGTTCGAGGTCACGGTGGTGTACTGGTTGCACCACCGGGCGGCATGGTGTTGGTGACGATCGCCTCTTCAGCTAGTGTCGTCGTGCCAAGGGTGGTCGTCGTTGAGGTCGAGGTAGCGCTGCTTAGCTAGCCCTACTGCGTTTTTAAGGACGTTGGGTAAACCTCTTCGTGAGATTTTGTATAGGAAAGCAATGAATTTTCCGTGAGGGGCTAGAAAGGGTAACTTTTGAAAAGCTGAACTAGGCGTCAGCAATTGGTTTCTTGTTTAATAATAATATATTGTATGATAGATATAATAAGAGAAAAGCACATCTAAACCTACTTTTGACATTTAATTAAACAAACCTTTTGCTTTGATAAAACTAGTTCAAAAGATGTATGTTTGTTTCAACTTTTCGCTTTCGAAACCAAAAGCAAAAAGCTCAAACAAGCAAGGCCTTACAAGAGAAGAGATTTCTATAGTTACTATTCCCTCTGTTCGTAAAGAATGACGTTATGGGATACGTGCATGTGTTACTTTCTCAACTTTGACTCGATTTTTATTAAAAAAAAACTTTGACTCGATTTGTAGACAATATATGCAATATTCATATGTCCAAATAGATTTTTTTTAAAAAAAAATTAGATTCAAAGATTTATTTAATGACACTAAAGATGTACTATAAATATTAATATTATTTTATATATAATTAGTTAATGTTGAAAGAGGATGTTTTTCTCGGGGACCGAGAACGACTAGTACCTATTTTGAGATGGAGGGAGTTTCTATTTGTATGTCACAAGTATGTTATTAGACCTTTAAGAACAAAGAGACAAGAAACCTAGGGGTTAGAGGTCGGCCACCGACAAATTCACGTAGCTTCGGCACAGTATTATGGATAAGCTCTACAAGTACGAAATTTACTTACGCTAGTTATTGCCAGTCTTTGAGTATAATTTGGTCATTTCGTCCTACTTTTTGTGATATGTTCTTTGGGTATAATTTGGGCACTTGCGAGACGCATCTCCGAGACATCAGTGAGTAGGTAGCCAACGAGCACCACTGGAGAATGAACCTTTAGTACCGGGCCAAAAGCCACGTTAGTACCGGTTATGTAACCGGTATTGAGCTCTCGGTACTAAATGGGTAGCCCCGTTAGTACCGGCTGCAGCAACCGGTAATAACGGGGCCGCAGGGTCGGTGGGGCGGACCAGTTAGTACCGGCTGGTGTTACCAACCGGTACTAACGGGTTTCGAGCCAAAAAATAAAGAAAAAAATTTGTAAGTCACAAGTCACGCGAATTTTTCACGCGTAAATGCGTGTACGCGGTTCGTGGGATTCGAACTCACAACCTCTGGCCTCGCGCGTATCCCCCTCTACCATCTCACCTATGCGTCAGTTGTAACTAAGTGGAATATGTTTTCCTTTTGAACTATACCCCGCGGACCCATTTAGTACCGGCTTGTAACACCAGCCGGTACTAAATGCACGGGGCCTCGGGAACCCCCCGGGACCATTTAGTACTGGCCGGTAACACCAACGGGTACTAAATGACACCATTTAGTGCCGGCTGGTGTTACTAGTCAGTACTAAATGGTCCGAGGGCCCTCGGGAACCCCAGGGACATGTTAGTACCGGGTTTTAAGACAACCGGTACTAACGTGAGAGGGACGAATGCTCGATTCTCTACTAGTGGAGCCCTAGCAAGTAGGGCGCGAACCGGCGAGGAAACGATCAAAAGCTCACGGAAAAAGTTAAAATTACTCCCCTCAACTATAAGCAAAGTCTACATAACCCTCTAAAATATCTTTTGGTTCATTTTACCCCCTAAAGTATGGAACTTAGTCTATTCTACCCCCTAATACAATTTGCCTTTTTTATTTCTCCAAGCACAAGCTGAATTTTGATTTCAAATTTTGTATGATTGTAGTGAACATCATAATGTATGTCAAAAAAAATATATTATGAATTTTTTGCCATTAGTTTTTATATGATGTCATGTCCTAAGGATTAATTTAATTATTAAGTATCTTTCCCCCATCAAAATAATGATAAAAAATCATTTACATTTTTATACCATGCATTATGATGTATACTATCATTTCACAAAATTTGAACATAATATGACACTTGTACATGGAAAAATAAAAAAGACAAATTCTATTAGGGGGTAAAATAGGCCAAATGGCATAGTTTAGGGGGTAAAATAAGCCAAAACATAGTTTAGGGGGTTGTGCAGACTTTGCTTATAGTTGAGGGGAGTAATTTGGACCTTTTCCAGAGTTCACTGAAGCCGCCGGAGCTTGCTTTGTTTCCGAATACATGCATGGAAGACAGGCCGAATAAAGAGTACTCCATCCGTCTCAAAATTAAAGTCTTTCACTTCCCGAGAAAATACTACGTCTAATTATATAAAAATATATATTAAATTTATAATACAATATAGATATCATTAGATAGATATTTAGATCTAGTTTTTTATAAAAAAAATTTAAATATTTAAGAATATTTAAAGAGCACGCCGGCTGACAGGGGATGGAGGGTGCAGTGGCAGAACCGAGGGGGGTTGTGCCCCCCCTCTAACAAAAAAATTCCAATACCCCTTCATCAAGCATAAACAATAGTCTTTTTCAAAAAAAACATAAGCACTATTGCCTTTGGCCCATGAAGGAAAACGACCCGAATATATTTGCATAGATATTTTGAATAAGACAAAAGGACAAACTTATAGTAAAAAAAGATAAAAAGGCTATATGTTGGAACGAAAGAAGTACCAAACAATCCGTAAGCATATCGAGATCACAGGGGCGGTGTTGATCCTCGTCATCCGTGGCGTGCCTGCATCCGTGCCGTGTGTGCCCGGTCGGCTGGTTGCTCGCAGTCACATGGCAGCGTGTAGAAGTGAGAGAGAGGGGCTGCGTCCCACATGACAGTGAGGAGAAGGGTGGTCCCACATGGCAGCAGGACCGTACCACAGTTTTTGAGGCCCTTGTACGATGCACAAAAATGTGTCCCTGTAATTATGAAATACGAGTAACAATCGTTGCCCACCTCGATCAGCATAAGACATGGACTATATATAATCGTATTTTGCAACTTCATGTATCGTTTTGCAACGTTTGCAACTTGTTGGACCAAAGTGAAACAATGAGACAACTTCGTGTATGGTGGATGCATTTTACTCAAGATGTATTCAGATTTTACTATATGACTTCATGTGTTTCCTAATACCAAAAAATATTTACTCCTTTGCTTCTTGCGCATTTTAGCACGTACTTGAATCACATTTTCTAACTTAAAAGCTATTATAAAGTAATAGTCCTCTCCTGCTTCCTCCTCCCTCCTAGACCCTTCTTCCTCTTCCTAAGAACCCCTTCCTCCCCCCTTGGTCCCTCACTTCCTAGTTCCAGATCCTTCTTCCTCCTCCAAGCCAGCAGCACAGCATGCCTCAGAAGTGTGTGCCGAGTCCTTCTTTGTGCTGCCATTCTAAGTGGTGTCCGACACACTATGGTCCTTGGGCGGCATCTGCGCCGTCGAAGCGGTGGTGGTTGGCGTGGCAGTGCACTGCTGCCACCGCCTCTACAAGCAAGCACGCTGGCTGACGGGGGATGGAGGGTGGGTGCATCGCCTCTACAGGCGAGCACGCTGCCTGACGGGGGATGGAGGGTGGGTGCAGTGGTAGAACTTAGGGGGGTTGTGCCCCCCTCTAACAAAAAAATTCTAATACCCCTTCATCAAGCATAAACAATAGTCTTTTCAAAAAAAAAAACATAAGCACTACTACCTTTGGCCCACGAAGGCAAACAACCCACCCAACTGCTGCTACCTACACACGTACGCGAACACGAAAGGAGTCCAACCGTCGGCCGCTGTCATTTCTTTTCCGATCGATCTATACGAACTCCTTCCGTCGTTTCCGATCGATCTATACGAACTCTTCCATCTCACAGTTTGTATAGCTCCCACGGAGTCACATGGGCACGGTGTAGGCCACACGACTGATGGGTGACCGGCGTCCGGTGATCCCAGGCTCGTCGCTCCCTGCTCTCGACGTCAAGCGGCCTGCAAGAAAGTGCGTGCGCGGTTGACAGGCCAATGGCCGTGGACGGTTTCCTCCAACAGAAACTAATAATGTAAGAAATCCTTTTTCCCTCTCTATCTATTTTAGAATCAATTTTTATCTCATGAATGATCTCATATGATTTTTTAATAAGATTAGACCAAAATGTTGTAGATTAATTCTTGTAGTTCTTACTTTATCAGTTTCAAATGAACTACAGAACACATATTTTCTGCAATGAAACTTGTGAAGATTAGACTGCAAAACAGAATGAAAGATGGATTTTTATGAGATTGTTTGGCACTCTATATTGAAAGAGATATTGCAATGAAGGTCATCACAGATTCTCGATTCGATTATTAATGATTTCGATATGGTGAAGAATCGCACCGTGAAATTTAAATTAACAAGGTATATTGACAATTTTTGCAAACTATTCATTTTACATGTCCTGTGAATGGTTTGGTTTTATCAGGGTTTTCGATGACTTTCACCTGCTTGTTTCTTGGTCTAGGATTTCTGAAACATAGGATAGGAGGATGTTGCCAGAATGTTGAGCAAGATGCAACTGTCTGCGGCCGAACGCAGGGGCATCAAGATCGGGGAGACGGCGGTGGTGAGGAAGAAGGATCCGGATCCTCATGCGATAGGGAGAGTTTTTTCTGATAAACCTATGCGTCCGGATCATCTGGATCAGGCTCTGGCAAAACCATGGTGTCCAATAAAGGGTTTGGAGTGCAAAGATCTGGGAGATAACAGGTTCATGTTCACCTTTTTCCAAGCATCAGGAAAGAAGAAAGCACTTGAGGAGGGCCCATGGATGCATGCGAAGGATCTGTTGATCATGGTGGACTATGATGAAACCAAAACGATCGATGAAATTGAATTTACACATACTCCAATTTGGGTGAGGATATTGAAGATGTCGCTGGGCAAGATGAACAGGGAGCACGGGCAGGCCATTGATAATCTGGTGGGGTCCTTTATGGATATGGAGATGGAAGAAGATGGTTCAGCTGTTGGTGAATTTCTTAGAATAAAAGTTAAGTTTGATTCGCAATCCACTGATGAGAGGTGTAACGGTGCTGGCTGGTGAGGGGGAGAGGGAGAGGGAAGTATGGTGTCCTTTAGTGTATGAATATTTGCCAGATTTCTGTTATATCTGTGGTAGGATGGGGCATATATGAAATACGAGTAACAAAAGATGTATTCAATAAAGGGGCATATTTCTGTTAGAACAAAAATGTGGCCGTATATTTATGAAATACGAGTAACAAAAGATGTATTCAGATTTTACTATATGACTTCATGTGTTTCCTAATACTAAAAGAGATTTAATCCTCTTTAATCGATTGATTTCTTACTTATCCATCAATCACTCACAATCAGAGCAGAAATTGAATTGAGATGGGGATTTGGAGTTAGGGTTCTTGGGTTTGGGGGTGGGGGTTAGGGTTCTTGGGTTTGGGGGGCTTACCTCCATAGCCGGCCATAGAGGAAGCTTCGGGTGGCTCGCCGGCCGACAGTGGAGGTGGAAGAGACGGCGGCGGTGGAGGCGGCGAGGGCGCGGCCGGAGTTGGGTGGTGGGGTGTGACATCTCTGATGTAATAATGAATAAAACACAATTGAAACAGGTTAAAAAGAGAATTATGGGTTAAAAATTTAAAAAAACATCCATCAAAAATTCCAACTTAAATTCAAAAACCAAGGTGGTTTGACACCCAACTGAAAACTCAAGATTTTTGTACTAAACTTGAAAATCTCCAAAAAAAAAGTTGTAGGTCATCACAAATAAGCCCTAGTCACTGTTTGGAATTTTTGAAAATTTTGCAGTTTAGTCCCTCAAAAACTCGAAATACAGTTCTGGGCACCTTTTTGTTTTTGGGTTGTTTGAGCTCGAAAAATTTGAAATTTCAGGTTCACCCCTAAAAGGAAGTTGTGTCCCACTTCTCAAACTCCAACTTTTATTTTCACACTTTTTTCAAGTTCAGTTCAAATTTTTGGAGAACATTCAAATGTGGCAGTGGAGCTCCCCGGGGCTGCCAGCTCGGCCCTGGCGCGCTCTGCGCCTGGCCGGAGCTCGGCCGCCACGTGGCCGGCGAGCGGCGGAGGCCGCGCCGAGCTGGCCGAGCCGCGGCGTCGGGTGGCGCTTGTCGCCTTGTACTTGTCCAACCCCTCCCGAGCTATCACCTCGCCGTCGTTCGCCCGCTTTGCCTCGCGCCACGAAGTGCCATCATGGCGGTCGGACGCCGCCGTGGCTGCGCGCTCGCGCGCGCGTCGCGCAGCGCCTCCCCACGGTAGATTCCGTTCTGCTCCGCGCCAAGGGCCCTGTAGGAGATCTCCCACTGCTCCACGCGATGATCTTTGACGCCCAGTCCCGTGCGCGCGCTCTGCCTGAGCTCGCCGCGCCATCAATGGCGACTGCGACGGCCCGTGCACGCGCACACACGCCTCCGAGCCCACTCAGTGCTCGCTAGCGCACCCAAACGCTTCCCCGAGCACCTCACACCCCTTCCCTTCAGTCCGCACTTAGCCATTTCCTCTCCTCGCGCCTCGCTCCGTCGTCTTCCACCTCGCGCCGCACGGACCGAGCCGAGCTTCGAGGCAAAATTCGCCCTCCACTCTCCACCATTCCCAAATTCCTCGCGCATGAAGCTAGAACCCTCCTCTGGCCTCCCATTCCCCCACTTCTCTCGAGCTATTGTCGCTTCTCCGGCGAGAAATCAAGATTTCCCCCAAATCGCGATTTTCGGCCGCCGGAGCAGCCTCACGTCGAGACCCCACTCCGAGCCGTCCCCGAGGTCAACCGAGCACGCCATTAGCTTCCTCGAGCTCCACTGGTGCTCTAGGACCCTTCAAACCTCGACGAGACCCCCCGACCTCACCGGCGTAGAAGTCGCGGCGGCCGCGCCGCCACTGCATCGTCGCCGGCGAAACTCCGAGCTTCCCCGGCCTCCCAACCGTCACCAATCGAGTCGTGGTGAGCCCCTAGTGCTTTTCCCCCACTTCCCCGACCCTAACTCGCCGTCGTTTGGCCGGCGTAGCAACGCCGACGACCCGAGTACCTTTCTTCATCGTCTTCGTTTTTCTAGGGTTCTCTGCGCAAAAGTTAAGGACTGGTTTGAAAGGTTTTGAAAGTTCTAGGGTCCCCGGCGTAAAAAAGATTCTTAAACCTAGATCTAATTTTCCCGAATCTTGTAAAATCCGTTAAAAATCGTACAAAAATCAGAAAAATGCACAAAAATACTCCCTAGATTCGTGAGATTGTAAACTCCAATCGCCTTTAAGCATGTATATACTTTTGGTGAACCATTTTTGAATTAAAATTCAAACTGTAGAATTTGAAACTTGGGCACCATTTCAAATCCAGAGCTCCTCTAGGGTTGATCTTTGGATATGTTGTTAGCAGTGGCTTTGGACACCTCGTGTCCAACGGGGACCTAAAAATATGGACTGTAGCTCCAGTTATGAATTAAAATGTGTTTCCTGTCTTTGTGTAGTCCAGAAATTATTAAAAATAATCCATGCAGTGAAAAATCATCATTTTTCTCCAGAGGACTAAAACCTTGTTAGCACACCTGTTAAAAATGATAAACTTAATTTTTGCTCTGTTTAGACCAGCAAATAAACAGATATGTGTTTTTGGATAGAAATTTATTGAGGACTGTCCAAGGGTTATTTTGAGCCATCACTTGGCCAGAGCCCTCCTTGAACTTATGCCTAGCCTTGGTAGGAAAATCTCCTGATTTGGGTGAATTTTAAATTTTATATGAATTTATTTCATTTCTGCAGGCAGCAGTTTGTTATATTTTTAATAAATTTTTTGTAGCTCAGAATTAGCTAAATTTTGGAGTGAGCTTAGCTCTTATACTCCAGTAGCTGTCATAAAGTTTATAGATAAAAATGATGAACAGAAATGGAGAAACAAAAATGAGAAGGAATCTAGGCGGAATTGATATGTATAAAAGAATAAACCTTTTTGTTAATTAGTTAAAACAAAATAAAGGGAATCTGAAATTCCAGAACAGCACTCTAATTTGTGAATAATAAATAGGATTCTTTTATATATGTACACAATCACCATCGAAGACAAATAAAAATTTTTCCGCACCCTCTACTCTATTTTGTGAAGAAGATAGTGGTGCTTAAACATGTCTAGGTGAATATGGCCTTCCAGGCCTTAATCTTAGAATCAATAGGCAGCCACCTTAAGTTATGCATCTCATGTAGAAGGCGCTATTCCGGACGGCAACTACCACCTCATCCCCGCTGACGAGGAAGGAATCCCGGAGGGAGGTGCCGGCGAAGGATCGACCAACCCGGAGGCTAACCCCCAGCTAGAGCAAGAAGGCAAGCCCCGGAGCATAACCTAACCTTTACCAATTATGCATTTATGAATTCTCTTGCTTGTCCGGATTCTTTAGCAACTAGGAGAGCGACAGAGCTTCTTTTTTGAAAAGGCTAAATCCCTTTCTGAAATCCCAAACCTTCCTTAGTTCGATGGAATGCAATTAGATGAAATTACTACCTTTCTTCATTCAAGGACTAAATAGCGGTTCACAGGTTAGGCTTAATCTACCCAATTGGAAATCTCTTGCAGTAGCTTTTACTAGAAATCCATTTCTTCCACAAAGCTCCTGTGACCTAACCATCTAGATAGAAGCCTCGCACAAAGAAATCAAGCTTCTGGCTTCAAGTTCACAAGTATGAAAAGACCTGAGAGGAAAGAGCTGCGTAGAGAGCTCCGGATTCTTTTAGCTCGCTTATTTGGCTAAACCTTCCAAACAAGACAAGAAAATACGGCACCGACATTTCCAATGGTAGTCAAGTTCACTGGAATAGGTTCTTTGAGCTATGATCCACTGTCGAATCAGCAGTAACGAAGTAAGTGAATTATTCATCGAGAACTTCCTATGGCATTCAGCCTTTTCCTTCAGCTTAGCGCCCTCACTGCTACTTCACTCCTCGAATCTGAAAGTAAGCCCGCGGCCTTTCGAAAGCCTAGAGTGACAGGAAGAACAGAACCCAATAGCGAGAAGTAGGTACGTACCTCAAGTCAATTCAGTTAAGTAAGGTAGGAAAGAGTAGTCAGCACCGCTGTTACGCCAGAAATCCAAGGTTCCACAGAGATTCTCGTCTCGTTTCACTTGCATTTTCTTTCGTGAAGGTCGTTCTGAGGTGGAATCGAACCACTCTGTTAGGATTTAGAGTCCAACGCGCAAAGCGAGGATTTCCAGTCCTCTGCTCTAACCAGCCAGAACCTTTTTCTTGCTTGATTTTGATACGATTTTTTGAGCAACTAGCCGATCACCAGATTGTTTCTGATTTCCGTTCCTTTCTGAGCTAAAAAACACCTATTCGTGACCTCAAATACCTCTTCCTAAACCTAGGCTTTGCAACCACTATTACGCATTCCGTGCTTCTAGTTCTTGACTTACCTTTTGACTTGTCCAAAAACTCGTCTGCATCTTCAACTCCTTCTGCTACGCTGGTGCCATACGATACGGAGCCCGCCCTGGTGCCGTACCCGGCTGAAGCTCGATACAAATATGGGCAAAAAGAGGTCGTGTCATACCATTTATTCCGCCAAGAAGCATTCGTCTAAGGCCCGCCTCAGGTCGGGGAGACCCTATTCTTTTTATCCCAAAGTGGGCGAATTCCCGCATATTCTATATCTGCCCTTCGCCCACTACTGATTTGCCAATAACTGCGGCCGGTTCACTTGGTGTTTTACCAGAGGAGCGAAATTCCCGGATGTATAGGCTTGATCGAGTGCCTTACCCGAAATCGACGATCTAAAGTGGGTTCTTTAGCTTGCTCCGACAGAGGTCTCCTTCTCTCCGATTATAAGTTCTCGTTGACCACGGCCTATAGGAACCAGGCTATCCACTGCTTTTAAGCCTGTTTGCATAGGTTCGTGGACAGATTTACGTTCAATAATCCCTGGGGCTTTCACTTCGACACGTCTTCGTTCGTGATCGCTTAGAGCCCCTTTTCCATCAATAGGTACTCCCAAGGCGTCGGCTCACAAGGGAAAAACAAGGTTAAATGCCCCAGGGATGGAATGCTGAAGAGAAGAGCGAGATAGAAAGCTACGGCTTATCAAGCTGAACCTTGAGGAAAATCAAGTGAAAGAAGAAGTAGCTTCTGCTATCTTTTTTTCCATTTGGATTTTTTTTGCTCCAAATGTTTTGGGGCATCCCGACAATTATATACCTGCTAATCCGATGCCCACCCCGCCTCATATTGTGCCGGAATGGTATTTCCTACCGATCCATGCCATTCTTCGTAGTATACCTGACAAAGCAGGAGGTGTAGCCGCAATAGCACAGCCTCCTTACCCAGCGAGTGAATGAACGAGCCAATAAACTGGTGATCGGTCCATTTACTATTTATTATAGTCTATGACGGAAGATCGTCTCTTTGCACATGAGATGCGTACTTTGTGGTTGGCCAGGATAAGCAAAGCCTACATCATCTAGGACTTGCCATTGAAAATAAACCTTTCTATTCGGTCATCAAGAAAAGGCATAGGACTAGAAAGAAGTCATAGGCAACTCACAGATACGCACGAATAGCTAGTAAAGAACGCGGAGCTCCTATTCTATTCAGGCAACCTTGGCAGCTTTGCAAGCTCTTCGCAACAGGCTCCAGGGATGCAATAATGGTGATGGTGGCACTCTATGGATTCATGAAGAGAAGCTTTAGAAGCGAGCATTTCCGCTGCTTCTATTTTTCCTAAAGCTAATGAACCGAATGGAAGAGACTCACTTATTCTAAATAAGAAAGAAGGAACCAACAAAAAATCACTGGTTTTTACTCTCAATCCACAGGTGGAGATACCTGGGGTGGGTTTTCATGGCCTATAGTCCCCTGCCGCCGGAAGAATGCAAAACCATCATAGACATAGTTGAGTCTGCATGGCCATATGGTGTTCTTGACGGTACTACTGAAGAATGTAAGCTAATGGACATATTCCACAGCTCTAGAATATCTTCCCAAACTGTGGATGAGAAGCTGTTGTTTCGAAGAAGCCATCATTGCATATCGGAGAGCTCTTGCAAAGAAAGCCATGGAATTTGGATTCTGAAAGGTCCGCCAACTTACAAAAAGACTTGGCAGTGACCTGATCTGTTCCGATAGATCGAAAGGGAATCTATCAATAATAAGGGTTGACCTCTTTCTATCTATTGATGATACAAGATATCTATCTATTCTGGATCCATCATAAATAAATCGATATGTATCTGATGGAGTCTACATCGTATGTAGAGCGCCCAAGCGCTTTTTTGGCCTGCTCAGTTCTATTATCCATCGGTCCAATGCACTGGCTCATCTCATGGAGGGAAAAAGCAAATGTAGTTAGTTGTCTTGTTGTTGTTCGCCGCCTCGACACATTCCCCGGCATCGTCCCACACAGAAAGAAAGAGCGTGGAGCCCCGGCCCGACCTGTAAGTCCGCTAACGTAAAGCGAGGAGTTGAGCCTGAACTGGCAAACCGAAGTGACTTTCGTAACCATACTTCCTACAGCTAACACGTGTCCAGTCCAGCGGGAACGCGCAGCGCAAACGAACGTGAGCTGCTATACCGAATCCCAATTTTTCTGGATAGGTCGAACTATTGGAAGCAAATGGAAAAGGAACACCGAGTGGAATCAAAGAAACTAGCGGACTGATCACTAAATAGATACAAATAGGTGCAAATTCCGACATCACCAAAGCCCACTTCGTTCTCTCGCTCTCCTCGCGGCGCTCCTTACCCGTGAGCTGAGCCTATCTTGACTGACTTATCACACAACCACATGCTTATTCCTATTCAAACACATATACCGGTAAACCTATTTCTTGCATTACTTAGTAGCTCTATGGGGAACAAAGGCAGAAATACAATAGATTCCTCCATTTAAGTGGTTCTCGCTTCTCCTTGTTCCTGTTCCTAACTCCTCCCCGGGTAGTTCCCAATGTTTGGCACTTTCCATACTTCGTGGGTGCAACATCAACAAATTCGCTCATGATCAAGTTACAACCTAAGATCTATGACTATATTATGTTAACTGTTTGTATTTTGTTCATTCCATCGGTATGCTCCCAGGTACCTGTAATTGTGATCTGTTTGCCAGAACCAGGGGGTCTTTCTGTGGAACCTCCCCACCAACTGCTACGCCCCGCGGGGCTTCTTCCTAGCGCTATTGAAATGATATTCCTATTATTGGTCTTAGCAATATCCCTGGACCAGGGCACGGCACCTATCCAACTATGTCTTGTTTCGGTTTCGGATCCGGGTAGTAGAGTCCTAGGCATCGGCAAAGCCAACAAGGTACGGGATTCGGCTCAACAGCTACTTCCTTGCTGAAATCGAATTTCAAAGTGTATCCCCACAAAACATAATGGAGATTTAGCAGCTATCTTTACGGCATAGCCCTTTGACACAAATCCAATCCCGCAAAGGATTGTTCATGGAACTACTATCGAAAGGCTTTTTCTAGATGGGATTGTAGTGTTTTTTTTCACGTATCAGTTTGTAGACTTTCTTTCCTGCATTTACGTTTCAAGGAGTTGATTGAATACCTTAGCTGCATATTTTCTAGTACCTATGACTTGCAACACTAGTATGAAAGGATCGATAGGGCATTGCTTTAGGTCCGTTACAAGTCGAGTGATTTCCTGTCACTCGCGAGACATAGGAGTTGCTTGTCTTTACTTATGTTGGAATCATAAGGATTGACGGGCGGGGTGATAGATGTAGATCTCCCGTCCGTGTATGATAATTGATTTAAGGTCGAAATGTGTGGTTGAGTGTGTCAAGCTTTTGAACGTACCACATGCATGCCGATATATGGGAGTCGGTAAGCCCGGTACCAGATTGAAGCAGCTAGGGCCGATAGCCATCTCTCCTTGGAAACTTTGTTTTCCCCTGCCGTACACTTGTGGATATATGCGTGAGACTGTGAGTGAAGCAGTAAACCTTTATCCTAAGGAAATGGACCCGGTTCCGAATTGTGGATCGATGGGAAAGGTTGGGAAGTGCTTGTACCTTTTATAGCAAGCATTATCCGTGTGTGTTGGGTTTCCCCTAACCAGGTAGCAAAATTCGGTTCGAACTGTCCGCTTCTCGCGGTTAATGAGACTGCTTGACCGCCTTGCTACATTGAGTAACAAGTGGGAGATTGATGAACTTGTTCTATGAAATAAGTTGTATTGCACCACTTGTATGCTTAGAGAGGATGCAAATCTAGAATGGTTAAATCTAATAGAACATGATGCTAAAACATGAAAGCAAGGACCTACTTTTAGTTGCTTTTTGGCAAACAAACCCACCAGCCAAAAGCCTCTCATGTCTAGATGTCGGTGATGTAGTTTTCACCCGACGGGTAAGCCTTGCTGAGTATTAGTATACTCAGCCTTGCTTGTGGCATTGATTTACAGGTACCATGTTGGATGTGGCAGTCGATGCTTTGACTTGGCCTACCCAGGTTCCCCCTGGATGGCACATCGAATGGATTCCGTCCTCTACCGAGGATCGGGAGGAGTAGCACCATGGCAAGCTTCCGCATGGTGTTATTTGTATCGTCGTTAGTTTATCTTCCGCTGCAATGAAACTTTATTTCCGCTGCAATGAACTACTTAAATTCCGCCGCAAGACTTTAATACTCTGATTTAAATTTCGAACTTGGTTTGTAATAACTCTATGTTACCCCCTTTATGTATGTTAAATTTGTGGAATGTTGTAATCTCTGGAACTCACCTTCGTGTGGGCGTGCTGTTGTTTCGATCGGGAAAAGTACGTGGTTAATCGGGTTTAATCCGACGGCGCTCCAGCTTATTCCGGATTAAGTGCCCGACTACTCGATTAGTGGTTTCGGGGTACTTAACTTGGAATAATTTCAGAGTGGACCGCCACACGGGGGACCCTCGGTGGGCGGTGGTGGCGGCGGGGGCGTCTGGTCCGAATCGGTTAGTGTCGGGCGGTGGAGGAGGGCGGCGGCGGCGGCGGCCGCCGGAGCGAACGGGAGGCGGAGGCGGCGGGGAATTGGCAGGAGAGTTCGCGCACGTCGCGAGTCAGAAGAAAGAGACACCAGTGGGAGGAAAGAGAAATAGATGAGGGGATGAGAGTAAATCTGGGATGTTGAATTTAGATCCAATGGTCATAATTGGGTGACTGAGGGGAAAACCAAATCTCAATCGATTGACAGGGAGATACTCCCATACAAAAAATGTTTACTCCTTTGCATCTTGCGCTTTTTAGCACGTACTTGAATCATATTTTCTAACGTAAAAGCTATTATAAAGTAATAGTCCTCCCCTGCTTCGTGATTATTTACAGCCACAACAAAACCTAAACTAAGAATAAATATAATGGAGTTCATGGTAACCAATAAATAAATAAATTTTGTTATGATCAAAGCCCAAACAGTACAACACAACTTCCCACATTGTAATTGAGAAATACTAAAAAAATTAAATGAGATCAGAATGAAATCACAACACACCATGCATATGCCACATTCTGATTGAGAAACACTAAGGAATTAGATGAGATCAGAATGACAATGCGTAATCTGGACAATACATGGATAAGGCGATTGCTTGCGGCTTCGGTGCATACGGTCATTGGACGACTCATCGAACGGTGCAGTGGCTGGTTGGAGGCGAGGTGTTTCGCGTCATCTCTTAAATTTGGGGGGCCCACAATTTTGGGGCCTTGCATGGCAGCGACATAAGCTAGCCTATAATATGCCCCGTTCCCGGCTTCCTCGTCACTCCCAAACCTTCTTCCTCTTCCATCCTAACCCTCCTTTCCTCCTCCTTCCCAGAGTCCTGGTCCCAGATCCTTCTTCCTTCTCCCAGCCAGCAGCACAATATGTCCCAGAAGTCGTGTGTCTAGTCCTTCTTTGAGCTGCCTTCCGAAGCGATGTCCGAAACCCTGTGGAGCTTCGCCGGCATCTGCGCCGTCGAAGCGGTGGTGGTAGGAGTGGCAGTGCACTGCTGCCACCACCTCTCTGCCACCGCCTCTGCAGGCGAGCATACTGGCTAACGGGGGATGGAGGGTGGCTGCAGTGGCAGAATAGAATTGAGGGGGGCTGTGCCCCCTCCCTAAAAAGTTCTAATACCCCTTCATCAAGCATAAACAATAGTCTTTTCTAAAAAAAAAAGCATAAGCAATAGTGCATTTGGCCCACGAAGGCAAACAACCCACCCAACTGCTACTACCTACGCACGTACGCGAACACGAAAGAAGTCCAGCCGTCACCCACTGTCATTTCTTTTCCGATCGATCTATACGAACTCCTTCTATCGTTTTCGATCGATCTATACGAACTCCTGCGTCTCACAGTTCGTAGCTCCCACAGAGTCACAGGCGCACGGCGTAGGCCGCACGGCCGATGGACGACCGGCGTCCGGTGATCCCAGGCTCGTCACTCCCGCTCTCGACGTCAGGCGGCGTGCAGGAAGGTGCGTCTGCTGTTGACCAGCCAATGGCCGTGGACGGTTTCCTCCAACCCAAACTAATAATTTAAGAAATCCTATTTCCCTCTCTATCTATTTTAGATTCAATTTTTATCTCATGAATGATCTCATATGATTTATTAAATAAGATTAGACCAAAATGTTGTAGATTAATTCTTGTAGTTCTTACTTTATCAGTTTCAAATGAACTACAGAACACACATTTTCTGCAATGGAACTTGTGAAGTCTAGACTACGAAACAGAATGAAAGATGGATTTTTAAGAGATTGTTTGGCACTCTATGTTGAAAGAGAGATCGCAATGAAGGTCATCACAGATTTGATTCGATTCGATTATAATGATTTGGTTTTATCAGGGTTTTCGATGACTTTCGCCTGCTTGTTTCTTGGTCTAGGATTTCTGAAACATAGGATAGGAGAGTGCGTGGAACGTATACATCACAGGTTTGAACAGAATATTTCTAGGCGATTTTCGTTTAACGAAAATTCTCGATGCGATCATATACGGCGGTGAGGATTTGGGGACAGATCGTATCGATCGCAGCTAGCCAGAGGCCCACCAGAGCCCCTCTGTCTGTCACCGGACATGCGTTCATGCTGCATGCAGCATACCCAGCTGCAGAGCTGCTGGTGCGCTGAAATCGTCAGCACTGGTGTGCCCGATCGGCAGCGTAAAACGACAGGCATATTCAGGCAGCAGCGATGCCACATACTGCATATTTGTTCTGCAAATCCCCTGCCTGCCGACTGCCGCCCCCTCGAGCCTAGATCAGACCGGATTCTCTGTCCTCTTCGTTCTGAATGAAGTTCTTGCGTCTTCTAGAATTCACTTTGAGATGGAAAAATTTTTGTGTTCTCGCGTCTCCCAGATTGAGATTGGCAGGAGTGCTTTCTTGAATAATAGGCTTTTGCTAAGGTACTCCCAAATATCTATAAAAGAAAATTTTAATAACATATTACCTCCTCCTAGCTAATAGGTATTTATATTTTTAAATCTGAGGAAATATCTTCTTATTAGATCTAATTTGATTGAGTTAGATTTAACTTTACTATTTCCTTTTGTACCATAGATTTAGACTGAACACATTTTTTCGCTTCTTATATCATATTCACATGACAAAGGAACTTTTGGAAGAAGAAAAAAACGTGACAAATATTTTTTTCTCTTATATCATGTTCATGTGACTTGGGAACTTTTGGGCGTAGATGACTGGAGAAGGGTGAAAGTGAAAAAGAATGACTTAGACATGAAATCAAATTAACTCTTGCAAACATCCAAAGTTATGTATATGTTTTGTCTAAATAACCATAGACATGATTTGAACAACATGGAACTGCCTTGTGTGCCTCCATGCGACCATGGAACAAGCATGTTCATGCATGCAATTGTGCCTAAGGAAGAGATACAACAATGGCATGAGAAGGAAAGTGGAGGAATTTAGGAAGACCGGTTATGTAAGGTTGTAGATATTGCAGGATTTGTTTTCTTTTCTCTCTATGTAATAATTACTAAAATATTTCATTTATTTTATAAATCGATGGCTAAGATTTATTTGAGATCTTACCTCTTAAGAGGTGAATGGAGTACTTTAGCGTAGCCTGAATAATATCATAGCTAGAAAATGATACTAGAGGACGTTTGTACGTACCAGGGCCTAGCTAGCTAGCTAGGACAATGGTACATGATACGGCACATGCCTACTCCAAGAATCCAGCGCTTTGGTTGGAGACACATGTGGGTGGGAACGTACAAGACCGCCATGCATGCCACCGTGTGTTACATTACAATTTACATGCATAGATCGCGCATCCTTGGCGGTGGTGGCGATCGACGAGAACAACCCGGCGGTATGTACGGTGCGCGCCAACCGCGCGTAGCTAGCATTTGATGCGTGTGCCCTAACCGGCGTTGTTCGAGCCGCCCAGTCGGTGGCCGGGAGCCCCGCCGTACCTGTACACATGCACGTCAAGCGCATACGTGTGTCGCGTGCGGTCTCCATCGTTAGGTACGGTGCTGCATGCTGGCTGCGTACGCCATGGCCGTATTTAACTCCGTATCCGCCGGCCGGCGGGGACTGCGTCCGCCGTACACGCAGGACTCCTGGGTACAAATATAACATGATCGATCGTTCACTTTTGCTTTCAACAGGCCCTTGCAGTGTTGGGAAGTACGTCCTTGTTATCGTGTCTGCATGACTGTGGATTCTGTGTTTATTGATATGGTTGAGACTCCGGTGTTCCACTGTTCTCAACAATGGTTCTATGGTGTCTGTCAATAGGTTCTTTACATGAGATTGCACTCTCATTGTTGAGCAAAACTAAGCTATAACCTGCTGCAACAGGAATTCTGAATTTATTATTGAGTTCTTCTGTCAAGATTTAAGGGAAAAAATGTATCTTCTTCATGTAGATTAATTAATTAGTAGAGCTGCAAACCGCAAACCGCCTTTGGCTGCGGATGAAATAAGCGCTCTAGGCTGTTGCATGCGAAGCAGCCTTTGCGTTCACGATCCCAATTCCACATTGCCGCCATGCGTATCGATAGATGGCGAGACGATAACTCCGAACAACAAAGCTAAGGCCAAGAACAAAAGACCCAAAAGTAATGCGCTTTGCAAAAAAATCACCCCCACCGTTGTGAAACTTACGCGCACAACAAGTGGGCACGCCAAGAAGTAGACTACGATAAGCAGCTACCTGAGTGGTGCCGTCTACATTTCACTCGTTCAATGATACGGACCTTTTTTTTTTCAAAAACACGACAAGGGACAGATACAACGCTCACATCTACAAAGAATGATAATATTGACTGATCGTGCAAAGTTCTGCACATATATGTACTCCTTCCATTCCAAATTATTAATTTATTTGATTTTTTACTCCATATTTAACCACCCATCATCTTGGTTGTGTTACCTTTTGTCTTCCCCTCCTCTTTTTGTGTTTGTTCAGCGCAGTTGTTACACGACATATTTTGTTTTGCTCTATTATTAAAAAGTTTCCTAGGAATTATTCTTTTTATAACTGTTCTACATATCTTTCAACATTTTTTACGACCATGTTATATTCTATAGTTTGTTTTTATCATGAAAATTTGTCTTATGTGTACAAATGAATTAACAAACCTTTTGTTCGAGCAGAATGTTTTTTTTTCTTATCTAGGAAGCCGTGCAACTAAATTTCAGAACAGAAGCCCACTAACTCATTATTAACCAACAAATATATCGGGGGCTTTGATGTATAGTAAGGTAATTAGGGGTGGTCAACCGAGAGCAGCTGACAAAGATATTGCAATTTTGTGTTGGTCATATGATGTATAGCATCCAATTCTATTTTTCCCGCTGCAATTAGTTGGGTGTAGTCATCTATGTCAAGGTTTACTAAGGTGATCTCCTTTTTGTACTGAACGGCTTTGTACACTAACTCGTTAGTATAAAAGCCGAACCTTCAGTTCCATTATCTAAAAAAACTAAGGTGATCTCCGAAAAAACAAACTAGCATCCCCCACCCCCACTCCCCCCACACACACACACACACCAGGCCACCACTGCCTCATTGAAGGTACTTCTCACGACTCTTCCTTTCTTTTCTTTCTTTTTTTTGATTCAAAGCATACCCTTCAAATAAAGTAGAAGTGTAAAAATAAATCAAGAATTTATATGTGATTTAATTACCCCAAGCTAGTTTGCTCGATCCATTCTCTCATCTTTTGAACCGCTAGACTAGTGTCAAGTGTGTGACTCCATCTGGAGACCTATTTCCTTTTTGCTCTAAGCACTCTCCTATCAAAGTGGAGGAAGCATGGTTAGCAAACACTCTCCTATCAAAGTGGAGGAAGCATGGTTAGCAAACACCACGAACCCTTATGTCGGATATATTGGTCAAGAACAAATGTAGTTCAGCAATTTCACTAGATGCTCCTATTCACCGGAGGAGGGGGGGGGGGTTCGTTATTGTGCGGTTATGCTTTGGATTCTTTTATAGTTTACTATGAAATACATCTCATATTATGTGTTTGATATATAAGGACACGGTGGAAAGAAAGCAACCCAACCTTTTGCCAACTGGGTAGTTTAATTTGGAAGAGGCGAACTGAGGATAATAGCCGGTAAAGTTTATTGTGGTGCTTGCATTTTTAGATTTATTGTGATAGGTGCGGCAATGTACCCTCGACTGCCAGACTTGTTGTGATTGTCAATCTTGAGATCAGATCCATAAGTCTTTAGGCGGTGCTCATATGTCTATGTTTGAGTAGGTACTAATAGTCTAGGTTTGAGCAGGTGATTCAAGGAATGTAGCGTCAGGTTGTCTACCTCCTTGTAGTCGGATCTCCAACTTTTTTTAATGTTCCAAATTTCACTTGAGCATCCAAGTCTGGATCAATACCAGCAACAAATTCATCTTGGAGCAAGGTTTGAGCATCATGCCAAACGTGTCCGAAAGAGAAGAGCAAAGCAAAGGTATCATCACAACCAAAAATGAACCAACCCTTTGGATTGTTGAGAAAAAAACACCATCTGGTTTCAAAGTAGCTCGATCTAATTAAAAAATGTTGCCTAAATTAAGCATGCTGCGTATATTTTGTTTACAGGGATGAGCATATTTTTGTGATTGTAAACTTTTGCAAGAATGTGATTGTTCTGTGTTTCACGAATAAGGCTAGACTAGCAGATCAACAAGGAAACTACCCATACATAAATCCATCTGAGGTCGATATATCTATTACATTTCTTGAGCGGAGAAAGACTAATGACGGCTTGAACGGAGAAGCACAAGGTACGGTATGGGTCATGCGAATTCAGTATTTCATTCCTCCTTTGGCTAGCTGGAGGAGACCAGCCCCGGCGCGGCCCATGGGATGCTCCAGCCTAAGCTCTAGCTTTGCTACATTTTGCATACACATACGATAAAAACGAAGATTATCTTTCATAGTGATCTACTACGACTTTGAGTATTGCCTTCAATTTTACACAGGCTTTTCAAAAACTTCAGTTTTTACAAAGTCTAATAATACATCGATAACAAAGACTGAATTGAACCAGGCCCATCTCTCTCTGACTCTCTTGAACGTTAACACATTGATTTAATGCTTCCTTATCTGAATTAATGCGTCACTACACCACGTACGCTGCACAAATGCTGGATTCCTGCCACGCAGAATTTCAGACCGTCCGGCCCGACGAAAGTCACCAGCAAGCAAGCCGGCCCGGAGTCAAGTCAATGTACTGGTGGACCCAACGGTGGCATGGCATGCCCTGGCCTCCCTCTTGTCAATTCGCCTGCCAATGGTCGCTGCATATGCAGCTTTGGTCGCCTTGCGTTGCGCGGCCGGCCCTGCTGCCTGCTTGCCTGCCGCGATCGGCTGCCGTGCCACTCTGGACCTCGAGGAGGAGTAAATCCCCCTGCTGCATGCCGCCGCGGCGCAAGGGATTATTCCCCCGGCCGGCCGCGGCCTGGCTCTTGACAGCGCTGAATCCGAGGCCAACGACGAGCCAGCGCCGACGACGGCTTTGTGTCGTCGTTATTAATTGCATGCATGCGTTCGACGTTGCGGGCACACCACCCAGCAATGCAAGCTAGGTCGAGCTGCTGCTGCTGCTGCTGCCTGATGGTGGCTCTCACCATGCATCATGTGGTGTTCGGACGGCATGGCAGTTGGCACCACGCCTGCAATGAGGCTGCACGGCTCTCGTCGGCAACCCGCAGCCTGGGCCGCCGTCCGCTGCGGCTGGTTGCCTGCGCAACCTCCGCGGGCCGGGCGGCGCGCGACGCCATTACTCCGTCGCGCCGCGCGCGCTGCCACAAACAGCCATGATGGCCGTCGCCCACACGCGCCCGCCGCCTGCTGCATGCCCAGCCGCGCCCGCGCGCATGCACAAGCCAACAAAATTGTGATCTCACTCACTTGCCGCCCAGCCAGATCCGCGTGCAGTGCCTCTCCTCTCTCTCTCTCTCTCTCTCTCTCTCTCTCTCTCTCTCTCTCTCTCTCTCTCTCTCTCTCTCTCTCTGCAGTCTGGCTATAGCCGCGGCCGTGGTTGTTATTGATCAATGCGCCGGGGCCTGGGAGAAAGTTTCGCCGAGCCACGCCATGCCAGAGCGGCACAGCACAGGCAGGCATGTACCTACGTGTACGTCGTGGTCCGGCGGATACGGAGTTAAATACATACAACGGCCATGGCGTATACGCAGCATGCAGCACCTAACGAAACCCACGTATACGTGACGTGCATGGGTACGGGTACGGCCAGGCGGCTCGAACAACGCCGGCTAGGGGACACACATCAAATGCTACGCGCGGTTGACGCGCACCGTACCGCCGGGTTGTTCTGCGTCTACCGCCACCGCCGATGATGCGCGATCTAGCTAATCTATACATGTAGAGATGTAGCACACGGTGCCATGGCGGTCGTGTACGTTCCCATTTGCATTGTCGTCCCGCCCCAACCTAGGCGCTGGATTCTTGGAGTAGGCATGTGCCGTATCATGTACCATTGTCCTAGCTAGCTAGGTCCTCCTAGTACGTACAAACGTCCTACTAGTATCATTGTCGGATCGAGTAGCTATGATTCAAGAAAGCACTCCAAGTCCTAGGTCCATAAGATAGGAAGGATGTCCCAAGAGAGGACCTACGTCGTCTATGCATGATGTATAAAACATAAGTCGAGGACTATCCTACACGCACGGCGTGCCAAATTGCCGATCAAGCCAGCCGTTGCTATCCCCTCCATCCCCTGAACGCATGATAAACCCTCTGATGCCCCCCCCCCCTCTGAAAGCGACGTCGATCCTCCTCGGTGTCCTCCATATCTGCCGTCACCTTGTTGGGATGCGTAGCTACTAATGAAATGCCCTCCTGGAATATTTCTCAGAGTCTCTGAATAATCGATCCATCTGCATGCCATCGATCGTCATCGTCTACCCTCGATCCAATATCTTTAGCCGCCGCTATCTTCCTGTGCGCGCGCGTAGGGAGCATTCAAGGCCCCGTCTGGCACTCTGATCGCGGCGGAAGAATACAGAGAATCCGGTCTGGTCGAGGCTCGAGGGGGGGGGGGGGGGCGGGCAGCCGGCAGGCAGGGGATTTGCAGAACGAATATGCAGTGTGGCATCGCTGCTGCCTGAATATGCCTGTCGTTTTACGCTGCCTCCAGTGCAGATGATTTCAGAGCACCAGCAGCTGGGTAGTACTATGCTGCATGCATGAATAACGCATGTCCGGTGACGGACAGAGGGGCTCTGGTGGGCCTCTGGCTAGCTAGCACGATTACCTGCGATCAATACGATCTCCCCAAATCCTCACCTGCATGATTATTCCATCGATCCTTTAGAATGGGCACGAGATCTACCTTGTCCATTGCGCGCGCGGTGTCATGCATTGCAGGTCTCACCTCACCCTGCTACATTATATTGATACAGCTAGCTACACGACTAGTATTCCTGTAGCTAGCTGCTCGTATCTCATTCTCCATTTCTCCAAGAAAGTACTGAAGCAGGACCACGCTTATATGCAGCTAGGAGGAGTGGCCAGGGCTGCAAAACATCTCCTCGCCCCCGCGCAGTGCACTTTGCTCATGATGCTGCTGCCCCTATGCTATGCGCTGCGTCACACGATCACATGCGTCGGGTAGGGTGTGGGGGCGGCGACTGAGTGTTTGGTGACGAATTTAGGGCAGCGGCGCCCAGCGGCAGGGGAGACATGCATGTATGCATGCGTTTTGTGCCCAGGATTGCCGGCCGGCCATTGCACTGATTGCAGAGGCAAGGACAAGAGGTCGTTCTCCTGCTCGTTGGAAACTTGGAATTGGCTCCCTTCTGTTCTTTCTTTCCCTCGGTTACTATCACCTTATTAACTCTCTGTTACTATTCCTTTTACTGCTTCAGTCCATCAGTCTCATGCTCTTGTTCACTTTCAGACCTCCAAGCATCTCATCCTTTCTTCGTCATGTTGTGCGTTGTAACGGGTGGACCTGGCAACCTGTTCGTATGATGCATACATAACCTGAAAGAGCATTTGACTGCCTTTCAGTTACTGAACCACACGACGCGATGTGCTCGAGACTCGATCGCATTGATTCCAGGCCGTTAGAGAAGAGAACGAGCTGGTGGCAGTCGCATAAATGCGGAGGCTTTGCAGGAGGCATCCATGATTGGGGGCTCTCTGCACATCTCGCATCGCTTCCTGAAGGAAGGAATGTGCCGAGGCATGGTGCCTTGTCATGTGTGGACACATTGGCTCCGGAGATGGACTTTCGAGCATCATGGCCGATGGATAGATCGATCGATCGATCGGTGTGGACCATGCGGCAAACGTGTCCATTCTGCCTGCCGGGCTACCCATCCATCTGCCTCCGTTTCCTTGCAATTACTCATGTCACCAGCTCCTGCTCCGCTCCTGATCTGGCATGGACGGTCGGCTGCATCTGCTTGCTCGGATGGACCCCGGCCTGGACTTGGTCAGGTCTCCGTTCCAGCCCTGGCGTTCGGACAACAGCGAGCTCACCCACCCTGCAGGGCTGCTAATCCTGGCATGGTGGACACTAACCTGCAGAGCCTAGCTACCACTCCCATGTTCCCAAAGGCCAAAGGCTGAAAGCTTTGGTCAGGGCAGGAGGCATCGGTTTCACCCGCACAATTCGGTGAAACGCTGAAAAGTGAAAGCGAAAGGGTTCCTGAATGATGCCTCGGCCTCGCTTTCACGGTTTGGTTCACTGGGAGTCCAAAGCCGGAAAGCACTCGCCGGGGATCAGGGTCCAGAGATGGGCGGTCCATCTGTACGATTATTGGCAAATGCTTTGTCCCCCTCGTCAAACAAGATTGTATTGTCAAAAGAAGTTTTCTGACTAAAGAGCGTTACTTTCCTGCATTATGGCTAAGCTTCAGATTGTGGTATTCAGAGGAGGTCCATCATGCAATGGGTGTCAACTGGGCAGGTCTGATCGCGCTGATTACCTAGAGCATAAGAAGAATGCAGCTCTTCGAAACTCCCTATTCATCAGCGAAATATATATTTCGTTTTTTGTCAGACTGCATTTGATCCGCCAGCCACTTGCCTGAAAGGCTGAATTGCCGTTTGCGCACTGATACACAGGCCTTGTTAGAGGCTCTACACTCCGTGGGTTTGGGTTCTACTACTTTGTAAGGCGTCCACACATTTCAGGATAAAGAAAGTCTCGATAATCTGAACATGATACGGTCACAAAGCAAATTAACAATACTGCACTGCTGCTGCACATCATATACGGAGCACAGGTACACTTTAGGAAAATGGCGTGAAGGGCACCATACAGGAAGTGCAAAATTAACTTGAGCAGGTGCTTGAAACACGTTCTTCTTGTGTTAGCATCTACCCTAATAAAAGCTGTACGGACAGGTGGTGGCCGGCACAGTTGGAGTAGATGCCGGACGGGGAGCAGGTGTACCTCCAAAGATTCTTCAAAAATACCTAATCTATACCTCTTTAGTACATAAATGTCTACAGTACACTGTCCAGTATTAAAGTACGAAATAAAACGCAGATATCTATACTGATCTGTAGGACAGTTTTGGTTCACAGAAGCTAGTGGGGGAGACATCAAACTATAAGACACATACATGCTCAGGATATTATTTTGTAAGGAAATGTAGTCTACGGGTGCACTAATAAGGCTCTAAGATGTCAGCGCACGGTAGCTTACTTTTTGGCAAAGGTAGGATGCTCACATGCAAATTAAATAACAGGAACAATTCATAAAAGATGCAGACGTGTAGGTTTGAGGGGACCAGAACTAGAGTCAGCAGCAATACTATTTTTATAAAAAAAAGTTAGGTTAATTAGACTATCAACTCGGGCTCCCGCACAGGCATTTAAAAATAAGATTATAGCAAATAATTATAATTATCTATCTTATGTTCTGTTTTATCTATTAAATATTTGTTGGGTAACTGCAAAAGGGGTACCCCAATCTAAGTCCAAAACTACTTGGCATCAAGGCCCACAACGACATTAACCTGGCTCCACAGCCCAGCAAAGGCCTGCCATCGCTACGAGACCTTGGCACCCGTCCCGCTCGAGGTGAACGATCACCCTCGAGCGGGTGGTTTCCGTCTCGATCGAGGCTCGGCGGCCTTGACCCTCACCCTCGAGCGGGCAGTTTCCGTCTCGTTCGAGGGTCGGCGAGCTCGAGCTTGCCATCCAAGCTCGAGCCCGCCTCAACGGGAACAACGCCCAATGCCCTGCGACCCATCAGAGTCATCATGACGCGGTCAAAAAGCAGGGATCACTGCTCCACGCCATCGCCTACTCCCGGAGAGGACATCGGTCAAATCCACTCGCAACAGTGGACTCTGAGCGCCATGCTGCACGCCAGACCTAACCCTGCCAGCAGCACTGTGCCAACCACTCCTTTGACTTTACCCCCCGCCGGACACGCTGCCACCCTCGAAGGCAACCTCGAAGGAGGCCACGGAGGCTCGAATTGGACCCCGTACGCAAGTTTCCTACCCTCGACGCCGTGAACTGTCACGAGAGGGAAGGACAATACGTCAGCCCCTGCCATGTCGTCAGCAGAGTTGGAAGGCGCGATTCCCGCTCACGTACGGCGCGGCATGGACGAACAGTGCACTTAGCGACAAACACATGTACTCGCACCCCGCTCCCCTTGGTCTATAAAAGGGGAAGGGAAGCCCACGAGAAGAACAGGGGACTAGAAGAGCACGAAGACACGCAGAGAACACAAGTCTCATACGCACCCACACACCATAGCCTGGGACTTAGGAGCTTATCTCCTTCTCCCACCTTGCTTGTAAACCCCTACTACAAGCAACACGTAACCAGGTGCATCGCACCACTGCTGGACGTACGGCCCAGTGGCCGGAACCAGGATAAAACCCTTGTCTCTCACGCTCGCCATCGGGAAAACGAGTGGTTAGCACCGCAATCACTCGTCGGTGCCGGTGCGACCAAATCAGGCACCGACAGTTGGCGCGCCAGGTAGGGGACCAGCGCTGCGCTGCTCTCATTCCCGATGACGAACTCCGGCGAAGGACGGCCTCCGCTGGGCGAGAGCAATCTGCTCCCAGCGGGGCAGGAGATCCGGTTCGGGAGCCTGCGGTTCCAAACATGTGGCGACGATTACCACATGCGCATCCTCCAGCAGGATCCAAGCGACCAACCGGAGCCTCATCACCAGCTTCCGGCGACACCACGACGACAGAGTCGTCCCGGACCTCGCGCACGCCGAGCGCGCGCCGCGAGGCGCGCCGCCGGCGTCGACATTCCCCCTCCCGCGAGGGAAGGGGACGTCCTGCAGTCAGGGTCACAGGAGAGGGCTGCCCCCTTCCTCCCAGGGCCCATGACTGCACCACGCGCTACGACGGCGCACTCCTATCCCTACGGGCTACGCACCTCCGCGGATGCGTACGCCTCCTTCATCCGCACTGCCATGAGTGCGAACGGCAACCAACCTGGTTGTCACCCAGTCTCCAAGCAATACTTCGCCGATCCATTGCCCGGCGATTCTCGCACGGAGTCCGATGATGGACACACGTTTATGCGTAGACACCCCAGTTGGGACTACTCGGGTCTCCGCGACCCAGAGGCCTTTATTGCCTTTCAAACAGCGGCGGATTACTGCTTCGAGTATTCCGATGATGAGTATGACCCAACCAGGGAGTGTTTCGTCATCAACGACGGACAAGCCAGCGAGGGGTCGACGTCGGACGACGACGGCGAAGGTGACGACCAGGGGAACGACGATGGCATGGATCCGATAGGCGCGCAGCCATCGGACCCATCGGATCACTCTCCTTCCGAGGACGAGCGAGATCCGCGCCGCCTGCCACGAGTTAGCGGTGACGTCTCGCCACCGGCGCGCTCCGACCGCGAGCCGGGCAAGCGAGGCAACGAGCACGCCACGAACCCACGACACGCGGGGCGAGTGGCTCAGGCCCGCATCCTTGCCGAGGGCAAAGACGACGATCTCGCCCCCAGAACGAGCCAGAAGCTCATCGCGGCGGCCGCGCTGCTCCGAGCCATGCCGGAGGCAGCCACCCCCGAAGGGCGAAAACTGCACCTCGAGGCTCAAAAGCTGGTCGAGCATGCTGCCCGACAGCATGCCGAGAGCTCAGCCTCCCGCCTTCGACGCTCCGCAGCCTCGAAGGGTGAACGAGGAGGGGAGTCATCGGTACGCTCACCCCGGCCTAACGGCAGGGCGCGAGCCCAGTCCCGCGGCGACTCCTGCCGTGACTCGGCGCAGCGCCCCGCCAACGAACCACGTACGCCCGAAGCACGAACGCTTCCAGCGAGGGTGCCCGCGAGGTCACGCCTCCGGGACACCCGAGGCGCGGTCGGCAATGGCGACGCTCGCAACACCCTGAATCATATAAGGCAGCGAGAGGGAGCTCGGGCCCACCAACGCGGGCGGACCGACGTTCGGTGGAACCGGGATGCGGTCTCGGAACCGGCGGGAACGCACGTGTTCAGTCGTAACATCCGCACCGCTCCGATTCCCCCTCGTTTCCGACAGCCTACCACCATCACCAAGTACTCTGGGGAAACTAACCCCAGGGTATGGCTCAACGACTACCGCCTAGCGTGCCAACTCGGCGGCGCCACAGACGACGCCATGATCATCCGCAATCTGCCACTCCACCTGGCGGATTCCGCGCGGACATGGCTCGAGCACCTGCCCCCGAACCGGATCCGCGACTGGGACGACCTGGTCGAGACCTTCGTGGGAAATTTCCAGGGCACCTACGTGCGCCCTAGGAACACGTGGGACCTTCGAGGGTGCAGGCAAGAGCCCGATGAATCTCTGAGGGACTTCATCCGGCGCTTCTCCAAGCGTTGCACCGAGCTGCCCGACATCACCGACCATCAGATCATCCACTTCTTCCTCGAGAGCACCACTAGCTACAACCTAATATGCAAGTTGGGGAGGGACCCTCCCCCCGACGCGAACCGGCTATTCGAGGTAGCCTCCAAATACGCTTCAGGGGAGGCGGCGGCGAACGCCATCTTCAACGGCAAGAAGGGAAAGCGCCCCGAAGAGACGCCCGCGGAGGGCAGCAAGCCAAGGAAGCCCTCGAGGAAGTAAAATCAAGGCAATAAGGGGAAGAAGTATCGAACCCCTCGCGAGAAAGGCAACAGCGGCGAACGAAGTCCCCGTAGTGGACCCCAGCCACAGGGGGCCTCGAGGCCTTCCATGTGGAGGAGAGTCTTTGATACCGACGACGTGTTCTTCAGCATGGGACGACCCACCGCCGACGGAAATCCTCGCGAACACCTGCGACATCCAACAGCTAAGTCACTTCTACCCCTAGAGCGGTTTCAGACCCTCGAACCTTTTTTGTACATACTTTCGATTGTACAAACTCTTGTTTAAGTATTTGGCTTAGCTCTCGCAAGTTGTGAACAAATCAAGTGGACTCGAGTCCACTCATACTTGAGTGAGGTTTGGTCCTACCCTCGCTAGGACCATCCCTCCCTCGGGGGCCGCAATGGGGACGAACCCCCGAAAAAGTCAATACTTTTATGAAATTCTTGTGATATCTCGAGCGTATCGCCAAGTGCTCTTTTGCAACCCTCGAAGGGAAGACACTGGGCGTGAAACGGACAAGGGCAGGGTCGCCTGAGCCGAGTGCTCGCCTACGCCTCGAGGCTACGGCAGCACCTCACTTCCCTCCGCCTAAGTCATTCACGTACGATCGATCCTAGTGGCTACTTCCTTTCAAGGCGCATGCATTCGACACAACGTGCATCGCAGAGATACCGCTTGAAAATAAAACTCGTTTTTCGAAACTCTTGTGATATCTCGAGCGTATCGCCAAGTGCTCTTTTGCAACCCTCGAAGGGAAGACACTAGGCGTGAAACGGACAAGGGCAGGGTCGCCTGAGCCGAATGCTCGCCTACGCCTCGAGGCTATGGCAGCACCTCACTTCCCTCCGCCTAAGTCATTCACGTACGATCGATCCTAGTGGCGACTTCCTTTCGAGGCACATGCATTCGACACGACGTGCATCGCAGAGATGTCGCATGCAAATAAAACTCGTTTAACGATACAAACGATGTTTAACGAAAATAAGTAGGATGTATGAAAACAAACGAATTGTTCTTACATCAGGAAACGCAAGTCTCTAAACTACTATTTATACTCGGGTTCGATGTCTCGAGGCTTTCAGGGTCCGCTTCAACCATCAAGGTCATCCCAGCCGCCGCCATCTTCGCCCGGGAAAGGACGCTCTTCCGCCGTCAGGGCAGTCGTGCGGTCACTTCGCCCACGCCACGCCTGAAAAGGCGCGCGCACTCCCCCACGAAGTCGCAGTAACTGCCCTAACGGTCATCATGACCCCGCACGAAGAGGTGGAAGGTACGTTCAACACACCAACCCTTGAAAGGGCGGCCTTCGTTCTACTGATCAGGGGTTCGAACTCTGCACCTCCGAAGGGTTTCGACAGGGGCCCCAGATCAACCGAGCCAGGGATAATCGACGGTACCCTCGAAGCTCGAGCGCTCGAGGAAGCCAATCGGTTATGTTCGAGGCCAGGCAAAGTGCTTAGATCGAGGGACCCCTCGAGGGGGAGCATCGAGCCCTCGACCTCTATCGAATGAGGTCGAGTCCCATCTAGCATACTTTGCGAAAGGCTTCTACGGGCGTGTCCTGTGACCACGAGCCTACCCTTATCGAATGGGGCATGGACGTCCGCTCGAACTACCCGCTATCAGCTCACCCAGGCATCCATGGCTCGATCCCAATCGTGGGAAGCATGGATCGCCCCCTCCTCAGTCCCTCGAAAGGGATCCCGAGGAACGAAGAAAAATTTGGGACATCTCGAGCCAAACGAGGCTCGGGGGCTCCTAGTGCTGTGGACAAATCCACACGACCGTGTTCCTCCCCACATCGGCCACACCGCGCGGAGCGGAACATGCGGAGAGAACGCTCAAGGCTTCCCCCTCGAAGGGAGGAAGTCATCGTTCTACTGATCAGGGGTTCGAACCTTGGGCCTTCGAAGGGTTTCGACAAGGGCCCCAGATCAACCGAGTCAGGGATAATCAACGGTACCCTCGAAGCTCGAAAGCTCAAGGAAACCGACCGATTATGTTCGAGGCCGGGCAAAGTGCCTAGATCAAGGGACCCCTCGAGGGGGAGCATCGAGCCCTCGACCTCTATCGAACGAGGTCGAGTCCTGTCTAGCATACTTTCGCGGAAGGCTTTTATGGACGTGTCCTGTGACCACGAGCCTACCCTTATCGAACGGGGCATGGACGTCCACTCGAACTACCCGCTATCAGCACACCCAGGCATCCATGGCTCGATCCCAATCGTGGGAAGCATGGATCGCCCCCTCCTCAGTCCCTCGAAAGGGATCCCGAGGAACGAAGAAAAATTTGGGACATCTCGAGCCAAACGAGGCTCGGGGGCTCCTAGTGCTGTGGACAAATCCACACGACCGTGTTCCTCCCCACATCGGCCACACCGCGCGGAGCGGAACATGCGGAGAGAACGCTCAAGGCTTCCCCCTCGAAGGGAGGAAGTCATCGTTCTACTGATCAGGGGTTCTAACCTTGGGCCTTCGAAGGGTTTCGACAAGGGCCCCAGATCAACCGAGTCAGGGATAATCAACGGTACCCTCGAAGCTCGAACGCTCAAGGAAACCGATCGATTATGTTCGAGGCCGGGCAAAGTGCCTAGATCAAGGGACCCCTCGAGGGGGAGCATCGAGCCCTCGACCTCTATCGAACGAGGTCGAGTCCTGTCTAGCATACTTTCGCGGAAGGCTTTTATGGACGTGTCCTGTGACCACGAGCCTACCCTTATCGATCGGGGCATGGACGTCCACTCGAACCACCCGCTACCAGCTCAACCAGGCATCCGTGGCTCGATCCCACCGAGGGAAGCACGGGTCGCCTCCTCCTCAGCACCCTCGAACAGGGAGCGCGAGGCACGAAGAAAGCTCGAAATCCCCCCTACCTCAGGCGCGGTGGATGAACCCACACCTGAGGAAGCAGTAAATGCTCTGCACATCAGGTTGAGACCTTGGGAGAGTGTCAATCACCCTCCCAAGGCCTCGGGGGCTACACCCGCGGGTGCGCTAGCGCGCCCCCACGGATTCTCGGAACCCACGAAGAAACGAAGGCCTCGAAAGCCTCGACGAACTCCAGCCTTCGCGGGATTAAACTTCATCCCTGCGAAGGCTCGGGGGCTACTGTTGGGTACCTGCAAAAGGGGTACCCCAATCTAAGTCCAAAACTACTTGGCATCAAGGCCCACAACGACATTAACCTGGCTCCACAGCCCAGCAAAGGCCTGCCATCGCGACGAGACCTTGGCACCCGTCCCGCTCGAGGTGAACGATCACCCTCGAGCGGGTGGTTTCCGTCTCGATCGAGGCTCGGCGGCCTTGACCCTCACCCTCGAGCGGGCAGTTTCCGTCTCGTTCGAGGGTCGGCGAGCTCGAGCTTGCCATCCAAGCTCGAGCCCGCCTCAACGGGAACAACGCCCAATGCCCTGCGACCCATCAGAGTCATCATGACGCGGTCAAAAAGCAGGGATCACTGCTCCACGCCATCGCCTACTCCCGGAGAGGACATCGGTCAAATCCACTCGCAACAGTGGACTCTGAGCGCCATGCTGCACGCCAGACCTAACCCTGCCAGCAGCACTGTGCCAACCACTCCTTTGACTTTACCCCCCGCCGGACACGCTGCCACCCTCGAAGGCAACCTCGAAGGAGGCCACGGAGGCTCGAATTGGACCCCGTACGCAAGTTTCCTACCCTCGACGCCGTGAACTGTCACGAGAGGGAAGGACAATACGTCAGCCCCTGCCGGGGATCAGGGTCCAGAGATGGGCGGTCCATCTGTACGATTATTGGCAAATGCTTTGTCCCCCTCGTCAAACAAGATTGTATTGTCAAAAGAAGTTTTCTGACTAAAGAGCGTTACTTTCCTGCATTATGGCTAAGCTTCAGATTGTGGTATTCAGAGGAGGTCCATCATGCAATGGGTGTCAACTGGGCAGGTCTGATCGCGCTGATTACCTAGAGCATAAGAAGAATGCAGCTCTTCGAAACTCCCTATTCATCAGCGAAATATATATTTCGTTTTTTGTCAGACTGCATTTGATCCGCCAGCCACTTGCCTGAAAGGCTGAATTGCCGTTTGCGCACTGATACACAGGCCTTGTTAGAGGCTCTACACTCCGTGGGTTTGGGTTCTACTACTTTGTAAGGCGTCCACACATTTCAGGATAAAGAAAGTCTCGATAATCTGAACATGATACGGTCACAAAGCAAATTAACAATACTGCACTGCTGCTGCACATCATATACGGAGCACAGGTACACTTTAGGAAAATGGCGTGAAGGGCACCATACAGGAAGTGCAAAATTAACTTGAGCAGGTGCTTGAAACACGTTCTTCTTGTGTTAGCATCTACCCTAATAAAAGCTGTACGGACAGGTGGTGGCCGGCACAGTTGGAGTAGATGCCGGACGGGGAGCAGGTGTACCTCCAAAGATTCTTCAAAAATACCTAATCTATACCTCTTTAGTACATAAATGTCTACAGTACACTGTCCAGTATTAAAGTACGAAATAAAACGCAGATATCTATACTGATCTGTAGGACAGTTTTGGTTCACAGAAGCTAGTGGGGGAGACATCAAACTATAAGACACATACATGCTCAGGATATTATTTTGTAAGGAAATGTAGTCTACGGGTGCACTAATAAGGCTCTAAGATGTCAGCGCACGGTAGCTTACTTTTTGGCAAAGGTAGGATGCTCACATGCAAATTAAATAACAGGAACAATTCATAAAAGATGCAGACGTGTAGGTTTGAGGGGACCAGAACTAGAGTCAGCAGCAATACTATTTTTATAAAAAAAAGTTAGGTTAATTAGACTATCAACTCGGGCTCCCGCACAGGCATTTAAAAATAAGATTATAGCAAATAATTATAATTATCTATCTTATGTTCTGTTTTATCTATTAAATATTTGTTGGGTAACTGCAAAAGGGGTACCCCAATCTAAGTCCAAAACTACTTGGCATCAAGGCCCACAACGACATTAACCTGGCTCCACAGCCCAGCAAAGGCCTGCCATCGCTACGAGACCTTGGCACCCGTCCCGCTCGAGGTGAACGATCACCCTCGAGCGGGTGGTTTCCGTCTCGATCGAGGCTCGGCGGCCTTGACCCTCACCCTCGAGCGGGCAGTTTCCGTCTCGTTCGAGGGTCGGCGAGCTCGAGCTTGCCATCCAAGCTCGAGCCCGCCTCAACGGGAACAACGCCCAATGCCCTGCGACCCATCAGAGTCATCATGACGCGGTCAAAAAGCAGGGATCACTGCTCCACGCCATCGCCTACTCCCGGAGAGGACATCGGTCAAATCCACTCGCAACAGTGGACTCTGAGCGCCATGCTGCACGCCAGACCTAACCCTGCCAGCAGCACTGTGCCAACCACTCCTTTGACTTTACCCCCCGCCGGACACGCTGCCACCCTCGAAGGCAACCTCGAAGGAGGCCACGGAGGCTCGAATTGGACCCCGTACGCAAGTTTCCTACCCTCGACGCCGTGAACTGTCACGAGAGGGAAGGACAATACGTCAGCCCCTGCCATGTCGTCAGCAGAGTTGGAAGGCGCGATTCCCGCTCACGTACGGCGCGGCATGGACGAACAGTGCACTTAGCGACAAACACATGTACTCGCACCCCGCTCCCCTTGGTCTATAAAAGGGGAAGGGAAGCCCACGAGAAGAACAGGGGACTAGAAGAGCACGAAGACACGCAGAGAACACAAGTCTCATACGCACCCACACACCATAGCCTGGGACTTAGGAGCTTATCTCCTTCTCCCACCTTGCTTGTAAACCCCTACTACAAGCAACACGTAACCAGGTGCATCGCACCACTGCTGGACGTACGGCCCAGTGGCCGGAACCAGGATAAAACCCTTGTCTCTCACGCTCGCCATCGGGAAAACGAGTGGTTAGCACCGCAATCACTCGTCGGTGCCGGTGCGACCAAATCAGGCACCGACAATATTCTACGTAATTCTCTAAAGATATTCATATTTATCATTATCTAGCTGTAATATGTTTAGTTAATAACATTTTTTTTCACTTTGCATCACACATCTATACGTGTTCACATTGTTTCAGCAACATGACATACACCATGGGTAGCGTTTTAATATAAACAAAAACGTAAATAATATATTCTTATATAACTTGGATTTAGGATTAATTTAACATTTAATAATGATAAAATTAGATGACTTATTTGAAAATCTAGTGTTATTTTATAGTCTCATAGGTGGATAATTTACAAGAAGATTAGGAGGTTATTTCAAATATATTTAATAATTATAGATGTCGGTAATTTAGATATATGTTTAGGAGTTATTTTAGCATATTTTTATAATGACAGATGTGTGCCTGTTTAGAAAAAATAATATTTCAAATGACTATGATGATTAGAGTTGTCGGATTGATGGCTGGATTTCTGTGATCTTTGTGAGAATTCTAGGATTTGTCTACCTTTTTTGAGTGTCCACTTAAGATTCTAGGTGGCTCACATGAAGGCTTTAACAGAGCCCTCAATTAGTAATCATAAGGTTTTACCAGCCATACATTTTAAACTGGCCGTGCTGATCTGTTTGTTTAGTAGTGACCCATGCATGAGCTACACTCATATGGCAGCATGTCATAACTTATACCCTTTTTTGAAAAACGTATGGTGAGAGTAGCTGGATACAAATAATCGCTAACCAATACATCAATAACATTGATAGTAGATAGAAATTACTAACACATACACTCCGCGATTTCTATGGCACTATCATTTTTAATTGTTTGATTGACTTGGTATTGAAGATGCGCTGCATATATTTTTATTTCTTCGTTTGAACTATGTACATTGTAACTCTAGAGAATGTAGATGTAACTTTACCTTTTTATGCTTACTAAATTGCCTTCTCCTCACTTGTACAAATGCACATCACTGTATGTATCTTCTTATATACTTGGAACTGTGAATGTTTGTTTGACTCTGTGTCGAGATAAAAGAAGATATATCTGAGAGAACCTCCTGTGCAGAGACTACATCTTTGTTCTGTCCGTCCTTAAATTCGACAGTTGTACTAGATATACAGTTATACGCATTTATATACTAGAAGAATATATAGTAGGTATCTTGCAGAATGTTTGAGGTACACTTGCTGTCCTGTTCCCCGGAGAGCTAGAGGGGTTTTATTAGGGTAGATGAGAACACATGAACGTGCTGCATCTAGTTCACTTCTCACTTCCTCTCTTTCGTGCAAGTGCTCTGCATGCAGATTAATTATGGTCAGATTACAATGTTTCCTTTGCCTATATTTCATGATGAAAGAATGAGGGCATATCACTGCTATAAAGCCGAGAAAATCAGACGCACTTTTACAGTCGGTTGTGGGCAAACCGGTTGTAAAAGGTCATCACAACTAGATGCAACTCACCACAACCAATTTTTTTAACCAACCGTATGTGATAGTGCATGAGGCATCACATCCGGTTTCAGTCACCAGTGGGGTCCCACCACGTCAAAAAAACATTTTTCTACAGTTTTTTCGGGTTCTCTAAGTTGCTAAGAGCCAGCTCACAACCGATAGGTGGTTCGAATCGGTTGCGATATCTCTCATCACAGCTGATTGGAATCGGTTGTATTGCTTGTAGCAATATAATCGTTATGTTCCAAACACCCCTCCTACCCGGCTCGAAAGGAGGGTTTGGATCGGACAAAGTTATAAAAAGCTTTGTGTAGTAGTGGATTTGTTTTTTCGAACGAGGGCATATAAAATGTATACCAGCAGTGTTTTAATTTATTGTGTAGGAGCTGTATTTGATCTTTCTTTAATTCTTTGGATGGGTTTGATGAGGAGATAGTCGTTGGAGCATAAAAAATCTGATACCATTTTAACTATTATACTCTTGTTTATTATTTGCCAATATTTCGGTGATGAAGGCGTGGGAAGAAACAAGGAAAATAGTGCATAGAAAATTTAAATTACACTCTCCGCTACTTATGTAAACAAGAGTATACTGGTTAAAATGGTAACAGATTGTCCATACTGTGGAAAGTTTGACTTCTTGAATGGAACAGGAGGTGTGGAAAGTATGATTTGTTAGGGTCAAAACTGTGTCCATGTCAACAAATCAAGGTGAAAAAATCTACTTAGGGGTTAATTAATCGGGTATGAATAGGTGGAGGGACTAAATTAAGTCAAAATTTAGGTTAGGGGGTGCGGCCGACAAAATGAATAGGTAAAGGGAGTAAAATGAATTTTTTCTATATTATATTAGAGGCAACGTAATGCTATTTACTAATGATGAGGAGATTTTGTTCTTTCGTGGAGAAGCTCTATGAAGAAATCACGACGTACGTAAATTTAATTTGTTAATTAGTTATGTCCTCCGTATGTAGATAACTAACTACTCACTACTCTCACCGTACTGTAATCTTTTTTATAAAAGGATGTAACTCGTGACATGCTACCGTGTGTACAGCTCAGAGGATGACATTTAGTTTTTAAAAAAGATTTAACATGGCGGATATTTGTGGCTCTGTAGCGCTAGTTTGGATAAGTCGCGGAGAGATGAGTTTTGAGCCGAGAACCTTTGCAACAATGAATCAAACTCCTCGCGAGTAATGCTAACCCCAGCTGCATTGCACTTCACATCACCCATCTGTTTGCATGTTTTTTGGGTTATTCGTGTACTTTAATTTGCAAGCTGGACGTAGTGAACAATCTCACACTCACCTAAAAGGAATCGAAGAAGCCATGATAAATGACATGCATGCTTCGCTCTCTTATTCGCTTGAAACTACAGTATTGAGACCAGAAGGAACACTAGTAATTATACACATCACCACATTGCCGTAGTTTCTGAGATATGTGTCCCTAAATCTTGGTTGTCAGCAGGCATACATGAATGAAAGACAAGAGATCACTACACGTACCTGTGCTGGGTATGTCCGTATGTGCGTGAAAGAGCGTGCGCGTACAGGATACAGGATACATCCGCTGAAGGTTTAGGTGTACACAGAACATCAAAACAAAAAAGGATCACATTCACATGGCAGGTACATCTCCTATGCATGCGTGCGTGCGTGCGTGCTTGCAGACGATGCATTGGCAGTTCCGGCCGGGGTGACGCGACTTTCTTTCCGGCCCTCCTTTTTTTAGGTCGCATCGCATGGCCGCCCTGCTGCGTGCTGGTGCCGGTTCGATTCGATCGATCGGTGACGGCTCCTCTCTCCGGCAGCTAGCCCACAGCCGCAGTGGGACTCTTTTCACCGTTCGGCGTTAGTCCTTGACAATACCCTCTCATGGACCAGACGGATGCGTAGCAGCGAGGAGCCCCTCGCCGTACCCAGGCTACCGAGCGAGCTCACCTGTCACATAGCACAGCAGCATCGCATAGTTTATATGCAAAAAAATTGGGAGCCACCTAGTACCCCACTTAATCTTGCCCTATATACAAATATAACAATGTACTTAGTACTTGTCCTAAAATATAAATATTTTTCCATATTTAAACATCATCTTATTCAAAAATTAAAAATAACATCTATTTTTTTATTATGACTTGTTTATTATTAGATAATAATTTCAACACAACATATTTGTTTATAGAGTAAATTTCACTGTAGGTCCTTAAACTATTGTCGAGATCTCATCTAGATCCATGAATTAAAAAAGTGGGCATCTAGGTCCTTAAACTATTATCGAGGTCTCATCTGGATCCATGAACTTAAAAGGTGGTCATTTAGGTCGCGATCTATTAAAGAGTAGTCATATAGATCCAAAAGTTTCCGTAGAGATATTTTTTTCCTGCATGGTAATTCCAGCGTGGAAAAAAGTTGCAAAAAAACTCTCCACAGATGACCATCGAAAAATATCTCTATGGAATAGGAGAGTTTTTTCTTGCATATTTTTTCCCCGCTAGTGTTGCCACACAGGCAAAAAGTGCCTCGATGGATGTTCATGGACCTAGATGATTACTCTTTAGTAGATCACGGATCTAAATGATCAACTTTTTAATTCATGGACCCATATGAGACCTTGGTAAAAGTTGAAGGACCTAGATGGCCACTTTTTTAGTTTCTGGACCTAGATGAGACCTCAGCAATAGTTTAAGGACCTACGATGAAATTTACTCTTGTTTATATATGGTCGTAAATTATTTTAATAAAACGAATGATTAAACATGCTCCTTCAAAAATCAATAAATACTTATATTTTGATCCAGAAGGAGTATATATATTTATATACAGAAGGACAGGTGTGTAAGGGAAGAGAGGGCCCGGGCACGCAGAGGGGCCAGCCAGGCCAGGGACGGCAATGTCCGGCGGGCGTCCCTCAGCGGCGTCACGTCGGCTCGCCCTGCTGCGCGCGCACGCACGCACGCGCCAGACGACGACGATGATGCGACGGGCGCTCGCTCGCTCGCTGCCCCGCGTCGGAACAATCCCGCGCGTGTGATTGCGTTGCGTGTCGCTTTTCCTCATTCAGGGCCCGGGCCCGGGGCTCGTATGGCGTCGCCGTCACCTCCGCGGCGGCCGGCTTTCCTGAGAGGCCGCCGAGCGCCCGCCGTGCAAGCCGGTGCGCCGCGATTCTCCGGGTAATAGGGTGGATCGCGCCTCCGCCCAACGTTGGCGACGGCATATAAATGGATGGGGGCTACCGGAGTGCTACCTTGGCTACGCCTAGCAGTACACAGGAGCTCGCTGTGCAATTGTGCATGCATGGAGGCAGGAAAGCCAAGCCCTAGGTGGTAGACTCAGGGGTGTCGTAGCTGTAACCAGCGAGCTTGCTTGCAAGGCCGTCCAATCGAAAGGACACAAGTACGTGAAGGGAGTTTTGGACGGTTCGTTTCGATAAAGCCATCCAATCCCATGAAACTTTTTTTTTTTCGTTTCAAACCTAGTAAATCAGTACAGCTAGCAAACAGGTAGTAGGCAATTTGTAGTTTGGATTTTTAATAACATTAGACCTGTTTGGTTTCGCTAGATCAAGGCACTGGTTGGATCTACCAACTAGTAAAATTTTGCTAGCTAAAGTTTACGAGGATCGACCCAAACACTCGACCTAAAATTTAGCTAGCTAAAACGAACCTTGTGAACTTTAGCTAGCAAAATTTTAAATACTTCCCCAGGAATGTGGAGGGGTGGTATGGTCTTTTATCACTTTGTTTAGCCAGCTAAAGTTACTTTAGGTATTGTTTGGATCCATAGCAGCTAAATTTAGCCAGCTAGAATTTACTTGTTGGATCCAAATGGGGCCTAAAAATTAGGGTATTTGATGATGATAAGAAGAATTAGAAATTATCGATCAAAACTTATTAGACTAATTTTTTTAGCAAAAAATATTTCCATTTTGTGCATTTCAAAACTAATTTACTTAGTTCTTATTTTAATTTCAAAGATACCGTAAGAATATGTTACACTAGAAATTATGGTCCAATTGGTGTTTTTTTTAAACTAATTAGCATTGAATCTCCACCCTTTTTTTTTCTCTCACAGTTGCATTTCCTCCTTGGTTGAGAGATCATTTTCTTCTCGTGTCATGCCGCAACATCACCCTTGCTTATACATGCCTCGCTAATGCTATATAGATTAGCCACCGAATTGGGATTGCTCCTAACAATGCTAAGGGTGACCACTGTCATGACTCCCTCTAATCCTGACAGCCTCCGGTACGCCTCTAAATCCTCATTAAGGATTTAATCTGTATGCAATCACTCCGATCCAAAGCAAAAGAATTAGTAGCGACAAGAAGTGGCAGCTGAACGGATAAGCAAAATATCAATCATAGGACAAATCCTGAGAGATTTACTCCCTTGTCCCTTCAATCTCCCTTCAATCGACTGATTTCTTGCACATCTAATAATCACTCAAAATTATACTACAAAATAAATATGGATAGAGATTTGAGGTTAGGGTTTGGGAGATTCGAGGGCTGGGGATTCCATGTGCTCTGCAGACCTAGAGGAAGCTCTAGGCGGCTCGCGTGACTGGTGGTGGAGGCGGGAGAGACGGCGGTGGGGGATCCCCGGTGGGCGGTAGAGGCCGCGGTGGTGCTAGTGTACGGCGGTGGAGGACGGCGGAGGCAGCTGCCCGAGCCAACCGGGCAGGGGGAGGGGCGTGGTCAGACGTCAATGTTGAGTCATGGAGGAAGAAACAGAGGAGAACATAACGGCAATATGGAAGATCCGAATAACGGTTTATGGAGGGAGAACAGGAAAGATGTGGACCGTTAGATCTTATCTAATGGTTGTAGATGACGATTGAAAGATGTGTTTTTTAATCAGTTGACGCGGGAACGGATCAAAAACATAAATACGCGTACATAGACAATTCTGGGCAATATATAGGCATTGGACTACCCTAAGTTATGAGTTTTTCTCCCTCATTGGTTGTAGTTAGGAGTGTCCTGAATTAAAATATTGGATCCGCAGGTGCCTACCATCGATTTATAATCTTAAAGCAAAGGTTTTACTGAGACAAGTACACTGGTTTTTTTCCTTCGAAGAAAACGCATGCTGTGGTAGAAAATGCGCCGTGCTCCCTCATATGGAAACATGGAAACCAAGTAGCGGGCACTCTTTTGTCACAGTAGTACCGGCCGGTCACCGCGGTGGCTGCCGGCGTTGCCCGCCGGGCGCTCGCGCGCTGCAGGGCCGCACGCACGCGCGTGCCCGGCGGTCCGTGGGGTGGATGCCCGCGCTCAGCTACATGCCGACCGCGCGTACGTGCGAGCTTCAATGCGTCGTGCCGTGTCAGGTGCACAACACGCGCTGCAGGTGCATGCATGCCTGCACAGGCCGCTACTCCCAGTCCCAGCTAATGGTGTACTACACAGCTGCTTACACACTTCACACTCTTGCTAATTATAAGTTGCTACAGCAGCCACACCATACACGTCTCTAGGACTCGGATTTGGCGGAGTTTTGAGACACATAATCTGTGTTGGATTACTGATCGATGATGGATATACATGGGGTTTGGCCGTTGGGGGTCTGGGCGACGATGACACGAAGCCGGCCGGGCGTGCGCACTGGCCCGGGGTCACAGGCCGGGCAGGAGCACAGTGCGCGCGGCCTGGCCCTGGCCCTGCACTGCAGCGTCCCCGTGCAGTTGAAAAGAAAGGTGCCTGTAGTGGCATGCAGCGCTCATTCAGACATGCATGTTCTGTCACGGCATCAGGGGGCGGCTCAGCCCAGCGGCATGCAGATGCAGGGAGATCGTATCCATCCATCGTCTACTCTACTCTCACCCAATACTCGTATCTGCAATGCAATAATACCCCAGCCTATACGTACTGAAAGTTTCCCAGGGGCGAACCTATACGTACTGAAGGCTGAAACCGAACGGCGGCAGACATCAGGCCAGCCTCGCTCTCTTTATTAATTTGCACTTGCCGATCGTGTACTTGCCGTGAGATTCCTGCGAGGAGATTGCAATCTCTGGCTGCTTTAAAAAGGGCCTATCTCGCTTGAGTACACGTACTTTCGGCCTTAGGGTGCGTTTAGATTGGGGAAAGATTCTCCGAAAATACACTGTTCACCAAAAAAACACTGTAGATGAATAGTATTATGTGAGTAGAAGGGATGGGATGAATAGTGAAAAGTTGGATGAATAGTGTATTTTTGTGGGAACTAAACGGGGCCTTAGTAAAAAAGAAAATAGTAACTCTGTCAATGGTAAAAAAAAAAGGTGACCGAAGTGTTTAACAATGCCGTGGTGTCCATGAGGTGTTAGTTTATATTATTATCCTGGGAACCGTATGTTTTTATTTGAATAAATGTTGACATCTGACTCACTCACTGGTAACTGGTAGTCTGGTACGCAGACTCGGTGCACAATGTCATGGAGATTCTCCGTCAGGAACGATGTGCTAGCATAAAGCTGTAGTCGTCTGCTTGAAAGAAATACTTGCGTGGATGTTTTTCCCCTTCGCAGATTAGGCGCGTACAGGGTCTCAGATCATTAGGCGCGTACAGGGTCTGGGGTGCTAGAGGGCAAGAAGCCGGAGACGTACTGTTGGGCGCATGTACACGTACATTCGGACGTACCGATCCACTGTTGAGAGGAGAGAGTGGAAGAGACGATCAGGCAGGCAGGCAGCAGGGCTACACCTGCCTAACTTCTCTCTCCTTCCGGCTGTGCGTGTCCTTGCAAAGCCACACATGTGGTGAGATGACATCTACACGTGCGGTGGGGACGCCCGGTGCTTTGTTAAACTCGGTGAAAGCCTTGTCCATCGTGGTGGTAGAGTAGACAGCTGGGACAGTGACAAGCCTTGCGTGCAGTAAGATCTTCTGCACCTCAGCACCTCTCATCGCCTCCAGTTTTTACTTTACCACACTCACAGTCTCACACATCCAGTAATATAAACAAGCCTGTTTTACAGCTCCATCCCTGTCAAGGTGTCTAAAAGCCCTTTTCGCTTAATAAATCCTACTACTAGCAAGTCGGCACTGTAGGTGACATTTTGCGAATCGATCCAAGTCCTGTAGAACGAACGGAACGGCAAAGGTGTAGCTGCCCCCACCCAGGGGCGCTACGGCGATGTCCGTGCCCTGTAATCCCCGACCCAGAGCACCCACCACCGGCGCGCATAAATGTGTGTCGGCGACCCCCCACGTCCAGGTCCAGCAGCACAGACGGTCCTCCCCTCTCCGCCTCCATCCCCCCGGCGGCAGGCAGCTACCCTATCCAACAGTGAAAAGCCCCCCCTCCTGCGTTTTTAGCGACAGCTGAGTGCGTGCGGCTTGCTGCGGAGTGATCATCCTTCTGACGAGAGTGAGCGAGTGTGAGAGATGAGCAGCTGAGCAGCTCCCTCGACCTCTAGCTCCGGGCGTGTGGGTTTTCTGGTTTCTGGTTCCTGCTACGGAAGAAGGGGAAAAAAAAAAGTGAGCCTGCTCACTCGGTCTGTCGCCGGCGGCAGACGATGCCGTGCTCGACGTCGCCGCCGCCGACGTGGCTGCTGCGCGTGGCGTCGGCCGCGGCGGCGGACCAGGCGTCGTCCTCGACCTCGTCCAAGTGCGGCGGCCGCGTGCTCACCGCCGGCACCACCACCATGGACACGGCTGCCACCGCCGCCATTGCCTCCGCGGCCGACCACCAGGAGAGCAGCAGCAGCGGCCAGTCCCGTCTCGCGGCGCGCGGCCACTGGCGCCCCGCCGAGGACGCCAAGCTCCGCGACCTCGTCGCCCTCCACGGCCCCCAGAACTGGAACCTCATCGCCGAGAAGCTCGACGGCCGATCCGGTACGCGCCACGTGTCCCTTCGTCTTCCATTGCTCCGGCGATAGATAGCCAAAAAAGTCTTTTATTTGATTTTGACATGTTTTTTTGAATAAATCTGCAGGGAAGAGCTGCAGGCTTCGGTGGTTCAACCAGCTGGACCCTCGGATAAGCAAGAGGCCATTCAGCGACGAGGAGGAGGAGAGGCTCATGGCGGCGCACAGGTTCTACGGCAACAAGTGGGCCATGATCGCCAGGCTCTTCCCGGGGCGCACCGACAACGCCGTCAAGAACCACTGGCACGTCATCATGGCGCGCAAGTACAGGGAGCAGTCCACCGCATACCGCCGCCGCAAGCTCAACCAGGCCGTCCAGCGCAAGCTCGACTCCGCCGCCGTCGCAGCAATGCCGCCGGCCGCCGGTGACACCGCCGCCGCCGGCCACCACCACCATCACCTCCTCGCCGCCGCCGTGGCGGCGCACGACGCCGCTGCGTACGGGTTCGCTGACCCCTACGGCTTCAGCTTCCGCCATTACTGCACCTTCCCCGCCGAGGTCGACCCCCCGCCGCCGCCGCCCTTCTGCCTCTTCCCCGGTGAGCACACCTTCTTAACACACTCCTATACCGCCATTATTATTATTACTGACAGAGATGAGGTCGAGCGAGGAGCTACCAAAGCAAGCGAGCTCGCCGGAGCCCAAGTGTCAGCGAGTGTCACGGAACTGTTGGCCTAGCTGGGGGCAGTGAATCCTGAGATGCATGGGTTTTACTGTGCCCTAACATTGGTCATGTTACAGTGCCCGTGTGACGAGACGAGACGCATCGATCACTGATTATCTATCTACCTGGGGAGGGGAGGGGAGGGGAGGGTACGCCGGTACGGCAGGGGCTGCAGCGTCCCCACTGTAGACGACGGAAGGAGGCACGGTTTGGCACACAGTACATTCAGGCAGGCAGGCGCACAGCATCGCTGCGCCATGATTCCATGATAGGCGCACACACACATGCACCCACGCGCACGCACGCACACGAGAGGAATCAATCAATGGACTGGAGGCCCCGCTCGATCGATCTGGCCGGCACGGCGGTGCACGGCCTCCGATCCCGGCCGTGCACCGGGCCACCGGCGTTAATGCCATGTATAGGTTGCTCGAAATAGGAAGCCCTGCGGCCGGAGGGAGATGGATCCCGTCGGCATCGGAGACCAGGCGCTCTACCATCTGGCCGGCGCGGGGAAGACTTGGACTTTGGGCGCAGCGAAACAGTGGCGCGCACTGCGTGTCGCACAGTGGCGCCACGGCAGCAGAGTGGGGGAGAGGGACACAGCGGCAGTGAGCGAGCAGTGAGGCTTTTAACAGATGACGTGCCAAGGCGATGGCGCCATCAATGCTCGCTGCGTGCCCCTGGTCCCGTGTTCTTGCTTTTCTCGCTTGCACTGCAGCTCGCTCGCTTCTCCTGTTCACCACACATGAGATCTCCCCCCCCCCCCCCCCCTTTTTTTTTTGTCGTGGCCTTTTGTTTCTTCCTTTGTTTGTTTGTGTTGCTTCACTCCCTGATGGAGCTGTATCTCCCATTATTACTTTCGTGATTGCGCCATGGCGATCGACGTCGCTCTCCGGTCTCCTAACTTCCCGTTCAGTAATGCGCAACGCCGCAACCATATCGATTAAAAATCAGTCGCTACCACCAGTCCACCACTGTACGTCGTCGTCTCACGCGAGCTTGCAAATAACCTTCTCGTCTTTTGATCCATGACAGGTCCCGGCGGTGCGGCGGCGGCGCACGCCGATAGGCGCCTCCCCTGGCTTTCGTCGCCGGCGGACGCCACCGGCGGCGGGCGGTACGGCGAGCCGCCGCTGCTGCTGCCCGTTGTTCCAGGCGGATGGATCGAAGGCGTGAGCGGCGCACACCACGGCGAGCCGCATCATCAGTTCGTCATGGACCACGGCGCCGGCGCGGCTGCGTTCGAAGGGGCGGCGGCGACGAGACAGGGCGCCGGCGCGCACTTCGACGCAGCGGCGGCGCCGCCGCCGCCGCCACCGGCGTTCATAGACTTCCTCGGGGTCGGAGCCACATGAGTGTGCTTCTGTCAATCTGTGCATGCATGCATGTCCCGTCGATATGGGCATGCAGTTTGTAGTTGTTGGATCAAGTACAGGTTAGCTCCTAGCCTCTGGCTAGCTAGCTAGGTTGCCGTATGAGTACATCCATGGCTTTAGCTAGCTTTATGTAGTAGTAGCAGCATGTATATCTAGCTAGGATTTCAGGATTTGGCGAGGGAGATAACTCTCGAGTTCGTTTGCAACGGGGGCTTTGTAGAGGAGGGATGCTTTGGACTTTGATCATTTGGGGTTTAGTTACTTGAATAGCCCCCCCGGCAGCCATATGTATGTAGTATATGAATGTGTGGAGACAAGGAAAGATCGATGATGGTGAATTGGAGAGCTTAATTTGCAGTGGTTCTTTTGATTTGGCAACTGAAGATGAGGCAGGGACTCAAGAAAATCTAGCTATATACTCAAACATGGTATATTTGTTGAGTTCTTTGGTTTCCTCTTTCCTCTTTCGCCTTTTGTTCCATTGCCCTTGTATGCATCACTTTATGCATCATGTTGACGCAACTTCTTGTGAAGGCATGAAAGTTAGGCCGTCCGCTCGTCCCATCCATTTGTCTTTTCTTCTAGAGAAAAACAACTTTTATTTAAGGTGAGTTTAGATTGGGAGAAAAAACATTGTATTATTTAGGGTGAGTTTAGATTGGGAGAAAAAACACTGTAGATCCAGAAAAACAGTGTAGGTCGTGTTGGGAAGCGTGTTCTGTGAGTGGGAGGAATGAGATGAATAGGATAAAGTTGGATGAATAGTGTTTTTTGGGTGGAATTTGGGGAACTGAACACACCCTTAGACAAGTTGGAGGTGTGAATAGTGTATTAGTAAGTGTGATATGTGACTTAATGTGACTGGAAAGTTGGTGAACTAAACAAGGCCGTCGTCCCTGTGCTTTTGAATACTGAAAAAATAAATCAAAGAACACATAGGGATCACCTAGTACTCTAGTATATTATAGACAACATATTTTTTTCTAATTGATAAGCTTTTGGTATTTAATTCGATAAAATTGAAACGGTACTAGAAATTGAAAAAAGATCATTTTGTTTCATAAGTAGAAATGGTGGTCCTGTACTCCATTTCTTAGGCCATGTTCAATTTCCCTAAGAAAACACTATTCATTCCAACTTTTTACTATTTATCAACTTTTCACTATTCATCTCCCTCACAAAACACGCTTTTCGGCAAGTGCTACTCATTCCAACTTTTTCATTCATCAACTTTTCACTGTTCATCTCCCTCACAAAATATGCTTCCCAACAAGTGGTACAATGTCTTTTTCTTTAGCTACAGTGTTTTTTACCCCAATCTAAACACAGCATCTAGCGCCGTTGAAGCAAGGTAGGCTTGGACAAGAATTATTTTTAATATTTTATTTATGTCGTGTACGGAGTAGTGCTCAAGTACAATCGTAGAAAAGTTTCATTAGTACAAATCTATGTTCATATTACAAACAAAATACTATTTATTCTAACTTTTTACTATTCAATTATTTCTTCCTCTAAAAAACAGGCTTCCCAAGGCTTCCCACGACTTAGCTGAAGTGTTTTTTCTGGATCTATAGTGTTTCTTTCCTAAATCTGAACACACCCGGTAGACCCAAACATCTAAAGCATTGTACTTATTATAATATCAAATGCAGTGTTTCTTTTCTAAATCTGAACACACCGGGTCGACCCAAACATCTAAAGGATTGTACTTATTATAGTTTCAAATGCAGAGACAAATTGAGTGAAGGTGAAGGGGCCACTTGACTTCATGGAGCTAGCCATCCATCAATGGAAAAATAAAATTCATTAGGAATAGTCATGGGCTCATGCCTCATGGCTACATTAGCTAGCTGGCGGACCGATTCAATATGAACATGCCCCTTTTTCACTTCACTATCTCATGATGAGTGATACAATTAACCCTAAGCTACATTGTAAATTGTAATCATAACTGCGGGCGGGTTTGTCTGTATGCGCCGCTAGCTTAGCCGCTTGTCCGTCCACACAGACAGTCACACTGTGTGCGGTGTGTTCTGCCCCGTACTCCCGTAGGCAATCGCTAGCGAGCGAGAGCGAAGCTAATTAGCTTGCCACGGCGCAGGCACATAACTGGGAGGAAAGGGACTGACTGGTCGGGAGTCGGTTGAGACGTCCTACATCTCAGATACTCTTCGTCCTACGGGCCTGTTCGGCTGCGCTAGCAGCCGCTGCAGCTGCTAGCGCTCAAATCTAAACATAAATGGCCTTGCCTCCGTTGACGAACAACAGAGAGACTAGCACTGCGTACTAGCAAAGCTTTTTGATCTGTTTCGGTTGGGCAGACAGTGTGCTGTTCCAACTGATTCCCTGTTAGTTTTGAGTGCTGAGCTCGTTTCTGACTCGGCTCAGTACTGTTTTCAAGCCTTGGTTTCCATTTCCTGGCGCGCGCATGAGGGCGTTCAGTGTTTAACATAGAAATACAAATAATGAAAACAAAACAACTCGTGGTTTTTAGGTGAATGCCCGATTTAGACTCTTCAAATATAATAAAAACTTGATTTTCAACCCACAGCTACAACCAGATACTGAAGACCATACAACGATCAAACCAAGCATACAACTACCGAATCAGGCAAATATTTTCACTTGTCTAGCCTAAAAGGTGGTTTCGTTCTACAAAAATGAAGAAGAAACATTGTTTAACTTAGAAATTCGTATCTATTTCTTTTGAAATAAGAACATGAAGTCGTTGCCTTTTTTCTAAAAAAGTAACATTTGCATTGGTACATTTTTATAATTTATTTAGATATTATTCCTTTTATTTTTTTAAAAAAAATACTAGGAATAGAACAGATAAGATGTCACCTGAAATAGAAACCAACAAATATGTTATATTTTTAGAAAAAACTAATTAGAAAATTCAGATCATATTTTTTCAGAAAATACCCCCATTTCGAACCTTGGGTTTTGATACTTGGATGAACATAGACGTCCGTTTCACGAGCAAAGATAAGGATTACTCAATTAGCTTCATATATTGTCCAAATAGAAAAGTAGAAGCCGAACTTAATTTGGATCCTGCCAGAACATAGAGGAACACACTTGCAGTAGAAAAAAAAATAAAAAATATAAAAGGACGAAAAAAAGGCACGAGGAAACACTACGAAACCCGTCGAAATACACGTACTGTATACGAAAGCAATAAACATTCAGTTGTGTGCCCGATCCCTTTCCAGTTCGATCGATATACCATCAATTTGTTTTGTCGGGGTATATACGTACTCTAGTACTCTGCTGCTAGCTCCCTGCCGGGGACACGCACTTCGCTGCCAACATGATGAGCGGCCATCACCGCCGATTGGACCTGTCGGCCACATGCACGCGCACACGAGATACGCAAACACGGGGACGCCAGAACGTACCACCGGCCGGCCGGCCGACGGCCAATCAATCCAAGCGTCGCTGCGTGCGAGGAACACTGCAACACACGTACACGTCGATCGGAGCAAAGGCGAGATGGTGATCTCTACTAGCTACGTAACGTACGTACGTACCGGTGGTTAGGGCGTAGTCGTCGCGTCGTACATATTGTCGCTGCATGTAGCAGGAGCACGTCGCGTTCTCGTTAACAACTGCGGCAATAAGGCAAACCTCTCCATGTATGCATGCGCATAAACGCGTCGTTCTCTTGCAATGGTGTGTGGGTTTCTTGCCTGATATATATCGGGACTACCAGTGGGCGCGCCAACGAGGACGGCGACCGCCGGCGAATCAGAACACTCGCGTACGCCGGATCGCCGCCGTGGCCGTGGTCGCCGGAGGCGCATGCATGCACATGGGGGCTTTGCTGGCTCGATCATATCGAGATGGCACACACCTGACACGCCAAACAAATTGAGGCATCATTGCGGGGACGAACACGTCAGCGTTAGGTTCCCACATGACGCATGCATTGTCGACACGCACGTATACATGCGTACGTATAGCACGCCGGACCTGTGTGTATATGTTAATTAACGTCATGAAAGACATGCTTATACGGGCGTAAGAGATGTTGGGCAGGCACACGAGACATCTGATTATGATGTGCACGAATCTCAAAGACCAAATTTTGATGGGCCGTAAAGATATTTGGGCTGGTAGCATGGTTGAGGCCGAAGAGTCACAACTACCTTCCAGACAGCATCGAGCTTTTTCAGTGCACTGTAGAAGAGCTGGAGTAAGTACTAATTCATTTTTGTTTTGTGGATGCGCAAAAAAAGAGATTTCTTGGACACCTAATCCAGTGGCCATCATAGCCACTTGACGCCCGTCTTGATCCTACCCACTGCCGTAGGCCATCCATCTCGCTAACCACTCACCACCACTGTCATCCTCACCATACCCGCGCACCGGCTGAGAGTGCGTTTAGTTCTCTAGATTTCTCAAAAAAACATTATTCATCCAACTTTTCTCTATTCATCACATCTCTCCTGCTCACAGAACACTATTTATCTACAGTGTATTTTTGGTGAACAGTGTATTTACAGGAAATCTTTCCCCAATCTAAACACACCCTAAAGCTTTGCTGCTGCCTAAGTGCCCAAGCCGCAGCTTGCCACTAGCTAGCCTAGCCTCAGAAACTGACGTGCCAAAAATCGACACCTCCAAATAAAACGCTGTGAAAAAAAACGAATCATTGCTCCCCGTGACGTACGCTCGTACGTACGATCTAGCTAGATACATGTCCCTCGCGTTGCACGCGCACGTACGGAAACGTGTCGTGCCGATCCAGTCCGAGATGGGCGATGGAGACGCCCATCCGGCCGTATAACGAGAGACGACGGTCCATGCCTGCCGGCGATCGCGCGGCCATGGCCGACGGACGACGACCTCCGCCCCGACCGGGATCTCTCTCGTGCGTGTGCGCGCGATCGACGGGCAGCCGCTGATCCGAGCGACACGAGGCGGGTGCCGGGAGGACGACGGGCGCGTCGCGTCGCTTGCCTCGTACAGTTGTTTCGCGGTCGTGAACTAGCAGCCTTGCCTGCTCATGGTTTCGTCGATGGGCCAGGGACATGGACGGCATATGATTTCGGCGCATTCTGCGACGTCAACTTGATTTTTGTTGGACAAAAGACACATTTGTCTTTTATAAAAAAATTAATCATTCGGTTTCTTTTGTTTGAGTAAAGTAGTAATAGTGCCGGGAGATCGAGATTACACGTCGATACCGGAAAGAGAACTCATGTACTGGGCAATGTAATGTCTTGAAGTTCATTGTTTCATGCTAAAGGATGCCCAGACCAATGGTGCAATTCTCAACCAATCTGTAAAACTGCTGTTATCATGAATGGAGTTCCGGAAAAGTGGATTCAGTGCAGAAAAGGGCTCCGACAGGGCGACCCCCTCTCCCCATACCTTTTCATCATGGTGGCGGACGTACTTCAGAGAATGCTTCTTCAAGCTTCCGAGGAGGGACTCCTCAAACACCCACTCCGCCATGACTTACCATGCCAAGTCTTACAGTATGCTGAAGGTACACTTATCATCCTACAAGTTGATTGTGAACAATTGCTTTTCTTGAGGGAGGTCTTGCAACGTTGCTCAAATTTCTCCAGGTTAGCCATCAACTTTGACAAGAGCACTCTATGAACGTGTCTGCTGAGCTTGCCGCACAACTTGCTACTATATTTGGATGCCCAGATGCTTCATTTCCACAAACATACCTGGGACTCCCCCTCACGCCATACAAAGTCAGAGCTCTTGACTTGGAACCAGTCATTACCAAGTTTGACAGATATATGGCTGGTTGGCGTGGCAAGCTTCTCAACACACCTGGCAGAACCATCCTTGTCAATTCGGTCCTCTCATCCCTGCCCATATATCTCATGTGTGCCATCGAACTTTCTGTTGGCTCCATTGACAACATGGACAAGCGACGACAAGCCTTTATTTGTGGGAATGACAAGCAATGGTGGATAATGCAGAGTTGCTTGGGAAATTGTAGTCTTGCAAAGGAACTGGGGGTCTAGGAGTTAAGGACATGAAACTCCAAAATCAGTGCTTACTAAACAAATTCTGGGTCAAGCTTCACGAACCATCCACTACCTCCTGGCAGCATTGGTTCCACTCCACCTATGGTCTTAGTGCTGGACGCGACCTGGGAGATGCTACTACTTGGACACCCCGGTTTGGTCATATTCCTCGAGAAAAAAAAGAGTTTATTGTTTCAATATCCATGCTAGTCCTTTTGGTCAATTAATATCTATACAACCCATGCCCGAGAGATTTCCTCCCACTCCAACTGCCATAGTGCCATACGCCCTCCGTCCTAAAATATTTGCACTTCTAGGATCAGGCACGCAAACCAATACCAACGTGAAATTACAAAATTGCCCCTTATCTAAACAATACATAAGTCTCATGTGGGTCCCATCTAAAGGTATGTGGGTCCCACCTAAACAATATGTGGGTCCCACGTGGGTTCCGTCTAAACATCGCATGGGTCCCACGTGGGTCCCGCCTAAACATAGCACGGGTCCCACGTGGGTCCCGCCTAAACATCGCGTGGGTCCCACATGGGTCCTACGTGGGTCCCGCCTAAACATAGCACGGGTCCCACGTGGGTCCCGCCTAAACATCACGTGGGTCCCACGTAAACATATGTGGGTCCCACCTAAATAGTACTACCCTTATCATGTTGCAATCATTGCACCTCGGAAGAGAGAAAGAGTGCAATTATTTTGAGACAAATTTTGAACTCTAGAAGTGCAAATATTATGGGACGGAGGGAGTACTTTGGGAAAAAAAAAAGGAGCAATGCTTGCACGGTAACGATGTGCGATTTGAAGGAGCACGGATTACTCGTGTGCTATTTCTTTATGTGTTGATGGGCACTTGGAAGTCAAGTGTACATCACCAACCAATGCATATTCCTCGGCATGGACCCAACGACGACGACGACTCGGCTCTTGTCGTGACGTGTGTGACCCATCTAGCTAGGCCATTTATTCCCGGCCGCGCGCAACTCCGCATGAGCAGGGTGGTGTCGTGTGCCCGCGCGTATCGGCCGGTGATGACTCCGGCTAGCGGTGTGCGTCCGCCTGCGGGTGCCAATCAACACGGTCCACGGCGCGATGGGTCGATGGCACCTGGCATGCGCAGCGTGCATGCCCGCGCGCCCATGGCGTCCACCGCGACGGTGACGCGCGGTGGTTTCGTGTATCCCGTGGTCGATCAGGCCGACGCCGGCAGGCTAGCAAGCTGACCGCCCATGCTGCTCCCCCCCCCCCCCTGTACGTGTTTTGGTCCAGCAGACAGCGACGGCACATGATGCCGTTAGAGCGCGCGGACCACTCGTGGTCGTGGGTGGCATCATCTATCAACCGTGCTAGTACTACTACGCTTGGAACGGCGATGACAGCTGCTAGAGATCGCACGGTCGGTGTGGTGGTTTTTGCTCGCGAACGTTTTCTTTTACTACTGTATATTTATCGACGCGAACATGCCGACCTGATTTGCAGCTGTGTCAGTTTACTCCTAGTCCGCACGCTCACGCATGGTCCAGCGGCCTGGCCAAGCTGGTGCATTGCCGCGGCGAGGCGACACGTCGGAGCCTTTTTTTGTCCTCCCCGTTCGCGCCGCGATGTGCGCACGTGGCGGCGCCGCGCGAAGTGGACGACGGCCTCTGTCTCGCTCGCTCGGACACCATGCCGGCCGCCCGGCCGGCCCGCGGCACGAGAAGGAGCATCAGTCAGCGGCACCCGGCAGAGGCAGTCGATCCGGCAGAGGATTCCGTCCCTCGTGCGACCCACCCGCACGCACGCAGCCGCAGGCCTCGTGTCTGCCGACGCGGACGTGACGGCGGCCGCCGGGGCCCAAAGCGCAGCAGCGCCGGTCGGGTGGCATCCCGGGATCCTCTACGGCGACGGCCGTTGATGGGCATCTCTCCAACCAGCAAACACCCCGTTTCCAGACTACCCAACCGTTTCTTTCCCGCTCGCCGTTCGAGGCAGCCCGTGCGCGTGTCCCCGCCGGGCCCCCAGGCCAACCGGTGAGCGTGCAGGCGTGAACGTGATGCCGGCCCGCTCTCTTTTCTTTCGCCAGCGCACGGCCGCCGCCCGCGTCGCCTGGCCGTGCCCGTGTCGCCCACCACCGGGGGTGTGCTGCGGTGGGTGCCGTCCTAGCCTGGGCTTGGTGGTCTGCGTGCTCGCTCGCTCGCTGATGCGATCATGTCGTCCGTACGCGCGCCCCGGCCCAGCCGCCGCTGTAGCCGCGTTCGTGCATGACGCAGCGCCTGGCGGCATGGCCGGTGTCCGGCACCCACGGACCACGCCGCGCGCGCGCTGTGGCGGCGTCATGGTAGTACGCGGCGCAGAACGGTGTGCCTCCGCGTGGGGGCCGCGCATCGACAGCAAGTGCGGCTATGGGTGTGTTTAGATGGTATGGAGAAAAGAATTTTTTTCTAGAAAGCGTGTTTTATGGGAGAGATGAATAGAAAAGTTGGAGGGAGTTGGAGAGAATCTTTTTTGAAAAACGTGTTTTCTGAGAGAGGGGTGAATAGTAAAGTCAAAAAAAACTTCTGGAACTAAACACAACATAGTAAAAAGCAAAACTTCTTATCAAGCTAAAAAGCAATGTGGATGGATAAGGCGGGGCAGGGGAGGATATTATCCTGGTCGATTTATCGTTCCAACTTTTGCTTCCAATGTCCTGTAAAAACATGCGCACGGCAGCTCGGATTGAGCGGTAAAAAAAAATGCCAGTGGTTTAGTTTAGCGTGCATAATGTTCATTTCACACTTTCAACAACAGAAATGAGGGATCCCTTGGAGGAAACGATTTCCTCCGGGTCTTGTTGGGATAACAGTTTGGGCACCAACTCTTCGTCGTCCTTAGAAAGCAATGTCTCCAAGTCGGCGGGTTGGAGTGCGAACTGTTTCCCAGGGCCGCGACGAGTGAAGACTGACCGTGCGGCACAGGAAATCCGTGTGGCTTCTTGCCTATTTATTCTAACATTTTTACTATTAATTAACTTTTCGCTATTCATCTCCCTAACATAACATACTTCCCAGCAAGTGCTACCCTCTTTTTCTTCAGCTATAGTGTTTTTTACCCCAATCTAAACACAACCTAAAAATAAAAATGAGAGATGTACATTACTAAGCAACATTTTGAGTTATGAGTTGCCATTTTTAAACCTCAGCAGTAAAATTGAGTGATGTAAGATTTCTGAACTAGGCACAGTTAAGTGTAAAACATACAGTACGTGGCCATGAACACGTGTAGTATCGTTTCTCAAATGGGTGCAGTTGAACCACAGGATTCTTAAAATCAGAATAGGGATTGTCGGGCAGTTTGGGATCAAAACGGCCCGAAAGATGAGTCTAACTTTACATCATTTTTGCAGCCTGCTTAAAGCTAAAGGTTACACTGAGATCAAGAATCAAGACAGTAAACAACAGCTGTTAAACCAATATCTTTCTGTATATTAACCATCTGGTTCTCAACAAATTGAACAATGTTCACGTGCCGAGAAAAATCTTGTAGCAAATAAATGAGCTCTAATGCTTCAGTTATTCTACTGAAAGTTGCATGGTAGCAACAGTACTGCTCAACTCTGTTCTTGACCCAGGTGCAATAGTTTTGCCCTTTAAAATTTCTCACTACATATGGGGTCATCATAAACTGTTAATGATTAATCATTTAATCTGTCAAGCCTGCTCAAGTGTAAAGTGGGTCAATTATAGCACCAAGATTTGATAAGCCATACCATTAAACGGCAATATTTCAACCATAAATCAAAGTTGAGTTGATACTATCAGGTGTTACAAAATGGTCCAGAATTTGAGGGTAAGAACCTTGTTTATTACTAGCACTGTCATGTTCGACCCACTTTAAGCCTAGACTTCAGGAAACACCCTAGATTCTATCGGTTTTGTCCATAGTATTTAAAGCCTTGTTTTCGAGAAATTCTAATTAGCAGATACATTTTTGTACTTCTAGACAAGAATAATTGCACTAGAAAATTTTTGGTGAAGAATAGGTCCATTTGGAACTAAGGCCTTGTTTAGATCGCCAACTTTCGCCAACTTATTTTACCAACTTGTCACATCGAATGTTTGGACACTATTTAGGAGTATTAAACATAGGTATAAAAATAAACTAATTACATAGATGGACTCCACATCGTGAGACGAATCTATTAAGCCTAATTAATTCATCATTAGACACTGCCGTGCTACAGTAACCCGTCATTAAAAATGCACTAATGACGGCACATATTAGGCTTAATAGATTCGTCTTGCGATATAGAGTCCATCTATGTAATTAGTTTTATAATTAGTCTATATTTAGTACTCCTAATTAGTGTCAAAAGGATGGATGTGACATGTCGCCAACTTTCACCAACTTTACACCACCCATCTAAACAAGCCCTAAATCCACAGTAGCATTGGTCAATCCAAATTGCTGTAATCCACAGTAGTCGATAAAGAACTGCTGATATTGACGGCACGCAGGTCGATCAGCTGAAACATTCCTATTTTTCTGTGCCAACCACAAATAGGTACTGATAAACATGTCCTTGCAAAAGGAAAAGGTATAGAATTACAATTGAATATAAAGAGACGCTGTAGATCTGGGAGAGATTATTTCTGCACTGAGGCTACAGTAGCATCTGCAACTGAGACAGTGTCGATCCACATGTTAATTCCGAATCACAACTCGCTCTCTACTAGCACTCGCTGCTTCAAGCCAAGCATATGAACTACAAACTGTGCCTTTCAAAAACGTACTAAAAATGTGATTCTCAAACTGCATTTTTTGCATCTTCAGAAACCATACAAATCCATAGGGCAACCCTAAGAACAAGTTGAAATCAGTCTCATTTTCTAAGTGCGTTCATCCTGTCCCGCAGGTAATACAACTTAGCTCTCCTGACTTTCTTCCTGTCCAAGATCTTGATTTCTTTGATGTTCGGAGAGTAGCTGAATGAAAAAGAGAAGTTGCATCAATAAAATAGTACAAACAAATAGTTGACAGGAATTTAGAAGAAAGGCAGGAAGACATTAAAACAAAGAAACATATTAAAAGGCAGGTTTCCCTTCGAACTATGAAAAGTGTAATAAAGCAGGGTTTCCCCTTCAGACTATGAAAAATGTAATTTTGTGCAAACACAAGAAGATAAAGTACTATACACGCTGGCAAAGCTACACCGGAATGTAATCTTTCATATTTACCCTCAATTTATGCTTATTCTGAATATTAAAAATTGAAGCGCACAGATCATGTGAATAAATGAAGAGAAAGGCATCGAAACTAGTCGCTTCAGTCACAAATAACTGTCGGTTTAGGTTATCACAGTCAGCGCTTTCAAAAGTTGTCTGTGAAGACCCCTACCAATAATTTCAAACGAACTTTTGACAATAGTATGGCTCAATTTGTCTTCAAAAGTACTACGTACTCTTAAAAAGCACAAGTATACTATATTTACATGTGTTTAATACAATTCATCAATGGTCCTAGTGAACTTGCCGCTATCCTATTTATATCATTCTTCCATTGTATTTATTTTTGCAGCAACCCTCGAGCAAAGAAATATGATGTTATGAAGTCAGAACACTTGAGGTTTAAATATAACTGGATGCAAATAGGGCACGAGCAGCTATGTCCATCATTCTGAAGGATGACCAAAGGAATAGCATGTGTCTACTGCTCTGTGCTAAACAATTATTCACTCAGTTAAAATGCATTAACTAAGTATGTATCATGGTTCTGAACATAGTATTCATGGATTTATAACAAAGTGAACGCCCATAATAAAGCTAGTTCCTTTAGCCTCATCAATGAATGAGAAACTAAGAAGGAAATTGGGAAGTAAGCAAGTCCCAGCATGGCACCAAACCTGAGGACCTAATTGACCAGTTTTCCCAGCTTTTAAAGATCCAACTATCCTTCATATGGAGAAATTACACATATAATTCACTGACCTTAATTATTCAGTTATGTAACATTAAATTGTAAGGTTATGCACAAAGAATAAGAATAGAGTAGTACAATGGTATTTATTGCTTGCTGATTGATTGACACATTTGAATGAACAAGTAGTTAATATTGGCAGCACAAGGGTAATACAGAATCACTGAGTACATCAACCTCAGTCCCCAGCAATCAGCATGATAAGGTTCAAAACGAAACAACATAAAATTAAAATGGAGTAGAGAAGCACATGTTTGTTTTCACTTACAGTGGAAAGACAGACTCGACTCCAATGCCAGCTACTAATCTACGCAGTCTGAAAGTTGTATTGATCCCAGCATTACGCCTTGCTATCACAATCCCTTTCAGTGTAGACTCACGCCGTTTGTTCTCAGGAACTTGCTGTTTAACACACAGGATCAGTACCACAAACATGTTCAGATAGCACTAAATCAGGAATGCACATCTATACCAGTCTCATTTGAATGATACATCCTGGTTGTACATCAGGAATCTCCCTCTCAGAGCGGACCTTTTCAACTGCCTCTTTGTTCAAGATCTGCAAAGTAAAATGATGAATACCATTAAGATGCTTTATGTGTTTGTGGTAACATTTTACTGTCTCCAGATGTTATATAGTTTCCGCAATTAACACTAAGCCTACATTCATAATGTGCCTGGCAGTCTTGTCAAGCCTCTTGAACTTGATGCGTGGGGGGTGCTCAACCGCAGGCGAGGTCGAATCATCCTCATCAGAAGCAACCTCAGCACTTCCCACTGTCGAGAAACCCCTCATCGCACAGAAAGCAGAAGGAAGACCATCATGGGGAATGATCTGACCCTGCAAACAAAGAAATTGGTCCCATAGGATACAAAGAAATTAGAATAACATGTGGTAAGAGAAATCCCAAAAGCATGCACCTCCACTAAGGATCCTACCCCGATTGGACGACTGAATCCGTACGGCCTGAGGTATTGGATGGCCGAGGATGACTGGGTAGCGGCAAGCTGTGTGGCTACAGGAGCAGCAAACTCCAGGAGCCTCGCAGCAGCTCCACAGCTCGAGGCTCTGCAGACATTCCGGAGCAAAGATTGCATCCTGAGGACCCTGCATCGTAATTGCACAGTGACAGTGTATTGAGATCAAATCAAGCAGTTAGATTCCATTCGTGCAGAAAAGCAGGAATGGATAAGCTAAGTTACACGGATATCCAGGCCGATACTTCCTAAACAAAATCTGATATGTGGATACTTTTTTTTTTTAAAAAAAATGAAGAACAATGCATATAAAACTTGACAACAAAAAGAAATCTAAGTTCAACATAGCATTTTAGTCCATTTTGTTGGAGCAAAACCGTCAATGAAGTTCACAACAATAAAGAATGGGCTGAAGAACCCATCGCCGCCGTCTGCGGCGAATCCCTGTCCCTTTGGTGTCGCGCGCCCGCTGGCGCAAGCGAGGCCTTTCGCCTCCTCGGCCTCCAGTCTCCGCCATGGCCTCTCTCTCCTTGCCATGGCTTCTCTCTCCTTACCGCTTGCAGCCGGGAACGACAAGAAAGGGAACGGGAAACTCACCGGAGATTGCAGCCAAGGGTAGCGGGTAGCGGCTCGTCGCCGGCGACTGCGAGCGGCGGCGCTCGTGCGGGCGGCGGCGCCTGCGTTCGTCTGTGCGAGCCTGCGAGGGACGGAGGGGCTAGGTCAGGGGACATTGGGAGGCTGAGATATGGGCTGAGAGTGTTTCGTGGGCTGGGCCGTATCAGATATGTGTCCGGCCTACTTTTCGATTAATTTAGGATTTATTTTTTTCGATACTCCGCGCCTGCCGGCCGTACCCACCACTGGGCCGGTGTCCTGGGCGTGGCCTGCGTGCTCGCCGGTGCCGTCCGTCCGGGCACGCTCCAGCCTCCAGCCGCCGATGTAGCCGCGTTCGTGTGTGACGCAGCGCCTGCCCGCGCCGTGTCCGGCACCCACGGACCACGCCGCGTCATGGTACGCGACACAGAACGGTGTGCCTCCCCGTGGAGGGCGCGCATCGAAAGCCCTAAAGGCAAACAGATCAAGCTAAAAGAAGCAATAGATAAAGGGGGCGTATATTTCCCTGATTATCGTCTTAACCTTTGCTTCCAATGTCACTGTAAAAAAGATGTGCACGGCAGGTCGGATGAAGCAGTAACAATGCCAGCTGTTTAGTGAGCATGCATAATCTTCATGTCACTTTTAAATCGAATGAATCCAGAGCCCGCCGATGGTTGCATTTAGATTTCATACTTTTCACAACAGAAATGAGGGTGTAATTATGGTCATGCTTCGACTTCCTGTACTCCAAGTGAGGAGGATCCTTTGGAGGAAACGATTTCCTCCAGGTCTTGTTGAGATAACAGCTTTGTTGAAGGCACGAACTCTTCGTCGTTAGAAAGGACTGTCTCCAGGTCTGTGGGTTGGACTGAGAACTGTTCTCCCAGGGCCGTGATGACTCCATCGGTGAAGACTGACCGTGAAGGCATATACTCCTTCATGCGGCACAGGAATTCCGTGTGGTTTCTTGCCTGAAAAGAAAAACGAGAGATGCGCATTAATATTCGACAATTCAAGTTGAGAATTACTATTTTTAAACCGCAGATGTAAAAACTGAGTGATGTACACGTACTATATCTGAACTAGCTCAGTTCAAAGTGTAAAACATGCGTGGCCAGGAACATGTGTAGTACCGTCGCAGAAATGGGTACAGTTCAACTACAAGATTCTTAAAATCAGAAGAGGGATTGTTGGGCAGTTTGGGATCAAACCTAAGCAGGCAGAGTTCCACCATCTTTAAAAAGGAAAATCAACTCATTCCTAACCAAAATTCATGGACATCACACCATTTCCATGTAAAGGCAGGATCAAGAATCAAGACAGTCAACTCTCTTCTTGACCCATGTGAAACCAATATATATGTTACAGTCTGGTTCTCAACAAATTGAACAATGTTCACGTGTGCCGAGAAAATTCTTACAGCGAATGAGCAATATTTCGGTTATGCTAATGAAGGTTGTATGATAACAACCGTACTGCTCAACTCTCTTCTTGACCCAGGTGCAATAGTTTGCCCTTTAATATTTCTCACTACACCATATCGAGTCATCATAAACTGTAAATGATCAATCGGTCAAGTCTGTTCTAGTGTAAAGTGGGTCAATGAGAGCACCAAGATTTGACAAGCTATACCATTAACAGGCAATATATCCACCAGAAATAAAAGCTGAGTTGATGCTTGGCACAGCTGTACTTCAATGCACTATTTTGGGGAATGCTAAATCCTAGCATCCAGTAATTGATTTTTTTTTTAAAAAAAAAGGCTGTCTGCTTTATTTCTACCCAGCAATTTGCTTATCATTTAGATCATGGTTCAAGTACAATAGTAAATCGCTAACAGTAAAACCCACCAAACCTTCCAGGTTTGTGTATTAGTAGTACTGCTCAACCCATTAGTCTGGCAGTACAAACAACAACAACAACAACAACATAGCCTTTAGTCCCAAGCGAGTTGGGGTAGGCTAGAGATGAAACCCAAGAAACAAAGCTCAAGGCTCAGAAACGTTGATAGCTAGTCTCCAAGCGCTCCTATCGAAAGCTACCTCCTTGGAAATATTCCACTCCTTAAGGTCTCTGTTTATCGCTTCGTCCCAAGTCAATCTAGGTCTACCTCTACCTCTCTTTATATTATTGGCCCGCCCTAGGACCCCAATACGCACCGGCGCCTCCGAGGGCCTCCGTTGGACATGTCCAAACCATCTCAGCCGATGTTGGGTCAATTTCTCCTCAATGGGTGCCACCCCGACCTTCTCCCGAATGTCTTCATTCCGAACTCTATCCCTTCTTGTGTACCCGCAAGACCATCGCAACATCCGCATCTCTGCTACACTCAGTTGCTGGACATGTCGTCTTTTAGTAGGCCAACATTCCGCCCCGTACAACATCGCCGGTCGAACTGCCGTCCTATAGAACTTCCCCTTCAGCTTTTGTGGCACCCTCCGATCACAAAGGACGCCAGAGGCTTGACGCCACTTCATCCAGCCTGTTGCGATTCTATGCTTAACATCTTCATCAATGTCGCCATCCTGTTGCAACATCGATCCTAAATACCGAAAAGTAGCCTTTTGGGGGACCACCTGTCCGTCGTGGTTAACGTCTCCATCCTCGTGCCTAGTCCCACTAAAATTGCACATCATGTACTCAGTCTTGGTCCTGCTAAGTCTGAACCCCTTCGACTCTAATGTGCGTCTCCATAGCTCTAGCTTCTCATTAACACCTTCCCTACTCTCATCGACTAGCACCACATCATCAGCAAAGAGCATGCACCAAGGGATATCCCCTTGTATATCTTTGGTGACCTCATCCATCACCAAAGCGAACAGATAAGGGCTCAATGCTGACCCTTGATGTAGGCCTATCCTAATAGGGAAGTCAGTGGTGTCGCCATCGCAAGTCCGGACACATGTCATAGCATCCTTGTACATATCCTTAATGAGGGTAATGTACTTCGTTGGGACTTTGTGCTTCTCTAAGGCCCACCATATGACATTTCTCGGTACTTTGTCATACGCCTTCTCGAGATCAATAAAGACCATATGCAGGTCCTTCTTCTGCTCCCTATATCTCTCCATCAACTGTCGGATTAAGAAAATCGCCTCCATAGTTGATCTTCCAGGCATGAACCCAAACTGATTTTGGGTCACACTCGTCGCTCCTCTTAGACGGTGCTCAATAACCCTCTCCCAGAGCTTCATGGTATGGCTCATCAGCTTAATGCCACGGTAGTTAGTACAACTTTGAACATCTCCCTTGTTCTTAAAGATCGGTATTAATATACTTCTCCTCCATTCTGCAGGCATCTTGTTAGACCGAAAGATGAGGTTAAAAAGCTTAGTTAACCATATCGTCGCTCTATCACCTAGGCATCTCCACACCTCAATGGGGATACCATCAGGGCCCATCGCTTTACCGCCCTTCATCCTCTTCAAAGCCTCTCCGATCTCTGCCTCCTGGATTCTTCTCACAAAGCATCTGTTAATATCATCAAATGAGTCATCTAGCTCAAGGGCAGGACCCTCAATCTCCCCATTAAACAACTTGTCAAAGTACTCTCGCCATCTGTCCTTGATCTCCTCATCCTTCACCAGAAGTTGATCTGTCTCATCCTTGATGCATTTGATTTGGTTGATATCTCTTGTCTTCCTCTCGCGAATCCTAGCCATCCTATAAATGTCCCTCTCTCCTTCCTTCGTGCCTAGCCGCTGATATAGGTCATCATAAGCCTTACCCTTTGCTACACTCACAGCTCGCTTTGCAGCCTTCTTCGCTACCTTATAGCCCTCGATGTTAGCTGCACTCCTATCAAGGTGGAGGCGCTTGAACCACTCCTTCTTCTCCTTAATAGCCCTCTGCACCTCCTCGTTCCACCACCAGGTGTCTTTCCCTTCCTGTTTGCCTCCCCTACTCACACCAAGGACTTCTGCGGCCACCTTCCGGACACATGTTGCCATCTTTAGCCACATGTCGTCTACATCTTCTCCTTCGTCCCAGGGCCCCTCCTCTACCATCCTTCCCTTAAAAGTTTGCGCCGCTTCTCCTCTAAGCTTCCACCACTTCGTTCTTGCCATCTTGGCACGTTTGTCCTGATGGACACGTACCCGCAAACGGAAGTCCGCCACCACAAGCTTGTGTTGAGGGACAACACACTCCCCAGGTATCACCTTACAATCTAGGCAATCACGTCTATCGTCCCTCCTCGCAAGGATAAAGTCGATCTGGCTCGAGTGTTGTCCACTATGAAAGGTCACTAGATGGGATTCCCTCTTTCTAAAAAAGGTATTCGCTATCAACAAGTCGTAGGCCAGCGCAAAATTCAAAACATCCTCTCCCTCCTGGCTCCTGCAACCATACCCGAAGCCCCCGTGCACTCGCTCAAACCCTACGTTAGTTGCCCCCACATGTCCGTTGAGGTCTCCTCCTATGAAGAGCTTCTCGCTGATAGGCACGGTGCTAACCATACCATCCAGATCTTCCCAGAACTGCCTCTTCACACTCTCACTGAGGCCTACCTGAGGGGCATAGGCACTAATCACATTCAGAGTCGAGTCTCCAACTACCAACCGAACTAGGATAATCCGGTCGCCTCGCCTCCTAACCTCTACAACTCCGTCCATAAAGCTTCTATCGATCATGATACCTACGTCGTTCCTACCCGATGTTGCCCCCGTGTACCAAAGCTTGAAGCCAGTGTCGTCCACCTCCTTCGCCTTCTGGCCCTTCCATTTAGTCTCCTGAACGCATAGAATATTTACACGCCTCCTAATAGCCGCATCAACTACCTCTCGTAGCTTACCCGTTAGGGACCCTACGTTCCAACTACCTATCCGAATCCTAGTTGGCTCGGCTAGCTTCCTTACCCTTCGCACCCATTAGTCTGGCAGTCATTCTTTAAAACTTCTCTAGACAATACACATGCACAATTATTTCTATTTGAGTAATCATTAATGTTGGTAAAATAAGCCATGATTAATCAATTACCATAGTGCTTGGACCTTACCAGATCAAGGATTGCAACAATTATTAGCTGTTCATACCAATTATGGGTTAAATTTGATTTCAGGTGGTTATGGAAAACATTATGACACTGCCAACTAAACCCTAACATAGACTAGTACAAACTGTTCCATGTTTTACATTTCTATTGTTAGGAACCAGTGAACATGATAGCAATCCCGCTACTCGTGTAAGAGTTTCCTACCCGTCTACCTCCGTGCAAACATATATCAAAACTAAAGATGTTCAAATTTGATAATATGATTGGAGATGATCATGGGTAAGCAACATTCTCAAAGCTGGTCTGCAAAGGATGCTGCAAGCCTGCAAATCAGATCAAGACGTAAGCAGTTAGAACCGTACCAGTCGATATTCAGGTGCACGCTTTGGGATTTTCAGATAATCCATGTTTTCCACATCATAATCCCACAAGAATGATGTATGATGAACCCAACGATTTTTGGTTATCGACTGAGCATTTCCACCAAACTTGCGATGACTAAATGCGTAGTCTGAAAAAAAAAAGTAAAAAATTAATCTCTTGGACAGTATTGCAGACTATCAAATCGTAAATCAGTTTATGAACATATTTGAGGTACACAATGGGGCCAAGGTAATCTTGTAACAAAGTAAATTCGAAATTAGATATAGATTATGTTAAGTGAAGGATAATAAACTGTCTAGTGTCCACTTTAATGTACAATTTTTTTAGAGAAAACAAAGGGCTACAGTTTTGATCCTTAAAACACTGCATTTAAACATGGCATTTTTGCTCACAATAAGTAAGTTAATATCAAGCTGGCAAACAATGGAATTTGGTGTTGATTGGTCATACCATTCTCACGCAGATGAAATTCGCCAAATCTGTCAAACACTTTGCCATACAACTGGCCACTCCATGACATGATGTCCCGTGGAAAGGGCTGCAGCCCAGCAACGGCACTCTTATCGCATATGATGGTCACAAACACCGTCCCCTGATCAACAATGACGGTGCCACCTCCACTGTACCTCCTCACGACCGGCACCCTGTCCCGGAGGACCGGTTCTATCTCGACAAGCTCCGAGACTCTCCTGCCATCGCAATAGACGAATTAGCCACCCGACACAGCCAAGAGCCAAGAGCCAACAAGAGGAGCCATGGAAGACAGATTTTACCCGGACACGCCCATGACAATGGTGGGGGGCGCCGTGCCATCGTTGATGACGCACCAGTTGTCCGCCGTGCGGCGCAGGAGCCGCTCCTCCAGGTGCAGCTGCCGCAGGATCGGCGCCCCGCTCATGGTGACCAGCCGCATGAGCGGACGAGCCGCGCCGCGCGCTCCGGCCGACCCGGTAACAGACATTGTTGGGTTTCCGACACCGACAGGCCACCGGTTCTCAGTGACGCATTCCGTCGAACAGGTGGCCCGCGCCTCGTCCCGAACGAGCTTCCAGGCCTCGACGGCAGGAGGAGCGGGGGCGAGGATGAATTGGATTTCACCCGGCGTCCGGAGACCCGACGGATACGGCTGTGCGGGGCGGGCGGGTCGCGGCGGATTGAGCCGGCGGCGTCTGGGGAGGACGACGACGAGAGCTTTGACTTGGGTAGACTTCCTAAGTTCTACTCCTATTGTATGACATGTGGGACCCCACTTCTTCCAGGGAGAGAGAATCCAGGGTAGTGTCAGCTGGCCCACCACCGTTGAAAGAGGCAGGCCGAATCATCCGGAAACACTGGGCCAGACATGTTTGATATGGGCCTATGTGGCTATGTATTGGCAGGCCAAGCCCAACTAATGCTACTGTGTGTGTGTTTTTTTTTTCCTCAAAAGAAAAACTAATGCTACTGTGCGAAAGAGAGACATTTCGTGTCAACATAAACAGAAAGAAACTGAGACAACGCATCGGGGTCTGGGTTTTTTTTCTTGAAATAATGCAAAGTTAAAATATTGAAGTTCGCAAGTTGCTATATCAGAGATTCAGATCTCATAGATGAACAACTATCTATTACCTTCTCTTGAGTTCGTTGAGTACGATGAACTGCTAAACTTCTTAACAGCTCGGTTGACGTCAAATGGATGACGGCTGCATAACCGCTTGTTCGTCCTGAAATCCTTTTTTTAAAAGAAATTCCTCGTGAAATCCTTCCTCTCGTGCCAAATCTCCAATATAATCACCGCCTAACTACAAGAATTCAATAGACACTGTACAAGAATCCAAGCCTGGACTCGTCTGAACGGAAACATAAGTCAATTAGGGTATCAACATGGTCTCCGATATGACACACTGACTAGCGATATCTATAACAATATATTATCTAAATTGAAAAGAGAGTAGATGAAAATACATTTTCTTGTGTTGCCAATCCATATTAATTTTCAGATATTTAATCAATCTTGGAGAAAGAAAACTTAGATGAACTAATATTTCTGATACGAGGAAGTAGTGTAGTTTCCGGTCATTGTGTAGGGACAGGGTGAGCATAGTTCTTCCAAGTTTCAAAGCCCAAACATCCCTTTAAGAACTTTCCGTTTTTTTCTCTTGTTATTTCCCGTGGTCTCATTTTTTTTCCCTCAGTCAATTCTTTTGCAGGTGCACAAATTAATGCAAAGTTCTTGTCACTGTGTTGTATTTCATCACTCACGAATGTTGAACGACAGTACGACACCTGCTTCATTGTGATTGTTGGCAGTTGCGATGTTATATCTGTAGGCAGGTCTCCCCAGCCCAGCTAACATATGTTTCGGTTCACTTTGACCTTGTAGCACACGCATTTCACTTGAAACCATTATTACTATCTTCCAATAAAGTTGCTTTTATAAGGATTTTTCGGACAAGAAAGTAAGAAGGGAGCAGAACGATCCCTCCGAGATAGATACTGATCAAACAATCTCTAGCCTTAACCTCCCCTGTCATTAATGTACATACCAATCACTCCTCACTCTCTCCTCACCACGCATGCAGCATTGCTAGTTACAAGTACAACACGGTCTTGAGAATCTCCTCTCCAGAACAAGCACACACATCATATCACAAACTGATCCAGAGAAAGGAATTCACATTGGTCGCGTTTCAATGTTTGTCTTCCGGTCCCGCCATCAGCTCGCCCATAGATCACTGTACCCTCCTTGGACTCAACCGGAGAGAGTCTGGATGATGGTGTTGTGCCATGGGTCGGCCAGGTGCTGCAGCAGGTTGTCGAACGGCCCCTTCCCGGTGACGTTGTGCTGGATAAGGAACCCCAGGAACGCCAGCATCGCCAGCCTCCCTGCAACACGCAAATGCACATAACAAAATTATTCAGTCGTAATGTTTCATTCAGAGAAGGATCAGAATCGAATTTGCATTGCCAGCGACGACACTACGACTCACCGTTGGCGAGCTCCTTCTCCTTGGCCTCGAGGGTGGGTGCGAAGTTGAGCGGGTTGAAGACGCTGCCAGGGTACCCGCACTCGTGGGGCGGGAGGCTGTAGCTCTTGAAGATGGGGTCCTGGTTGACGCTGCCGGGGTTCTTGATGTCTTGCCACCGCCGGATCTCGACGTAGTGGAAGAGGATGAACTCGATGACGAAGAGCGTCGACGACGACGCGAAGTACTCCGACTTGCCGGCGTCGTACCACTGCGGCGCGTTGATGAGCCCGGCCTTGGTCAGCACCTCCGGGATCAGCATCCCGGCCACCCCCAGCATCGCCCACCGCCCGTTCACCAGCTCCGCCTGCACGAACCACCGCAGGTTCTCTGGGTCCTCCGCCAGACCCAGCGGGTCGAAACCATTGTCACCCGGCAGGCTGGATGCAGAGCATGTCAGTGTCAGTCATCTACCATCGAAAGGAGCCACACGACGTCAGAGTGCGAAGAACACTGACCTGCCGTCGAGGTAGGAAGGGGAGGGGAGGCCTGGGAGCCACTCGCCCTTGGCCTCGGCCTTGAGGCTGCGCCTTGTGGGCGTCGCGGCGCGGGCGAGGCGGCTAGAGTGGCCAAGGAAGGCCGAAGGCGACGACCTGAGGGACGCCGACGGGCGGAGGGCCGCGACCGGGGCGCGGGCGGTGACGGACGCCATGCCAATTCGATGCGTTCTTCCTGGAGATGGGAGTGGCGGAGGGGGAGAGAAGAGAGCACGTTCGTTTTAGCTGGCAGGGAGCAGCGTCGTTTGTATTAAACCGCCGGGCGGGGGGCTCACCGGCGGTTGTGGCCAGGAGGCGCCGGCTATCGTGGACGGCGGAGATTGGTCTAGCTGTCGGCTCGGACGGCCGGGATGCTGCATGGGACGGGTGTGGCCAATGAGGAGCCGCGGCTCTTATCTTGCGTTATCCAGATGCTGGGATACGGGGGAATCAAACGGGGAGTTGTCATTGGGTGGCGGTGTGAGCCGTGGCTATTGCTGGCTGCCACGTCGGATGAGCAGGCCTGACAAGTGGCTGGTGGAGATCGCTCGGTGCTTAGATTTTATGATCTCGTATACTCATGAGACGTGAGTACGTGACAGTGCTTTGGTGGCATGGAAAAAAAAAATCGATGCCTTTCCATGACCTATAAAAGCAATATCTGCTTGCAGGATAAAAAGTTATTATGGAAGCGCGACGATAGCCGGGCACTCAGCAACATAATCTGAAAAGATTACACGTCATATGCCACATCACATTTAACATTTAGATTAAAGGTTACACAATGTTCCCCGCTTCATACTAAAGTTTCCATAGAGATTTGTGTAAAAGTTTGACTGGATTACAAAATTTTACAACAAACGATTTGACATTCTGGTGTTTACCGTAGTCGGGAACAACCAACAACCAGTTAACACTTCACATCTTTACGCACTACAAAGCTAAACATCAGAATCTGCATCCAAGAAATCACAACTAGTAGGCATCAATAACAACTTGGGACTGAGCTCAACAGCAATATGCGGGCTGATAGATTAACATTTCTATTTCGGTGGGCAGTTTTACAGACAACCGGCGCAGAGGTATACTTGCAAGGCGAGCTCGCAAGTTACAAAGAGCTACATCAAAGAGTTACAATGCACTCCCAAAAATTTCAAAACGCCACATGCAGACAACAAATGCCTGCAGGTATCACGCAATTTGCTCTCTGATGATATCAGCAGGTGAAACCACCTTATTTCGGGAAGTACATTGGTTGGCCAGCTGGTGGTGCGTGCGGCGGAGCACCAGGGGGGATGCCGTATTGGGGCATCTGCTGCGACGCGTGAAATGGCACCGGTGGGGCACCCGAGCTGGTTCCAACAGCAGGATAGTGAGGCATGGAGTTTGCCATCATCGGTTGGCTAGGGTACGGGGTGGATGCAGATGCAAAAGCCCCTCCCTGCATGTTAGGATTCCAAGCAGGAACTTGTCCAGTACCAGCGGGAGCTGATGCTGGATTCCAAGCAGGCACTTGTCCAGTTCCAGCGGGAGCTGATGCTGTTGTGCTTCCATAGAACGGAGCAGCGGGTGCAGTGTTCTGCCATGCCACTCCTGGAGTGCTTTGAGCTGGTGCTTGTGCAGCAGCTTGCAGTTGCGCATTAGGGTCTGAAAGTGTATAATCTCTGCTTCTCTCATCATGTGCCTGAAACAAACAAATAGATTCCCAGTTAGAACAAGGTGAGAGCAGAAACAATGGAAACAGCATTGAGAAAGGATATTTACTTTTGTCAAATTGAATGAACAGCAATAGGTATTCTGTTTTACTAATTGAGCCAAATTCATTATTATTAGTCCACAAGGATATTTACTTCAATCAATTATTTCCTAATTTACACAGCCTGAAACTACTATTTATACCTTTACATTGAGATCAGTATGACGAGAGTATGACAGATGAAGCTTACAGTAACCACCATCATATATGCAGTGTCCCTCCAGGGCTTGTTTAGCAACTGCTGCAGTTGTTATATCTGCAAATATAGCTTGTTAGTCAAACAAATCTATGTATTTATCTATTAAATATAGATGCTATGATGCAACGGCAAGGGGGGAAACAGAATTAGCAATTCCACTTGCAAACAAGAAAAGAATTTACAGGATGGGCGAAATGGTATTTAAAATTTCTTTTTGTTTAATCAAAGCAGTTTAATTGCATTTAGGCCACTAAACAGTGGAAAAAGTACTGAGCATCAATCCGATGAATGTCATTTGGACTATTAACACTTGTCAAAAATATGTCTTGATAAGCTAGAGAAAAGGGCAACTCAGAACAGCATAAATGGTGCTAAGACATGTTGACAAAATAGTGGAAACAGTGCTGATTATTCTAATCCCCAACACGTTAAGCAGGTAAACATGCCTAAAGCAGGAACTGGGTGTAGTCTTGAAGAAAGTGCAATGATGACAGAACAGAAGTTTGTAGCAAGCTTCTAGTAAGAAAGAGTACGATTACTGCAAAAGGTAAAAAATGATCAAGAAATTACTAAAGGCAACTTTATAGCTGCGGAAAGTTGCAGATGCCCATTTTATGCCTTCACGAACTCCGACACCTCTCTGCTAAAGTTCCCAAACTTAGAAACTTATGATGCAAAAAGGGATAGAATAACAGCGTGACTGGTTACTCATAATGTCGAGGAGATGGAGGGGGTATAAATCAGGGGAAAAACCAAAAAAAAGGCATTAGAATTGCATACACGAAATATATTTGACACAAGTTCAAAAAAATTCCAGGCCCCAATACATTAAATTGGAGGCAACATGATATATGAAGTGCGCTCAACTATGTAAAACAATTTAAATCACATGCAAATGCAATTGAGTTGACACATACCTGGATATTGAATAAGAGCCTGCATTCCACCATTCTTCTCAAACATTGCAATTTTTTGAACAGTACCAAAAGCAGAAAACACCTGAAATTACCACACCAACGTAAATTATAAAGCTTTCCCTCAAAAGAAAAAAAAAAGGTTCTTACTACCCCTGTTCTTAAATATACTACACCATTGACTTTTTTCACTTGTATTCAACTTTTCTACAAATATTTATGCAAATATATAAATCTAAAGTAATTTTGATGTTAGGTGTAACAGTACTCATTTTTATTTTATTTAATTAATTTAGTGAATAAATATTGTCTGTCAAAGTTTAAGGGAAAAATGTCAATGGTACCATATATTAGAAACAGAAGGAGTACATTTTAAATAAACAAGGTACAGAGGTATTCTTACAGTGTGCAGAACATCCACTGTCACAGCATACTGCATGTTCTCAATTGATGCTAAAAGTACATTGCTCTCAGGCTCCTTTATCTTTCCATCAGGGCCAACTGTGGGCTGCAAAAGTTCACCATTGCGTAAGGAACAATACAGAAGGGCTAAAGAAGAAAAACAGCATATAGGAAGATAGATGAAGTAAACCTGAACAATCCCCTCAATTGCAGTTTGGTTCACAGGAAGATAAGGATTGGTGTAATCCCTGTTCAACCAACAAATTGTGTCAAAAGGGGGCCGGAGGTTATAATAAACAGAATAGGACTGAAATAATATTTGTTTAAGCATTATCAACAGGGTATGAAAGAAGTTTTGTGGCCATTTTTAGTCAGGATTAGAGACTAAGATCAACAAGTGGTCATCCCATGAGAATAAGAACAGAAGAGTGAGGGAGAGAGGGAAGAGAGGCATCAGACTTGCATACATGCCAGCATCTCCAGCAGACCCTCTAAACAGGCCTCTATCCTAAATTTAGAGGGTGCAACAAAAAAACTACACTTCAGCAGACTCTCATTGCAGCCTCTATTTTGGAGAGACCTCCAAATCTCTTACCCCACCCTCTATTCCTGGGGGATCTCTAGGGAGCCCTCTATCCACCGGTTACAGATGGTTCCCACCCATTAGATTAAGTAAGAGGTTAGACGAGGGTCTGATTTGAGGGCCATCGCTGGAGGTGCTCTTATATTTAGGAACAAAATTGCCAAAACTATGTGGCTTTAAATTGATATGGAAGGAGTACACAATATGCAAAAGAGTATTTTAGATAAACTTAAGATTATGCCACTTAAGTGTACCTGCTGCGATGTGACTGAAATTTGATATTCAAATCCTTATGCGCAGAAAAGGTTATGCGCATGTGGCAAGCACTGATATGTTCTGGAAGTAAGTATCTGAAATAGAAAAATCACATAAGAAACTATGTATTCTAAGGTCTGTAATCCACAATAGCAATTAGCAAAATTATAAAAAGCAGTACTTTGGGATGCTTCTTCCATCCAATGAATTTTTAGCTTCAAGAGCAGTTGGGGCATCAGTATATTGTATAAGCGCCTGTGCAAAGTCCAACTGTTAAGCTCAATGTACAATAGAGTATTATGTAGGAAACTTGAGAACTACCTTACCTGGAAACCAGCTGCTTTCTCGAAAGTAGCTATCTTGTGAACAAACCCAAATGCTGAAAATACCTATATATAAGGAACTAACAATTGTTAGCCAGATTAACAATAGTAGCTACCCTCCAAATAAAACAGCACAGTAGCAACTAGCAAGCACAAGGTTAAAGCAGAGAATAGATGGACTACATCAGCAAGACATGCTGGAGGCATGAATTCACAACAATAGGTACTATACATCAGTATACAATAAAAGCAGACTTCAAGAAATAACAAACTTAGTAGAAACAGAAGTAATTTTTTAATCTATTTTTCAATTTGGTGTCCTAAAAGTACTTGCCTGACATGCATTATACTATTATTCCAGAAAGAATCATGCTTTTGGGTTTCCTAATATTATGTCTTGCCAGGAATCAGAAAATATACCGTGGAAGTTTATAATTTAAACGAGCATAACCAACAGTAATGCTGTACATCTTAAGAATTCACTGAGCTTATCAACCGACAGGAAGATATGGCCGTGTACAATCATTCAAAAAAGTCATTAAGCACACACATGCACATGCTTTTAAAAATGTTAAGCACTGAAAGAACCTTTCATATGGACTATAATGCCTAAATAAGAAAACACAATAAAGAAACTATTCGTGCAGCTCAAATGATGCAGAAAGCTGCTCTAGACGTAAATATATACATACCAAATGAATGACTTCTATGGTAACATCATTAGGCTGAACACCTTCAAAAGTGACAAGAAGGACATTCCCAGAAGAGTCACCAGTGCCTTTATTGTTGGTAATTTCTTGCCTGTTTGAATATTGGATATATACAGTTTTACCACGGACTTGAGCAGGTTCCGAAGATGAAGCATAATAGGAAACCATTGAAATTGCCTGATTTTGATCCGCCTGAAAATAAGCATGTTGAAGGGAAAACGATAAGGAATTCATCAGCTAAATCCAATTATATAAAACTAAAAGCTCTGCATGTCCACCCCACAGTCCATAACTTCAAATCTTCTCATAAAACAATTTTTGAAATACAAATATCTGCAAGTAGAAAAGCATTTCCACGGCGCACCATGATACAGAGATGCAGCAACTTACAATTGAGTACAAAAGTCATGAAAAGTCTAGTTTACATTCTATTTGACATAACCTAGGATTACTGAGAATCCATGTGACCTTTAGCATACTACCCATCAAAATCAAAAGACAATATGGATGAACCATTTACAATCTCTAGCGAGAAACGCGTATCTACGTCGGTGGATCTCATCCAATACTGGCACGCTGTTGGTGGAACCTAAACTGTAACGAACTGCAAACAGCAATTCACCCCTTGAGTTCGACCAAGTATAACAATGCCGATGCATCTCATCAATACTGGCAAGCTGTTGGTGGAATGGAAACTAAAATGTAAAGAACAGCAAACAGAAATTCACCCCTTGAGTTCGACCAAGTAATCAACCCCCGCCCCAAAACGCAAAAAAAAAAAAAAAAAAAAAAACTCAAACAGAAAACAGAAAAATTCAATCACATATCAACAGCAGTAAACCATAAGCAGTTCCCTTGCAGTAAACAGCAGAAATCACTAGACGAGGCAGTCCCTTATATCACAATTTAGCACATCTGCACATGTTACTAAAACAATCTAGTACCCAACAGGTTGGATACCATACAACAGTCTCATAACTAGATTCAATCGTGTAACCTCTGAATCGCACAGATAATCGCAAATTTCTCTTAACCATCCCTACAGCAGCCGCGGGGTGCGAGTGGCTACTGATACCGCGGTCGATCTGAGAGAGTGGCGTAGGGTGGGAGAAGGGGCTTACAAACTCGACGAAGGCCTGGTTACGGTTGGCGCCGACGTTGCACATGGTGTTGACGACCCTGCCGAAGGGCTTGCAGAGCTCGACGAGCTCCTCCTCGGTGCACTCCCACGGCATGTTCCGCAGGTGCAGCACCTTGGACGGCGTCTGCGTGTACCGGAACTGCGTCGCCGACCCCGACGGCATCCTCGCTGGCTGGCGGGCTCCGCTCCCCCCGGCGAAGGCGAGCTGGTCGGCGGTGCTGGCGCTGCGGCTAGGGTTAGGGTTTGGTGGGTTTTCTTATCTCGACCCGGGGGTGGGGTGGAGACGAATCGAGGGGGGACGGACCGCGCGCCGCTGTTGAGGGGGGAGAGAGGTGCTGGTTGATGGGGATTGGGATGGCTAAGCTCCTGGCTGGGCTGGGTTGGGTGGTTCCAGAAGGAGACGATGCTGAGGCGGGCGCGATCCGGCGAACAGGGTTTGAGCGGCCGCGCGTGTGGCCCCGCGTGCACGGGCAGCAGCACGGCACAAGTAAGCGCGGCCTACTTCCTTTGTCAAAATATTTGTATTTGTAGCCTACTTCTTTTGTCAAAACAATTGTATTTGTAGGTTTCCAAATTATAAAAATTGCACATATACGCTTATAAAATTGCAATCATTACATTTTGGAATTTTGGAAGGTGTGAATGTAGAAAAAAGATAAGTAATATTGTTTTGTCCTATATGTAAATGTACAATTATTTTAGAAAAAAAATAAACTTTAGAAATGCAATTATAATGGAGAAGGATGGAGTAGAGAGATCGATATTATGAAAAAAAAAATTATATATACTCCTAACAATTTATAATTATTACGCTTTGGGAAAAAGAGAAAGTGAAAAAAGACAAATATAATTGGTTTGTCTCACATGTAAATGTGCACTTATTTTGGGATAAATTTCAGTTATTATGGGACGGAGGAAGTAGGATGCAACCCACAACAACAATTGGTGTGTCACATGGTGCCAACCCGATCACTTATGCATGTCTATGTTACTGTCTACTCGCAGCTTGTCATAATAGTCAGTAGGCAAATTGTATCTTGGTGTCCAAATTTAGCTACTGGCTTCAAAATTTTATCTATGTATTGCTGCCCATTTGCTTCCTCCATTCCATTTTATAAGGCTAAGTTTAACTTTACATGATACCTCAAATTACATTGAGATAGTGTTTGGTTCGCGAATGTAAACACAAATGAAGCTAGATTGCATTGTATTTGGTCGGTGATTACCCCTTTGTGTTGGTAACACTATGATAACACTATCAGATAGTGTGGCAGAACCGTCTAATTTAAACTGGCTCAAGTGCGTCTAATCGCCCAATCCAAAACAATATTAGCAAACGCACTTCAAACAGTTTAAACCCGGTAGTCCGTCGAGTGTCCCTGGGACATCCCGAATCATCCACTGACAACTTTTATTCAACCATAGCTCAGGATCAATTCCACGATGGGAAACATAATAGGCATTACCTTTTTACATAAATACGGAAAGGTACAAAATTATTACAAACCGAGTTTGAAACAACCTTAGATGCAGGTCAAGGTACTAAGAACTTAATACAAACTGGTTTAGACAACTAATAAGTCATATTACAACACCAAGTAACTTTATTCGTCTAGAGACATCTGGGACCAAATGATGGTCTAGGGCTTCTGGTTCTCCTCCTCGCCTTCCTGCTGGGGAGCATCCTCTGGAAAACAACCAGGAGAGAACCCTGAGTACGAAGGCACTCAGTAAGGCTTACCCACCTTACCAAAAAAAAGACTCTCAAGGAGATATGTATAGGCCTTTAAGTGGATTTTGGCCGACTCAACTCTTTTTGCGAAAAGGCTTACTAATGGTTGGTCCTTAATTGACAGCTTTTAGCTCAATTGAGTATTTACTTATTCAACTACGTTATGAAGTACTTCTCCATACAGGTGATTCTAGGCTCAAACAGCATTTTTGGAAACCACCTCATATTGTTCAACTTGTTTCCTCTACGATGTTTAACAGTTGATCAAGTGCACTCATAACCAAGAGTTGTGGCGATCCGGATCAATTTACATCCTGCAGGAGATACCTAGCCCCCCAGTCACGTACAGCTGCGCCGGCTGCACGCAACAACCTTTCGATCAGCTGGGCCAAAGACCGGAAATATCCTTCCTCGAACCCGGGAACGCACCCCCACGTGGGCCCCACGTCTGGCGACCACCCCGTGAGTTACTGGCTACGGCCCCGCCTTTCTCCGACCCAGCAAGCACGGGTAAGCGATATTTTCAATCATTGAACCATCTAATCTAGTTGGCTTTACTGGTCCCATAACCCAGTAAGAAACCAGGTAGCAATCACTTGATCCTCAGTTAAGACAACGGATCGGTCCTTACTCACTTAATCAAGCAGGCAGACTACCAGATGGAGCTTCCTCAATCTCTTTTTCTAACTTCTACCCACTACTTTAATCCTACATACTTCTTGATTCATGAGAGATTAGGGTAGCCTAGTTTATCATCTTTAATTAACCTTTCTAAGCATAGCAAGGTAGGTAGTACTAATCAAGTTTCTTGACTGGATAGGAATAGTTCTACCAAGGATGTTATCATGCATCAGGGTTTCATTCATTTCCTAACCTAATGCAACATTGAAGCATAATATTTGGACTCGTGTGTATTATGAAATAAATAGGTAGAGATGCTCCGGGGCTTGCCTTGAGTCCCAAAAAGGTTAGCAGTGTCAACAACTTCTTCGGACTCCAGAGCTACCACCAGAACTTCCTCGTACTGGACTTGTTCTTCGGGAAGTTCAATATACTCCACCTCCGATGCTTCGGGTTCTAACATGAAATGCAAGTCAGAGATTAGAGATGCAACAAGTTTTAAAACATAGCACGCAAAACTTTATCTCTCGATAAAGTTGCAAGCCAACACAACAAACCCACCTATTTTCAAAGAACAGTTTGCAATTTGTCTTGGGCGAATTAGTCCTTATTTCTTTTATATTTGTTGAAGAAGAATTATTAAGTGTTCCAAAAACAACTACCAAAGGCATAAAACCCTTCCTTTCTTTTATTTGTGATTATAAAGCATAAATCAGATTTTTAATTATTTTTATAAACACCCTAAACATTTTTACCACTTAAATGCCAAAAGATGAAGTTTTTTAATAAATTCTAAACAGCACAAGTTAAAAGGTTTAACATTTTTTGAATAACAAGGACAACTTAAGGAAGTTATGAAAATTGATTTCACATTTTTCTGATTTTTTTTATGATTTTCTATAAATAAAATAGTGGAAAACATAAATTTAAATCTAAATCTAAAAACCTATTGGGCTTTCTTGCAAAAAAACCCCCTGAACTTCCTTCCCTTCCTCCCCCGGGTTCCCTGCCCACGCCCAAAACAGAGCACGGCGTGGACCGGCTCCGCCGGCGCTGACCGGCGACTGCTCGCCGGCGGCGAGGTCCCCCCAACGGCGACTCCTAGCTCTATGGCTACCCCTCGCAACCGCGCACCCGTCTAGCCTAGAGCCCCCACCGAAACCTCCAACCCTAGCGTGGCGGCGCGACGAACTCCGACGACTACACCCCAAGGACTAGCACCCAACCTGGCCCGCGAGCAACACCGAGCCAAGAGACGGCTTGCGCGCAGGCTAACTCGACCAACTCGACGTGAAGCGCGCTAGCTCCACGCGCCGGCCATGGCGGAAGCGCGCTTGGCGAGAGCGGTGGCGAGCGCCTGGCAAAACGGACACGGCGAGACGATGACCAACGACACCCCTACGAGCACCAGAGAACCCTAACGCCTCTAGCGCGCGCAACAGCTCGGCCGGAGAAGGCCCGAGCAGGGCTGGCCACGTGCGCCGGCCATGGCGGAAGAGCACCACGGCGGCGAACGGCGTTCCCGGCCCAAGGAACGACGCGCCCGACCAACTAAACCCCCAAACACGCTCCACGGCTCAAGAACAACCCTGCTGCACTCTCAAACTCGGAGTAAAACCACCACAACATCACCCTCCACAGCGACCCGAGCTTTACCCCACAGGACGACGGCGAGGAGGTTGAAGAAGAGGTTGCGTCGAGCTGTAGAGCGGTGGAGGAAGGATGAGGGCTAGCGGAAACGAAAGAGGAAGTGAAGGCGAAGCTTTTGGTGGAGAGTAATTGGATGAAATGACGCGGACGACGGTGGCGAAGCTGCGGCTCGCCGGCGACCGAGGTGAACGGAAAAAGACGGCGAGGTGAAAGAGATGGAAAGAAGGTCGACGACGACGCCTTTCACTGCGGATCGACACAGCCGTCGCTTGCCACCTCCTGCTTCTGACCGCGCCGGCATGGGCCACATGCACCGCGGCGCGTGGCCGGAGTCACCGCCTCTGCCCGTCGGCGGCAGGCTGCCTAGCAGCTGACTGACGTCAGTGTTCCCCCAAAAACGGCTCCAAGACCTGTTATTTGAGCTCACTTCTCTCCAAAATGTGCATTGTAACATTCAAAACTCCCAAAAGCAAATTTTTAGCTAGATCATTGAATTTCATTTCTTATGTTGACACTTGCTCCAATTGAGCAAGGATTGAGGTCGAATTTGAGCCTCAAAGTATCAGTCTTAACACTTTTCAAATTCAGAGCTGCTAACTGAATTTCTCAAATTACTCTCAAAACTTGAACAGAACATGCATCAGATGTCAAAAACAAGATTGAAATTCACATTCAGAAGTACAACTTCATAGTTGGAAGTTTTTACAGAAAACTTCAAATTCGAGCTCAAATCGCACAAATTCAGTTCAGCTGAACTTTCCCTGAATTTCACTGAAAACATTTTCTGAACCAACTTATATCGCGATTTTCTCCAGGCATCTTCTGGGTCTGGTCCAAAAACAACAATTGTCACAAATACTTTCCTAAACAACTTTCTTTTTAACACCCGGCTCAGAAAACCAACAGATCGACCACAATATTTTCTCAAAGTTGGCTGCTCATTATGCTCATCAGCTCAAATCTGAAAATGGTCAAGTCCTATTTTCAGACCATGAATAGTGCCATTTCTCTTTTCTTTCTTTCATTTAATTGAGGCATCATCATAAGAAGTTAACCCAAAATTTTTTGACAACCAAGTTCCTTAGCTTATAAACTAAATTTAGAAATTCTTGGCTTCCAACTATCCAAGTCTTAGTCAAATTTTTTGACTTTGGTCAAATGACCTTCTTATTTGTCTTTTTTTTCTTTTCCCTTAATTACTCATCTCTCCAACCAAACCATGGCGCTTAGCATATTCTTGACATGGGATGTCACAGATAGCATGGCTCTTTCTGCAAGAACAAGAAAGAGAATGGTATATACCAATGCACGAAAATGAGGAGAAAACCAATGCATGTAACACCAAAAGAAAATCCTCAATCTCTTCAGAAAATAATATATATATTTACTCTTTAGCCTAGTGGAATCCATCGAGCAGCACAAATCGAACCAAAGATTGAGAGAGTGAGGGAGAATCATCACAGGGACGAAGATTGCCATGTTGTGGCCATGAATGTCGCTATCATTCCTTACATGACATCTCCCCATCTCAAGACCACATTCATAATCATGGGGGAGGAGATACGATATGAGAGAGATGGAGCATGGGATGACGCAAAAGTAGCTAAAGACATGGAGGCGACAAGGAAGCGCAAGAGTTCATTGGTGGAATTCTTGCATGATTCGAACTCAGGAAGTGCCGATCTAACGAGAAACAAGCACAAGCGCTCAACGTATTGTTTTCTGATTACTTTATGGATGCAACAGTAATGAGTTTGTATATGTCTTACATCTGATTGTAGCATGACTTGGTTACAACCCCTACAAACAAATGGTTGTAACGGTTTTGTATGCCAGACATAAATGAATTATGTTACATTGCGGCGAAGCAAACACTATATTGCTTTCCACTACTTCCGTCCCAAATTGTAAGTCGTTTGACTTTTTTACCCTAACTTTGACGACTTTTCTTATTCAAAAAATTTGTACAAATGTAGTCAAATTTAAGTTATTCTTGAAATTATTTTATTACTAAAGCTAGCCATAACAAAAAACATATGATATTTTGCTAAAAAATTTGAATAAGACGAGCGATCAATGTTGGGGTCAAAAAAGTCAAACGGCTTGGGACGGAGGGAGTATTATATTGATTATGTCTATTAACACACTATTGCTTGAGAGTATATTTGGTCATAAATCTAAACATATCATGATTGTATTACAATAGTTTAAAATTACTTACCATTGTTAATCAAAGGTTATACAGTTTGACTATTGATCAATGAGTGCCTTAGAGCATCTCCAATAGTGCCCAAAATAGCTTTCTGAAATTTTGTTTTGGGAATTAATTAGAAAACTCCAACAGTGCCATAAACTAGTGGCTATTTTTTTTCCAAACTCCCATAAACAATGGGCTCTAGAGCCCTTGACTTGCTCTCCCAATCCTGATTTTAACTAGTTTGGAGCTAATTTAGGAATTGGTGGAGAATAAGACTTTTTCACTCCCAATATTTTTTCACAAGTTTCTAAAACAAATATTTTGGGACTATTTTTCTTGGGCACGGTTAGAGAGGCTCTTATAAATTGAAACGGATGAAGCATATTTCAATGTCCTGTATTTATTGGTATACATACTTGTAAAAGTAAATTGTAACAACTATTTATTGTTACCCAAAAAAGCATCTACCATTAATTGTTTTTTAGTGGATGCGAATTGAACGGTTTAAATTGCAACAAATATAATCCATTACCTATGTTCCCAACATCACCATGCTATGACTCAATATAGCAACCCGATACTTGAACCATATTGCATCCAAAATTATAGCACACAAATCAAAGACACTAGCATTACATTCTCACCTCAACCCATTAAATATCACTGAAATTGAGCGGGTAGAAGCATGAAACTGCTAGGTGCGAGGATATGTTCTCACGACGCTAAGCAGCAAGGACATCTGCTACAGGTGTATGGCTAGAGAATTGGTAAATCCGTAAATCAAATGTTCAGTCTGTATGTGTTCACGTTATAATTTTGAGCAAAAAGTTGCATTTATTTGTGGAGGAAAAATAAAACTGACAATTTAAAATAAAAATAAAAGAGGTGAAGGTGACTTCACAAAAAAACATGGCTATAAAAGGAGAGGTTGATGCAATAACTAATAGTTTCAATGTATTTAAGTAGACCAATATAATATCGTGAGATGTAAATTGTTTAAGAGTTGCACCTCCTATTTGCCTTAAAAATAAAGATTTCTTTGTTTAAGAATATATAGTATTATTGGTATATTCCCCCGCTTATCCTAAGCATTAGATATTTAAAGAACATAAGTAGTGTTATGTTCAACGGTTGCCTTAGAATTTCTAAGGTGGATGTACGATTAACAAGAACACATTGATGTGGAAAGTCCTAAAATCCAGAAGAGAGGGTTATTGGCATAAGTGATTAAGGACGGAGACATAATTATTTTCTCAGCTGCCATGTACTTCAGGCCAAGTGCAGACTGGGGAGTGGGTTGCTGTGAAAGTTTCAGAAAGGAGGGGAAGAGCACCGTCAGATATATAATTTTAGATCGTTAACAGAAAAGGCCTATTAGCTCAGTTGGTTAGAGCGTCGTGCTAATAACGCGAAGGTCGCAGGTTCGAGACCTGCATGGGCCAATTTTTTTTACCTTTTCATTTTCATCGCTTTTCTTTTCATTTTTTATTTTATTTTCTGTAGATTTCGTTTTTTTTTAGCTCGTACAGCCTTTTTATTTTCATCTATCTTCTTTGCACCTTTTATCTTCTTTTTTCCCAGTTCATATGCCAATATTTGACCTTTTTTGTTTTCATTCATCTCTGTTCTTTACATTTTTCATTTCATTTTCTGTAGATTTCCCTTTTCGGCTCATGCAGTCTTTTTTTTTATTTTCATCTATGTTCCTTACACTTTTGATTTTCTTTTTTTTTCTCAAATCATATGCTTCTGGGTCCATGTTATTTTTTTATTTTTTTAGCTCATACGCTTCTGGGTCCATATTACTTTTGGTTTGCCTGTTTTTATTTTTAGCTCATACGCTTTCTGGATCCATGTTAGCTGAGCAATTAATTTGTAAAAAAAGGAGCAGGTTGAGGAATTTTCCCGACCATTTTCATCCCCTACGTACCAGCACAGAAGACGGGCTTTCGCATCGTATTTAGGAGTAGTATACACGTACACGCATCGCTTTCCCACACTTTCTCCGACAAACAAATGAGGTGCGAACGGGCGGATGAGCGTTCACACATGACGGGCTGACGGGGCAACCAACCAGTTCTCGTCTAAGAAGATACGGTCATCGAGTGAACGCCACATCTCTGAGGTACGGCTACACTAACACCGACCATGACCTTGTTTGTTCTGGCCTAGAATGATATATAATGGGCACCAAATTACATGGAATATCTTGGTATGAAATTAATCCCAATCTACCCAAAATATTTGTTTGGTTAGGCATGGAAGGGTTTGAAACCCAGCATGGTTTGGTCCCGTTCCATGCCAAAAAGGCCTATTTCATTCCATGAGCATGATCTCATAGAACCAAACCCTATTGTTTGAGTAACATACATGAAACTACTCAAACCATATATGGAACCATTTCAGCTTAGGAGTAATTTCTAAGTTGCCAAACAAGCCCTAAATCTGAAAGCTCGCTGGAAGAGCCGATCGATCAATCAAACTACCCTTGCTGCTTAGCCGATTTGTCGCTACCAACGGCATCGTTTGCGTTGAACTAAACCAAGGCAACACAGTGCGCACGACCACGAATGTTGACACGCGAAACCGCAGTTATGTGTATGCACGATCACGGTGCGTTAATGCGAGGCAACGCATTCTGATCATCTCCTCCTACGCATACGCCTCGAGTAGCTGAGGCGCGGCTGGACTGACAGCGAGAGTACTTAAATGAAGATCCGCGCGCATGTTCCTGTGTTCACACGTACTACGATCACATGTAACCTTTTTCTTTTTAGACCATGTTCAGATTCCCAACTATTCACTATTCATTCAAACTTTTCACTATTCATTTCAACTTTTCACTATTCCCTCCTCACAAAACACATTTCCCAGCGAATGCTACAGTGTTTTTCTTATGCTACAGTGTTTTTTCCTACAATCTAAACACACCCTAGGCATGTTCAGATTCCAAACTATTCACTATTCATTCTAACTTTTTACTATTTATTTCAACTTTTCATTATTCCTCACTCATAAAACACGTTTCCCAACGAATGCTACAGTGTTTTTCTTATACTACAGTGTTTTTTCCTATAATCTAAACACATCCTAATACGGAGATCACAAGGAATTCGTGAGCTGAAGACCGCTGCTTTACCTTTTGTTATCACCACGGTTTGGGCCACCCCCGTGCGAGATATGCTGTTTATTTTCTATTTTCTTCAGCACCTTTTGTGGATTTTAGGTTGGTGAAGAGGATGGGCCAGGTATTTTCTATTTGGCGAGATATACTGAAATATTAAAAAAAATTAAGCACCTTCAATGCTGACTTTTATATACTGAAATAGAAAATACTGGCACTATGTATTGTATTGTATAGTTGTAGATGCTGTTTTAGGATATCGTATATGTTGCTCTTCAATGCTGTAAACGAATGGAAGCATGTAACATAGTGTGCCAACTTCTATATTTCTTTTACATTGTGTCATATTTTTTAGCATCTGAAACAGCCAAACAGGATAACGCCCTTCATTATTTTTCCCATTATTAAAGCACAAATACAAGCCATACAAAATATGGGGCTATATAAGTAATTAGATGCCACGTGAAAACTATGGTGTCCAAATCCAAAGTTCCATTCCATTATATAGAGACAGCCAATAACTCACTTTCCGTTATATAGAGTCAGCCTCACGAGTCACCGCACTCCCCAAGCCGACCACACACCACTGCTCCTCTGCCCTTTGATCCCAGATTTCTCGGAGAGCCGGAGGCGACGCCGTCGATGGGGGCCGAGGCGACGGCGCCGGCGCGCCGGCGCGGGTTGCTGGACCTGGAGGCGCAGTTCGCCTTCTTCCGGTCGCAGCACCGGCACCCCGTGAACGCGGCGGCGCACGCGCTGCTCACCTGGCCCATCCTCTTCACCAACCTCCTCATCCTCCACTTCCTGCCGCTACCGTCCCCGGTCGACCCCGCGCTCGCGCTCGCCCTCGCCTACGCCGCCGCCTACCTCGCCGTGGACCGCCGCGCGGGCGCGCTCGCGGGGCTGCTCTTCGTCGCCGCGTGGGCCGCCAGCCGCGCCCTCGCCGCCCGCCTCGGCTTCGGGGCCTCCTGGAGGCTCGTCCTCGCCACGCAGCTCTTCTGCTGGCCATGGCAGTTCCTCGGCCACGGCCTCTTCGAGGTACTGTCAAGAATAAATTCGATTCGATTCGATCCCCTTCCATCCCTCTTGCTCTTTCGATTTTTCTAAGTTGTTGGCAATCGATTGCTTCTTTGCTAATTCGGACACCTGCTTGTTTATTTTTTTCTCACCGGGAACGGAAACAATCTTTGCAGAAGAAGGGACCGACCGCGAGCGAACTTCCTGAGGTGTTCCTGATGGAGCCATTCCTCATCTTCCTGCAGGTAAGCACAGTCGCATTTCACAAAGATGTGCTAGTTGCCTAGTTCTTCAGTCTTCTGCACACACGGAATTGAAATCGCGTTGAGCTGTGCTTACTGCTAACTCTTCAGTCTCTGCTTGTTCTTTGTGTGCACAGATACTGAACAAGCTGTTTGGTTATGAGCCATACCCTGGGTTCTGCAAGAATGTGGACAAGAAGGTGGAGGCTCTTCTCAGGGAGAGCAGAGAGCTCGAGCAGAGGAAGACCACCTGATTGATTGGTAATTTGGCATTGATCGACAGGACTCGCGCCCAAGCTGTATCATCTATACTTGTAGCATGTTGGCCTAGTATTTGTGTTGTCTGTCTTCTGTAATGCCATTGTGGAGTGATGAACAGCACACAGCACCCACAGCACCCATGTGCGTTGTGTTCGTTTTAAATCCTTACAAAAAGGCAGGAAGAAGATACAGAGCGGGTTTACACGCTCTGATGCATCGATCAGAGCCAATTTGATTTTGTTGTGTACACCTAGTGTTGGTCTAGTAATACAACGTTATTCTGTCACGATCAGACCCAATTTGCTGCCGCGTGCCAAGACAAGCTTTCTTGTCCTTTAAGCTGTTTTTTTTTTTTTGAAAGGTTGGCTTTAAGCTGAAATGGTATTTATAAAACCTATCCCTCCTCTTGGTCAACCCTCTTCAGAAAACGGGAGAGATGTCAGCACAACCAGAGGACATTTGTGTATCAGTTCCATGATTGTAGTCTATAATCTACTCGCAGACCTGATTTTCTCCCAGTTTTCTCCAATCTGTTGTCTTTTTATTCCAGACATCAGCAACCACAAAGACATGATGCAGAAGTGTGGTAGCTACTAAACAAACAACACTTCAAAGGATAATATCCCATTGCTAGATAGAAGTCGGTGTACCCTCCAATGATTATTAGCCTGTGGATCTTCCTTTGTTAGCTTAGAAAAGTACAAGGAACACCAATGAACTTATGTTCTTCATCTGCCTATTGTTTATGCATTTGTACAACACTTCCATTCATCAATGAATATGTAAGGGCGTCCCCCCTAGACTTCCAAAAAGACCACCAAGGAACTTAAGGTGTTTGTTTTTGACTATTGAGAATCCTCTTTCATACTAGATGAGTTGGTTGTCACGGGTTTATGTTTATCCTGTGAATTCTGGAGGGATTACTCTACTTCTCGTGCTTATTCTGATTATGTTCTTGTCAATCATAATGGGATGATATTCCTAAATCCAAACAAAAATACATGGAGTGGGTAGATAATGGATCAGTATTCTCTTCGAACCAAAAACTACGGAGTATATACCTAACATATATATAAAAAAGTAATTCTGAATTTCCTACCGACTCTTTTGCCATACTCAACAAACAACGATGCATTATCTGTACATCTACAAGTCATAGCTACAAAATGTGCTTGACATGTTCACAATAAAATGATGAAATCGGGATTTACAAAATTGAAGGAAAAGGCAGACCACTTGCAAACCCTTCACTTGCCCAAGTGCTCGCGAATAGTCTCCACATCCGACAAGAACTGAACCAACGACACCTGCGACGATCCCCCTATCATCAGCGCCGCCTCCGCTTCTCGCTTACGCGCCGCCACCCGCGCCCTGAGCTCCCTGCTCCGCTCGGCGTCCATCACCCACCTCACCTTCGCCTCCACCTCCCCTGCCCCGACGAACCCCGCCGCGTACCCTTCCATCTCCACCCCGACGCCCATGCCGCCGTCGTCCTCAGTCATCAACACCTTGTTCATCATCTGCTCCGCGTACAGCGGCCAGCACAGCATGGGCGTCCCGGCCGCGACGCCCTCCAGCGCCGAGTTCCACCCGCAGTGCGTCACGAACGCCCCCGTCGCACAGTGCCTGAGCACCTCCGGCTGCGGCGCCCATGACTTGACGACGAGGCCACGGCCTTTCGTCCGCTCCATGAACCCCTCCGGTAGGAGCGCGTCGAGGTCTGGCTCGCCGCGCCGCTCCAGGAGCTTCTTCAGGTCGGCGCGCCCCGCCGGCGTGCGCACGACCCAAAGGAACCGGTGGTTAGACCGTTCGAGGCCGACGGCGATCTCCCTGAGCTGCGTCTCGGGGAGCGCTCCCATGCTCCCGAAGCAGAGGAACACGACGCTGCGCTCCGGCTGCGCGTCGAGCCACGTGAGGCACTCGTGCCTGAGGTGCCTCTCTGCTTCTGTGGCTTCCCCATGGCGATAATCCTTGGCGCTGCTGCCCTTGCCGATCAACGGCCCGACGCAGTAGATCGGAGGCAGGACGATTTGGCCGATGGCGACGGACAGCCGAGACGACAGGGGATCTCTGAGCGCCTGCACCGCGCGGCTCTCCAGCGACTCGAACGTGTTGACGAGAACTCCATGTGTGCCCATGCTGCGCGTTAGGATATCGGCCAGAGCCCTGCACATGGCCTCCTCCGGGTGCTCGAGCAAGTCCTTGACAAGGTGCGACGCCGGCATGGGCGGCACGCCGACGAGCTCGAGAGGCGTGTCACCGAGCTCCTTCAACCCCGTCTCCCTACCGGCGACCATCGCCGGGATCTGGATCAGGGCGGCCAGGACTGACGCCCCAGAGGAGACGAACGTGTACACGGGGACATCCAGCGTGCCGCCGACGTCTATGGCCTGGACGTAGAACTGGTCGACGACGAGCGCGTGGAGGCGGGCGCGGGGGACGATGGAGCGGAGGAAGCTTTCAAGCGGCTCGTTGTAGCGGCGCAGGAGGTCGACGACGAGGAGGAACGGGTGCTCGTCGGAGTTGGCGAAGTCGGGGGGCGGGAGCGGCGGGAGGACGTGGAAGGGGATGGAAGGGTGGGAGGCGGCGATGCGGTCGATGAAGGTGGAGTCCGAGTCGGACGACGCGATGGGTGGCTCGATGAGCACCACGGTGGCGTCGTAGCCGTGGTTGAGGAAGGCCTCGGCGAGCTCCGCCATTGGGCCGACGTGGCCGATGCCGCCGGCACCGGCGCACAGGACGACCGTCTTCTTCAGGGAGTCACCGTTGTCCATGTGAGCGGTGGCACCAACTAGGACGATGCGAATACACAGCAGGTGCGGCTGTGCAATCTTCGGAGGTGTCTTGTGTTTGTGCAACTGGAAATGGCTCCGGCGACGTACTGTAAGCAGAGGAAGAGGTTAATTAACTAGTGGAATATCATAATCCTAGATGATTTTGGATGGGAGCATGGGAAATTCATGGGATAATTGGCGAATAGGCGATGAAGCAGGTGGATCATGATTCCTAACCACTAGTCCACTACGTATTTTTTTTTCCGTTCTTCTTTGAGAGGGAATCCTATGCTACATCTACAGTATTGTCTATGGTCGTGTTCCTGCTCCATGGATACACACAAAGCCTCCCTTCCTGCCCATCGCCGAGGCCGCGCACCCCCTTGCATTGGCCAGATTGTTTTTCGGCAACAAAGCTCATCCCATCCTATAAGGTTCGTCGTCCGCGAAAGCCTTAAGCCCTGACCCCTGACGAGTGATGGCCGGCCGCCGGCTCACCGTTTAGCTGCCCTGATGGCGTATTTTTTACAGTCCGCTATCATAGGTCGAAGGCGCCTACTCCTAACCGAAACGATGCAACCAAATCCAAACGAAGCATCCCGCCCAACGGCCCAAGCCCAACAAGGCCCTCCAACGTCCTCCTAATCCTGCACCGCCGCACCGGCACGGCGTAGCACACCCGCCGCCATGCTCCCGGCCGCTCTCCTCCCCTCGCCGGCGGGCCGCCTGCTCGCCCCCGTACCTCTCCGCTGCCACGCCCCGACCCAGCAATCCTCCCCCGCCGCCGCCCGCGGCCTCCTCCTCCGTGGCGCGGGCTTCCCCGTGGTCAAGCGCGCCCCAGACGGCGGCGGCGGCGGGTGGCTCCTCTGGCACCAGTCCGGCGCGCGCGTCGCGCTCGCCACATCCCCGGACGGGCTCCGCTGGAGCGACCCCGTCTCCCCCGACCCGCTGCTGCCATCCGAGGACTGGTGGGCGTTCGACACCGCCGCCGTCAGCCCTTCCGACGTCCTCCTTATCTCGGCCCCCGCCGCGTCCTCCCACCGCTTCCCTTCCTCCGCCGTGTATTGGCTCTACTACACGGGCTCCACCGACGAGCGGTTCCGCTCCGCGTTCCCCGACGCGGACGTCCCCGCGCTGCCGGGGCTCGCCATCAGCCAGGACGGCACCAACTGGGCGCGCATCGAGGGGGGGCACCACACCGGCGCGCTTCTCGGCGTCGGGGAGGAAGGGGAGGAGCCGCGCGGGTGGGAAGCGCGCTGCATTGCTGCGCCCAAGGTGGTGATGCACGCTGACGGGGACCTGCGGATGTACTACCACTCGTTCGACGAAATGTCGCAGAGGCACGCGATCGGTCTGGCCAGGTCCAGGGATGGGATCCGGTGGAAGAAGATGGGGAAGGTGCTTGATGGGGGTCGTGCTGGATCGTTTGATGAATGCGGGGTGCGGTGTGGACATGTTGTTCGCGACCGTGCTGCTGGGCGGTATGTCATGGTGTATGAGGGTGTTGGTGCGGATGGGAAGGTGAGCATTGGAATGGCCGTGTCGGAGGATGGGATTAAAGGGTGGAGGCGGTCCAGCGAGATGCCAGTACTGAGCGCATCTGAGGAGGATGAAGGGTGGGATGGCGCTGGGGTTGGTTCACCGTACTTGGTGCAAATGGATGGGGCCTATGACTGGAGGCTGTATTACATGGGTCTTGGGAAGGATGGCGAGGCTTCAGTTGGGATGGCGTATTCAGAGGGTCAGGCCCTTCAGAAATTCGAGAAATGTGATGCTGTTCTCATGTAAGGTGAGGTTGAGGGATGTACATTTGGAGTTGTTCTGCCCCTTCAGAAATTCACTTGAGACAAAATTTTGTTAGGTTCAAACCTCCCACCTCAGCTTATCCTTCATTGTGTTACTCCCTCCATAACCATTTCAAAGAATAAGGCGTGGTTCTCCATAAAATCATTACAATAAGATAATACTTATAAATGTGAAATTAATAGTTCATCTTATAAAGACTAATTGGTTGAAGATTACAAGGTTTGAATCTTTTCCTCCTTATAAAAGGAAATGGAGGGAGTAGTAATGTATTGTTCTTTGATTTTTTAACTGTTCTTATTTCTCTAGATTAGCTCCATTCATCAAATGGAGGTCCATTAGTGGATAAAGCGTGGTCGTACCTGTAAGTCTGTTAGGGAGTTAATCATGTATGACCATTGATGTAGATTCTGACTCAAAGTTTTACTATGATGTTTGGTACTGTGACAACAATCACAGGTGGATCAAGAATTATTTGTCTGTGGGGATGGGGAGTGGATCTGTTACTTGCCCACTTATGATAGAGTCTGTCTAGAATAGTTATTCAAAAAGGCGCATAACGCGGAACGCTCAGCAACATAACTGACCAAGAGTTCCAGTATGTTCTAACATCATATGCCCAAGTGCTCAAAATCAAACAAACGAATTACTTTTCTGCCTCCCTGGATGAGGATGTCTTGAAAACTCAGCCTTGCTTGCTATCTTTTAGTGCATAGTAAAGCCCACCAAGTAATCAGAAATTAACATAAATCAGATGCAGATATTGTAAAAGTGGTGTGCCATTGTTTTCCTTATGAGCATATCTTTCTTTATCACTATAAGTCCATGGCTAGAAATGATCTTGTTAGGTCATCTGCACTTGCAACATCTGGATCTTCAATTTGCAAAACACATGTTGCTTCATTTGTGTGAAAAAAAGAGTTGATTCACAAACTATATGATTTGATTGATCTGCATTTTTACTTCTTTGCTTAGTTGGCCTGCTGTCTATCTGACATTTTGAACTCTATTACCATATCTATGCTATATCTTTGCTATATGCATAATTTGGTTTAAAAAATTTAGCTCCATCTTATTCTTTGCTTAGTTGGCCTGCTGTCTATCTGACATTTTGAACTCTATTACCATATCTATGCTATATATTTGCTATATGCATATGAATTTGGTTTAAAAAATTTAGCTCCATCTTATGTTGTGTTTTCAGCCTCTATATGTGCCTCTCTAATTGTTTAATTTTCTTTTACACATGCCTCTATTTGGAGCATGGATTTTGAATTAAGGCCATCATATTCTAAAAATCCACTGGGTCAAGAACTTAAGATAAGTGGATGCATTCCTTGTCAACTCTTATCTCGATGTCAAAGATCTAAATTTTATCTCTTGTTTCCCACCAAATTTAGCATAAAATTTTATTATCAGATTCGGCCACCCAGATGTACTGCTATAGCTGAGGGAAGCTGGGTTCAAGAACTGTGAACAACTATGGCAGGACTAAGTTAAACTGTGAGTTTTGTGTTTAATTAAGTTCGTTATATGTACAAAAGAAGTACTTATTTACTTAATAGTGTCATATGCTCCATGCAATGCAGTGGTCTATCCCTTTTGTTTATGCAATATGCATTGTACTGCATATTTACGTTACTAGAGCATTTACCCATAATGTAAATTTGCCAATTACACATGGATGCTGTGACTATTATCTTGGCATATGTCAAGTCATGTCCTAGCTAGCCAGCTAGGTAGCATAATAATGAAGGTACAGAACTACAAATTATTTGTTATTGATGTTAGAGGGAATAATTTCTCTATTGCCACTCAACCCTAGAGGGGTTGCATATATTACAGCTATACATGGGCCTCTATATGGGCCACTATACACTCCAACACCCCCCGCAGTCTGAGCTACCGACGCAGCGGTGCTGAAGACTGGGCAAGAAAGAGGACACAGATACAACACCCCTCCCCCCGCAGTCTCAACTAGCCACTAGTGACGTTGAGACTGGACCGGAACTCAGAGAACGTCGAGGAGGGTAGTCCCTTGGTGAAGATATCGGCGAACTGGGAGGAGGTCGGGACGTGGAGGACCCGGATCTGCCCGATGGCGACCAGGTCGCGAACGAAGTGCAAGTCGATCTCCACATGCTTCGTCCGCTGGTGCTGAACCGGGTTGGTGGAGAGGTAGACGGCACTGACGTTGTCGCAGTAGACGAGCGTGCTCTTGGTGAGCGGGCTGTGGAGCTCCACCAAGAGCTGTCGGAGCCAGGACGCCTCAACCACGCCGTTGGCAACAGCGCGGTACTCCGCCTCAGCACTAGAGCGGGAGACCACCGGCTGCCGCTTGGACGACCAGGAGACGAGGTTGCCGCCGAGGAAGACGGCGTAGCCCGAGGTAGACCGACAGGTGTCGGGGCAGCCGGCCCAGTCAGCGTCGGTGTAGACGATAAGCTCGGTGGAGGGGGACCGGTGAAGGGTGAGGCCACAGTCCACCGTGCCCCGAACGTACCTCAGCAGGCGCTTCAGGGCAGCAAGATGTGCCTCACGAGGGTCGTGCATATGGAGGCAGATCTGCTGGACGGCGTAGGCGAGGTCCGGCCTGGTGAAGGTAAGGTACTGCAGGGCCCCGGCCAGACTCCGGTAGGCCGTCGGGTTAGCAACAGGAGGGCTCTCCTCAGCCGAGAGCTTGCCCTGGGTGTCGACTGGAGTGGCTCAGGGCTTACAGTCAGCCATCCCTGTCCGCTCCAGGATGTCGAGAGCGTACTGTCGCTGGTGGAGGAAGAGGCCGGAAGGCCGGGGCTCCACGGTGACACCCAGAAAGTGGTGAAGCACGCCCAGGTCCTTCATGGCGAACTCCTGCTGCAGAGAGTGGATGATACGCTGGAGAAGGGGCTGAGTGGACGCCGTGAGGATGATGTCGTCGACGTACAGCAGCAGATAGGCAGCCTCAGTGCCTCGGTGGAAGACGAACAGCAAAGTGTCCGACTTGCACTCGGTGAAGCCCAGCGAGGTCAAGAACGTGGCGAACCGAGAGTACCACGCCCGGGGAGCCTGCTTCAAGCCATAGAGTGACTTGTTGAGGCGGCACACCAGATCGGGACGACTGGTGTCGACGAACCCTGTCGGCTGGCTGCAGTAGACGGTGTCGGTGAGAGTCCCGTGAAGAAAGGCGTTCTTCACGTCCAGCTGGTGAACCGGCCACGAGCGCTGGAGAGCCAGCGAGAGAACCGTGCGCACGGTGGCCGGCTTTACCACTGGACTGAAGGTCTCGTCGTAGTCCACACCAGGCTGCTGGGTGAAGCCGCGAAGGACCCAGCGAGCCTTGTAGCGCTCCAGGGACCCGTCAGCCCGGCGCTTGTGGGTCCAGATCCACTTGCCGGTGACGACGTTGCCACCAGACGGACTCGGTACGAGGTCCCACGTCCGGTTGGCAAGAAGGGCCGCGTACTCCTCCTCCATCGCGCGACGCCAGTGAGGGTCAGCCAGAGCCGCGCGGACGGAGGAGGGTACCGGAGAGATCCCCGACTCACTCTCGACGGCAGAGAGGACCTCAGGGCGCGAAACACCCGCCGCCCGCCGTGTCACCATGGGATGGGTATGGCCAGGATCCCGATGGACAACAGGCGGGTGGTACACGCCCGGATCAACGCAGGAGCTGATCCGAGGACGGGCTGGCGGCGCCAAGGGAGGAGGCGGAGGCGGGAGCGACGTCGCCTGCCCCGGCCTCGGCCGGCGCCGGTAGACGTGCACATGCTGCCAGGAGCGTGCCGGGAGCCCGGGGGCACAAGGGGGGCCGGTAGATGCTCCGGGGCCGCACGGGTCGCGTCCGGGGTCACGTGTGGCATGACCGGGGACTCCGGGGCCGCGCGTGGCACGGCGGGGGGCTCCGGGGCCGCGCGTGGCGCGGCGAGGGGGTCCGGGGCCGCGCGTGGCGCGGCGGGGGACGCCGGGGCCGCGCATGGCGCGGCGGGGGGCTCCGGGGCCGCGTGTGGCGTGGCGGGGGACGCCGGGGCCGCGCGTGGCACGACAGGGGGCGCCGGGGCCACCCACGGGGCGGTAGGAGCCACCGGGAGCGGTGACACCGAGCCAGGAACACCTGTAGAGGGAGGATAAATAGAAACTGGTGGAGGAACCACCGGGTCAGTCGGAAAGAGGGACTCCAGCTCAGGGTCGAGAGACGGGGTGGTAGAGGTGGAGTATGGAAAATCTGACTCGTTGACGACGTGCCGGGAGATGAGGATACGACGGAAGGTAAGATCAAAGCAGCGGTACCCCTTGTGATCAGGGGAGTAACCAAGAAACACACAATGAGTCGAGCGGGGCGTGAGCTTGTGAGTAGTAGCATAGGTGTTAGGGTAGCACGCGCATCCGAAGACACGAAGGTGATCGTAGCTGGGAGGAGTACCGAAGAGAGCATGGTGCGGAGTGGGGGCAGAAATGGCAGTGGAGGGGAGGCGGTTGAGCAAATAAGTAGCTGTATGGAGAGCCTCAGCCCAGAATCGGGCTGGAAGAGATGCCTGAATGAGAAGGGTGCGAATGACATCGTTCGTGGTGCGAATCATCCGCTCAGCCCTGCCGTTCTGAGAAGAGGTGTACGGGCAGGACATACGCAGCTGAATCCCCTGAGAGAGAAAGAAGTCACGAGAGGTGTGGTTATCAAACTCACGACCATTGTCACACTGAGCAGCCTTCACAGTGCGACCAAACTGAGTAGAAACCCAAGCAAAGAAATGGAGAAGGGTAGGAAAAGCATCAGACTTTGCTCGCAAGGGAAAAGTCCACGAGTAACGAGAAAAATCATCCACCACCACCAAGTAATATTTGTAACCAGAAATGTTGAGTACAGGAGATGTCCATAAGTCATAATGAACAAGATCGAAAGCATGACTCGCATGCGAAGAAGAAGAAAAAGGAAGACGCACATGACGACCCAACTGGCACGCATGGCAAAGATGCTCATCAGGAGCCCTAGTACATGGGAGTCCTGTACTACGACGAAGACGGGCCAAAACGTCGCGGCCGGGATGACCGAGCCGACGGTGCCAAGTCGTGGAAGTAGATGTGGTGGCGAAAGCAGCGGATGAAGCAGAAGAAGACGATGTCGGAGCAGCGGAAGACGGGAGGCGGAAGGTGTAAAGGGGTCCCGGGCTGTCTCATCGGAGGAGTGGGCGCTGAGAAGCCAGATCCTTCACAGTAAGACCAGAAGAGTCAAATTCAACAGAACAAGAGTTGTCGGCAGTAAATTGACGAATGAAAAGAAGGTTGTGAACCATCTGAGGGGCAACAAGAACATTGGAAAGACGAAAAGGACCAGGAGCAGTGCCCACAGAAGTAACAGGAAGACAGGAACCGTTCCCCACCATGATTGAAGAAGGACAAGAGATAGGTGGAGAGCGGACGGAAGAAAGTATACCAGGATCAGGGGTCGTATGGTACGAGGCCCCCGAATCGGCGATCCAGGCGGGGTTGCTCGGCGGAGTCAGGCCCATGGTGCTGAACGACTGAGCCAACGCTGCCTGGTCCCATCCCCCAGGCCAGAAAGGAGGCAGGTTGGGCTGGGTGGGTGGAATCCAAGACGTCGGGCCCGACGGAGCAGGTCCCGCAACTAGAGCCACAGGCTGGTGCTGAGGACGAGGCCCTCCGCCCGGAGCCTGAAAGGGCCACATCGAGATGCGCCCTGACCATGGGTTGGAGAAGGATGGCCAGGGCGCACCACCAGGAGCAGGAGAGGAGCCATCGGGTGCAGACAGAGTCTGTGATCCCCGGCGTCCCCCACCAGAGCCGCCTCGACCCCCGCCACGGCGACGACGCCCACCACGGTTCCCCCCACCCCCGCTCGGCCCGGGGGGAGGAGCACCAAGAAGTGAGTTGGCTGGCGGAGTCGCAGGTGTGGGCGGAGAGGCCACAAGTGCGGTGGACGAGGACGAGGGGGTCAGGGGCGCCTGGGGACGTAGTGTGAGCTCCTTCAAGACAAGGTCGTCCCGAACCTGCAGGTAGGAGGGGAAAGGCCGCTGCCTGGTGATCCAGTCCCGTATGTGGTCGAAGGTGTCGTTGAGACCACGGAGGATATGGAGCACCAGGAGCCGGTCCTCCACAGGGCAACCCAGATCCGCAAGAGAGTCGGCCATGCTCTTCATCTTGCGACAGTACTCCCCGACGGAGAGGTCACCCTGCGCGAAGTTGGCGAAAGCCGCACTGAGCTGAAGGGCGCGGGTCTCGGCGTGCCCGAGAAACTGGTTCTCAAGGGCCAGCCAAGCAGCACGCGCGGTGCCTCCGAGAGTGTTGACGGAGTCCTGGAGATCCTGGGCGACGGTCCCAGAGATCCAGGACAAGACGACGGTGTCTAGGAGGTGCCACATCGTGTCCCGAGCGGCCTCAGGGGTGTCGGCGAGGACGTGGCCGGTGAGGTGGTAGCGCCGGAGAGCCATGAGCACCTGATCCCGCCAACGGTTGTAGGAGGTGGACGTGGAGTCGAGGACAATGCTGACCATCCCCCGGATGTGCTGGACACCAAGGGCCTGAAGGTGGAGCTGGCTGACCACAGGGTCGGGAAGGTGGTCGCGAGAGCCCTCGAGCTGAGGCGGGCGTGAAGAAGAGGCGCCGGGATCGGTGTAGGGGACGACAGGCTGCGAGCTGGAGGCGGGATGGAGGTAACGCTCAGCCTCGGCGACCTGGCGAGCAAGAGCGTCGGCAGTGGCACGCTCACGCGCCCAGGTGGCAGAGGCCAGACGAACCCGCTCCTCGGCCGCCGCAGCCTCAGCCTTGGCCGCACGGAGGGCGGCGGCGAGGGCTGCTTCGGCCGACACGGCCCCATCGGAGACATGCTTGCCCGTGTCGAAGACCCGTATGCCTCTGTCGAGAGGGAGGGAGCCCGCGTAGCCTCTCAGGCCCGCGGTAGCCGCGAGGTCGGCGAGGCCCGTAGGATCTGGGAGGCCTGCCGCGTTCGCGAGGTGGACGAGCTCCGCGTAGTAGTGGCCGGCCATGGCGGAGGTCAGCGGTGGCGGAGGAACGACGATGGAGGCAGCAGGGTCCGCGGTGGCACCAAGGGGCCCCACGGTGTCACCCAGAACCAACCCTGCAGGGGACGATGGGTGCTGCAGGGCAGGTGCAGGAGGTGGGGCCCGTGGGGGAGGCGGCACCTGCTGGTGGAGGCCGGCGGCAGGGGGCAGATCCACCCCTGTTACGCCCGCAGGAAGGGCGCCAGCAGAGGTGCGCTCCCGTTGCACCTGCTGCGGCGCCGCTTGCTGTTGGTGGCCGGCGACAGGGGGCGCAAGGAGGAGAGGAGAGGCTCCTGCGCCAGCTGCTGCGCTCGCCGCGCCTGCTGCTGGTGGAGGAGGCAGGGCGCCGCCGCCGGCAGCCGCGCCTGCTGCAGCGGCGGCGGCAGCCGTCGCGCCTGCTGCAGCGGCGGCGGCGGCTGTCGCGCCAGCTGCGCTGCCGTCTGCTCCGCCAGATGCGGTAGCAGGGGAGGGCGCGGAGGAGAGGGGAGGAGGAAGCGGCGGCCGGCCAGCCATTCCGGCGGCGGCGGCGCCGGCTGTGAAGGTGGCGGCGGCTGCTGGTGGGAGGAGAGAGAGAGTAGGAGAGGAAAGAAACCCTAGACTGATACCATGTTAGAGGGAATAATTTCTCTATTGCCACTCAACCCTAGAGGGGTTGCATATATTACAGCTATACATGGGCCTCTATATGGGCCAGTCATATGGGCCACTATACACTCCAACAATTGATGATAACTTTCTCAACAGTAAATTTCTTTGCATCCTATGTTATAAACCTCTTCAAGAAGATTATGTGAGTGATTGTGCAATTTATTTATTGTCTGTCCTTGATAATTTAAATTGAGTGATTGTGCTCTCTATCAATCCTGAAATTAATGAGATGTACTAAGATTTGAGGCAGAGATTTTTGTGGACAAGAATGAAGCGGGTGATTATCCGATATGTGGAGGAGTGTAATTTATGTCAGAGTTATGGCTAATTTGCTATCAACCAAATCTTCAAGGATTGCAACGACATCTATCTGTCACTAGCTAGAAATGGTAAGATATTTCGAGTTACCTTTTTGTAGGTTACCTACCACATCAAATGGCTATAACTCTGATCTAGTTTATTGTTGACCGCTTTACCAAGTCAGCACATTTACATCCAGTGAAGTCAACCTATTATGTCTGGACGTATGTTGAGCTATATATTCTTCGCATCATGTCTTGTCAAGAAGAGGCTCTGATTATTTTGGTGCTCAAACTAGAATAATTCCTGGGAAGAACCCTTTGGAATGCCTTAATAGCTTTCAGGCACCAGTTAACTAACACATCATGGACTAACTATACTGACCAGGACTCTTAGACCTCCTAAGGATAGCAAGAGATGACATTCTAATAATACTTGGGACTTTTGGAAAAAAAATCTAACTGACTAACTGGAATGTTGATGCATGAATGGTTTCCATAACAGGATTGACTTTTTTTTTTTCTTGAATACATAGGAGAGCTGTATATCATTTGCATTAAGAGAGGAAAAAAAGGGGTCAAAATAGCCTTATAATGCACACCACCGTACCACACACACCCTGGGTTTAAAAATTACATTTGCCCTTGAAAATGTAAAGGCAACCACAACGGACCCACCCAAACCAACGCTGTTATCAGATTATTTAATCCTTTAGCACCTGCAAGCATCCAGAGGTCAGCCTCCTCTTGTGCCAGGAGCAGTGCTTGATAGATTCTTGGTGAGGCATCGATAAACACTATATTATTGGTTGTCTTCCAAAGAGTCCAGGCCGTACACGATCAGCGTGTTAAAACCATGCCGAGCTTCCTTACTGTCCGAAGCATTAGCTTGCTGGCACTTTAGCTCGACGGGCGAGATCAGGAAGACCGAAACTATGCAGCAGCTGATGCCAAAATTGTTCGGAGAAAAAACACAGACTGAAAGGAGGTGCTAGATGGTCCTCATCGTCTTGGTCACAAGGGGGCAACATGCTGGATGTGCGAGGCAGTGTCTAGTGAGTCTATCTTGGGTCCAACAATGATTATGTGCAGCTGTAGCTAGGAAGAATTTACATTTCCTTGGAGCCCATGCCCCCCAGATCAGCTTGCTTGGCGCAAAATAGATCGATCCATTAAAGAGCGTGTAATAAGCCGACTTGGTGGTGAATTGACCCGATTATGCACATCATCAACATCTTGCTGGAGCAGCACCTCTTATACCAAGCCCCAGATGTTGAGGAACTAACACAGGACTGTGATCGGGTAGCGTCCTAGTATATCTTGTAGCCATTGATTCTCATGTCAAGCATCCTGGAGCGCGTGCCTTTTTACGCGTATTTTTGGCACACAGCATTGGCTTAGTGGCTTGTATTAACAAATTGTAGCCTTTAGCTAGATGTTACTGCTTGTTTGCATTAAACTCAATAGCTCGTTGCTGATGTTTTTTTCATATGCATGGTGACTTCTCACCTTGAACACCTGAAAAAGAAAAAGGAAATCGATTTTTATATCATGTGAACATGTAGCATATGCAAGCAGTGTGGTTCAAGCACTCGCGGATTTCTGATGACTAAATGTGGGTAGCAATTAGGTGTCTTTCGTCATTGGAAGTATCTTAGTCTGTACCAACATCTTGGCAACATGTTTTGTACATAAGACGCTTGTTATAGATGGCAGCTCACATTAGTGCACCAACATCTATTTTGTAATGTAATTTTTTATTTCTCGTTGTGAACTGAATTCTCCTCTTTTGGTAGAAACACACTAACACCGATTCACCGAATATGGTTGTGTGCACAGTGGTATTCACTATGAGTTAGGTGTCTTTCATCACTTTTCCTTTTATTTACCTTTCTCTTAATCTTAAGGGTCTTTGTTGGCTATTTAGTTATTTGATTACGTTTTTCTATTTTCCAATGGAGATTAGCAGAGAATTTAGTTTTAAGCAAGGTCTATTTGCTTTAAAAAATTGAATTACATTCTATGCAACTGATCAAGTGTAGGTACCTACTTTATGCTTTGAATTTTCTTAACAAGTCTGTATAATCTTGCCCTTCTGTTTTCAATACTGTAGGCCATGCACTTTCATATTCATTGAAATTACCACTTATTACTTTTGATACTATTCCTACTTAATCTGCATGCCTCTATAAAATTACTCACATGCACAAAACAGTACACATCCAGAGTGTCTTAATTGATCACATGCACAAAACAATACTATTCCTACTTAATCTGATTGCCTCTATAATATTTCTAAATAAAATGGTTCCTGGGTAGTTTTGCAGAATTACGTTGACTACCAAAATTTTCTTCAGGGATGAAATCAAGCTGTTGAACAAAGTGGTACCATCTTCCTCCGGCACAAAGGTTGATCTGTTTTGTGAGGCCATGTGCAGAGGGGAAGGACCTGTACTACGGTCCCAATAATGCAATGTTGCATAGTTATTTCAACGGGGTCATGGTTGTCCTTTCTTCCTTCGTTGTGAGGTCAGTGTTTTGTCTCTTGCCTTCCCGTTCAGTTGGTGTGTCTACATGTTTTCAGTTTTACACAACCCCATATCAAATCAACAGTGGCAATACATCACAATGTTTATTCTCAATTCCCATGAAACAGTTTCAATATCTTTCTTTTGTTGCCACTGTACTTTAGCTGAGGCACTTCTGTGTCATGATATTCTGGGCACTAATTTCCCAGATAAAATAACCTGTTCTCTAGAACAATGTTTACCTTCATCGGTTTTTTCCTGGTAACTGTTCATCTTTTTTTGGTAATGGTTCTTTTAAAATTTTTTTAGCAGTCAGAATGGATACCATCTACATTCTGGCATTCTAAGAGTAGGATAACTTCCATATCTGCTGTTGAGCCATTTTGTACATTTCTTTGTTCGAATGAAGGAACATACATACCGAAGTGGACTTATTTACAGAAGTAACTTCTAACTCCATTTTGAACTCAAGTGATATTCAACTTGATAGTAATAGTGCTGCTTAATCATTCTGGATTTGATTTCATAGCGTCTCTATAAAAAGAAAAAATCATTCTGGATTTCTGGGTTGGATTCCATAGAAGGGGGGACAAGACAACTTGGGCGTTGAACTAACAACTGGAAAGTCCATGGGTCATTAATGTACTGTCCCTAATGGGATCCGGGTGGCTATTCATACAATTTTTTTTATAGCACTAGGCTCTAGCCAAGAAAAAAAACTTACAGAAAGTAATATAATTTATTTACTACACCCACACAATAGGTAATTATTTCACTTTTACATGCATGGAGAAAAAAAAATCATACTGTTGCAGCAGTTGTAGCATTTATTTGTTACGGTCTTTCTGTTTCCCTTTTGACTTTTGATGATCCAATAGATTTTGCTCAGAAGCCATTCAAAAAAATATTTCTCAATGTGACTGTATTCTAGACAAATGGGGGTGACTGGGGTGGCAGCTTTGAGTTCACCATGCCGAGGATTCCATTCCAATAATTCTTGTCCTCCTCGTCTGATGCTTGGTTGCCGTGCTCAGTTTGGCCATTGCTAGACTCACCCCAGCATTCTGACGCGTCATGTTCACTAGTGGATCCATCAAGTAGCATTCCTGTGAAGCCAGCTCCAACCCCAGCGATTCCTGAGAACCACGCCTCCTCACAGCCAATGAAGTCCTCTTCCCTGTCCTTGCCTTCCAGTCCGAGTACTTGGTGCTTGCTGAAGAACTGCCAATTGCTTTCTTCACCCTCAAGTTCATCACTCCTCTGCCACATCCCGGAGTTGCTTTCCGATACCTCTAGTCCGTTGGTCGTGTGGGTTGGTAGCATGCCACTATTGCTCCCTGTGAACGTAAGTGTGGAGGTAGGTGACTCAAGGTCTATCTTTGCACCCTGCCATGCATGCAACACGTCAAGGTATTGAGAAGCAGTGGAGGCAGGTACATTCGTTTGCTGCACATGGCGTGCAGTTGGTGTTGGTGCTGCTGTTCGCATCTTTGATTCTCGAGCAAGCCGTTCCTCAGCCTCGAGGCGGGCACTCTCCCACTGAGCCATGTGGCTGAGGCTTGCTGCGGCCTTGGATGATTTGTCGTCTGTGGTGCCAGTGAGAGTGCCGCTGACAGATTTGTGGGTGACAGGGTCAATCCCCATCTTGGCCAGCCTCTTCTTGAGGTGGGTGTTCCAGTAGTTCTTGATCTCATTGTCCGTGCGCTTTGGTAGATGCGTTGCGATAGCCGACCATCTGAACAGTGCCAGTAAACAAACTTGTGATCTATTGACATTTTGGTTTTCATCTATTGCATATGCTGACATTCTTTACTATAGTACAGAAACTTTTTTCGAAAGACACTGGAGTACAGAAACTAAGAGGCTTATGAATATACAGAAACTGAGGGAAGGGGATAATGAGATGTCAAACTAAAAAATGCAGATCCCATGCCATAACTTGGTACATGCAGCAGAATGAATTGATGCACACAGAAAATGCACTATAATGGAAGATTTGATTAAGCTAAAATTGTAGCATTCAGGATTCCAATGTTTCTTGTTTTAAATGCCAAAATCTGGATAGGGAATTAATTCATTGACCATCACTTTCTAATTCAATATAAATACATTGACAACCCTTTTGGGTTGATGCATATGCTTTGTTAATTGCCACTAAATGGCAGACATCAGTCTGACAAGAACAGAAAGTGGACTTCCATCTCGTCAGAAGAAGTCAGAGAAAATACCTATGGCCTATGGTAAAGGATCGATAGTGCTCAACACTTCAGAGGATATCTCTACTGTAATAATCTGGAGCTAACTAATTTCGTTGGTACCTGTTACCAAGAAGAGCATGAAGCTGGATGATGGTCTGCTCTTCCTGCAAGCTGAACTTGCCCCTCTTGATGTCCGGCCTCAGGTAGTTTGTCCACCTCAGTCTACAGCTCTTCCCGCACCTCTGCAAGCCTGCATGATGTTGGTGGAATTCTCACTAGCTTCGTTCATTTGCAAATGATAGAATTCAGGTTTGTCCACACTCACCTGCCTTTGCAGGCAACGCTCGCCAGCTCCCATGCCCGTGCTCCTCAATGTAGGCAAGCAGTTTCTGATCTTCCTCTGGTGTCCAGGGACCTTTCTTCAGACCAATCTTCTCACAACATGGTGATCGTCCCATCAAGCAGTGTGGTGTGTTATCTTTCTGAAGTCGAGTTGACAGCTGAGTGCAGAGGGGATGGAGGATAAATAGAGCAGGACGAGAAGAAGACAAGCAGCACTGCTGCTATAAATCATTGGCATGATAGGAGGTATGAGCACTGATTTTTCCATGCCTTACCATGACATAAATGCCCTTGTGTTGGCTTGCTTCAGTTTGGTTACAAGGTACAAGTAGACGTACACCTCCTTGATCTACTGAACGTAAAAATACAGTAACAAATGTCTTCATTTGAGGGTCAGTTTAACACTGAGGTTCGGTTCGTTATGGCCCATGAGGCCATGAATTAAAAGTTGCAATAACTCCATCGGTGGTCATGCCCCACAGGTGACACCAAGTCCAGGTTGGTGTTAGGGTAAGGCAAAGAAATGGTTCATTTTCTTTGGATGAAATGGGTCAAGAACTCAAGGTTATGGTCCATTGCGTGACTGAGAGGAGCTTTAAAGTCATTTGGACTTAGGCATGGATGTTTGCAGTAAATATAGTGGTAAAGACCAGTCAATTTATTACCCGCAAAAAAAGATCAGTCATTTGATCTATGCAGAGGTAACATATGGCAATCTGCAATCCCCTTGTTATGCTTTGATTTAGAGTCTGATGATTATCTTGTAGTGCCTAAAAATGATCCTGAATGAGGATTTCATCATGGCAAGTCTCTGTCACTATGCAGTTTTGTTGATCAGCTATAATTGGAGTCGAAGTATTTTAGCTATGCAATCAGTTCTGGTGCAGCTTTAGTTTGAGCAGAAAGTCGTTTTCAGTGATCCCATTTTGACATATATGATTCTTAGGTTTAAGGCTGAGATGAAAGGACGAAATAACTGAACATCAGAACCTAGAGTAGGGAACAACTTCAGAACTGTTGATTCCTAGCAGGGTACCAAAGTCATTGTTTCTGTGATATGTAGGAGTCCTGCATTGCAGTGTTACTTTTCATGAGGTTGCAGCCTTTCCCAATGAACTGTGCTAATGGTACTGTTTGCATGTACTACCTCCGTTTTAAATTATAGGTTGTTTGACTTTTTTACCCTAACTTTGACCGCTCGTCGTATTAAAAAAAATTGTGCAAACATAGTCAAATTTAAGTCATTTTTAATAACTTTGGTTATTAACGCAAACCATAATAAAAATGTGAAATTTTGCATATTGAGCTGGTCAAACTTGGGGCTGAAAAGTCAAACGAACTACATTTTGGAACGGAGGAAGTAGCGTTCAACTGAGCAGTAAAAAAGAGCTTTTTCTCAAATGTTTTAAAAACAAAATTCAGAAAACGATCGTGCTACAGTACTCAAAGCACCAAAGAATTTGGAATTACCTGTTCCTATACAGTGCCGAACCAAGCAGTATTTTGTGGTGCGAGGAACTATTGTTAGGTCTTGTTACCTTATGTTGAGATTTTGGGCTGTAGGTGAGATTGGGTTAATGTTTTGGGGGCTAATGTCGTTGTTTTGGTTTATCTTTACTTTCTGACATCCTTGAGTGCTCCCTATAAAAAATTTTCTAGTCCCAGAGGCTTGGGATTTGGATGGTAGATGTAAAGAGCGAAAGTAAGATTTGATCAAAGGGAACACACAAACTGTACTGATACCTTCTGTTGAAAGGTTCCAAGATTATTTGTTTTCCAAGGTATAGAACGTTTGGAGGGTCAAAGTCCTAACAGCATATTTACCCCCCAGATCTTAACCGGTAGATATCTCAACAGTCAAACTCAGAGTAGTGGCAGATAATATATATCCTGAACGCTTACTGTGAACATGCACGGCCTTAATGGCACCAAATGGTTTGTCTCCTCCAATGACCTTTTCTTGAGGTACGTCTTGTGCATCTCAGACAGCACTTTTAAGGCACTCATATGACTCTAGGCCTGTATTGAAAGCGGTCCAAACTACACAAGCTGTCCAGCATCCCCAGTGATGAACTAAAAGTTAACCTACAGCTTTGGGCTCACTCCATTAAGTGCAGCAAATATGTTTGATCTGTGAATGTTTGAAGCGTGATGGTAGGTGAGAATATTAGTGCTACTCCCGTAGTTGGATGAACAACCGTAGGCAACTAAAATATGTGACTATATCCATAGTCAAAGTACTTTCTTGATGATCAGCTGGTCTACTTAATTAAATAGTATATGTTTCCTTGACTCTTTTGTCATCGTGCATGCAAAAATGCCTGCATCTGCAAGTTGTATGTCCTGATTGCTCACTAGCTAGCTAGTAACATATTTCAATATCTTTGATTCGGCCTTCTGTTGAGCAGAGCTAATTCTTTTCTTGTGCTAAGCTTGCACCTTTCAGTGATCTAAGCCCTCGTGTAGCTATATAATCATTTATTTGTTCTCCCTATATAGGTAACAATAATCTGACTCGAGTCTTCTGTAGGAATGGGAGGCAACATATATAGGTTGGAGTCAAATGGTCATATAGAGATAATTAATAAAACCTGCACATGCGGTGATGTCAATTTAACCACTGTACTGTTGTCAGACACAATCAATCTGACCTAGCTGGAATTTGGGATCTTGACATTAGGTCCAATAACCTTAAGGCGTGACTCAATAAGCAACCTTGACATGAAGATAAGTCCCCATCATTTGCCTAACTTATTTGTAAACATTGTTAGCAACAGGAGGTCTAAGAACCATCTTAGTGTACAAGAACGTTTAAGTACTCTATTGACTGTTGAGCTTTTTTCACGCATGATAAACCAATGTTAGTGAAAAGGTAGTTCTTTCGTGGAAGCTTCAGGCACTTCTTTAGTTTCTTTTTTTGGTCAATTATCAATCACAAACTCTTCGGAGACACGATAGAAAGAAGCATTGGTGTTTTGCTACCAGTTTGGCAATGGAAGATGAAAGGCATCAAACAGGAAAGGTAGTGTCAAATTACCTCACATTCTTATACAACAACATCGCCTTTAGTTCCAAGCGAGTTGTATATCACATTCTTATAGAACTCGATTATTTTTTTATGTGAATCATGCTATTGCTAATTTTTGCAGATTCATAGGAGCATGTAAGAAGCAGTGATTTACTGAGACTAAAGGTATCTGGTATGCAATATTGGGTCTACTATGCTTTTGACTAGGTTTGGCACTGGATGACATGCCTCCTCTTTCTGAACCATAACTCGTAGATGGAATTGTTTACAGTATAACTGAATGCAGCTCAGCATGTCATTTTTTTTTTCTCTTGGATACTCAAACAGAATGATCAAGAGCCAAATCCTCAGTCATTGACTTGAGCTCTGGTTTATAACAAAATTTGCCACTTGACTGACTCATCTAGATCAAGATTAAAAAGCAGGATGTTCTTTTGTTTCTTTGTTGTTGCAACTAGCCACTTGCATGCATAGCACATATAAAATTAGCCAGTAGTTAGGGCATGCCAACCTGACATCAGTTGCCTTTGGTCATAAGGAAAGAATGACATGTCCAATCATTATTATGTCTTAACAACATGAGAGATGTTCCTAGCTTCAGTTTACCAGGAATAATTAGGCATCAATCATATGAGATGCTAAGCTACTTGTGGTCGCTGAGATCCACACGCTGTTCGCAGGATAACGAGATTGGACTGACTCACGGAATGCCATATCAGCATGTGACGTGATTAAGATCTCTTCTCCATGATCTCACCGTCCATCCATCCTATTGGTGAGGAGATTACGAGTAACTAATCCAGTTTTTATACTTGTTTTTTTCTCCTTATGAAGTGATGCGAGCTCTCAAGTAAGTGGCAAGAGCTAACCATTGATCAAATATGGACTAAACAAACCTGCCTGTCACTGATAGTATCTTCATTAAGCAATCATGACCCGCTTAAATGCATGCACATAGATAGTGATCTTTTAATATATCAATGAAGTCAAGGGAAGTAAAAGATTGTCTAACTGGTCGTTTTTCTCCAATAAGAGTAACTACTCCATATATGTGGAGGCGCTCCCTAATATCTGAAGTAGTTTACTTGGATGTACATAGCACGGAACACGTAGAAAGCCCATGGTATGTACAAGCACTACTTTCTAGTATAACCTACAGTACTGTGTATTTGCACCAAGCCGCCAACCCTAGTGTTCTTTACACCCAGCAACCTGTACTCTAGATGCTCACACTGCCACACACATTGCAAATGCTTACCAGTATTGTTCAGAAAGTTTATCTCTAATGCACACGCATACCCTATTAATATTATAGATCTATATGTATACTGACGTGATCACTTGCAGTATTTGCTTTCAGAAACCAAAGTTCCAGTAGAGACCATCGAGTTGAAGGGGGGCAATGGAGGTGGAGGTGATCTCAGCACGTCGGCTCACCTCAGCGCTGGTGTCCGGCAACCCCAACCCAGCGTTCAGTGAGTCGTCGCAGCCGTTGTACTCTAGTAACTCCGGGAGATAAAATTCTCCACCATCGAACTGCATCTGGGTGATTGGCAACGCGGAACAATGCGCTCCCAGCTTGCCATCAAAGTTGAGCCACGACGGTGAGTGGCAGCTCAAACCATGGTGGTTCATCACCAGTAAATCCTCATGGACCATTTGATGTCGATGCTGATGGTGATCCTTCTCATTACCGTCCATGACATGGTGGGCACCAGAGTGGCTGACCAGGTGCAGTGAGTCGGTGACTACCGTCTCATGCTCACTGTCACTTCGGTCCGGTACCATTGGAAGGAGGTTGCCTGGAGTGGTTTCCTGGTCATGCACGGTTTCCTCAGTTGTCACCTTCCTGCCGTCACCCGTCGGATGCTTCCTCATGAACACCTTGCAGATGACCCATTCACTCTGCAAATGACCAGAAAAACATCGATGGATCACAATTGGATATTATAGATTCACCAAGCACTGACTCATCAGAGGGCTTAAGAAGCATGCGAAATACAAAAGGAATAACAATCCTCCATGGAAGAAGCACATCCAAGTACCGAAGAAAAAGGAAGAACAAGTATAGGGTTAAAAGGTTTGCACACCTGTGCTCCTCTGAGGAGAGCGCTGCTGCTCCTCTCGCCGATGGCGTACTCGTGCATGGCCCAGCCGGTCTTCTCCCCTCTCGGCGCCCTGCCGCGGTAGAACACCAGCGTCTTCCTCATCCCGACAAGGCGGCCATCCCTGCCGTGCACGGCCTTGTCCTTCCCCGTCGATTTCCAGTACCCCAGCCGCGTCGCGCGGCGGGCACGCACGCCTGACAGATACTTGCTGCCCCTTGTGCAGAAGAAGTAGCCCTCTTGCAGGTCTCCCCCTCCGCCTCCGGTCACCGCCGCCGCCCGTTGCTCGCCTGCGAACATTATTAACATCATCAATGATGCAGCTGATATGCAGACTTGGTTTTGCACATCCATGGATATAGAAGCTCTTGATGAAGTACATGGCAGGTCCCATGGCTCGGACTTGTAGAGGTCGACGTCACGAATGGCTGGCGAGGTGAAGCTGGCGTCCATGGCCTTCCTAGCGAGGTAGCATGTGATGAGCTCCTCGTCCGTGGGGAAGAACCGAAAGCCGGCCGGCAGGAACTCCATTCACTTCGCTGGCAAAGCACCGTAAACACATCTTGATCAGAAACTTGCAAGAAAGTGCGTCTTCGCTAGTAGCATGTATGTGCTTCTTACTACGGTTGTATGCACGTAGAAATCTTGCACGTACGCAGGCATGTGGTTAAGCAAGAATTGATGGTAAGATTGCAATTAGTTTTGGAGGTACCTAGACAGACTAGACCTCGAAGGTGACGCTCTGCTAGGTACTTGTTGCCGATGCTGAGGAGGTAGAGATGTGAACAGCTGCAGCGTAGGCATGCATGCCCCTTGTTTTATAGTGGCGAAGGCCATAAGGCACATAAGGCACAGTGTGTTTCCTGGTCATGCTAGAGCGTTAGTTGGGGTTGACGTGGACGTGTCGTACCGCTGCGCATGCACTATAGATTCATGTTGAATATTATTCTCTGCTTCTCCGTCAAATCCTGGGAAAGAACGAGGAAATAGAGGGATGTTTGGTTGTTTTGCCGATCACTGTTTTGCCTAGCTCATCAAGGATAGAATTTGGGATGCTTGTTTGGACGAAAGGCAAGGGCACCTCGAGGCTTGTGCTGGTAAGGTTTCACCTTACTTTTGTGAGAGAGCCAAATTTGGGGGCAATTTGGATGGCTTGCCGGTCTTGCCTCGCCTCGCCTTGTCTAGCTGGCCCGGAAATCGAGAACCTGGTCAGGTTGGGAGAGCCAAATTTCCTCTCCTACAAGGCAATCTAATTCTTGCCTGCACAGACACCGATGAAATCTTGCTGCACATCCAAACGCATTGCCTGGCTAGCTCTCCTTGTTAGGCAAGGCGATATAGTGGTGAGCAAGGGTTCCAAACGGACGACCCTTGCTCTCCTCTCGTGCCAAGGTCATCGTTGTTTGTGCTGGCTAAGCAAGGCAAAGCAAGAATAATATCTCTTGAGAGAATCAAACTAACCCAGAAGAAAATTATAATAAGACAGGTGGGAGAGACCTTCCTCTTTTTCTTTGCCTAGAACCCAGGAGGACACCAATGCCCAATCCTACATCAATTTGATGAGATTGCTTACATGAAGTAGTGCTGCGTTTCATTGTGATTTTTCTTAGAGAAAAATGCATGAATGCCACTATGCTTATTGGCTTGTACTTATAAAATTGTAAATCGTGGCCATCAAGATTGCTAAACTAAGTTGATATGATCATTAGCTCTTTAGAATATGTATTTGGACGATATAAATGTATTTGGTATCTCTGGTTGTCATGGAAACTCACACGATATGTGCAAGAACTTGTTCAGGTATTTTCTAATCAGGGTCACAAAAGCCGCTGCAAACATTGGTGACCTCTGTTTTGAGTTGCATCTGGAATTCTTGACCTATGACAACTCCTTGTTTAGTGTATGATTAGAAAAAAATATGGTTCTTGTCCAAGGTTCGACATATTTTACTTAAGTCATGTGCAGAAGCAGCATACCAGAGAGACCAAATACGTATCCACATCGCCTAAATACGTATTCTAGAGAGGCAATGAGTATATCGACTCAGTTGAGCAACTTTAATGGTCACGATTTACACTTTTCTAGATATGATGCCTAAATTAAAATAAGCCAACAAATATACTGCACATTCATGTATTTTACTCTTTTTCTTAAGTACAGAGTAGTACCCGCAAAAAATAGTACAGAGTGGTAGACTTACCAATAATGCAACTGCCACCTTTTCATATGGACGATGGGGGATGTCTAAAATATTTGATAAACTTTTAATTTGCGTATAGTAGTTACCATCTTATCATAGGATAGCCAAGATTGAATTTCTTATCCATTCTCATGATTTGGAGAGATTCGCCCATGCATATTTTTTACTTAAAGGAGAGTTGAGGTTTCGACACCGTTCACCTCAATCACCGGCCGATTCACCGTGTGAGACATTCTCCTACGTATTTTTTTACTTAAAGGGAAGAAGAAGCATAGATTTCAACACCTGACATCAGGCACCAATTCACCGCAAGTTATGCGCGCTTCCTTACTACCACACACTGCAAGACATGGTATCTTTCCTTGTAGTTTTATATAAGTGCAGTACAAGTTTTGTACCTCTTATTAATTTTTCCTTTACTAGCTGATTGTTTTTTATAGTATACTTTATATATTTCCCGATAGTTTCATCAAATCCCTGCAAAGCTCAATTCCTAGAATTAAGGTAATTATCCAAATATATTAGACAACGTTAGTCGTCACTTGTAAAAAATAATAATTGAGAAATGTTAAGACATCTTTTAGTGAACTAGACTAAATGACAACTCTTGTCCTGTTTTAAAGCCTCGTTTATAACGACGAAAAGTGAAAAACAATTTTGTCAAAACGAGGTCTCACTAGAAAAAAAATTCTAATGATGTCATTTGGAACGAGCAAGGTCAGTGTAAAATTCCCTGAAGGCTACTACGGAGCGAGTCATTTGATAGCAACTTACAGGAAAAAAGGACATATATATTACCTCATGTTTTCTTCAGCCTATGTTTCTCTATGCTCTCTATTCCTTGTAGTAGTTTGTGTTTCTGGCTTATCTATCATGAACAATCAATCTTATACGACATTGAAATGTATGTTGCGCGCGTGTGAAGCAGACATGGAGTCTCAGTTGTTCTGACCTCTTCCTCCCGTATTGTTGCGACCATATAGATGGTTCTATCATATAAATTTACGCATATTTGCAAAGGGTGTCGCCATTGCGTCAGGTGCGTAGGCAGCACAGTTTGCTCCTAGGTCCTAGCTCATGACGCCACGCCAAGCTAGCCTCCAACAATTCCGACAATTAGGCACGTCGAAGATAGTAGCATTACACGCAAAACATGAGAAGCATTGTTTATGCCAATCCTAACAAAGTCATGCAAACATAAATTTTCAATCAATAGGACATACTTTTACTCAACATGGCAACTTGATTGATGTGGCAACTTGATTGATGCATTATTGGTGTGGTCCTTTTTTATTATATACTCCCTCGATCCTCTTTTGATAGTCATTCTATTTGGATAGACGCACTTATGATATTCCTATTTGCCATTGAGGCGAACTTGTGGCTAGGGCCACTAGGGTCATGGGCCCAGTAACGGCCCAGAAACCTTGAGTGCAGACCATTTGTTTTGGCCCAAACCATCATTGTAGTATAATAACTAGAGCACTGACACACAACACACATGATTGATTCTCTCCCTTCTATGGAACTTGTTCATTGCTTCGCGACTCTCCTAGCGCCTCTACTCCGCCTAGTCCCCATGCTCCCACAGCTGCTTGCCGATGACCGACCCCACCAAGGTGTTGCAAAATGAAGCGGCACAACTCCTCTCTTCTCCGTGGCTCCATTCCTCTGTAGCTGTGGGATGTCAGCAGCCTCCATAGGGCGCCGCGTCTCCGCAGGGCTAGACACTGTCACTCGTGCTCAATCATCTGACGCCTCCCGCTGTGCCATGATGGTGTAGGCGTGCACATGCAGGCCCCTTAGACTATCTCCAAAGAAGACCAAACCCAAAATAGGTCTCTGATGATACTGTAGCCCCCAACATGGTACCTGTACCAAAGCCAAAATAGGTTTTTAGGAGAGACAACCCAAATCTTAGTATCCTCTCTCCTGAAGACCCATTCACAGAAAGAGCTCTCTTTTGGGTCTTATTGTTGGAGAAGATAAAAAATGGTATGGAACTCTTTGACTGTAGCGCTATGCAAATGTGTAATGTGTCTCGTATTTTGGGTCTCATTGTTGGAAATAGTCTTATGGCTCCTCCCCTTCGCAGGCATCTAGAGGTGTTTCTATTCTTCCTAATTTTAATCCCCACTGAAATCAATATTTAACGTATCTATTGGATTGAAGGTTGTCCTCTGTTTTGCACTGAAATATTAGCGCTGTAGAATGAAGATGACCAGAATTTTGTCATTTTATTTACCTCATGTTCCTGTCACACAACTAGATAACGAACCCTCTCCACCATGAATATTCTAGAACAAGAAAAATAAACTGATGTTCTCTACATATACTATTGCTATTATTTTATACGACATACTTCATATGTGGTAGTTTTGAACACTGATTTTTTGCCATAGTCTTGCCTAAAAGCTGGATCCGCCACTAGCAATTGATATGGAGTCACCGGGAAAAAAACTTTGGAGGATTAACCAGCATATAATTATTTGTATTAATGGGATAATAAGCAAGCTTGTTTTTCTTTGTCACTGTGACAATATTAAGGCAATTAGCACAAGAGTTAATTTTTGGTAGTGCTAGTTTAGATCACTTAAAGCATTGCCATAGGTGCTTAGCCCATAGTTTATTGGTGCTCACATGCATCCATAGTTATAACTCGTGACTGTAAGTCTTGTGAGAACTTTAACCATGTTTGTGAAGCATTGTTATCAGATTGTCTGACTAATTATGATTAGTCACGAATAATCACCCTTATCTACTAGAATCATAAGAATGACGGACCATTACTAAACCATCGGGCATTAATATATATACCCTTGGTAAAAGTAATAACCGAGTGTATACTGTCGGCAACATCCCCTCGGGCACTCTTTGTCTAGCATTCCACATTTCCCCAAGCGGTAGTATGACACTATATAGCCAACAGTTCGCATTATAACTATTGGTAAAACTTTAACTTTTGGTGATTTATTATAGTCTTCCCACTGTTAGGCATTGTACTACCTGTTAGCATAGCTTGGGTTTCTAGTTCAACTGATTAGACCCACCGACTCGATTAGCTCAACTAGATTGAGAGTTGTCCATTAGTCATCTACTAATTATGATTAGTCATCTGATTTGACATAGGAAGACTAATATCCGACTCAAAAACACTTCTTCATGTTTGTAATCCATTACTAATCTCTCATAACTATAGGTTAGCATTTGACAATTTGCTTAGGCATGCTTGTTTAGTGAGATATTTATATGCTTGACTAAACAACTATGGTTGAATCTTAATTTTTATTGTTTGCCTACTTATTCTCTATTGTAATTTATGATTGACCATCTATTTAATATACATGTATCATATGTATAAGGAGATTTAGACATGGTGACTGTCGACTAATTGACTCGATCAATAACTAATCATGATTAGTCATTTTATCTGTGCTCTTATGACTAGGTTCCATAATATGTTCCGAAAACATTGTTGTGGAGTGACCGCCAATGCTTGTGTGTGTGAGAGAGAGAAGAGAGGCTATCGATGATTTGCCAAAGCTCTACCTAGATGGAAAGAAACATGGGGGGGAGTTGTAATTGTGCATGGGGAAGTCCTATGGTCATCCACAGAGTCACTTGACTGGGAGCTCGGCCCTTGCAAGGGTATTCCCTCATAAGGATTGCAACGTGAATTATCAAAAACCGTGAGCTTTCTCATTCCTTGGTAAAATGTTGTTGTGTCGAGATTTTGGGTTCTCTACCTCATCTATGTTCCATTTCTATCGCATTTATTTTTCCCTTTTACCATTACTAGAACTCACATATTTAGTTTGTAGAATTGGATAGGATGCAAAACTCTCCACAATAGTTGAGCATATTGTGTCTCTTTTGTGGCCTTCACGATGGTGGAAACTGCGATTCTTGTGCTGGATCTCAAAATTTACATTGCAATGGAGTTTCCTGAAGCAATAGACGTCATTGAATGCAAGAAAGATGAAGGATAGAGACCTAATGGCGTGCTTCACTGTACTTTTATTCGATGTTGAGGTCTCAGTTGTAAAAGGGGTCTATTTTAATAAAATCCAAACCTTTTATAACAAATTATTCTACGGTTTAGATAATTAACACATACAAAATCTAGTGCAAATATAGATAAAAATTGAAAGATATTTTTATATATATAATTGAAGCTTTAGTTAACACATAATCAACCCCCCCGAGTGTCATGGTTCCTTCAGGCCCAACTTGTGCATTGTGGGTCTGGTGGTCACAGTGTCAGGTGTGTGTATTGTGCCCAATAGGGCTTGGTGTGGCTATAATCGTCATCCTATTAGCATGGTGCCCAGAGTTGCCGGAACATACAATTCATCATTCTGAGCTGCAGCCATTCCCCCTTTCATCTAAAACTGACAGTCATGTGATAACCGACGAGTTCCATGTTAGCTTGAATTCCCTCGTGGGAGTTATGGGCTGAGTGGTGGTAATAAAGGGAAATCCTATCTATAGGTCTGCCGGACCCAATTGGCTTCGAGGGGTGGTTGGGTCGACTTGGTCAAATTATGCGGGAAAAAAGTCTATTTTACTCCCCAACTATCGAGGGTGGAAGTGGAACACATTACCCCCAACCTATGAAACTGACTCTTTTACCCCCTGAACTTTTCAAAACCAGACAAATCACCCCCTCAAGCAGTTTTAGATGGTGGTTTGCTACAGTAACGATAGTTTTGCATTTTTTTTTGTTTTTTCGGCTGAACCTTTGAAAAATCATAATATATCATAGAAAAATCATAAAATATAAAATCAGATTTTGTTGGACTCCACATGAGTAGATATACACAAAGAACATATAGTATGGTATGATTTAGTACATTTTTTACAGCTATAAATTAATTAAAAAAAAGCATAGATCTAAAGCTACAACAAAAAATGTTCACTGTGTATATCTATTTATGTGGAGTCCAACAAAATTAATTTTTCTATTTTATTATTTTCTTGTGATTTATTATGATTTTTTAAGATCCAGCCGAAAAAATAAAAAACAAAAAAAAAACAAAACCACTGTTACTATAGCAAACCGCTCTCTAAGACCGCTTGAGGAGGTGATTTGCCCGGTTTTGGAAAGTTTAGAGGGTAAAAGAGCCAGTTTCATAGGTTAGGGGGTGATGTGTTCCAGCCGCCATAGTTGGGGGTGGGAGGTTAAGTAGACTTTTTCTAATTATGCGGGGCGTCCTTATCCATACTAGTACACTTGATACTATATGTGGTTGTATGTTCTTTGCACAGATAGTGTGGATACCCCTAGTCTAGTTACCTATTAGGTATAGTTATAAAATTAATCCTTTGCTCACAGAAAGTTACCATTGGTCATGAACTAATGTTGTGAAGTTCATGCCATCCTAAAGAGATTCTTATCATGTGGTATCAAAGCTGTTGTTCTCACAACATGTTGTGTTATCATCCACGTATTTATCTTTTTGTTTACATTTCTTCTTGTCTCATCCATCTTATATATATTTGTGTATCAGAGGATCCTGGTTTGCACTAGACTTGGTTAGCGCCGATAGCCTTGCACTAGACTTGGTATGCGGAAACCAATCATACAATAACTTGCTACGCTATAGTTTCAGCATGGTGCCTAGGCTTGGTTAGTGACTTGGGTTGTGCTCCACCCTACAGAATAGTGTGGTAGGTGGCAAGTGATGACAACCCTACATATCCCTCATAATCCACCACGTTCAAATGTTTTCATAGAAGTAGCAGTATCACTACTACAAAAACTATTTTTTGGCGGCGTGCAAAAACCATTTTCGGAGTCGGTTTTTGCGTCCGCCTCCGAGCATGTGCTTCTGTTAATGAGGCATTTTCGGAGGCGGGCGGGCCTCCGTTAATCAAATTAAAAAAAAACTGAAACCTAGATGGGCTCGTGGAGCCCATCTGGGCCCGTCGAGTCCATCCAGGTCGGGACCGTCGGATCCGTGGCAGTCGGGGCTAGATCTACGCCCACCGCCGATGGATCTGACGTAGGTGCTCGCCTCGCTGGTCGCCGTCACCGCCGCAGGAGCTCGCCTCGACGTCGCGCAGCCGCCGACGCAGGATCCGCTGCGGTCGATGCCGGATCTACGGCCGCCGCAAATGGATCCACGACCTCCGGGACGCCTCCTTGTCGATATGATCCCGCCTGCCTCGTGCTCTGCCAGGCGCCGCCGCACCTCGCCTTGAGCTGCCGCCGCCACTCTGCTTGCACAGATCCGCCGCCTCGAGCTCGTCAGGCGCCTCCACACCTCACTAGGAGCCGCTCCGCCGCCACTCGGCTCGCCTAAGGAGGTGAGGAGTCAGAGGAGGAGGAGGCACGCCGAAGGGTAGGCACGAATGGAGGAGGAGGCAATGCGCACGCGAAAGGGAAGAGGAGGAGTCGCGGTGGAGATGCGTGGATGCGGTGGCTGTCGAGCTGAGGGAGAGGAGGGAGAGAAGAGAGGGGAAATGTGAGCCTTAAACCCTAAGTCCTGTATATATATGGATGCCTAAATCTTGCCTTTTGGGCTTCTTTGGGCTTGGGGAATTTAGGAAGCGAGCCTTATAAGCCATCCGTCTCCGAAAGTCGATTTACGGATGCGAACACTTTATAACGTTCGCCTCCGAAAATATCGTATTTTTGGAGGCGAACGTTATAAAGTGTCCGCCTCCGTTAATCGATTTTAGGAGGCGGATATGAGCGTCCGCCTCTGAAAATGGAAAATGTCCGCCTCCGTTAACCCACGACATTAACAAAGGCGGACAGATTTCCTATCCGTCTCTGTGCCTTTTTTTTATGTGTCCCCTAAAATGTTTTTTTGTAGTAGTGTATGTTGCTGTTGTAGGTCATCTCTCATCCCTTACCAAGCCCCTTCCTCTTCCAGCCGCGGAAGTAAATCAAGTTAGTAGGTAGCAAGTTATTGTTAATAGTTCTTCGGTTTAGTCATTACTTTCAAAACAAGTTATTGTTGATAGTTCTTTAATTAAAAAAAACATTCAATTCTATTTTCAGACTCTCAAAGCAAACTCATTTGTTACCATGCTGCTGGATCCAAAGCTGTAGGACGCATCCATGGATGAGACATGAAACTACCACTAAGACCTCCGAGCGAGCTGCATTTAGTAAGATACGGGTGCCGTTGGTGGATCCTTGAGTCTACGTTGGGCAGGACCACAAGGTGCAGGTGGAAGGAAGCCCGTGAAGGTGGGGGTGCTGTTGTGGAGGCGGCCTGCATCGGTGGAGGATTATTGAACGTGCGTATTATCTTTTGCCTCAACCCCACCCTTCTGCTCTGGCTCTGCTATGCCCGTCGCCTGGCCCTTGCCCTTTTGTCGTGCCGGCGTTGTGTCCTTTTGAACGCGCGTCGTTGTCGCAACATCATTCAGATCTCACGGCACCCGCGCTTGTAGTGTGTCTCGCCGCATCATCACTAGGTTGGCAATGGATTGGTAAGGTGAAGGGGAATCAAATATGAGAGAATATGGTGTGGATGGTTTTGCTGCCATATTTTCACACTAAAAACTTCTCAACGCCTCTCCACATGAGATTGTTGGCCGTCGTCTTCTCTAGTAACATTTTCCCTTATGAAAGCCGGCGTCTCCGGCGGCCAGGGAGGCTGGCCACGTCGCCGGCTTTTCATGGCCGTCCGATCGGCCGGTCGAACGGCTCAGATCGTGCCATTTTTCGTCAATTTACAAAAAAAACCTCTGAACTTTATGGAAATACAACCTCCCGTCCACTCATTTAACAAACCCCCCCTGAATTTTATAGATATATAACCTGTTGTCCACCCTCTTTCAGGATTTTTTTAAAGAAACCCTCGTATTTCCTCAGAATTAACCCGCAGTCCACCCCCAACCGACCAATCAAATTTTTTTAAAAAAAACTCCTAAACTTCAATCAACCCGCCGGCCTTTTACCTCCCCCATAAATATTCTTAAAGAACCCTCAAATTTTACTAAAATTACGTAACAACCCATTCTATGAATTACTTCCCTACAACCAATACTATATGTACAATTCAACCACCAAAACGCGAACTCCTAAAGTTCCTTAGAATCAACCCGTCGGCCTTTTTCCTCCCTCATAAATATTCTTAAAGAACCCTCAAATTTTACTGAAATTACGCAACAACCCATTCTATTAATTGCTTCCCTACAACCAATACTATACGTACAATTCAACCACCAAAACGCGTTCCAACCAAAAAAACCCAACATAAATTTTGTTCTAATTTCAAAATCCTACAACTTTATTATATAACATATTTTTAAACCCAAAAGCACCTTCCACATTCATTCACGCAGACATTTATCTACGACCCGTCGTATCTATGATTCAGATACCACAACGTCATCAAATTAAAAAGTGTTCAATACAAAAAACAATCAAAATTCAAAAACATAAACCTTCGGACCGTACCAAAATTTTAAATTCAAAGTGCCTCAGTAATTAGTTCCTGTAAATGATTATATAAGATCCGTAGGTCGATCCTTTATAATATATATTCATTTTCCTCACCTACACAAAACTATACGTTACTTAGTATTGTCAATCTTTGTTTGTAAATAAATTATGAACAACCAAATAATCTAAGGATTCTCATAACATATAACCCGCTATTAGACAGTTGCATAATAAACACCTTACAACATCTGTATAATAGGAATGTACAATGTATGCACCTACCCTCATGAATAGACTTTAGCTGCCAAGTCATGCACAGATAATGCAATTACTGTGTCACACATGGAATTAGTTCTACGAGTTAATCTATGTATTTAAATGATTCCAACTACGGTGCTCTTCTACCATATGATAACATGATATATATAATTACTACTAGATATCGTGCACTCTGTTATTCAAATGTCGATCGTATATCATCACTAAAGGCAAATAGGCAATTACTAAGGATCGACTTGGTTTTTGCTCGAGAACAAAAAGCAATACGAGGAGAGCCTTTTTTACTGATATGTTGCCAAAAGACATGGAGTGATGGCCTCTTGATTGTTGGATCTCAACAAAAAAAGTCATCTATTTTATTTTATTTATTTAGTCAAAGATTAAGCCGCGCGCCAAGACGCGCGCAAATCACTAGTGTAATACAATGGAGCACAAGTGGGTGATAGAAAATGGGAACACGGGCCCCTTCCATTCTTTCGCTAGGTGACAACACCCACCTATGATGTACGAGCCCTCTGAATTTGCCATCATGGATCCTTATAGATGATTTGAAGACAGCCGCTATACATGCCCTCAGGGAGATGATGAGTCTTTTGTGGAGCATTTATGGAGGAGACGAAGATATGGATAGCCATGGTTAAGCTATAACTCAATAGGTGGATGGAGGTAAAAAGTCTAAGGCAAGGGGTGGTGGGGAGGGAAGCAGGGAGGGGACGTTCCATTCCTGGCGGAATAGAAGGGGTCGAGAGTAGGGGAGTAGGGGAGACGACCGAGGCCGCCGGAGCGAGTGGTCGAGGACTGACGGAGATGAGTCGTGGCACTCGTCGCGACTCATCCCAGGTTAAAGTGGTTGGAAATTGAGGACTGGTACACATGAAATGAGCCTATTTGACCTTAATCATTTTTCAAACATTAACATCATGCAAAAACAACACAAATGTAGCAGTCCTCGACAAATTAAATATAAAAAACGATTTTGTCTTTCTAAATTGATGACAAACGAATAAAGCTCAATAATTTTTCAAAACATACAAGACGATCTATTTTATTTTATATTTTCTATTCATGACCCAAAATTAAAATTTAGAGCGTGATATGCATGATACGACATTCCATGGTTTTTGTAGACTCCACTCCTCATGTTTGACTGTGAGAAGTTATTCTATGACCCAAAGATGACATGATACGATTTTATGCGGGTAATGAACCAGGAGATGCTAGTTTTTCAGCTCTCAACCTTTGTTCATTTTAGAGAATCGTTATACAGAACATGCTAAAATCACACTTTAAGCAAAATACCCAGACAGGCCCACATCCAATTTTCATAGTAGCATCTGTTGGAACAAATGATGCAGCAACAAGGGCACTAAATAACTGATGCCTAGGCCATCTGATTTCAAATGCACTAATGTCTCGAGAATTCTCCAATGCTCCGGTTCAATGTAGAACAATGCAATGTACTGCATGTTGTGCTTAATGTCGACAGGTTGATAAATCGCTATCAACTACTTGTTGATAACAGCAAAGCGAGGCAAGGATGAAGACCGTTTGTTTGTATTCATCTCGCCTGCACTGTCACTCAAGCATCTTGTTGCATGTGCCGACTCCCAGTGCTGCAGCTAGATGCCATGCAGCATGGAGGTAGGAAGTTTGTGGGAAGACATCATCAGCAATGAATAGGGCGCCTCCCAGTAGAGATGACATCTTGTGCAAGTTATGTGCCGTTTTGAGCTCTGGCTCGGTTGATGCTCTTTTCGCAAATGAAACCTGAGGCGGGAGAAGCAGTTACAATCCACCCACTCAACAAACACAAATATAACATGACCAAAAAACGATAGAATGGCAAACAAGAATAGCGCATGCACAAAAATGCAGCATAATGATATCCAAACTGAGTTCTGATGTGCTTGCCTCCATTATCCCAGTGTGGACAGCTGAAACCATCAAGGGTTGAAATGGTAGCAGCAATGTTGACGCTGCCATTAGAAATTTTGGATTCTCATCCCGAAGTGCTCTTGATAAGCACTGCAAGAAATGTCTTGTTAAAAAAACCCACATCATCAAATACTTTCCCTAATTTCTATCGTAGGACAGCACTAAAAAGGGTTCTTAGCCCACACAACAAGGTTATAACCTACAGACCATTTACACAAGTCTGCATGTGCATGCCAATTCAGAACATGCAATAGTATTAGTAACTGATATCGGCACATTCTGAAAGATTTGTTCGTAAAATCAAAAAAATGTAGAATTATGCCGATAGCTTCATTTATCAAGCAGAGAAAACAGAATTAAAAAAAAAGGTCACATGTCTTTCATGGTCCTTTGGAATGGACATGCACAAATGGTGGCTATAAATTCTGCTTCAACAATCATCTTATGGGAATGTTTCACTTACTAGTGTTGAAGTGGCAATCATTGTATAGTCCGCCCATCGCAAATATTTTCTGAGTTCTCCTCGTGAAGTATGGTACAGGCTAGAAGCTATTCCAACTCCAATGAATGAATTAGCATAAAGTGCAGTATTTAAATTCTTTCTGCACAACTGGCACATAACTATTAGTTGATACTTGGTAGCAGCAAAGAAACAAAATCAGAAAACTTTTATGGAAGTGAATTTATCGGTTCAGATGTCTACTTGCCTTGGTGTTTGAAGTCCAAGAACGATGAAAGGAAGTGAGGTGACAACATTAGCAATAGTTTCACCAAGATGTTTGTCGCCTGGTCCAAAAATAGATATACACAATGGAGTCAGGGAATGAGAAACTAGGAAACTTGTTTTCTACCGATGTGATAGGTTACACATACATGAGAGGCTACAGTGGATGGGCTTCAAGCATGGGGGTCTGTGCTGCCATAGTCGCCTAAAAGTACAAAGTAAATCATCAACAAAGCACAATTAATGAATTTTTAGCGCTGTTCATTCCGTAGGTGCAAAGAACTTACTGGATTAGCAGACGCTGGTTCGAGCCAACACCCTCCGGCGGTTTGCTAATTGAAGAATCCATAACGTTAGTTTTGACCGCTTCGTCATCACTGTACAGTGACTGACCTGAAAACTGTACCCTATAGAGGCCATTTAGCCCCCCAGAAGGCCTTGGATCGTCTTGGACTCCCATTTATTTAACCAGTTTGTATGTTAACCACCAAGCAGAACAAGTGGTATCCTATTGTGAGAAAGAAATGTCAGTATAAAGCATTGTTAAGGTCGGAAGCTTAGTCTAGAGCTCTTCATGAGCACACAAATAGCATAAAGAGTATTTAAGCACTAGACCGTATGAATCACTACATGAAGTGAGCATATCTTACAACTTCTACTCCGTATGCAGAAATGAAATCCCTGTTGCTTCGATTTGATTACGAGGAGCTGTGCTTTAGCTATTTCTATCCCAACAGTTCACGCACAAGAGTTTATTCAGAATTCCACATTGCTCTCCGCAGTGGGATTCCTGCAAATAGACTACGAGCCAGGCAGCAGTAGACCAGTAGTACAGCCACCACCTCGGTGGCTCGCTCCACACCGCGCATCACAAGAAACCAAGAACTCCTTTCCGCCACCCATTTCGTGGCGACCAAGAAGCACCACGGCCAAGCAACCAGGCGAAGCTCCTCGGCTCAGTTCCTTCCACCACAACCACACACACACACGCCTGCCCTCGGAACCTAGCTACACGACAAATTCCGATGAAATCCCAGCTGTTCTTACTATCGATTGCCACTACGCTACTTGTGTGTCAGGAAAAGGAGCTCATTTCGCAGCAGTAACGTACCGCGGGAGAGCCGATTTAAGCCGCGCCTCAAGATTTTGAAGCGCTCGCTCTCCCCTCTCCTCCCGCTGCGGGCGCTCCCTCTCGCCACCTCCGGCAGCGATTGCTCCCCCCTCCTCCCTCTTCTCGCCCGAATGGAGGCGAGGGTTGTAGCGGAGCTGAGGGTACCACGAGGGGATTGGAGGAGGAGAAGGGAGGGGAGGATGCCGATTCCGACAGGGGTCTTCCCCTCCCGTGCGGAAGCTAGCGGCGGAGGGAGGACGAGGCCCCGGCGTTCTTTCTCGAATCCTCCCCTGTCTCCGCGGAATATTCGCACCTCCTCCTGAATTCCTCTCTCTCCCGCCCCGGGCCAGTGTCGGCGTTTGCTTTCCGTCGAGGCCCATGGGCCGGCGTCAGTTTGGGCTTGAGGCCTCTCACTGTGGGCCGTGGCTATTGCAAACATTCGAATCGTCACTGATGATTGGATAATGGAACGGTGAACAAAAAAAATAGACTAATGATGGGACAATGAGCTAATGTTCATATCATACGAAGGAGATTAATAAGTATTTACAAATATTAAAAATTCTTGCTCAATAAAAAACATATATATTTTTCTCTTTTTTTTGTGAAGTGGCTACTTCTCAATTCTCATGCCCTTTCCCTTGTTTTTTTTCCTTTTTCACGGGCAAGTTTATACAAAGTCAAATTTTTAGACAAAACGCCCGCACCTGCGTGTGCCATGCCCACGAAAGTCAAACTGGAGGCTTGATATATTTTCTTTTATGCCAGCTGACCTCAATAAAACTGTAGTGCATTATCAGTTGACGTCTCACTGTCAGGGACAAAGCCACATTCCACGTACACACAACTAACAATCATGCACCTCAACCTCTGGAGTCTGGACACATGAATTGGAATCCTTCTTTTTATTTTTGAAGAAAAAACAATGCAATCATAGACTTCCTTGGCGAGTTTATATAACACGGTTCTAAAAGATCATAAAGTCAAACACATCATCTACAAGATATTTTGATGCACTCGTTGTACTATGCACGTACGATCATCTTCTCACAGAAAGAGAAGTATTCTACTTTGATATTTTCTTAAAGCGAAATGATTTTGACTTAACATGAGGTCTCTAGCTGTAGAATAGTACGCAATAAGCTAGGAATGCTGTCAACTTCAGTAATTGGAGGAGTGCATTTGTTTTTGTTAGCCTTATGTGTATCATGGATTGACATTGAGATAATAGCAGCCACTTGAGCAATTAACCATAAAGCAACAAGTCACCACACGTTTCTTTTAAAAATGTGTTGCATCATCATCCATGCCCTAATCTAACTTAGCTTCTATCCCCTCCGCTTAATTAATAACAAAAGTTAAAAACATGGCACTATAATTCCTGGTACTACTAACTACCATGGGTAATATTTTACTTACCGTGGGGTGGACACTGATGGAGACGACTCCCTTTTTGTGTTATCCTGTCGTCCTTGTCGGTCTGTATTAGAGAACTAATCCAAGAACCTGGCAACATGCGTCCTTTTGTAAGGAATAAAACACCCTTTTGATTAGGGACACAAGGAACCCAATTCAATCCTGCGCACCTTTAAATTACAGCCGTTCATCTACTAATAGTGTACAGATGGGGGCCCAGTGAGCATATATAGCAGCTAGAAGGACCAGGGAGTGAAAAGAGAAGATTATGCTAGCACAAAGTGAGGCTTGATCTTGGACGCTCCAAGCGCCAGCGGCATCCCATTCTTCTACATTATGGGCACAGTGTTGTGCCGATTCGTTTAAAAGAAACATTTTTTTTTCTGAATCTTCTCACATGTATGAGTATATTATGAATCTTGGTTATTACGGAGAGACGAAGAGGATTGGAATAACTCCAGCTGCTAAGGGAAAAAATAACGAAGTAAAATGACTTGCTCATTATACAAAAGAAAAAAAAACGTGCATGTAGCATGGTTAATTTGAACGACAATTTGTAATACATCGTATGATTTGATCTAGCAGGGGGTACGCATTCCAAGTTTCCAACCCTTTTATCCTTTTTTTTTTCTTCTTTTGTTAAGGATGGTGGCTGTGATTCGCATCTAGCATGCTTTAAAAAAGAGCCAGAATGGAGGCTTCAAAGGTGCCGGGGTAAAAGAAAACAAAAGAAAAGAGCAAAGAGAGTGAAAGAAAGAAAAATAAACAAATCACGGCTCCATCAGCACCACACCACCATCGAAGAAGATGCCAATCTCATGCGTTGGCTTGGCATGCGTGCGCCCACGGCCGTATCCCACTGCCCCCCCCCCCCCCCCCCGGCCGCGTGAGCGAGCGTTGTCACGGCCGCACGATCCCGTGCATCGAACGGCTCCTGACGAGTGAGTGATGCCTGACACGACACGAGCGCACGCGAGCGCGACCAACCCAACTCCCCAACGACGAATTCTCACCGCACCGCACCCACGCGCGCGACGTGAGCCGGCCGGCCGCCGCGGCACGCGACGCCGGCGCCGCCGCCCGTCTCGGATCCGACGGCCCCGCGCGGCGCGCCCCCTCCTATGCCTTTGCGCCGCGTCAGCGCCCGCCCGCCGCAACGACCCCCACGCCACGGACTCCTCTCCTCCGGTCTATTTACTGCTGACCCGCCGCTACTAGCTGTCTTCGCATCTGCCCACGCCCGCAGCGCCTCCGCTCTGCTTCCCGCCGCGCGCGTGCGCGCTCACCCCCGAGATCGGGATCCTCCGCCTCCTCCACCGCCGCCATGGCGCCGTCTCTGCTCGGGGTCGGCTACCATCTCCCTCTCCCTCCCTTGCTGTTCGTCACGCGTGTTAATTTCCCAGAGGAGGCGGCGGCTTTACTTGTTTGCTCATGGTTCTCGGTGGGTGGGTGCAGGGGTTCACCAAGTCGCTCGCCATGACGGTGCTCTCCGAGATCGGGGACAAGACCTTCTTCGCCGCCGCGGTACGCATATTCCTCCTCCTCCTTCTCCTCATGAGTCATGCCTCCTCCCCCGTCTCGGCCTGCTCTCCATCCTGTGCCTTGTCCCTTTTGCTTGCCGTGCCTGCCTCTGCTTGCGTGCCCGTCCCGGGCGCCAGGTGTTCGACGGTATGCCGCCGCCACCGCCGCGGCGTGACCCCCTTGCTCGGCTGTTAGGTGGGAGATAGATCGTCTCGGAGTATGGTTGCCGGCTTGGCACTGACTCGAGATTCCGTGATGGGATCGCGCTGTAGCTGCAGATTCGCCGATGGAGCGAGCGAGCGGGCATGAGACGCCTTGGCGTCGAATTGCTGGCTGGATTCGTTTGTCAGTTAGTACTGCGCAGCTGAGATTATTACTTTTTTTTTCTCGTTAAGCAGTGACAAAGCTAGTTGGTGGCTGTAGATTGGGAGCTCATGTTTGTTTATGCTCCGCTTCTGGGAAAACCAGCCGTGGGGGGGAACCAATTGTTCGCTTGATTGCTACGCCCGCAAAATTTTTACTCCATTTAGCTCAGTGCGCGTGGGTTCCACGCATGTGGGCGCGGACTGTGGAGCGCCAGGCCTGCGATTTGCTGGAGCTGCTCCACTTGCCAAATTCGCTAACCTGCCATATGGGCGGGGTCCTCCTCCATTTCTGGAGGACAGTAGTCCTGTGGGATGCTTGTCTTCTTCCACAATAACATTTTTTGGCCAGGATAGCCTCGAAGCAACGTATTAGTTGGATAATTGGCTCGAGTGGATGAGAGACTTGACAGGGTCTGGGCCTAGCAAGACAAACATACCCCTTTCCTCATCAATATTTTCCAATACCTGCATTTATACGCTTCTTCTTTTTTATGGCCCTTGTTTCGAGCACTAGATTTACTGATTTACTCATGCTCTGCATTTATCTTTATCAGATTCTGGCCATGCGCCATCCCAGGAAGCTCGTCCTGGCAGGCTGTTTGACTGCTTTAATAGTGAGTACATTTGAAATTTTACATGATGCCATATGCTATCCTTTTTTAAAATCTATTTAATTTGTTTCTTCAACAACAAAAAAAACTAATTGGTCTAGTCACCAATTTTAGGTGATGACAGCTCTATCAGCCTGCCTAGGTTGGGCTGCACCAAATTTGGTAAGTCATTGTACTGTTTGGTGGAATTTATCTGCCTTTGTCAACTTTTTATTATATCAATACAGACTCCAGTATGTTGCACCAACGTGGACATGATCTCTAGTATCTAGAAGGCAAAGATAAATATGTGGGGGGATTTAGGGAAAATATGTCCTCAAATATGAGCATTATTGCCACGTGTGCCTAATTTTTGTTTGGTGATGTAGACACGAAATAGTTGCAGCCATGATTGTACTTTACTTTTTGTATAATCATATTCTTTACTGAAATGTGCCTACCCCAACTTGCTTGGAACTAAAGGCTATGTTGTTGTTGATTCTATACTAAAATGTGTGCAGCTATAATCCCGAATCCTTACAAATATGTAGCATAACTACTAAAATGCATATTACTGTCGAGTATAATGGTTGAAACAATGATTAGCTCTTTTCTTTACACAAAGGGGTTTGCATTAGTGTAAGCTCTTAGCTGTACCTTTCAATCGTTTTCTTGTGATGTTATCGAGTTTTGTTGTTAACTTGTAGGTATATTACCTTGCAAATGCTACTCAACTTAATTGAATGTATTATGTTGAACAGATATCACGTAAATGGACTCATCATGTGACTACTCTTCTGTTCTTTGTATTTGGCATTTGGTCACTGTGGGAAGGGTTCAAAGAAGATGGGTACTGATCTGCTTGTTGCCTTTCAGTTAACATAGTATCTGCATTATGTGTTTGGTGAATAATTTGGCTAAGTGATACACTTTTCATTTCAGAGATTCGGAAGAATTGGCTGAAGTGGAAAAGGAGCTGGTTGGCATATTCTCATCATTTTATTGTGTATTTATGGACTGCAATCCAAGTAAATTATTGCTGAGCTGTGTCCAATTTTCAGGATGATGCCTTTAAGACTACCAAAGGTGATTCTAAAAGCAAATCTAAGGTCAGTGCACAAGTGACATGTTTATAGGCAATAGTGCCTGCTTGCATAGTTATATGCCCTTGAATGCTATGAACAATAGAAGTCACAAATGAGAAGGGAAATGAATCTGCATTTCTGTTCTTTTCATCATAACGTGTCATTGTCTCTCAGCAGTCTCATCTACCTTGCAAATATGAGTTTAATATGCATGCAGTGTGTCTTCACATAAATGGACTAACACATGCAATTTGATGTGTATCTGTTTAGCTTATCCTTTTCTTTGTATTCTGGCTATTGGTGCTTGCTTACTGTTAGCTATTATTTGTGTTGCAACCATATATTGATACTGATTTAATGCTATTTTGGATTTGCATCTCATATCTTTTTTGATGTCAGGCAAATGAGGATACGAAGAAACAACAAAGACCGTTTCTAATGCAGTTCTTCTCGCCAATTTTTATAAAGGTACAAACTTCTGATAACACACAAGAAGTGATGACAATGTGACATTCTTGTGTTTTCTTAAACATCACAGATAGCTGCATGTTATTTCATTGAGATATAGTGTCATTCTTGTTTTGTCTGGAAGGTCAACATGTTCTTTGGTTTCTGTGTTGTAGGCATTTTCTATTACGTTCTTTGGTGAATGGGGTGACAAGAGCCAGGTAAGTTGTATGAAAGTTCAAGCATCTAAAGTTTGCAAAGGACATGTTGATATCAGAAATAGATAATGTTTTTGCTGTACTGATGAACCACTTGTCAGATTGCTACTATTGGCTTGGCTGCTGATGAAAACCCATTTGGGGTTGTGCTTGGGGGAATCATGTATGAACTGCTTCTTTTTATTGACCAGTATCCTCTGTTTAAATTGTTTATTTTTTGCCCCTAATAGAACCTTTCACTGTGCTCAGAGCACAAGCACTCTGCACTACCGCCGCTGTTCTTGGTGGAAAGAGCCTTGCCTCGCAGATATCGGAGAAGATGGTAAGAACATAACTAGTCGCTGAACTGATTTTTTCATACTAGTATTACTGTCTGTCCTGTGATGTGTGAAATGTTCAATATCTAATTCAACGCATGTCTTGCGTAGGTTGAACTGTCAAGTGGAGTGCTCTTCCTGCTATTCGGCATCATGTCGTTGCTCTCAGGACCAGAAGGAGAATTGTAATCCTTGCTGAAAATATTGTTAAGCATGGCTGATTAACAAAGTTCTCTTGTTAGACCAATCATGTTTCGGTAGATGAATGATGGCAACGAAAGCCAACCGTCCACGGCGAACAGGATGGCGATTCATTAGTTTAGACAACACATTGTAAACATTTTCACTCAGCATTCATAAATAACTACGATATGTTGCTGAAATATGTAGCAAATTGCACTCCGTTGTGCCCAACGCTTGAAAATCTTCAGCAGATGCTGCTTACAGTATGATTTATGATGCTTGGTACTGAAATTTTCGCTAATTTGTTACTGAATCATGCATGCCTGTAAAAATACCATTGGGGTTTTAGCGCGTCACTTCGCAGTATGCAACCTACTCGGTATTAACATGAGCAGAGCAGCTACTCCAGCCGCTGCGGCTTCTAGAAGACCAAAGTCACAGTAATTACAATAGATTGTTTCGCAGCTGCAACTGCAGCGGGAGCGCCAACTGTTTTGTAGCCAGTCAAAAATAGCGCTGCAAAACAGTTGTCAGAAAACTGCTTTCTGTGACGTGCAACTGTTTTCTGTGATCAAGGCAACTGTTTTCTTTCGAAACATAGCACTTGCACACTCATATCACAGGCGTCTCGTGTCGGTTATTACTAGAGTGTGCACAATATCCGTTGTGACCCGAGTGAGTGTGTACAGTAACAGTAGTGTTTCTGAATGACACGTAAAGTCACCGTAGCCGCCACGTCCGTTCGGAATGCAGTAAAACTGAAAAGTGTGTAATATGAGGTTCTGAATGATGCAGTAAAACTGTTTTGGTAGGGCCTAAGTGTTTCCCAACCCACCCAGCCGAATAGTTAAAATGGGCCTTGCAACGTGCTGTACAACGAGCAAGAGGAATGAATGAGACCATGGGCTCGCATTTCTTCTGTTGACTCAACAGCCAGGAAAAAAAGAGGAATGAATGAGACCATGGGCTCGCATTTCTTATGTTGACAGTTGACTCAACAAATAGGCCCATATATTTCCTTTTGCTCTTTTCTTCTTCTGTTGGGGTTTTTACCCATGAACCTCAAATGATGGATTATGACCTGTAATAATATTATTTCCCCATTAGATGTGCAAAAAAAAATTTCCCCACCCCCCTATTGGATTTGATATTTTTTTAAAAAAATTGTGCAAAATTCTTGTAAACTCCATGCATTCAAAAGTATTTTACGGGTTTGAAGCACAACAACAGTACTATTATCTTCAGCGGCATTATTATTTCTCTGTACAATAGCAAGTCCTGTCTTTGTTTGGAAATCTCCTTTGAGCAACCAGAAGAACCTGAGTATAAGAGGCAGACAAAGAACTAAGAACGTTCACATGCTTTTAACTGGGAAAGTACTGAGTACTAACCTCAAAAGAATGGTCGCTTTTGGTTGGATCTTGTCTATTAAATTAATAATTTTCTTTTCCTAAAAAATTGACTTTCTAGCATCATACTGTCTCGTCTCGCTTAGCATAGATGGTTTTTCTCGCTTACTATGCCCACGATTTTTTTCTTATTTATATAGGCAAGCCAATTTGGCTCTCTTGCTAACAAAATTGTTTTTTTGCAGACAAAACAATAGTAGGTAATATATTTCATACTCCTGATTGATCCAAATTATATTAAAAGTGTTTACACAAAAAGACCTACTTGTGTAGCATCTGCATTTTTCATCAAATTCTCATGTTAGTGTACAAGCTTATTTACCCCTTGTAACTTGCGAATTGTGTTTTCTCTGCCACAAAGTCCTCATATCTCTTGATCAAAATAAAATACTCTACCCATCTCATGACGCGTACAATTCTAGTTTTTTCGGACATATATTAGTGGTGGCGTAAAAAGACTTGTGTAACCTCCACATGTAGCTAATCACACTTCCTAAAATGGACAGAAGTTAATTTGTATGCAAATCATATCTAATCATTTAACTAGGCGGTTAATTGTTGTTCTATATGTCGGATTGAACTTTTTTTTGTAGTTTTTAAAATGTTATAATTGCATTTTTCATGGGATGGAGGGAGTAAAATGTTTTGATGTTTGTGCTTAATTACTTAAAACTTGTGAGAGATCACCACTTAGTGTTGCTACGATAGTATGGGTCGTATGATTGCAAAGTTACTACACGCATCATTTGGAACTACAACACTAAAGTACCACACACATCATATGAAACTGCAACACTTCGCACACTCATTACTGTTAATTCCTCCAAAGCACAACCGATAACTGATCAGCATGCAGAACACAATCAATAGGATGCTGCACAACATAGCAAATAAACAAAGTTATCAACCAGGAAAAGAACAGAGCGATGTGATGCATTTTAGCAGTAGGTCTAACCTTTTCCAACTTTTCGGAGTCATGCCCTGCACAGCGAGCACACATTTTAGCAGGATCTACTGAATGCATGCCGCTGCAGCTGCTGCTTTTCACATATGCAAGAACGAAAAAAAAACAAAGAGGGAATGAATGCTGGTTCCCATAAGTGAGCAAGCATAATGAGAAAAGGTGCCCCGCTCTTTTCTGACCTTGTGTTCTTTAAGGTAGCCGTGTTTAGTTCCAGAAGTTCTTTTGGACTCTACTATTCATCTCTCTCAGAAAACACACTTCCCAGAAAAGTTCCTCTTTTAACTCCTTTCAACTTTTCTATTCATCCCTCTCACAGAACAGCTTCCCAGAAAAAGTTCTTTTCCTCCCCTCCCAACTAAACACACCCAAAGAAGGGCTCCTTTCCTTGCCGTACAAGGGAAACATGAATTTAGCATTCAGGAGATCCAACAGTCCGAGAGAATGATAAGAAAGCATTTTTGTCTTGTTTTCACTGCCTTTTCTGAGACCAGGCAACTTTTATCTTGTATTAAAAGGAAATTTGGCTCATGAATTCGAGTCAAAGATGGGGCACGAACTGATGAGCTTCTAGTCTTTGTTCTTAAGGGTAAAAGTGTGTATCCACGCAATCACCTATAAGATGTTGCTGGAATGATTACCTCTCCCTATGCTTCATTTGGATATACTGTAGGATAAATCCAATCCTTTGCATTAGAAGAGAGGTAAGAAAATTAATACATTTTCCACTCCAATCTATGTGCACTAGTAGTACTAGTGGCCAGAAACAGTTTTTATAGCAAATAAACTATATATAAGTAATTAACCAGCGTTAGTCATTGTGTTGACCATTGCTAAAAATTAAAGCACCACCACCACAAGTCCACAACATCACCATGGTCATGCATCATGCATGGAGCCACTACATATTGGGTGCGGCAATGGCAAGTGTCACCTCATCCACAAACATTGTTAGATGTAGGTGCTTCGTATACAGTGTTTGGGGCAATATTGAATGGGGATGTAGCTAGCTAAGCTAGTGGTGGTGATCAAGGGCGAGACGGCGACACCGATGGTGACTACGAGAGTGGATGACAACGATTAATTATTACATGTGTAAGGAGGGGTGAAGTTAGGCTTAATTATAATGACTTTGGTACGCACTTCACATGTGTACTGATGATGTATAAGAGCAAGTATTATGGTGGGCTGCAAGAAGGCTAAATGCTGATGTGGAGGAGAGAAGAGAGGAGAGAGAGGAGGTGGGCTGTAAGTTTACAGCCTGCTTGGACACAAGAACAAGAAAATATGTGTGAGACATGTGGGCCATGTATTTATTGTGAAGGTGTAACTACTATATGGGTGGGCTAAGAGTTGGGCTGTAAACATCCATTCAGCCAACTGCTGGCTATATTATTAACCTTGCTCTAACGAGTGCATGGAAATGCATCATATATAATTCAACACTTTTGACAAGCCATATATACCGCTAGTTAAGAAGATGCTAAAATTTATAGACGATCTTATAATTTACCGTACTGGTGATAAATAAATAAATCCCATGCATATAATAAGCGTAACTAGCTGGAGTGAAACACATGCAGCCACACGACATGCAACTTTCGCGGCCGCCGGTTCAGTTGCATTACAACCCTCGACCATGATCGATCGCACATCGTCGTATATATAGCAGCTTCCTAGGTACAAGACGTTTGCTTAATCACTTTCTGGAGAGTAGTAGTAGTATAAGCTAATGAGAGACGGCAAAAGGTTGTAGTGGCCTCTTTGGAGATGAAAAGGCGGCTTCCTGAGCCAAAAGCTAGCTAGCTCTTCGCTTTGTTCCGGAGGAGTGAAGCAAGAGCAACTGAGCAAGGCCACCGAGCGAGCCGAGAGGCGATCGAGTGCGGCTACTACAGCAGCCAGAGAAAGCCCCCGACGACGAGCTAGCTAGCTGAGCTCCGCACCACCAACGTCATAATGGCGTGGCGATGATATCAAGAGCGCGCGGGCCCCGGCACGTCCCCGACGTACGTATCATGGGTGCCGGTGGTGGCGTCGTCGTCATCATCACGTCCGGCCGCCCGCCCGCGACGGATTCCCTTTCGAGTTCGATCGCATCCACCACCACGCACATCCCATCCCATCCCATCGCGCGCGCGCCGCGCGGATGGTGGCGCCGCGCGCCCACAGGCCGCTCTCTCGCCACGGCCATTGGCGCACCACGCACGCACCCGGCCGGTTCGCGCCGCGCTGCTGCCTGCCTGGCTGCCTCGTCCCTAACAGACAGCAGCGCTAATGGCGACACGTACGTCGCGATAGGAGGAGTAAACAAACGCGCCTCGGGGGTCGTGCTCTCGTGCCCGGCCGCGATTGAGGAGAGCGCGCGTGGCCGGCCGGTGGGGGTCGATCACGCGCCGCCGGAAGAGCTAGCGAGCCTGCCCTGCGCGCGAGAGCTGGCCTGGCCAGCTGGGGCCTAACCAACCAACTAACCAAGGCACGAGACGAGGTGCTCGGAGTACTATGTTGCTTGCTGGGTGCCTCGTGGTCGCTCGACGAGCCCGGTAGGGCAGGCGGCGTGCTTCGTTCTCGTCGTTCCGATGGCCTCCAGATGAGATCGACGGCGCGTCGACCGAAGCCAACGGGCGGACGGACATCGATCGAGTGCGCACGGCGGCGGCCACAAGGGCACAATCATTCGGTCCTTCTCTCGAGTCGAGAGAGGGCCCCGACTCCGACAAAAGCGGCACACGCCTCTTGTCTCGCGCGAAACAAGAGGACGCAGCAGCAGGCATGAGCCCCACGGGAGAGAGAACCAGCCAGCGATACGGAGAGAGAGAGAGAGAGAGAGGACAAAACAGAAAACACGCGTGGTTCTTGATCAGATGGAACCTTTTCCGCGGCTGCCCCCTCGCTTTCTTGATCGGTGTCCCCTCGCCTCGTTCGTCCCTCTGCCAAGCTAATCGTCGCCCTGCCAGAGGGAGGGAGGGGAGTGCTCTTTGCGACTTTGCTGGGACTCCCTCGAACCTTTCGGCACCGGGCTGGTCGGCTCGGTGGGGGCTTCCCCCTGCCCTGCCGGCCTTTGGGTCGGTCGACGGCCGTGATCGTCAACGCTGCCGATCCCTTTGCTGTGCATGCCCGGCTGCCCGCAATATGGATTCTCCGTGGGAATGCCCCATCTCGCTACTGACCCAAGTATATATGGATCGACTTTATGCGCTTCAAATTCAAATTCTCCAAGTCTTGCTTGGGCAAAGTCATTTCTTACTAATAATAAGCATGGATTAAAGTGGAAACTAAAATTATTTCCTTCTTAATCCCTCACGATACTAGTGGATTGGAATATAGTTTACACAATACTAGTCCGTCCAGTCTGAAATCGACGGTTCAGATCCAACCACCCTCATTCCTCTTACCCCCTTTCTCCACCTTGCCTTATCTTCTCATGACGCCCCCCCAACGCGGCCCGCCAGCACCTGCCTTCTCCTACCTACCTCATTGGTGCCAGTGAGGCCATCCTGGCATCCCATATCGCTTCACTCGAGTTACCATGCTCCTTTCGTCGTTCTGCCGCCACCGTCGTGCCTGTCTCCTGGGTTCTCGCTGCCATATCTGCCTCCACTACCTCGAATGCATGCCACATCAACAGCGCTCGCCTCCGCCACCCAACAGGGAGTCCACCACCACCCAGATCCAGCGGCGCTGCCGTGCGGCTTCTGCTCCCCCGCCTTCTCGATCGACCGCCGATGGCCGACAACCACCCGAGAGCTCCTTTCTACGGCCTAGCCGCCTAGGCCACAGGTAACCCCCCCCCCCAAAAAACCCTGAACCCTAACCTGCTGGAGATAGGGAAGAAGACGATGTGTTGAGAGACCGTATAATACTCGAGTTTCTATAGATTTACCGAACCAAAATATTACGGATCCATTGTCCAATCCTTAATTATTAAGCAGCTCGCGAGGTTTTGCTCTGCCCATGTCCCTATACTTGTTGGGATGAGTTTGTACAGATGAAATGAAGTCTAAAACGATTCTCATCCTCATCACGGCCTAAGCTATTAATTATATTATCAATAAAAAGAGTGGGAAATCTCAATTCAGGCCTGAAAAATAGGTCCCTTGTGGCCAATGAGATGATGATCGTGGTCATAATTCCATCCTGAAATAAATTGGACCAGCCCCCACAATGCTCATCAGGTCTAACCTAGTATGACCTTTTAAATCTTTTCTTTGAGTAATGACTTTGCATACTCACTCTGTCCCCGAATACATGTCATTCTAAATGTCCTTTTAATTTCTAGGTTCATAGTATATTCCTGAGATTGACTACGAGTCGTCATTCCATCAGGGCGGTTATGGCCCAAATTTCACCTAAAACATGGACCGAATGGACATTTGGCGATATTCAGTCAGATCAACGTCGTTGGGCTAGGATTGGTCTACATCACCTCGTAGACAGAGTATGCGAGACTTGCTTTTCTTACGCTAACGATGAATAACAATTTCTTTTGGTCAAAATTTTGTTTGAAATCCCGGACCGCCAGAATTAACAACTATATATGGCTTTCCTCCTTTTTTTTCTCTATTGAGCAATAAAACTACATATCTTAGTATCAATGAAGAGACAGTGGTTCTAGTTACAAAACACGCAATGCATTTGTGCTTGCCGAGACTATGCGTTTTTTTTTTTGGAATATCACTCTTCTTGAGATATTTTTGTTTTATTTAGAAATTGCAATAACGTCAGCATTGTTGATACCTTCGATATATTACTCTAGGTACGAAGTAGGAAGCTACTTTCCCACAGGCAAAGAAACAAAATGATTCTCAGAATGACCATGGTGCGGTCAATGATCGCTCAACTGAGAGGCTACATGCACACCCTTGCCCTGCTTTCTCCACTTTTACTCCGTTCTTTGTTCCTGTATGAACTCTGAATTCTGTTCTTCTGCACACACCCAACAGTTTATCACCTTTTGAGCCCTTGGGGAACAGACGAACAGTAGACCATCTTTGGTTGGTTTTGGAGTTTGGTCGGCTCTACATTCTGCTCTCCAGGTCTGGCTATGGCGCTCACAAACGAGATCACGTGGAATCCAAGCTACAGACCAGTCACATCAAACTTTACCTGTTTACTGATAATAATTCTACGCAACCTGGAGTAGTCAAGGATCACGGCACAATATTTCCAGATAGACAAAGTTACATACAAGACATAAAAATGAATGTCATCTCACTTTAAAAAAAGTTGTACGAGTATTTTAGGATCAAATTCATCAGTTAATAAATACAAACTCTGTTTAGAGTTTTGATCTCATCTCATGAATCAAGGCTTGTTTGCAACACGATTCTTAGGGCCTGTTTGGTCGGGCTTCATTTTTTTTTACAAAATAGCTCTTGTTATGGATTATTTGGTGAATTGCCTTTCTTTGATAGAATTGGAGCTGTCTTGAAACGTTTAGTAAAACTACTTCTGGCCTCATACTTGTGATATGAGGAGGAGCAAGAGAAGCCACAAATTTTAGCTTCGTCTTTGCAGTGGAAGCCGTCGTCCAGGGGTTTCCTCTACACCCGCAAGCCACAAGGTAACCCCCAACCCTGAATCCTAACCTACACTGCTGCCGGAGCTGAATTAGAATTCTAGGTGGATAGAAGTCCCTCCCACGCTGGAACTTGCCGGTCGTCACCCCATGTCGCACGCTAGATCTCACCGCCCGCCGCCGCATATCACACAGTGGAGCTCACGGGCGGCCTCCCACCCATCCTGCGCTACAGCTTGTCGGTACCGCTACCCATCCTACATTGGAGCCCACCGACCGCGCCCCCCATCCCGCCCTGGAGCTCGCCGGCCACCGCCCGCCCATCCCGCATCACAGCTCACCAACACCCGCTTACTCACCCCGCGCCATAGCTCGCCGACAACCGTCTATCCCTCCCGCCGAGGGGTGCTCGACCTTGACTCCACCTATGGGGATGACCAGGAAGTAGGAACAAAAGAGATGGAGATTAGGGAAACTTGTCGATTAACAAGTGGGACCCGTATTGACGGCAGTGACGATGGCTAAGGACATATGGACCTTTTCATCCCCATTCCTCCGAACAAATAGAAAATATAATGGTTGTATCCCTCCAACAAAACACAAAATATGGACAAAACAGTTTCACCCATCTCACTCTCGAACCAAAGGATACCCAAAAAGCCCGACAATGTATTCCAACTTGTACAAGCAGAAGAATTGGCCCCCTCACCCTCAAGTAGTCTATGTAGTGTGTGTAGTAGATAGCCCCGTACACGAGCGATCGAGCCCTAGCCGTCTCGATCGACCACTAGCCGACCACCTCACCCCCTCCTCCTCCCCGGCCGGTGCGAAAAGGCCACACGACACATCGCAAAAAAGCAACGCACACGGATGATACATGTTGCGCAGTGCAGTGGGCAGGTCGACACACAACCCAGGCCGGCCAGGCAGTTTAAAAGCCACCCCCACCCGGCCGTCCCACGCTTTCCTTTGACCGGCGCCACAAGAGCACCACCGCACGGGGGAGAACCAAGAAGAAACCCACCCGCCGCCGCCGCCGCCACCAAGAATCCAATCCATCCACCACCACCCAGCGATCGACGATCGAGAGGCTGATCGATCGGTCGGTCGGTCGGTCGGGCGTCGGGGATGTGGGAGGCTGCTGCAGGCGTCCAGCACGGCACCCATGAGGCCCTCCTCCTCCAGGCCGCCGGCGGATCGGGTGCGGGAGCCGCCGCCGACTACGGCGGCCACGCCGGCCCGGCGTCCCTCCTCCCGTGGCTCGGCCCGGCCGCCGCGCCGGGGTTCTCCTCCTCCTCCTCCTCCTACATGAGCCCCCATCACCTCCACCACCAAGGCCCACCCTTCATCAGCAGCGCCGATGCCGCGGGGCCTTTCGGGTTCGGCGGCGGCGGCGGGTACACCGACGGGGGGCAGCTCGGGGTGTTCGGGCTGGACCCGCCTCTGCTTCCGCCGCCGCCGCAGGGCATGCTCGGCGGCGGAGGTGGGATGCAGCAGGGGTCGAGGAAGACGATGGTGTCAGGGTTGCTGGGGACGCTGCAGGCGGAGCTGGGGAGGATGACGGCCAAGGAGATCATGGACGCCAAGGCGCTGGCGGCCTCGCGGAGCCACAGCGAGGCGGAGCGCCGCCGCCGCCAGCGCATCAACAGCCACCTCGCTAGGCTCCGAAGCCTCCTCCCCAACACCACCAAGGTGATTTATCTGATCGATCGATGAGCTAATTTGCTTACTATTAGAGCACCATGCGTTTGTGATCGTCCTCTCGGTACTCGCATGTACAACCGCTCCACATGCTAATCAATTGCAGATGGTAATGTTCTTCGCGTGCCTTCGTCATGGCGCGCCAAACCCTAGAACCTGGCGGCCCTGCAGCGGATCGGATGCGATCCATCGATCCGATTGCCTTGCTCATCCGCGCGCCGTTCAATCCAGAATTCAGATCCAGCAATAAACGACGACAGGATCGCCATGGGTTTGGAGGAGAGTAATCAATTAAGTACACACGTACTTGCAGAGCTTGATAAGCTATATAAGAACACAGGCAGCGGCAGACAGTACAAGAAGTATCTAGCCGAGCTTACCTACCTGAATAGCTTAGCCAGATTCTCTCGACACACACTAGTGATTAGTGACACTGGCCTGCTCTACAAACCCGGCCCACTCAACTCATAGCATGATTACATGCTTTGAAATCAAATCAAGAGCCACATCCATGCAGTTTTTCCTCATTTCTTAATCCCCCCCTATTCACCTCTCCTGCTGGCTGCTGCATGCTTACCTCAAATTTCCTCCGTGACTAATGCCAAATCGACAATGATCAGACGACATAGCTTGATACAAAGCTACCTGGTTTAATTTTCATCTCACAGGAGGATCTAGCAGTAGCAAGCAATCCCTACAAAAGTGCAGTAAAATGTAGAGCCAGCCTCGAGTTAGGACAAAGGAGAGACAGCGACAAGATGAGATGGTCATAGGTTTAGACGACCACAAGAGAGGACGAAAAGCACTCCCATGTAGCCATGCATGTCTTGGAGGAGTAGCACCGGCGCTGACATGGCAGCGAAAAATGGCGCAGAAGCCTTTGGACTCGTGGGAGACCGAGCCCCTGCTTCCTGTGCTGCGCCTCCTCCTGCAGGGAGAGAATCGATCGATCGAGCGGCCCGTGCAAGACAAGCGCGCACGCTCGTGTCAGACCTCATCACTCATCAGGGCTCGCTCGCCCCAAAAGCGGCCACCCCAGGGAGCCCTCGCGCATGCAAAGGCTGCACCCACGCGCACCATTTTTGTAGCTTTTCCTCCATGCTCGCATGCACTCCCACCACTCGATCACCCCCCCAGCTTCCTCTCTCTCCTACCTCCGCTACACCAGCCAGCAACACAAGCTACTTGCACTGTAGCAATCATGCTCGCATGCATCCATCCGAAGATAGTTTGTTTTGATGATTTGACTGATTCGAGCTGCTAATGATGGCTCTCTGATCCGTTGCGTTCTTATGTTTGGTGTTGTGTTTGTGTATGGTGGGTGGCCGATCTGTCGCTGCTGCAGACGGACAAGGCGTCGCTGCTGGCCGAGGTGATCGAGCACGTCAAGGAGCTGAAGCGGCAGACGTCGGCGGTGCTCGGCGGCGGAGGCGAGGGTGAGGAGGCGTCGGCGTCGTCGTCGGCGGCGAGGCAGCAGCACCACCTGCTGCTGCCGACGGAGTCCGACGAGCTGGCGGTGGACGCCGGCGAGGACGACGAGGGGAGGCTCGTCGTGCGCGCGTCGCTGTGCTGCGAGGACCGCGCGGGCCTCATCCCCGACATCGCCCGCGCCCTCTCCGCGCTCCGCCTCCGCGCCCGCCGCGCCGAGATCGCCACCCTCGGCGGCCGCGTCCGCAACGTGCTCCTCATCACCACCGCCGACGACGATGGCGGCGAGGAGGAGGAGGAGGAGGAGGAAGGCCATCAGGGAGGTGGAGAAGGTGAAGAAGACGACGCGGTGGGAGGCAACGGCGGCGGTGGCGACGACGACGACGACGGGCGCGCCGCTCATCATCACCACCGGAGGCGCGAGCTCGTCGCGGCGATCCAGGAGGCGCTACGCGGCGTCATGGACCGCAAGACGGCGAGCAGCGGCGACACGTCGTCGTCTAGCGGCGGTGGCGGAGGGAGCATCAAGAGGCAGCGCATGAGCGGCGGCGCGCACGAGCAAGGTTCGCTCTAGCTACTAGTCTGCTAGTGTGGTGACAATGATATGCATATGCCTCCGTCCATGCATGCTAGCTAGCATGAAATATGCAAGCATGCTTGCATGAGCAAGGCTAGCTACTAGGCTGATGAAAAGTCATCTCAAGCTAATTAGTATAGTTATGAACCATATAGTCGCTTCAAACTTAGATCGATCGAGTTGGTTCTTCTTCTTCTTCTTTTTTTTATGGGAATGGTGTGGCGGATGAGGGAAAGAAAAAGGGAAGTCCGAGGTAGTAGAGGGAGAGTTTTATGTATCCCTTACATAAGTTGTGTGTGTGTGTTTTTTTTACTTTGCGTATGTATCGGGGAGAGGGGGGCAAATTTGAGAGGTTTTTAGTGATGATAAACCTCTCATAAAATGGGGGGTGATATGGGTGTACATGTATAATCTCTGGGGTATAATGGAAGATGGAAATTGGTGGGGTTGGTCAATTCTTCATGTGGCATGGAGCTGGACTGCTGGAGTGCACCGATGTTCATCTTTCATATGTTGTTTTCACCCCCTTGACAATATACATTCGCATGGCAATGTCCTATCTATTGTATTTCTTTTTGCTGTCCTTGCACGTTCTGGCATTATGAGATTAGCTTCTGTAGAACTACAAAAGCTTATGAGCTACCAAGCAAGTTGCCATTGTATTCTTGCATGCTATACAGCATCCTTTAATTTCCTCCCATGTATTCAGCCTTTATGGATGAACAAGCGAATTTTTTCGGGCATCAATACATCTAGATATATGCATTATATATGTTATTGTTATATATATTATTAAAAACAAAATGCTTGATCTCTGTCGATCTTAATTCTTTCTCTTCTAGTACTCTCACAACACTGAATTCGATCGAGCCCCATTTGGACAAGATACTATGCCCGCAATAGTGTTTCGGGGTAGGGATCAGTTGCTTCCCCTGCAGCAATATTTATGCATTCCAAAGGGGGCAAAGTAACATTATTAAAGGGTGTCCAAAAATATATTTTACGTACACTGCGTCCATGTACATATAATAGTCATTTAGTTTCGTAAGCCACATCTTTTTTTTAGGGAATGGTAAGCCACATCTAGTCTAGTTCCATAGAGAACAATGTAGTCTACTACATTTATATATTGAGCTGATCAGAGAGATTGCAAAAAAAGCAATGTTTCTAGTAGTGCGAGCCACCATGCGATTACGGCCATTTCTAAAGTCCACTTCACTACTTCAGTTGTGTTGAAAGAATCTGATTTAGTTTAATCTATATGAGACGGAGGTAGATTTCAACCAATGATATATATCGTTTGAATAAACTATGCTTTCAAAAGAATTAGTTGCAATGTAAATGGAAGGTTACTTCTATTCTATAAAAGTAGCTAATGCTGAAGGCTAATGTGTATATTAAAATATATCAAATGAGTACGTGAAATGTGCTAAGATTATTGATAATTTTAATGGCACTCCTTACTCAGTCTAGATATAGTATTGTTGCAACCTTCCTGGTGGATGTATCATCATGCAGATATATATGTGTTGTTAACTAGTCTAGGGACGCTGTTATAATGTGTGTCCACGTAGATAATTTGCTATATGGACAATCGAATGTGTGGACAATAAGCATGGCTACCCCCGTTGAATAAAGGTATTTTCCTCGCAAAAAAGAAAGAAGGTATTTTCGATTTATGAATAATATTTGTTTCAATTTAGCATTTATAGAATATTGATTCTAGTGCAGTAGTAGTGCGATCAAGACCTTGCTCCATCGGGCTAATAATATTCTTGATGAACGGACATAAAGGACCGCCCTAGACATCCTGGACCCTTTTATGTCTTGATGAAGCTTTGTACATGCCTCAATTTGTGTGTTCCTTATAATTTGTTTCTTGGGACGTTCTTCCATCAAGCTAGAGAGAGCTAGCAGCAGCCAGCAGGGTAGACTGGGTACTGAGTGGTGCACTTGTATGCAACGAGAGGACATGGGACAAAACTAGAAGCCGGCAGGCTCCAAAAGGTGAAAAGGCTGGTGCATGTGCTGGTGTTTTGCTACGCTGGAGTAGGGCAGCGAGGGCCCAACAGCAGCACGCAGCACGGCCCGCCCGGGCGCATGAAGCGAGGTGGGCCATGGCTTTCCACTTGTTTATCTGCACGCACGACCCCATCCCCATATGATTGCCATCCTTTCACATGATTATCACAGTGGAGCCTTGTCTGATCCCACCTGAACAGGGTTAATTCAGACATGTGAATGATCATTATTGACGTACGTGATGAAACAGTAGTGTGGATCGAGACTTTAAGAACGAGAAGGGCTTGTTAAACTAAGGGCGTAAAGCGTGGAGTTAAGTAATGTTCTCCTGTTTTAAAAAAGTCGGGAAAGTTTGGTAAAAGAAGTTGGGAAAGTCGCACTGAAAAGTTTTCGATTTTTTATTATGTTGTCCCTGCCCGATGTTTATATCATAGTTATTCAAGTATTTTTTTTTTCAGAAGTAAGATATGTAGTCTCTAACCCAAGAGTCCATCTCAGATATATGCAAAGCTAACTTCCCCACCATGAATTCCTGGCCATTATATTGTTGCCATATTCAAGCCGCCGCCTTTGCCCCACTCGTCCAAGCGCTATTCATAACGTATCCCACATTCTTATTGTGGACCTTGAAGAGGTATAGGAAATTATAGAGACATTGTCACATTGCGCTTCTCACACAAACAATAATAGTGATGTACCTCCGTGCACATTAACATGGAAAAATTATCAGTACGCCAAAAACGATTTTAGCTGGCGCACCTAGGTTTTTCTATGCTAGCAGAGTACAAATCCATCTGTGTGCTGCCGTGCATCATAAGGGTCCGCCAGCACAAATAGGATAAAGCGCGCGATGGCACAAATGTTTGCCAATTTATAGTTTTTTCTACACTTCCAGATTTTCTAACAAGTCAAAAACACTATTTTCCATGTCTCCATATTTTAATATTTATTAGAATACATATATGTTGATGTGCTATGACAAAAAATTTACAAGTGATTTATCACTTTTTGAACATTAAATTATTATAAACACGCTTTTTATAGTTGGAATTGAATTATCACAAGTAACTTTAAGGATGAGTGTTCCATTTGAGGTCAAATCGTAATAGTACATGACATATTTATGTGTTCGTTAGGCACAAGGAACACTTCTATTAAATATGTTAGTGAAATTAAATTCAAATGAATATAGATGTGTGCTAAAAATAATATATAACTTGGTATGCAATCATCACATGCATGCACAACCTTGACATAAAAATTCATTATGTTTTAAGAAATTTCGACCATACATTGTTCACAAATGTAGATTTCATTAACAATATTTTATTTAACACAAGTCAAACTTTTATGTTGGAGTTTAAAAACTTATGATACATATGCAAATATAATTTTTACACGTATGAGACTACATATATGATCTTGCATATGTTTCTACATGATTTTCGAATTGATTTACTTACATGAAATTTTGCTCTAGGAAAGGTCTAAAAGGTGTGTATCGAATGGAAGAAACAGACAATATTTTGCGATTAAAGGGCATGCTACAATCCTCATCACTGAAATTATATATTAGAGCTGTTTGAAAATGAACTGCACGAGTCATATGCTGAATGCAAGCTACTAAAATGTAGCATCATCCCACACAAAGATTTATCGAGATAAAGACTAATCAGGCAAGTAACAAAAAAAAATCAAGTGAGGAACACATTGTTTCCCATAAAACATGAATATTTTAAAAACAATAATAAATATCGATAGAGGAGTGAGATGTATTCACGAAATCTTCTATAAATTCTATGGGTCCACAATGGATTTAACAAATCTTGATAGTTTCATCTAGCTGGAGCAAATTATGAAGGAAAGTGAAAAAAGGCAGCCTCTAGCACCCCTGATGAGGGCACGATGGTATTTTAACCACGAGCCTTACAATTGTTTTGTATTTTTTTTGAGAGGACATCATGTTTTGGTGACTGTGGTTATTAGTAGCAGGATCGACGTCCAACAAGATATTTTTTTTTCAACCAAATCGAATGAGATATTTTCATTGGACGCTCTGCCAACAGTAAGGGTACGCACACCGCGCAGAAAACCCCCTCCGTGCCCACTAGACCGTCGCCTTCGTCGCTTCGTTCGTCGACGAGGGAAGCACATACTCCCAAGCGGCAGCGACGACTCACACCGTGTTGTAGAAAGCGTTGCAGGGAGACGGCGGCAACGAAGATCTGATGCGCGCGGGGGTGGATTTCATTTGGCACCGTGTGGCTGTAGAGTCCTGATGGACTAAACAACCCTGACGGCTCATCCTATGGGCCAGCCCATGAACAAGACTTGACGCACAAGACAAGGATTAGTCCTAGTCGGTTTGGATATACTGTATTAGGGAATTAGAGATAAACTTGTAAAAGTTTCCTAGTCCTATACGGTTCCCATGTAACCCTGCCCTCCGGACTATATAAGGGGAGGCAGGGACCCCCTCAAAACAAGCTTATCAATACAAGATACACCATACAGGATGTAGGGTATTGCGCTCCGGCGACCCGAACCTGTCTAAACCGTCTCTTGTCACCTTCGACTCTAGATTCTCGACGACTTATCCCTAAACCCTTCTCTCGGGGCACCCCCTCGAGAACCTAGTCAGCATAAATCGCCGACACTTTGGCGCCGTCCGTGGGATTCTACTCGTCGAGTCTTCGTTAGAGAGTCGATGGCCTCCTTCAGCGCCTCCATCGTCACCAAGTTCGAGGCAGGCGCCTCCTTCGTCTTCGGCTCCTGGCTTTGCATCGCAAACCAGGAAGGCGAACTCCAACACCAATTGCGCGATGAGGTGGCTGCACCAGCTTCGCCACGCGCGCAAACCACTCCGCGAGGATCTCGGAAAATCCCAAATTCCGACACGATCTCTGGATCGTATCCTACTCGGAGGAGTACATGGCGCCCGAAGCAGATTCAATCCCGGGCAGACCACGTCAACTCAACCCCTATCAAGGGGCAGGATCAAGCCACATGTCCACGACTCCCCGGCGGACTCCGGATCACTTCCGAGTCCCACCAGGGTTCAACGATCAGGACCGTGACAGCAACCCCGCGGGTACCCAGGAACCCTGGCTCCAACCCCCGCGGGACGAAGACTTCACCACGTGGATCGCGCGCATCTCAGTTTCCCTTCGGGTTAACAAATTCAGCCGCGATCCACCAGAAGCACCTGAAGAAGAAGGTTCTCCAACCCCGCGGAGCAACCTCGGATCTTGTCATGACCTCAACTCCCTCGGGGGTTATCGTTCATTGGCCTGACATGGATCCTGAGGTGGCTCTCCTCGAAGCAAACGTACCTTCCACGGTACGGGATATTCTACCTCTGCTTCCCTTCCAAGAAGGCAGAGAACTACCTGTTGCCATGAGTAACAGAAAAACCGGGTCTACCAACCCCGGTCGCCAGTCCTGCGTGATCCTCAATGATCACACCGACGAAGAAGTTGTCTCCGACGACGCTCCAACAGAGGAAGGAGAAACCGATGCAGACCGAGAACTCCGTATTGAGCGCAACCGCAACCGTGCCCTCCGACGTCGCTTCATTAAGAGGAAGAATCTCAACTCTGAGTTCGACAAGGAAGGCATCTTCAACTCCCCTGTGGCCAACATTTTGTTCGGGGTCAGCGTCTTCGAGGGGTTCCAAACTACCCCCGAGATCAACCTCGCCAAAGCCCGCCTAGAAGCCGCAGCGGTTATGGTTGATCGCCTGGACGGAGGCCGCTCCGCCTCCAAAAGCAAGAGTTCTTCGCGCCACCAAGCACCGTCAGCCAGGCGCCAGAGCAGCCACTACGGCAGCTCTGCAGGACAAACCAAGGACAAGAACAGGCCTCGCGAAGAACCCCGCCGTCCTCGCGAGGAACCTCCCAGGTCCCAACGTCGCGAAGAACCCCGTCCAGCTCGCTCTCACGTCACACCAAACGACGCCCGCAACGACATCATCCGGATCCGAGAGGGGAGAGCTACCTCCCACGTTGCGGATTCTGCAGGAAGATGCGACGCCCCCAACCCTGATGCTCTGCCATGCTACACGCGCGCCATCCGCGTTAGCTCTTTCCCGCGAAAGTTCAAGCCGCCAGGCATCCCCAACTTCGACGGGAAGCAAGATCCAAACATCTGGCTGCGCAGATACTCTTCTGCAATTGAAGCATCGGGGGGCGACGACATCTCCAAGATGCTCTACTTCCCAGTTGCGATGGAGCAGGGTCCTCTCACCTGGCTCGAGTCCCTTCATCCAGACTCCATCGACAGCTGGCACGCGCTGAAGAAGGCTTTCGTCTCCAACTACCAGGGTTCTTTCGAGCGCCCTGGCAGCAAATATGAACTCCGCGCGTGCAAACAGAAGCCAGACAAGTCCCTGCGCGACTACAACAGGCGATTCTTCGCCATGAAAGCATCCTGCGTTCCCATCCCCGACTCAGAAGTCATCGACTACTTTCAAGAAGGGATGACCGATCGCACCCTCTTCCGTGACTTCGGTCACAACCGCCCTCGTGACCTCGAGGAATTCCGCGCACTGGTGTCCAATTGGATGGACACCGACGATCAAGAACGGGAGCGCTACGGCAAAAGACCCAACAACCCTGGTCGCAAGAACCAGGAAGACAACAGGGATCAGCCGCGCGACTCCTTCCAGCGTAACGGCAACAACCCACGGAAGCGACCACACAACACGGTCGCAACCGTCCAGACCGTCCGCTCCGCCAAATCCGCGCAGCAACGAAGGGAAGAATTCAACAAACTTCTCAAGAAGCGCTGCCCTTACCACACCGACAGCAAGCACACCATGGGCGAGTGCGTGCTCCTCCGGGAGACGTTCAGCACGCCCAACAAGAAGCAAAAGTCGGCCGGAGATGGAGACGACGGGCACGATAAGGGAGACAGCGGTTTCCCAGACATCACCAACACTGTCAACGTCATCTTCGGAGGCATGGCAGTCAGCGACACCTCGCGCAACCGCAAGAATGCGCGGCGAGAGGCCTACGCAGCAGAACCAGCGGTGGTTACACCGCTACGGTGGTCGGACACCACCATCACCTGGTCCCGAGAAGATCAATGGACGGAGATCACCTCTCCTGGACGATATCCTCTTGTCCTCGAGACTGTGGTGGCAAATAGCAGGCTCACCAAGGTCTTGATCGACGGGGGCAGCGGGCTCAACCTCATCTTCGCCAAGACGCTGAAGTCCATGGGCCTCGACACAAGCACGCTGCAGCCGGCGGATACTCCTTTCTACGGCATCGTGCCTGGGAAGGCCGCCATCCCCCTCGGGCAAATCACTCTTCCCGTTACGTACGGTACGTCATCCAACTACCGTACAGAGTTCATTAAGTTCGAAGTTGCAGACTTCGAGACCTCCTACCACGCCATCCTCGGGCGACTAGCATTGGCCAAGTTCATGGCCATCCCCCACTACACCTACCTGGTGTTGAAGATGCCAGGGCCTCATGGCGTTCTTTCCCTTCGCGGTGATATCAAGCGCTCCTACCTCTGCGACAAAGAGGCAGTGGAGTACGCCGTCAGAGCCGCATCCACCATAGATCGCCAAGAGCTCCAACCCTTGACCGCTGCCGTCGTGGCAGAGGACGATGACGCCCCGACGCAGAAGAAGACACGGGCTATCAAGCCTGTGGAGAAGGTCGCAACAAAGACGATTGATCTCCAAACAGGAGATCCATCGAAGACAGCAGTGATCGGCTCCACCCTCACTCCTGCATAGGAAAGCGCGCTCGTCGACTTCGTGCGAGCCCAGGCGGACATCTTTGCTACAAAGCCCTCCGACATGCCTGGAGTCCGCAGAGAGTTGATCGAGCACAAGCTAGACCTCAACGAGAGCGCAAAACCCAAAAAGCAGCGCCTCCGAAGATTCGCCAGAGAGCGTCGGGAAGCCATCAAGAAAGAGCTAGCTAAGTTATTAGCAGCCGGCTTCATAAAAGAAGTCTTCTATCCGGATTGGTTAGCCAATCCGGTTCTTGTAAGAAAAAAGAATTCAAATGAATGGAGAATGTGCGTTGATTATACTGATCTCAACAAACATTGCAAGAAGGGTCCCTTTGGGCTTCCTCGTATCGACCAAGTCATCGACAGCACCGCCGGGTGCACCCTACTTTGTTTCCTCGATTGTTACTCAGGATATCATCAGATATCGCTGAAAGAAGAGGATCAGATTAAAACTTCATTCATCACGCCATATGGCGCATATTGTTATACAACCATGCCCTTTGGCTTGAAAAATGCAGGTGCCACATAGCAGCGGGCGATACAGGGTTGTCTTCAAGACCAACTCCACCGAAATATTGAAGCCTACGTTGATGATGTGGTAGTCAAGACCAGAAATCCCGAGGATCTCATCGCTGACCTCACCGAGACGTTCGATAACTTACGCAAGTGGCGATGGAAGCTCAATCCCGCCAAGTGTGTTTTCGGCGTTCCATCTGGAAAACTCCTTGGGTTCATCATCAGCGAGCGCGGCATTGAGGCTAATCCAGAAAAGATAGCAACTATCATGAACATGGAGCCGCCGACCACCGTCAAGGATGTCATGAAGCTTACGGGCTGCATGGCTGCACTCAACCGCTTTATCTCCAAACTGGGGGAACGCGGCACTGAGTTCTTCAAACTACTCAAGAAGCAAGACAAATTTCAGTGGACTCAGGAAGCTCAAGTCGCCTTCGACAAGCTCAAGCTATTCCTGACTACGCCTCCCGTGCTCACAGCACCGCTCCCGGGCGAAGATCTTTTGCTCTATATTTCAGCAACCACTAATGTCGTCAGCGCCGCCGTCGTTGTTGAACACGATGAGGAGGGTCATCTTCAGAAGATCCAACGGCCTGTGTACTTTGTGAGCGAAGTCCTCTCGGACTCCAAATCCAGGTACCCTCAAGTTCAAAAAATTTTATATGCTGTCTTAATGACATCCAGAAAGTTGCGGCATTACTTCGACACCTACAAGATCATCGTGGTTACTAGTTACTCTATTGGCGAAATTCTCCACAATCAAGACGCCACAGGGCGTATCGCCAAGTGGGCTGTTGAGCTCGGAACATACAGCATTGAGTTCCGTTCTCGCACGGCCATGAAGTCTCAAGTCCTTACTGATTTCATATCGGAATGGACCGAGCACAATCTTCCGGTCGCCACCACCAAGCCCGAGCATTGGATCATGTATTTCGACGGGTCACTCAAGCTGAAAGGTGGAGGCGCTAGAGTTCTGTTGATCTCACCTCGAGGAGATCAACTCAAGTATGTTCTGCAAATTCAGTTCGCTGTCACCAACAACACTGCAGAATATGAAGCACTTCTTCACGGAATGAAGATGGCCATCACCCTCAGTATCAAGCGTCTGCTGGTGTATGGAGACTCAATGTTGGTCATCAAACAAGTCAATAAGGACTGGAATCGAAACCATGAAGACATGGATGCGTACTGTGAAGAAGTTCGGAAATTGGAAAAACACTTCCTCGGCATTGAATTTCATCATGTCGAGCGAGATTACAACGTCGCTGCAGACGTCCTATCAAAGCTGGGTTCTTCCAGAGCAGAGGTGCCTAGCGGGGTGTTCGTCAATGAACTCTCCAAGCCATCAATCTCTGCAGCAGTAACTTCTGATGATACAACCTCAGCTCCCGAGGTTATGCTCATTGACGCCACTTGGAGCGCTCCGATTATAGACTACATCTTGCACGACAAACTTCCTGCCGAGAAGACCGAAGCTCAGCAAATTGTCCGCCGTAGCAAGTCCTATGATATAATCGGCGATACACTGTACCGACGTGGCGCACGCTCTGGCGCATTGATGAAATGCGTCTCACAGCAAGAAGGAGTCAACATCTTGGAGGAAATTCACACAGGAGAATGTGGCAATCATGCAGCTTCCCGCACTATCGTAGGCAAAGCCTTCTGTGCCGGGTTCTACTGGCCTACAGCTCTACACGACGCTGAGGAAATCGTTCGTCACTGCAAGGGTTGTCAATACTTCGCTCATCATTCACATCAGCCTGCCCACAAGATCAAATTGATACCTCCGTCATGGCCATTCGCATGTTGGGGGCTTGATATGATTGGGAAACTACCCAGGGCGCCTGGTGGATTCGAATATTGCTTCGTTGCCATTGACAAATTTACAAAGTGGATAGAAGTCTTTCCGGTTGTCAAACCAACCTCTGAGAAAGCAGTCCAATTTCTCCAAGAATTGATTCTTTGCTTCGGGATACCACACCAAATCATCACAGATTTGGGCACCACCTTCACAGGCAACAAGTTCTGGGACTACTGTGAAGATCGCAGCATCGAGGTATCTTATGCCTCTGTTGCTCATCCTCGTGCCAACGGACAAGTTGAAAGGGCCAATGGCATGCTCCTTGATGGACTTAAGGCTCGCATGGAACGAACCCTGAAGAAAGCAGAAGGCCGGTGGATGAAAGAACTTTTTCCAGTTGTCTGGGGCCTACGATCTCAACCCAGCAAAGCTACAGGGCAATCTCCCTTCTTCCTGGTGTATGGATCAGAGGCTGTTCTCCCTGTTGACGTCATGCACGGTGCTCCTCGCGTCGAGGAATTCCGAGAAGCCATGGCAGACGAGCAACGGATGCTGGAAGTTGATACGGCTGAAGAAGTACGACTGGCAGCCTTGCTACACAACGCTGCGTATCTTCAGGGACTCCGCAGATTCCATGACAAAAATGTGAAGACAATATCATTCCAGATAGGAGACTTGGTGTTACGACGGATCCAGAATACAGTCGGCCATTCCAAGCTTACTTCACCCTGGGATGGTCCATTTATTGTTTCCAAGGTGCTCAAACCAGGCACCTACAGACTTCAAACAGAAGACGGTGCGGAATTGCCAAATCCTTGGAATATAGAACACCTACGCAAATTCTACGCGTAGCTCCTTCACTACAGCAGTGCTTCGGCACCACAAGAACCAATTGCTTCGGCACCCAGAGTTCTTCTGTAATCATTGCTCCGGCAATATATGAACTAATTGCTTCGGCATTACATGTTCTCTTGTACCGTTGTTCCGGCAACGAGTTATATTTTGATACAGCTCCCTTTACTGGGTTGTTTATTTGTCTTCGTGACATCATCTAAAACTTCCATGTTCTTTTTAGACTTGGACAGTTTCTTTTACTTGCATTCGGAGTCTATAACTGAGGTCTATCCGGGTTCTTTCGGGGCCAAGAACGGATCTGTTCCTCCTATTATGCTACTCTGTGGTAGTTTCCAGCTTAATGCTGCCGCTCCGTGGGTCTTACTGGGTTCTTGCTTCGGCAAACCATATACAGTTAGTTCCCAAGTATCCTCCCGGGGTACATTTTAATTGATAGCTTATGCTATAAGAAATCTCCCTGGGTTCCTTCGGGTCCTTAACAGGGCTGTGTTTCACAAGGTAAAATCTACGCAACGTACATTTTGACTAAGTCCTGGTTATCAACACAGAGACAACCCGGGAATTCATAGAAATTCCTGGTTTTTCTTCATAACATGGCAATAATATATTACATTGCATAATACTTATATTACAATAACGTTTGTTTACAGTTACAGCCTAAGGCTCTGAGCAATTGCTTCTGCAACTGGCCCGGCCTCTTGTTTCAGGTCCCTGAAGGCAGACTCGGTACAGTTCGGCTCTGCGCCTTCTACCAGCTTGCCTATGTCTACCTCTAGGTACCTGGACTTAACTACAGCAAGGACATGCACAAGACAAGCTTTCGAAGATCTCTTGATGTACGCCTTCAGTTGTCTTGGCATGGCCTTCAGGCGCTCCAGGAATGATAGTGGTGTTGAAGGGTCTTCTGGGACCAAGGCTTTCACCACCGGGTTCGCTGCCTTCTCTAGCAGCGCGATCCGGTTCAAGGCTTCTGCCAGGTCGTCGTCCGACTTCTTCATCAACCGCAACAACTCTTCGAGCTCTGACATCCTCCTGGCCGCCTGTTCAAGCTTCTCGTCCAGCACCTTCTTGTCTGCAAGATGTTGCTGTGCTTGGACGAGATCCCTGGATAGCCGATTATTCTCCTCGCGAGCATCCTCCAGGTTCTTGGCAAGCTGCTTTTGCTGCTCGAGGACTTGAATTAATTGTTCGTCGGCATCCTTGCGTTGTTTGACCGCCACTCTGAGTTCTTCTTTGAGGCTTTCATGATCGGCAGAGAGGGTCTTCAACGCTTCTCCATGACGGTTGGCCAAGTTGGACCAATCCGTCATCTTGCTCTGAGCTGTTACTAGCTGCTGTTGCACCCCTGAGAACACAAGACAACGACAGAGTTGTTATTCAACAAAGGCAGTGGAAAATTTGTTACAAGACTTCGGTAGCGACAGAGTACCTTTGAGCTCTGCTTTCGCCGTTGCAAGCTTCTTCTTCATGTCCTCCTTCTCCGCGGCCAATTCCTTGGTCCGCAGGTGCAAGGTGCGGATCATGTCGGCGTCTTCCGCCTCCTGGAGTTTACGATCTTCGCGCTCACGCTCCAGCTCCTTCTGGAGACGGTCCGCCTTGGCGTGCATCAAGGAGATGTTGTGGAGATACTCGGTTTTCTTCCTTGATGCCTCGCCAACAGCCTACAACAGAGTTGTTATAAGATATGCTCCATCAATACTACAAGACCAGGGTTGTTTTACTAACCTTGAAGTAGGCTACTGCCCTCTCGGCGTGGTATAGTCCCCTGTCGATATGTTGCTCATCCTCCTCCGCGTCCAAAATGTACTCGAAGGTCTGCGGGTTCGGATTGAGCATTGGGTCAAAGCTCCCGATGCGGAAGCTCCCACCCTCTTCTTCAGCTCCAGTACCCTTGGGTACTCTGGGGATCTCTTCAATCCCTTGCTCTGGGGTTGTTGCTTCAGTTTGTTTCCCCCTTGAGCACTCTGCTTCCGCCCCTGCCTGGGTTGTTTCTGTGACGCTCGGGGGCTGCGCAGAGGACTGGTCACGGCGTTCCTGCTCGGATTCTTCAATCACCGCCTGCGTGACCAGCTGTTCGATATCCGCCAGCACCTCCGCTACTGTTTCCTCGACTTGTGCTCCCTCTGGTGCTGGCGGGTCTGATGGTACAGCTGCTTGAACATCTGGCAGGGTTGTTTCTTGTACTACCCTGGTTCTTCGGGCACTGCGGCCTCTGGTTCTATAGCTGCATAATCAACCGAGGATTCTTCCCTGGTTGTTGATGGTGCTTCTTCAACTCTGGAATAATGAAGTTTGTTAGCCACAGCAGTATTATACGACGGTACATTGTGTATAGCTTGACAAAGTACTTACATGGTGGAGGGCCGCATGGGGATTTCTGGCTCCCCCAAAGTGAATTCTTCCTCAACCTCCTGCTCCGCCGCCGAAGGTCCTGCTGGACAGGGTTCTTCAATTATTGGCGTTATCCTTACAAACGGCGCGGAGACAGGGTTGAAGATCTCGTGCAGGATCTCTTCATCAGATAATGCTCGCCGAGCAGAGCTGCCTTGCTGCGGCATGCTGGTTCCAATTTCTCCGATAGATACCCCACTGAAGATGTTGTCCTGGGTTGTGGGGATACCTTTGCCCTTTCCTCCGGGATCGTTCTGGCTCGGGGCTTGGGCAAGGTGCGTGCTCTCTTGGGCACTGGTGCTTGTGCTTCTGTTGGTGCCGGTCTCTTGGACCTTTCAGTTCCCCTAGAGGTTGCTTCTGATTTGGCTTGGGGTTCTTCCGGGACCTGTGGTTCAAGTTTAACCGTTGGCTCGTCAGGATCTTCAATCGCAGTTGGCTTGCTTGGGCGACCTTGTTCTCTTACCTTTGGATCCACACACCGTGCCAACAGAGCAGCTTCTTTGGTGTTGGTCGGGTCCAGGGGTGGCAAACTCACATAGAGTGCGCGCCGGGCTTCATACTGTGATGATCAAGACATTAGTTTACATTCTATTTTCAACAATTTGGCACTATATTGATTTCAGATAAGGATTTTACCTCAGGTGTCATGGTTATTGTAGAAACTTCCATTATTTCTGGAAATTGTTCATCGTTGATCACCAGAAACTTCTTCAAGAGCTGATTCACTCTCTTGTCTGACATATCTCCGGTGGCATTCCTTGAGGGGTCTGCTTCCCCAGAGTACAAGTACCCTGGGTTACAGCGTTGTTTGCACGGTTGGATCCTCCTCAACAGGAATGACCGATATACCATGGCTCCTGTCAGGCCTTGTGCCTTCAGATCTCTAATCATGTTGAGCAGCTCAGGGATTTGCATTGCCTGGTTTACTCCAACTGTTTCGCTCCAGAATGGCTTCATTACTGGAGGATTTCCTGAGCGGCTCTGAAGCTGTGGCTGGTGGTTCCAGGCGTAGAACCATTCCTTCTGCCAGTCCTTGAGGCTTTCCTTGGTTGTATAATCCAAATACACTGGCCTCATGCCCTGGCGGAACTGGATGACTACCTTCCCCACTACCTGTAGTGGTCCGCTGGAGGTCTTCACCCTGAATAAATGGCGGAACAGTGCAAAATGGGGGTCTATCCCTAGGAATGCTTCGCACAGATGGATGTAGATGGATAAGTTCAAAATGGAGTTGGGATTCAGATGACACAGTTCTATCCCATAAAACTGCAGCACACGGCGGAAAAAATCACAAGCTGGCATGCCAAAACCAACTTCATAGAAGGCTTTCCATACCGTGATTTCATCGGTTTCTTCGGTGGGGTATTCGTGCCCGTGTGCGCTTCTCCACTGACTGATTTCTTGCGCTGGCAAGAATCCATCTGCCACTAGGGCCTTGATGTGCTTCTCCTTCAGAATACTGGTCGGCCAGTCACTGATCGGATCTTCGATGATCGGCATGTCCCCTGCGGGCGCTGCCTCCTCGGTCGTCACGACCTGCTTCATGGCCTCTGCCTTCCTCTTCGAGCCCTTGCCTCGGCTGGATCCTTCACCACCGGCCATTGGGATCTCTTGCGGTTTGGTGTGGATTGGATCTAAGATTGGGGGAGGCTATGGATGCTTCTGCGCGATTTCTGGATTGCGCAAAGAGCAACTGTCGCAAACCCTAGATCTGTTTTGCGAAAGGCGTACGGATACAAAGGGTCGTGGGCGGTTTATATGGGCTTTTCGAAGCGTTACTTCGGTAATTTTCACTTTTGGTCCTTTCTTGACCCTATATTTGAATTCGTTCAAATTTAGGCTCGGGGGCTGTGGCTATATTTTCAGGAAATATTTTTCTGAGAATTTTCGGCTTCAATTGGTAAATTTATGAGGAATTCTACAAGAATTCGGGTTTCTTCGGAAATTGATTCTCTTTTGGTTCGGACTTCGAAAGAGCCTCGAATTTCTTCTTCAAAGATAAACGAGGCTCGGGGGCTGCCCAATTGGGCGCACCTAATCGGTGCGCACCAATCCGAACTTCGAGAAGATTTATGAGCACATCATTACCTATTGAACAGCATGGTTGCAACTTCCAAGATCAAGGAACCCTGTGGGTCTCAAAGAACCCTGGCGGTCTCAAAGAACCCTGTGGGTCTCAAAGAACCCTGGCGGATTTCAAAAGAACTCTGGAGGACCTCAAAGAAGTCTGTACTTTCAACAAGGCTGTTCTTCAGGAGATAAGGTGCTCGGAGGCTTGTGGGTGTAGAGTCCTGATGGACTAAACAACCCTGGCGGCTCATCCTATGGGCCAGCCCATGAACAAGACTTGACGCACAAGACAAGGATTAGTCCTAGTCGGTTTGGATATACTGTATTAGGGAATTAGAGATAAACTTGTAAAAGTTTCCTAGTCCTATACGGTTCCCATGTAACCCTGCCCTCCGGACTATATAAGGGGAGGCAGGGACCCCCTCAAAACAAGCTTATCAATACAAGATACACCATACAGGACGTAGGGTATTGCGCTCCGGCGACCCGAACCTGTCTAAACCGTCTCTTGTCACCTTCGACTCTAGATTCTCGACGACTTCTCCCTAAACCCTTCTCTCGGGGCACCCCCTTGAGAACCTAGTCAGCATAAATCGCCGACACACCCAAATCTTCCTCCTCCCCATCGAGCAGCAGGTCCGAGAACGTATCCCATGCTCCCGGGCCGTCACAGGCTTCCTTGCTCCCACACGTTTTAGGCTGCTGGATGTGGAACGGATGGAGAAGATGGGCCGAAGCACAGGTTGATGGCTATTGTGCCTCAAACCCCCTGAGAAAAGAATGAAATATACTTTTGCCTACCTTCTGTTCCCAACTGACCTGTTCGTTCCCTTCTAGCAGAAGGAATCGGCTACAGAGCCCAAAATCAAATCACTTTTTCAACTTTGCTACCTCCTACTAACTTCTCGCTCCATGTTCTTTTTCTGTGGTTATTATTCTCTTAACGCTGAATGCATTGCTCTCATCAGTCAACACTCAGCAGCGTGGTGAATAGTAGTTTTTTTTTAATCGAATTTCAGGTTGCATGAATCCGTCAGCTGAAAATCAAGCACCATAATTTACCTTCGTCTCTTTGTATGTTGCTATAAATTGCAATGACCCAGTTGGCATATCTGAAAAACTTAACGAGGCACATATACAATATATTGCGTCCATTTTCTGTCACTTTCTACCATAACAAATCATGGGTTCATATCAGTAGATCTCAAAAACTCTATTTCATATATTGAATCCACATCTTGCATCCATTTTCATACAAGAGGGTGGAGAGCTCTTTTGCCAATGAATGTAATGCTTTCAGACTGATGGGCACTACATTCCCTGGAACATGCTTAACACTTGACATGTATATGCAATTAATTCACAAGATTCTGTATATGATGCTTTCAACCCAAAAGACCACAATCGTTGTTCTTCATCGAATCGTCGTCGGTCGTCCGTCTTTCAACTCGTCGTCGGTAGCCGCGGCATTCATAGTCTTTGTAGGCTTGCAGCTACTATCGCCGTGAAAATTTTCAACTTTATCGTGTGATTTAGGACAATATGATCTATCACAAGGCTGGTTCTTCAATTTTAACCAACAAAACATTCTTTTAACAAAACATCTATTATAAAATGATAATCCTACAGAACTCGTTTTTAATTCAGACCACTATTTCTCTTCAATCATGAGACAGACATTTAAGCATGTCAGCTCCGCAAGGAAACCATTGGATCTAACATAGATAATTAGTGTTGTTTAAAAGGTGCAAGTTCGGAGGGCATAATCTGCCTTTTCCCTATGGTTGTGATAAGCCACTCATTAATAATACAAATAGATATGTTATAGATAATATATGTGCAAAACAAAGGGAGGTGTTCCTCTGCAAAATAATTCCATATTCTAATGTTTATTTGAATGATGTGAGGGTGAGTATGGTGAGTTGGCTCAGGGATCGGTTTACCATCCTCAACATCTTCTTATAACCATAAAATGCAAAGTACTGTACCAACACATTGTTAAGTTGACTAAAAGCTGGCTAACTCTACAAAGTGGGCGACAAGGCAGCGCCTATCAATCAATTATATAAGATTTTGATAACCAATGACAAGATGCAACTCTACTAACTGTGGACTGTAATGTGCTAAATCTGAAATCTACATGCCTAAACTCCCCATAAACGAAATGGACCTACCAACATTAGAATCAGATATCAACAGCAGGGCAGAGAGAACCTGTGACATCCAAGATGGATCTATCGAATCAGGCTCATAAAATGTTAAACAATCGCCTTGGAAGATTGAACCGAGATCACATAGTAGTAACTTGTAAGATGATGTATGGAAATGTTGAATCCTGCTTGGGGACGTGCCCCTGCCCAGTACTTTAGTGCTTCTTTTGCGCCTACAGTAGAGATTGTAGCCACCGGTGCAAACCCTAACCTGCAACGACTTGACCAGCGCTGGAAGACAGGTAGAAGATGGCACTAAGTTGAGGTGGAGACGAAGAGTCTATCCATGGGGATTTGGCGCATCTTTCCCTCACGAGTTCTTGCGTATCTTGTGGTTAGGAAAATGCTCATGGTCAGCTTCCTGAGTGAGAGACAGGAGCAAAGGTAGGAGAAGAGGAGTTGAAATGAATAACAAAATAATTTAGGGAGGTAGGAGTAAAATGCCCATCACCTAAAAACTGATAAGGGGTTTGTGAAAAATGTGCCAAGAGAATCCCACCTGCACACATCTGGACCGTACACCCTGCATCTATCGGTTCAAAATGGTGTGGGAGCAAGGGAGCCTGTGACACGCTGGGAGCAGGGGATATGTTCTCCAGCAGGTCCGTAAAAAAAAAGAAATTGCACGAGCAAGTAGATAATAAGAGGGAGTGACATCTGTTCAAAAAGAAAAGAAAAAAAAAAGAGCGAGTGGCATAGGCGCCCGATTTTTCCTCTCTGGGGTGTCGGACGGCGGAAACAAAGCAAAAAGGAAAAAATCCTATTTACCCCCTTCAACTATAGGCAGAGTTCACGTTTCCACATTGAATTCCAAAACCGGGTAAATCACACCCTCAACTTTTAAAACCGTGCGTTTTACCTCCCTGGTCAGCTTAAAAGAGGTTTTGATGGCGGTTTTTGTATTTTTCTTTTTTATTTATTTTGGCTGAAGCTTTAAAAATTCATAGTAAATCATAAAAAAAATCATAAAATAGAAATTTATTTTTGTTGGACTCCGCATGAGTATGTAAACATAACAAATATATAATATGGTATGCTTTAGTACAAAATTTTAACTATAAATTTAGATCTATTCATTTTTATGATTAATCAGAATAATTTATAACGGTTGTTTCTATGATCCAATTATGGTGAAATTTTTTTGAGGTCTTATTATTGTATGATTCAACTATAGTAAAACATTTATACTCATTGGATTAGGTATAAATTAGTTATAGAAAGTAAGTTATAGTGACATAAATAAATATATAACTAAGTTATACATGATCAAATGAGTATAATTTTTTTTAATACAATTCCATCATAAAATAATTAGGCCACTATAAAAATTTAGCCACAATTGAACATAAAAACTGGAGTTATGAATTATTTATTTTAATTACAGAAATGAATAGATCTAAACCTACAATAAAAATATTATGCTAAAATATATTATATTATATATTTACTGTGTATATATAATCATGTGGAGTCCAATAAAAATGAGTTTTCTATTTTATGAATTTTCTATGATTTACTATGAATTTTTAAACTTCAGCCAAAATAAATAAAAAAGAAAAAACACAAAACCACTATCAAAACCGCTTTTAACCCGACCAGGGAGGTAAAACGCACGGTTTTAAAAGTTGAGGGTGTAATTTACCCGGTTTTAGAGTTTAAGGTGGAAACGTGAACTCTGTCTATAGTTGAAGGGGGTAAATAGGACTTTTTCCAAGAAAAAAATCTGACGAGGACCAGTGGCCCAGAAGCCCGGACGGCCGAACAGGTAGGTGGAATTCTCGCGACGCTGGGCCACAAATATTCTCCGTGCGCCTTCAAGGCAGGCGGCGGCACACGTCTGCCGCCCGGCCCACGGAGCCTCACCACCGCGAGATCAGTGAGAGAGAGAGAGCTCTGCCGGACCCAAAGATTCAGAGGCCACCAGGCAGGCTCCGACCTCGACCCCCGATTCTCTCCTCCGAGGCGTGCGGTCGGCGACATGGAGGCCGCGGTGCCCAGCCGCGTCGCGCTCTCGGCGGCGAGCCGCTTCCCCAACCGCCACGCGGTTGCAGGTGCCCCGTCCCCCCTCTCTCCCGGTTCTTGGCTTCCCGTTTGTCTCTGTTTCTTGGACGCGATTTTGGGGAGTACAGTAAGTAGTTAGTACCCCTTGGCTTCCGGTCCGTATCGGATAAGGTTGATTGGGCAAGTAGAGGTTGGTGATGCCGACGCGGTCCAGATGGGGATTCAAAATGGAGTATGTGTGCCGAGAAGTACTGCTGCGTTTTTGCAAGAATTTTTCCGTTATTGCTAAGCTTGGGATGGGAAGATCCTTCAGTTTCGTGGTATGGGATGGCCACCTTGAGTTGGCAAGAGGAAGGGGAATAGTGTATGCTCAAATTACAGCCTCGTTTCCATTACTCAGCTATGGGGTACAGCTACATGCACCTATCGTTGCAGACACCGGAATATTGAAATATATTTCCTTTACTAAAAAAAACTTAGCTATTGGGTGCCTATTGGATTTTTCATTGTTACTACCTTGAAGAAAACAATCAGTCGTCCTCGACAGACTGCATTACTCCTTGATGCCTGTCACCAATTGCTGGTTATTATTGTTAGTGTTGTTGAAAACTCCGAATGAGTAAGATGATTATTGGATCCACACGTCGTCACCTGAAAATTTTGGAAATCTTGCTCTATTGTTGCATGACTGTGATGCTATATTCCTATTTCGTTCATTTGTTTCAGCCTTGAGACACAAATGTGTGACTGGGAACTGATATATTGTTGTGGACTCTTTCTTCGGGAAGAAGTTCTCACGCAGGGATAGGGCTGTCAAGCCTGTGGCTAGTGGCTAGATTGGTTTACTTGAGTTTGTTAGACTGGCTTAACTCAACCGGCTGAATAATGGGAGGTTAGTTTGGATTCAGGAGGGGGTTTAAGGGCTGCAGTCGGCAGCTGTTAGGGTTAGGCAGTAGTCAGAGCCTCTCAAGGAGAGGGCGAGATTTGGTTGTAAGCAATTTTCCTTCGTTAAGATTCAATGATAGCCCATATCATATATGATGGCTTCCAATTTTTATGGAAAAGTTATTTATTATGTCATCCTGGACTATGATTACTCTCGAAGGATTATTGGTATAATTGTTTCTGTTCTTTTTCTTTGCATCCTGCAGGGGATAGATCTTCCATTTATAAGGGAAGGTGCCAAAGTCTTGCGATCCCTATGGCTCTGTCAGCAGCTGCACCAGGCAAAGGTGGTGTGCTTGATCGGCCTGTAGAGAAAACTACTCCTGGTCGCCGGTCTGAATTTGATGTGAAGTAAGTGTTATTCGCTATCACTTTTGTTTCTGTTCCTTGTAAGTGTAAATTCCATAATGGAGTGATCTGAATTTCACATTGTCTTGGTTGAAACCTTGTTCTAAAATCAACTGATCAAGCACAAATACATTATTAAGTTGTTCCAAACAGATTACAGAGTTTCAGCTACAATGTATTCCTTTCACTGCTGTTACTGTAACACTTTCCACTTTACTCACGCACAAACAAAAATCAACTAAAAATACTCTAAGAGACTCTGAACAGTCGGAAGTACCTTGAACTTGATAGCTGCGCATCTGTTTTTCACCCTGTGCAACAGTTCAAGCTCCTTGGCTTGTCCAGGAACTTGTTTTGGTATTGTCATGGTGATGACGTTATGTCAACCTGGCTTGTTGTTGAGGCAATTTCAGCTCCATTGGAAATATAGTGGACAGTAGTATGTTTGTTGGCCTCAAGTGTTCTAGAAATGCCACCCTTTTGTTTCTTTTTTGTATTTTTCTGCTTTGGTATAGAACAAGGAATTTTTTGGGCAGCTAGTACCTGGCGACACAAGTGGAAGGTATAGATATGGTTGCCCTAAGTCTGGGATGTTCTGACAGTTATGTGATCAGGTGGCCTCATTTTGTTTATTTTGCAAAGCTGCTCCATGTTTCATCTCAACTCTGCGGGTTGGACTTGGATATTCTGATTTCTTATGAACCAAGTTCCTGAACTAGGGGGTGTTGTTGTAGATGCATTTTCCTCCTAAAATCTAGTTATTGGTGGTTCAGCAGGACATCAGTAGTTTCTTGGTAGGGATTTATTTACTTTGAAATTACAAGAACCTTTCATATGACGTCGTAGGATTGTCCGGCCCTTTTGGCCCCTGTCTTCCACCCTAAGTGCCTATACCTTTGGATATGGCTTGTTTCATCATTATCCTTGTGCGGTTATATCAATGACACTGCACAACACTGCTGTTGCTATTATTATTTGTGGTATATTGGCGTATTGATGCTTGTTAAGAAAAGGTACCCTATGCACGAGCCTGATTCATAGCTCCCTATCATTTTCAGGCTTTCTAAAATTATGTCAATTGAGCTGTAAACATTACAAACAGTTATAATCTGTGGTTCTGTACTTGACTGCACAAGCCATATTATGACCAAGCTGTTGTGGTGTGCAGGAAGAAGCGCAAAATGACGCCCCCATACCGTGTCATGCTGCACAATGACAACTACAACAGGCGCGAGTATGTCGTCCAGGTCCTGATGAAGGTGATCCCAGGGATGACCGTGGACAACGCGGTGAACATCATGCAGGAGGCACACGTGAACGGGCTGTCAGTGGTGATCGTCTGCTCCCAGTCGGAGGCCGAGGAGCACTGCACGTCGCTCAGGGGCAACGGCCTGCGAAGCTCGATCGAGCCCGCCAGTGGTGGCTGCTGATGTCTCTCCACCGCCGCGTATAGCTTGTAAATACCCCACGTCACAGGATAAAGCTGGAATGGGTTACAGGCAGCCATCGACACGGTGGAGCAGAATGCCACTTTGGGGTAGGTGTAAATCTTGTAAGAGCGCCCTGTAGAAGAACAGACATAGCGGTTTGGGTTTATTATTTACGAAAAGATTTTGTTGCGCTATGTTATCAGGCAGTTGCTCGCTGTTTTGCTGCTGCTGCTATTATCTGAAGAGCAAGATAAGCTGTTGCCTCCGTTTGCCAAGGGATCGGAGGGGTGGCCACTGGCCTGTCTGGCAACAATTCAGTCACAGCAGTGCGCACCTTGGCCGGGTTTTCTGTTTTTTTTTCTGATGACCTGGGCACAGGGCACCAGCCTATGAAAAAAAAAAACTTACACCCCGTCCTAAAATAATTACACCTGTTGACTTTTGGATTCAATATTTGACCATTCGTCTTATCCAAAAGTTTTATACAAATATTAAGGTAAATATATCTTCATTATAGTATCTATGATGATAAAATAAGTTATTAAGAGATAATTAAAATTTTCAATAATAAGTTGAATAAGACAACTAGTCAAACACGAAGCTTAAAAATCAACAGGTGCAAAGGACAGAGCAGGATGCGTCTCCGGCCCGAGTGCTGTGGCCGCCCGGGGGCGTGAGGGTACTGCGTACCAGCTGATGGGCCATTCATTACTCTGTTGTCGTCGAGTCCGATCCGGTTCTCCTCCGAATCTCCGATCGTTGCTGTTGCCTGTTGGCCGCTCCCGCTCATCAGCTCACCGTGCGCTAGTCTTACTAGGATGGGATTGCGCGCTTCGCCGCGCCAGCAGCACTTGCATTTAGCTATTTTGGCGTATCTTTCTACTATTTGCAGGTGTATTTAGATCGAAATACTATGTCTTTAAAATTTTGATATGAACATATTCAAATTATATTTGAATTATTTTGTTTATTAAGGGTCGATTGGCAACGTCATTATACTCTAAACAATGAAATATTGAATAATGCCAATTTGAAAGCAGCATTTTTCTTGTTGAGTCCGCATAGCTGGGAATAAGGCTATCCTCACTCGTGGTATTCTATTTCAACCTAAAATAATATTTTTGTCTTGTCGTCGAGATTCTTTACTCTATGCAAACTTCTTCTGCATCCGTCATCCTCTATATCTCATACCTTGTATCAACTACTATATATTTTATTCAAATATTTCCAACTACCATTTTATTTTAACCAACATATTTGTTTTCGTTTTTTCTTTTTTTTTCTCTCTTTCTCTTTCTTTTTTTCTTTCCTTTTCCTCTCTTTCTTTTTTTTTTCCTCTCGCTCTTGTTATCGTTCACGTCGCCGGACGCCTCCAGACTCTCGAGAAACTTCTCGTACTGCATCTCGTTCCTCTCTCTCTCCGTTGATCTCTCTCCCCCCTGCTCCCTCTCAGCCCTGGATCAATCTCTCCCACGCGGAGGTGAAGGCGGCTGCGGGGCGCACGGAGGCAGGGGGTGCAACAGCTGCGGCTGCGGCGCGCACGTAGGCAGCGGAGCAGCGGCGCGTGCAGAGGCAGGCGGAGCAGCCGCTGCGGCTGCGGCGCGCATGGAGGGCAGGCGGAGCAGCAGCTGCAGCTTCGGCGCGCGCAGAGGCAGGCGGGCAGGGACACGACGCGGAGGAGCAGCGATTTGGGTGGCCTTGCCGCCGACGCCGTGGGCGAGGCTCGTGCGCTCTCTCTCTCAGCCGCCTCCGTTCGTTCCGTCCTCTGCTCCCTCCGGCGGAGTAGGACTCGCGTCCGGCGGCAGCCCGAATCCAACGGCCGAGGCGAGCGGAGGCGTTCGAAGCAGGGCGCTGCAACTCGCCAGGCGCGCAGGCGAGCGCAGCGGAAGCAAAGGCTTGATTTGGCTCTGTTTCTTCTTCGATTTATTTATGCTCGATTTCTCCCGTTTGTGCTTCCTTCTCACGATTTGCGTTTCCTTCTCTCGATTTGTGCGAGCGCTTCACTTCCTCTCTCACGGCGGTTGGTGCTACTCTGTTTTTACGTGGCGGCGGTAGACCTCCTCGCGAACGGCAGTGGACGCGCGCCGCCACCGCCTCGGCTCCCCCAAATTGAGGTCATCTCCATCCTGTTCGTTCACCAAATCTCCATCGTTGCCGATTTGGTTTTTTTTTTTGTCTTCGATTCAACCTCCGGTCCAGCGACGACGACGTCAAGGCGTGTCGTCGTGCTCGTCCGTGCGTCCTCGAGGTCCTCCGCGAAGCAAGCTTGAGCCCCGGCGCGAGGCTAGCGACCTTGAGCTCCCATCTCCCTTTTGTTCTTGTTTCTTCATCTTCCCTTCTCTGATCTTGTGACTGCGGTGGATTTGTGCTCGATTTGTACATGATTTGTGTTTGATTTATTGTTGGCGGCTAGATCTCTCTTTGATTTGTGCTCGATTTATTGTTTGCAGCTCGATCTCTCTCGATTTGTACTCAATTTGTTCTTAGTGGCTCCATTTGTGTTCTTTCTTCCAATTTCTGCCCCTCTCAATCGATTCATTCTTTTGCCGCCGCCACCATGTCCGGCCATGGAGCGACCGGCGGGGAGGCACTGGGGAGGGAGCAGCCTGATGGCGGAGCGGCGGCAGAAGCCTCCCGTGCAAAGGGGAGGATGAGACAAAAACGATTTTTCTCTCGCACACCGACGACGCACTTGCCTTTTTTTTCACCGCTCTCCGACACAACCGATGCCCACCAGGTAAACACGGAAGGGCGCGTGTCATGCGGGGAGACGGCGAGCGCTGGACGAGCGTGGTTTCTTCGAGCGATATGAAGTTACATATATGCAGCAACCTTACAACAGATTTCCGATTGTCACCGGTATATGATTTATCAAATCATTCTTCATGGTGGTTTTAATTTGCATGCTTCGACTTCCAGCCCGCACATATACATGTTTTAATTTGCATGGTGGGTTTTTCCATAATGATACAATTGTTAATCTAGATATAAAGACATGGTATTATCTATACTACTATTTAAAAAATGTCATATGTTGAAATTTGTGTCCCAATTTGGAGTGTTACTTTATGTTCTTTTACACAATAACAGAGGTGGGTGATTTGTAGCATATTATCCGTAATGATTTTTTGGTCCTTTCTTCTTCTTCTTTTCAAAAGGGAGTGTATTGCCTGCTTGGGAGATTTGAAGTCATGGTTCACTCAAGTGATTAACTTTTCCTTTTAAAAAAATTCTAAGATATCTCTCTCTTTCTAGCGCATATTATAAGGACTAGGGAACAATCTATTTTTCACCATCCACCTATTAAAAAAGTCTAATTTTCAACTTACAACTACAAAACCGGACATCGAGGGCCATCTATCTATCGAAACCGGGCAAAATTGGTCCTTTGGGTGATTTTCTATTTTCCAGAAATACTAAAAACAATAACATAAAAAGTTGAGAACAAACTTATTATAAAATTAGGAAAATATGAGTTTGCTGTAAATTTTGTTCTAAAAAGTGCACCATTTGAAGTTATTTGCATATTATTTATTTTTTATAAAATAATAATAAATATTAGCAATATAAACAGATAAAAATCAAATAACATTAAATAGTGTGCCAATAGGTAGATTATATTTTTTAAAAAAATATATTTGTGCTTCTATATTTTTATTTAAAATGCATAAGTTATTAATTTTTAAGTTTAAATAATGTTTAATTTCATAAAAACAGAAACCACCTTACCGCCAAAAAGGCCAAAATCTATTCCATTTGGATAGTTGGATGGCATGTAGTGCCTGGTTCTGTAGTTTTGGGTTGGAACTTTTGTAACCAATAGAGGGTGAAAATACACTTTTCTCTAAGGATTAATAGCGCGAAGTCCTCAAAAGGTGTATGTAAATATTATTAATAAGCAGTTTGCCTAGCCACATGTGCGATAACGGAGTTACACAACACTTATTATGGATACAAAAAATAGAGAGGTACACCCTCATTATATTTCTTTTTCTTTGCTATGTAGAATGCATTACGATTTGTGGAAAAAAAGACCCAAAAACCAAAATTCAGCAATTATATTCTTCGCATAATACATAATTATTGGTTTTCTAAATCATTACGATATATATATAGTAGAGACGCATGTGCGACACGCACGTGAGAGAAAATAAATTTAAAAGATACATGACTACATATCTGATTGTGGTATACTGATCAAATATTTTACTGTCAAAAGATCCCTTGTTTTGTCATTAATTTAAGAAACCTTTGGTGCATGGAAATTCCTTTGGTCTTGTGTAGGTAGACTTATAAGTTACGTGCACTTCAGTTCAGCTAATAAACACTACTGTTCATGTATATTATTTACAATATGGTGTTAAAGACTTGAGATTCCTGGTTGTTTTACTTTGCTTAGTACACGTTGCCGATGGCATCTAGTAATCTATGTTGCCCTATTTAATTTTGATGGCACTACGAGCGTTGGACGGGGACGAGCTCCGCCGTGCGGGTGAGCGTCGCGGCAGGCTCTGGCCAGCACGAGCTCCGCTCGCAGCAAGCACCTCCCCGGCGAGCTCAAGAGGAGAACGGCGACCTGCGCGGGCAAGCACACTATTATGCGGCTACTGTCTTACGGGGCTGAGCCGTGTGAGTAACCGTGCCAGCACCTGCCGCCATCCATTGCGCAGTAGATGCGCGTTGTCACGGAACATCTTCTCCACGGGCACGTCGGGAGAGTTCAGGCTCCACTCGCTGCTTATCTTCTTCTTCTTTTTTTTTTATACTTAACTTTGACGTACAGCATTGACACATGCTACACACTGCTCCCACGCACGCTCGCTCAGCTCCCCCTGCTGCGTTTGCATAGAAGGCGCTTGATCCTCTCTTCCTCTGGTGGCGCCTAGCTAGCGTCCAGCCGCAGTTAAACCAAGCAGCGGGCAACGGGCCATACGCCTAGATCATCTATACCTGGCCACAATCTATGCCGTGCCGACATTGACTTATCGGCCACCAGGATGTTCATCACTCCGGCCAGGATCCATATGAAAAGATGGTTGCTCTGACTTCTTATGCCTGAACGTACGTGCCAAGCTGTTGCCTCACTCTTTACCGTACAGAGACAACGTAACCGGTGGCAATCGATTAGGCACGCACGTCGCGATGTCGACCCTGGGCGGCATCTGGCGGCCGGGCCGCGCGTCGACGGCCGCCGCTGGCCGGATCGCTCCGCGGCTTCTGCGTGGCCGGTGGGGCTTTGCTTGGGCCCTGCGCCACGACCAGCGCCTAGCTAGAGAGAGAGGTGGTGTACTGGTAGCACACTGTTATATAATTTGTCTCTTCTTCGATCGATATCTCTGCTGGTTTGATCGATCAGCCGACCTGCAGAGGCAGGTATTACGTTGCGTCGTTCGCCCAATAGAATATGCAGAGGTTACGTACTACTCGCTAGCTGCTGCTGCTTCTAGCTGGTACGTAGTACGAATATATAGCTCTGTGTGCCGTGCTGCCGGCCTGTGTTGTCATCTCATCAGCTCCATCCCGCTTCCACCAATCTCGCCGACACCCATATATGATCAGCCGCGGCTAACTGGCGTGCTTGACCAGCCAATGAAGAACATGCGGAGTTGCGGGTGAGTTCTTGGCGCAGCTCTGTTGCGCATTGATGCGAGATGCTACTCTTAGCTTAGCTAGGCTCTGCAGCATGCATGTAATGCAACTGTACTTCAACAGTAACCCTAGTCGGTTGAGTTGTATCTGAATGGTGCTAATATATAGCTAAATATCATCCAAGTGAATTTAAAGGGATTCTCATTTAATTTGTGGAAAGATTTTGACTTTAGTTTAGACATACTGAAAAATATATAGGGTGTTGATTTGATGAGGACCTCCACAATTCGGTAGCCAGGATTTGGAACCTAGTTCTTCATTGTGATTTGTTTTGATCAGTACAAACATATAGGACCAAAAGTATCCACATAAAAATGATGGTATAACTCACAAAATTCTTTGTAGCATGAACAATTGACTAGTATTATCTTTTCTATACATGTACCAATACTACATTATGCATATATTAAAGCTTTTATGTACATTCAATAATACAAATTAATGTCCCCAAGAGTTGATTATTACAAAATTAGATCTTAAAAAAAGTTGTAGATCTGAAAGTTGAATGAATGAAAAGTCGGGCGTTATAAGTATCTAAACGTTCAGGTGTTGTATAGATACTGAATACAAATTATATAAAAAACAAACGGATATATATCTCTGAAATTAACAGGAAATTAAAGGTCAAAATCCAACACAAGGTTAGAGAGTAGTGGCAGCAAACTGCAAATTGTTTTTTAAAAAATGCAAATTGCTTTAATTTTGCAGTTCGCATGGAGGAGTTTTACAATGCTTGAAAAAAGGGAGAACCATCCATTTCCAAAGATTCAATGGTGGTAAAATAGATGGTACCAAGAGGTACAGGGAGGTACCCAAAGAAACGTTCCTATAGGTACTAACTGAATATATTTTTTTATTAAAATAAATACTTAGCTAAATATTCTGCTAAATCAACGGCTAGCATTAATCATCCATAAAAGTAACGCGTGGTACCTTCTGATACCTTCCAAGCATTGTAAAACTTCTCTTGCCGCATATGTTTCTGCCAGCACACGACCTGCAGGAACTTGCGTGCAGGGCCAGGTTGGCCTGACTTCAAGACACATGCGGCGACAGTACGTTCATGCTTCACCTTGATCTCGGCCCCCGCCAAATCCTGACGAAGAGAACGACTACACGCCAAAAAAAAAAAATGGGAGGCCATATGCAGAGGGAAGAAGATGGAAGCAGTGTTCTAGTAATAGTCAGTTGCCATGGTCCCAACAATAAACAAGGACAATTGACAAATGCATGAGCTCGCCCGCGTGCGTCTATCACTCTGCTGGATCCAATGGATGTGATGTGCTGACAAAATACACAGAATTGGACAACCTGCGGTAACAGGTAGGAGACCCAACGAGTGTCATTTATACTGCTTGCGACAGATCGATAAATGGTTCGTCTATTATATTGACAGAAATTACATAAAACCATGTTAAAGACAACACTAGTTTATACCTCTAGACGACGTACCCATCATGTATCCTAACCTAGCTATTTATACATGTATTATTCTTGAGGTTATGCATTCATACACAGATAGCTGCGGATAACCATTTAGAAGATCTTCATCGTGTCAATGCAAACTTTTTATCGTGGTTACTACTCGCACTGATAGTACCAGACAGAATTTAATGATCGAAGATTATGTTTGCAAGCATTTTGATAAAAAAAGTGAAAAAGTTAAACCTCTGATGGGTGAAGCTAAGGCTCTCTCCTCAACCAAATTTTGGACTAATGAATTTAAGAAATGGATGACTCTATTCCTCTTTCTTATCTCCACCTTAGATTCTGCCCCCTATAAAGGTTGGAGTCATGGCCTCATGGGTGGGTGGATAGTGAAGAGAGACAAAGAAGGAGGAGGGAAAAGGGGAGGTTCTGACCAACTGATTTGAGATCCAATGGTCTAAAAAATTAAGTGAGGAGAGCTCCCAAATCACTCCGTGATCTCATTTGTATGCGTTGAGCTCGCCAAGAGATGGAAATAGCATCTCCACATGTACATGCGGCCGCATGATTTATTATGGCTATCCATTTTCTCATATGATATGCATCCAACTGTTGAATTCTCACCTAGACATGATTGATCTCACCATTGATTTCAAGATGAATGGCTGGACAAATCTTACGGCCACATGTATATGCGAAAAATCCATATTGGCCGAGAGATATTTAAACGAAGTGCAGTTGTAGACGACTCAAACACCCAAGGCCATCCAATCGATCAAAGTAAAGAAGTGGGGGTCTGTAGGGAAAAGAAAGGGAGGGATTAAACGCCTTGACGGTCTGCGGCGGCGGCGTTGCGCAACCTGCCTACCACTGCGGATGCTATTGCATGGTGGCGGGTAGTGGCGTGCTCATGCTGGATGCGGCGCGCCACTTGGACTGCTCTCTCTCTCTCTCTCTCTCTCTCTCTCTCTCTCTCTCTCTCGTTGCGTGCCAGTGCCACTCATGATCATGACCCTACTACGCTTTTATAAAAATAGCACACATGCATGCATGATGCATCAGCAAAGCACGGCCACAAGCTCAAGACCCAGCAGCTGTTATATATCCGAGGATGTCTGGCTGTAAAATTCACTCCCAAATGCATCCAAGTGCATTCTACTTACATCTCATAGGTACTCCCGGGGTGGAGAACTCGATCAACCACAGGTACGGTGTGCAGGTTTTCAGATCTCTGTCTGTACGTATGTCGAGCCACACATCATGTGTGTGTATGTTCCGGTATGCTCTTGCATCATTACCTATGCTCTTGCTCTGTGGTTTACTAAAGAAGTATGCTACTTCACATTCACACTATAACCACTGATCATCAACTCAGTTACCAACACAATCAGATATACAGCTCAGTTCACACTAAAATCCCGTTGATTTTATATAGTGCATTGACCTACAGCCAATATATATAGTTCTATTCCTACTTTCATTTATCTAGTTTCTGGCCAGCACTAAGCAATAAGCGAACAATAAGCATGGGAAGAGCGATATGCATTGGCCGGCAGCAGCTGGGTGAGTAGGGGCATGAGGAACTTTATCATCAGAATCATCTTCCAGAAAATTATTTAATTTCGTCTAATTAATTATATTGTTTTTTCTTTCTGAACTTCACCATATTTCATACTTAGAAGAAGTAAACGATGAATATACGAAGTACAAAAAGATCATATTATTGCTCTTAGATATTTTGATCAAGTCAATTGTTCTTTATTAGATGTGATTGGAAGAGCGATATGCATCGGCCGGCAGCAGCTGGGTGAAGTAGGGGCATGAGGAACTTTATCATCAGAATCATCTTCCAGAATATTATTTTATTTCATCTAATTAATTATATTGTTTTTTTCTTTCTGAACTTCACCATATTGCATACTTAGAAGAAGTAAATGATGAATATACATATATAAGTACAAAAAGCTTATATTATAGCTCTTAGATATTTTGATCAAGTCAATTGTTCTTTATTAGTAGATGTGATTGACTATATATTGGAGAAACTGCTAGAAATTTCTATTTCACAGTGCATGGTTGAAGTTAACCAAATCTCATAAAATAGCATGGGAAAAGGTTTCCTGTGTGAGATTTACTTAAGTCAACAATAAAATTATATCATATTTCCATCACACCTATAATACAAAAGGATGCATATATATCTATTGTTGTCATTATCTTGATTATTTTAGAGTGAGCTTAGGCCTGTAATTTAGAGGTCAGGAAGAAATCCAAATTTATACTATAAATGGTCGAAAAATTATATGTACTTTCTACATGTAAAACACCACATACTACCTATTTTGGAGCAAGGTTAGGCCTTTATTTTAGAGATCAGTTGAATTTCATATTACCTAGGAATTTGCTATAGGTATGTCACATGCTTATGGGTCAAACAGTGTCTTATATATCATGTAATGCTAGACTATATTGAAAACAGCACCCATCGAAAGAAAGAATATGCACAATCCACATTCATCAACAATTGGATAATTCTATTTGAACAGAAAATCAACAATATGTCAACACAAAATAGCCTTTTATGTTATAAAGAATCAGGAGTACCAATGATATCACAGAACCAAGCTTCTCAAATAAGCCAAAATCTGGCTTATGTGCTTTGGCTGAGGATGTGCCTTTGATCTTTAAAATTGCTGACTTTCCTGTTCTGGCCCCTTTTCACCAATTATATGCCAGATTCTCATCATTGTATATTGGTTGACATTTTTTATTGCAAAGTAATATATGATTTTTTTATTATTGTTTTCTAAAGCGGACTTGGTTTGAGTTAACTATCAAATAAGATGAAGAAGCCAGATTAAATTTGCCCTCATTTTCTTGAGCATGCTGCTACATATTTGATAGAACAAATCCATACCATTCCAACTTTGAATTCAATTTCAGACATGTATACTACAAAACCCTGCTAATGGAATTTACACAGCCTTGCAGAACATATATCGTTGATGTTTGATTTATAGTTGGTCTATTTACCTTTTATAGCTTTTCCTTCTATCATATATTAATGAAAATAAAAGAAGTTTTAGAAGAGGCTGACAAAATAAAAAGGAACGATTACATAATAGAGTCGAGCCATTCTATAATGATATGCAAGTACTTCTTTGGCTCTTTATGCTTTATGGATTACCACGGCAAACTCCTAGTATTTTTCATGTAATAATCTCCGTCGAGAAAGACTGGTGGTTAAAGACCATAACACATTGTGAGAACGGTTTAAGTATTAGATGTCTTTAACGCTATTAAGTTCTTGTTAGGGCAATATTTAATACTTCTAATTCACTCCACAAGAGAGGCATAATCAAATAGAGCTTGCTGTCTACGTACTGTACTGATGGACCAAAATTGGCAATATTCAGCATGTACAAGCTTGGGCTAGCAGGTATACCCCACGTTTCTTTTCCGTCATATGCAACTTCCTACAAGGTGTCGTTCAATTATTGAACGCACAACTTCTTTACTTGCTGTCACTGGAAACAGTACCTAATCCCTCCCAACTTTTCTTATGAATTGATATACCGATTCACAAGAGCAAAATCTAAATGGCCATGCATGCTTTCTTATGAGCAGGACGGCAACCAGTAATTTTTTTTTAAGATCAAGGGAAGGGGGATTCCTTCTGTTTGCTGGTGATCTAGCCATGAGTGACGGTAGCTACATATTCCCCAGTTCCGCTACACACATGCAATTAGCTGTTCCAGTGTAATAAAATAAATCATTTCAAGGAGAAGCACATCCAGCTGCAGCTGTGGGAATATATTTCAGGTGTACCTAGAAGAGAAATCTGACATATCGATGAAGCCAGAATCCCTACTGTGTCTTTGGACAAGAACTACTACATTGATTATTTCTTGAAAATGGCATGCATCTGGTTACTCTCATGTTACTGAGCAGATGAAACAACAGACCGATTGAGAGCCAGTATGAAGCATGTGGATAGTCCTATGTATGTGAATTATGGATGATATATACCCATATAATTATGAACACACAATGCTGTACTGGTTGCTGCCATTTTCTGTTGTAAGTTTGGCTTAATTTTGTGTAGTGTTCTGCATAATGGTATCTTCTAACAACAGACGTGCAGTTAACTATTGTTAACAACTTGTAAATAGTTCAGATGTATATTTTGGGGTAAATGTGGATACAGATTTAATCTGTGAGACGCTTTGAGGTGAGGTAACGTTTAGGGAAAAGCTATCCCTCACATGAGTGATTTGGAGACTCTCCTCACCTAGATTTTGAACCACTAGATCTAAGAAATGGGTGGACAAATGTGGAGACACGCTGATATAGATGGACTATAATTCTTTCTTTTCTTTGTAACCATTGAAGCTTTTCAAATAATTGATGCAATTGCAGAGCCTATTGGAAAATTTGTGCTAAGGCACTTGGACTCGGGGAATAAGTCAGCAGGTGACCATCCTCTGGTACTCATGTAACTCTAAAGACCTGAAATCATTACTAGTACAATATACTACCAGCTAGTATATAATCAAGTAAAAATACCATTTCAATTCACATGCAACTAAATATGTCATATTTATTTCATTTCAAGAAAAAAATTCATACGACATGGGTTAATTTCCCAATATTTTGCAAATCACTAGCTTTAGCTAGGGCCCATATGATTTCACATGATAATTACTATTAGTTAACAACCGCTGATCAAATTGTGTGTCAAGGATCATATATATATGGCAATGAAGCTCTCTACGAAGCTCAGAGCATGCAGCTTCATGAAACCACAAAGCTGTTAGCACACATCATCATACTAAAACTAAGAACTATCGTTAGCACACTTAATTATATGAAGAAAATCAGCAGAAAATTAAGGCTAATTTCCATTAACCAAAAGTCGGTCAATAACCACAAACCCAGGCTATTAATTGCTTCTTGATTGACTGATACAGAACCAGGCCGGTGAGGTGATGTATATGTACTATTATATCTAGCATCGGATCATGGCAGCAGAAAGCCTAATTACGTTATATATATATGGAAGCAGCCCAGCCTTCAAGCTTCGATCTACATGGAGTTTAGACCTAATATGTTTGCTTATACCATACAATAAGAAATCACCTTGGCCCTCCTGCGAGCTGCAGGTAGTACTGGTAGCAGTACTCCAACTCATCCATCGGCTGCGGCGGCACTGCCGCCGCTCCGGCGTGCGACGTGATCCAGTCGAGATCGCCGCCGTGCTCCTCCACGAGCGCCGCCGCCGGCCCTTCCCGGCCGCCGCCTCTGCTTCTTCCCGCCTTCTCCCACGGGAAAGTGCTCGAGGAGCTCCCCTCGCCGCCTCTCACCCCCTTCGCCATCGCCGCCGGCGGAACTGAGGCCGGATCGCCGCCGGAATCGACGACGTTGAGGCGGTCGATGGCCGGCTTGGACTGGGTGAGCAGCCAGTTGACCGTCTTGCTGGCCTTGTCGAAGCCCAGGCGATCTTGCAGGGCGAAGAAATCCCGCGCGACGCCGACCGACAGACGCATCCGCCGGTCGCGCACGCCCTGCGCCGTCCGGATCTTGCTGTGCCGGTCCGTCCGGAACGCCCGCCTCCGCGGCGGCGCGCCATGGACGACGGCGCCGCTGCCATCCACCACCGGCGCCGCCGCGTCCCTCGTCACCAGCTCCGCCGATCCCGGCGGCGGGCGCAGGGGAGCGGGCTGGTGGTGGAGGAGGACCGCCTCAAGGGTGTCCTGGTGGTGGAGCATGTCGGCGGGGAAGATCTGGCCGGTGTACGACCCGTCCCAAGACATGGCGGTCGTCGAAGACGACGACAGCGCGAGGAAAGCAGCAGCAGCAGCTGCTGCTGCAGTAGGGTTCGGTAAAAAATGACTGCTCTTTGCTGGTAGACGCAATATTATTGATGGTGATGGCGATGAGGCCACCAGTTAGGTACTTAGGTTAATGAGGTAGCATTTGCTGTGATTGTGTACTAGCAAAGCTAGTGCTTAACAGAAACAGTGGTAATAACTAGCAAAAGTAGAAGTACAAGCGGCTTCTAGTCCCGGCCCATGGTATATATATCTAAAGTGCCTTTGCTTTCTGTTAGCTAGTGAAATGGATAACATCAAGCACCCAACGATTACCTCGAGTTTATTTACTATCCCTACTACAGTACTACACTGTACTACACTGCTGCTTCTTATAATAAAAATTTATGTACTTAAAGTTAAGTCTCTAATGTTGTGTGATCACTGGTGATCAGAGTGGAAAAAAAGAACGAAGCTAAAAGCAGGAGGACAGGGTGGGAGAGACCTAGAGCTAGAAAGCCAGTGAAGCTGTGAGGGAGAAAGGTGGACACAGCAACTTACTGGAGAAGAAATGCATGGGCGTGTTTAGTTGGGAGGGGAGGAAAAGAACTTTTTCTGAAAAACGTGTTCTGTGAAATGGATGAATAGGAAAGTTGAAAAGAATTGAAAGGAAACTTTTCTAGGAAACGTGTTTTCTGAAAGGGATGAATAGTAAGGTCAAAAAGAACCTTTGTATCTAAACACAGCACGTATACTAGTGGCCATGAGTCAGGGTCAAGACTGAATAAAAGATTAAAAGCTATGTCAAGACATGTATTATTGTATTGCGCCTCCATAGCTCCTGCACTGTGTACAGTGTTGTTTTTTTTTTCTTGTCGATCTCGCACTCACCGAGCGAGCTTCTGTACCACTAAAGGTTTGTGGCATTGATACAAGTGGCCCTCTAGAGTCAAGAGTCCAAACGTTGTGAAAGTTCTGGCTCGTAGTGTGGGGTTCAGCCGTTCATGTTCAGCAAAGGTAAGGCTGCCCGGCAGGCTAGCTGCACGCTGCTATAGCCTAGGAGTGGATGCGGGAGAATGATAAAGTCATTATTATTGTGAGGCCTATATGCATACTGTATGGGCACGTGGGGAGGCTTATGAGCACCTGGGCTTGGTGCAGGTAGTTTGTACAACCAGCAGAACCGGGTGGTGACGCCGGCATACTTGTGCAAGTGATCTTGCTATGCGTACTGTATCTTGGCGTGCCTGGTTGGAACGACGACTTGTGCAAGATTTTCTAGCGTAGGAGTTAATTGAATAATCTCAATGCACAGGTTCAGAAAATATATTTGATCGCCACCACTATATAAAAGAGGTTTGTTAATTAGATATTAAAAGGAAAACGATAGATTTTTTTTGAATATATGAAAGTCAGTGAAGTTTTAGGTTAAAAGAGGATAAGGATTTAGTAGAGTTTAATTTGGATTTGGGGAGGGTTTGGTGGGGCGATGTTAACTACTTAACTTGTATAGTTGGACTTGTGAATTTGAGGGAGGTCACACCTTAATGGTGGCGGTGACAGGGTATAGGTGGTAATAATGTGGCGTGGGTGCCATTGGTTTTTATGATAAAGTGTGGGGTGAAGATGATTTGATAGCATCTTGTCGAAAAAAAGATTAGCTAGTGTTGGCCTTGGCACCGAGTGAGGTTGGAGATGAGGAAATGCAGCGAACTAGTTGTTAGGGCGTCTCCAACAATTCTAGATAGTTGCTAGCTAGAAGGACTCTATGTCATGTAGTAGGCCCTACTTGTAAGATTACTTTTACTTATTTACTCCCTTCTAGGGCCCACATATTTACTATACCACCTCCCCACAGCCACTCACAGAGAGCATGCATCTTCGGACCATGAGCTCCTAGCTAGCTAGGAACAAAACGCTAGAGATTTGTTTTTTTTTTGTCATTCTCTTTCCTCCACGTTGGACAACATGCCTAGTCATCCATCAAATAGCTAGGTGAAAACTCCTTGTTGAGGACACCCTTATAGAAGGCAAGCAAAACAAAGTGAAATGAAGGGTCCTGTGGGGACAGTACCGGTGAGAGGCCAGGACAGTCATCCAGCGGTGGTCTATATGGTACCACCAGAAGTCCAGAAGGGTCGGCGCAGTTTCATGAGGGAGCTGATGAGTGAATGCTAGAGGGTTGGCCAAAGTTATAAAGAGGAACGAGTATATGTGGGCAGTGTCACCTAGACAAATAGAAGATATTTATTCCTCAAAAAAAGAAGATATTTAGAGAGACGTACTATCATGTTTTTACATAGAGAAAAAAAATTCGGCTTTTTATCCTCCAATGCATTAAGCAGTTAAGCAATCCTAGCGCTTTGCATCAACAAAGTGGATTATATGGGAATGAGAAAAAAAAAAACAATATCAAAGAAAGATTGTATGCGTGATCATCCACGTGCACATAACCTATGTTAAACCCACCATCCATTCTTAGCAAAGAGGTAGATCCAGAACCGTCAACTCCGTTGTGCCAAAGTCATGTCAAGTTCCAAATACCTCCACACCACTGGACGCAATTGGATTTATTTTACATCTCTATAGAGCTTGAATCCCGTTGTACGAGAGGGTATAATATGGTTCAACCGCACATCAGAGCAAGTACACCACTGCTGGCTGTATACCGATGATTTTTTTAATGGGTAATCAAGAAAAATCACTGTTGGTCATTGCCCCCCCCCCCCCTGTTGCATTTGGCCTAGCTCCGCACCCCAGTCTCTGAAAAGAGCCTCTGAAAAATGTAATTTTTGGGTTCCTCCTATCCGCGAACCGAACTGAGCAAATCTGATCTAATTTACCATGTTGGGTACTTGACCCGATCGCATTCGTATCCTACACCTAGTGACAGGGTTAATCACTGTAGCAATTTTCTCATGAGGATTTGCATCGGGTCTCACTTGTAGAACGCACTTCCAATGTTATAAGTAATCTCTGTTTATGTTTAGTTCTATGTTGCGGCATAAAGTCTAAAAACTTGTGAAGCTTTTCTGTTTAGTTCTATATATTTTACTACTTGGCGGCTCTAGTTGATAGACAATTTTACATGTAATCTCTGTTTCTATTTAGTTCTATGTTGCGGAGCCTTTTTCTGATTCTCCAGCCTGTCCATTTGATGGTTTGTAAAACTTGATGCCTCTAGCTAGCGCCTGTAATTGCTCTCCGGTCTCCGCCTTATTAATTCACACAGGGCATCATTCCGGGTCCTTCATGAGAAGATAATAATAGATGCTACGAACATTCCCGGAGAACCACTCGAGCGTCAGCTCAATGCCAGTTCGCCTCGGCATTTTGAAACACACGAATAGATTGCTGCCCTGCCTGTACTTCCACAAGATCAAGTAAGCGCCGTGTTTCCACTGCACACCCTCCACGAGCAAAAATATTCTCTTATTCCAGGAGGAGTAGCATCGGTGCGGCGGTACGTCTCAGAATGCATCAAGGCGAGTAGGTAACTAATTGCAATTTGCAAATGCAACTATTGAAGTGATACCGTAACTGGTATATATACATTTCTTTCTGGTCAGTAGTCCATGTATGCGTGCTTAATGTGGGGAAAATAAGGGGTTTGTTATATTACGAGCTGTAGCCGGCAATGCCCACAGCGGATTTGAAATATTAGAACTAGAAATTTTAATCCGGTACGCTGACAAAAGAAAAGTAGGTTTGTGTCACGAGTCATTTTAGAATGATTGGCACGTACCAGCTGATACTTATGGGTACTTGAAGTACTTTTGCTAGTACTTAATGGTGCTTACGAGAAAATAAAATTAAATTACCTCCTAGACACAGTTTATTGGTACTTGGACCCACAATTTTGATACTTTTAGGTACCTCTATTTAGGTACTTTTAGATACTTGATATATTTTTCACCGCCCGATTCAGTATTTTGCCAGTACCATAGTACTTGTTAATCATTCTAAAAGAGCACGTATTATTTGTTCAACTCTTTGAACATTGATTTTTTTTTTCATCAGTTCATTGAAACCCGATTTCCCTGTGTGTGATGAATTTTTCTGTCAGTTTTTACAAAAACACATAGGGGAATTGTCTTTAATCGTGTGTGTTTTCCTCCGACAGAAGAAATCAACTTTCTAGTAGTGTTTGAAAATGGTATTGGTAGAATATTTTTCTTGAGAAATACATTGGTAGATAGCAATAATTAATTTTATTAGATTGAAAGATACACGACAACAGAATTTGTAAACGACTTGAGCAGTAAATTGGCTTTGCACCGGCCGCCTGATGAGTGTGTGTGCGCGACTGCGCGGCCGGCCGGACAACCTCGCGCGAGCAACTCTAGCAGCAGCCGACAAGACAAGCTAGCTAGCCAAAGACCGCCGTGTTTAGTTTGTTTAGTTGAGTGTGGAAAAAAAGTACTTTTTTTCTAGAATACTTGTTATGTGAGGAAAATGAATAGAAAAGGTAAAAATGAATTTTTAAAGCCGTGAAGGGGATAAATACAAAATAAAAAATACTTCTAGGGCTAAACACACACGGCGTGTAGCCGGCCGTTACGTGAGGATCCGGCGGTCGACGGAATCGATCCTCTCGTGTGGGTCCGGCCGTTTCGGTAGGGCGCGCGCTTTGGTTTAGCATGTCTCGCTAGGCGTTTGACGCGTGTCACTGCATGGAGAAGAAACTTTTGAGCGCGCGTAGGCCAGGCGTACTTTATTCTGGTTCTGGATTATTGCTAGCCGCAATACTGGAGGAATAGAACGTGCATACTACAACATTATGCATCCATATGTCTCGAGATCGATCGGATTCTTGGGAATAATGCGTCGGGCAAAACAGATGTGTTGTGGTGTCAATGCTCTCTCTCTCAAAAGAAAAAAGTCCTTTTGAAAATCTTCGACGACCGTGCTTCGTTAAGATTTTCAATCTTAATGTTCAAAACCAGAAAATTTCAACCATAAACTGTCAAAATCGTTTGTTTTTCAACCTTCTCCGGTTTCGAATGTGTTTTTGCAATAAAAGTTCATTTTACACCCTCCGACTGTAACGTTCGTTCTATTTTCAACCTTTACCTACACGGACTCCCTCGTCTTAGGCATAGTGATGAAGGCACACGCGAGCACTGACTCCTCATCACTACTCTCCGTATCCTCCTCTCTCACGGACATTGTTTATTAGGTGCGCGCCTCCGTGACGGTGGTCAGCGACGAGACTGAGCCAGGAGAAGATGAACATCGAGCAAAGGCATTTGACGGTGCGTGGGAGGCTCTGATGGTCACCCATCAGCATGGACGCAATGACGATCATGTCCGCGATTAGATTCACGAAAACAATATCACAATTGTGAGCTACACGGTTTAGCCACGACGAAGGTTGAAAATTAGATAAACGCTATAGTTCAAGGTGTAAAATGAATTTTTATTGCAGAAACCACCTTCAAAACCGGAGAAGATTGAAAAACAAACGGTTTTGATAGTTCAGGGTTGAAAGATTTCTAGTTTTGTACATGAAGGTTAAAAATCGGACGTGCACAATAGTTGAAGGTTGTAAAAAGGACTGGAAGGCCCGACATTGGAGCTGCGTCGACCACACTCGCTACACCCTGGCTTGCGGCAGCAGAGCAGGCCCCACGGGTGGGCTCCCCGCGGCCGGTGGCGCGAGATCTGTGACAGAGGCGTACTCTCCATGGCCGATTCGATGAGTTAGAGCTAAATCCGACAGGGACTCCCCAAGCATGTTGTAATTGTGATTTTGTGATGTTGTAGCAATAATTTCTGTTGGCGCTCCTTAGCGACACACTTTTGGTGCCATTTAGGTGGAGGTTTTGTGCTAATTCTTATACTAACCCGCCACTTGGCACTTGAAATAACCCCGTGTTCGTATAGATGTTGTGTTTTGGAGCATGTCATGTTTTGTAGGAAAACGACCCAATTTGGAGCAAAGCCCAAAACCAATTACGAGCCTGAAGGAATCAAGCCTCGAAAGCCCAAGAACTTGAAGCTCGTGCACATGTACAAGAAGGCCCAAAAGACAGCCTAAGATGATTTACTTTGGGATCAAGGTGAAGCAATTGCAGATGAAGGAAAAATTCACCTTCTTATCCTTATCTCGAAGATATCCCAAAGGAAAATGTCGGCAAAAGCCTATCATCAAGAAGGACGCGGACTCCAAAAGATCAGAGGAGACGCGAGGAGAAAGGAGAGGGCGAGCCGGGCCTGGAACAGGCCAGGCTGGCCGGCCCATGGCCCCCCTAGTCGGCTAGCCCAGGCCCATCTGGCCTCGGCTCGCGCCGCCCTTTGACCTAGGTCTCCACGACTATAAACGGAACCCCGATCCCGACGTCCAAGGGGGTGGACTTCGAGAGAGCCGCCGAATCGAGAGACATACATCGGAGGAAGCCAACGGCCATCATCCTCGACGTTACCTAGGAGATGGCTTAGGCTAGACCCTAGCCGCCCTGGTTGGCCCTGCGTGGTGAAGCCATGGTGGGATTCCGAAGCCGTGTCTTGATGCATCAAGGCACATGTATATTGAATGTTGAATCAATCTAATCTTGTGTTGTTACTTTGATATTCTAAGATGCGTGTTTGATTTCATATGCCTAGCTAGCTTATGATTAGATGTAATCGTGGTGATTAGTCCATAAGTTTTGTCTAGCATATGTTCTTAGTAAGATTAGATCTAATCGTGGTAATTAGTCTAAGAGTTGTGGATACATCTTAGTAGTGCGCCGGAAGCCGGTCACTGGTGTCGGTGCCTGATTTGGTCGCACTGGCCCCAACAAGTGATTGCGGTGCTAACCACTCGTTTCCCTGATGGCGAGAGTGAGAGACGAAGTTTTATCCTGGTTCCGGCCACGGGGCCGTACGTCCAGCAGTGGTGCGATGCACCGGGTTGCGTGTTGCTCGTAGTAGGGGTTTACAAGCAAGGTGGGAGAAGGAGATGAGCTCCTAAGTCCCTAGGCTATGTGGTGCGTGAGCGTGAGCTGGTTGTGGTTGTGTTCGTCGTTGTATCTGTTGTCTCGGTTCGTTGCCCTTTGCATGGGCTTCCCTTCCCCTTTTATAGGGGTCTCCCTCGAGGCTGCTGAGCCTCGAACGAGACGGAAACCACCCGCTCGAGGGTGGTCGTTCACCCCGAGCTGGATGGGTGCCGGGGATTCGTAGCGATGGTGGGCCTTTGTTGGGCTGTAGAGCCTGGCCAATGTCGTTGTGGGCCTTGTTGCCAAGTTGCTTTGGGCCTAGATTGGGGTACCCCTTTTGTAGGTACCCGACAGTAGCCCCCGAGCCTTCGCAGGAATGAGGTTCAATCCTGCGAAGGTTGGTGCTCGTCGAGGCTTTCGAGGCCTTCGTATCTTCGCGGGTTCTGAGAATCCGTGGGGGCGCGCTAGCGCACCCGCGGGTGTAGCCCCCGAGGCCTTGGGAGAGTGGTTGACACTCTCCCAAGGTCTCAACTTGATGTGCAGAGCATTCGCTGCTCTCTCAGGTGTGGGTTCGTCCACTACGCCTGAGGTAGGGGGAATTTCGAGCTTTCCTCGTGCCTCGTGCTCCCTATTCAAGGGGGCTGAGGAGGAGGCGACCCGTGCTTCCCTCGATGGGATCGAGCCACGGGTGCCCGGTTGAGCTGGTAACGGGTGGTTCGAGCGGACATCCATGCCCCGTTCGATAAGGGTAGGCTCGTGGTCATAGGACACGCCCGTAAAAGCTTTTCGCAAAAGTATGCTAGATGGGACTCGACCTCATTCGATAGAGGTCGAGGGCTCGATGCTCCCCCTCGAGGGGTCCCTCGATCTAGGCACTTTGCCTGGCCTCGAACATAATCGGTTGGTTTCCCCGAGCGTTCGAGCTTCGAGGGTACCGTCGATTATCCCTGACTCGGTTGATCTGGGGCCCTTGTCGAAACCCTTCGAAGGTCCAAGGTTCGAACCCCTGATCAGTAGCACGATGGCTTCTTCACTTCGAGGAGGAAGCCTCGAGCGTTGATTCCATGGGTTCCGCTCCGCGCGGGATAACGAGGCTTTCGAGACCTCTGTCCCTCGAGGGGGCTTCCTCGAGCCTTCGAGCTTCGAGGCCCTTCCTTCGGGGGTGGGCGCCTTGAATGCGCCCGTCCATGTTCTGCGCGGGTCATGATGACCGGCAACGAAACTTTCACGGTTTCGTGGGTTCGTGGGAGAAGTGGGCGCGCTTTCTCAGGCGAGGCGTGCGGGCGCAGTTCGACACGACCGCACGTCTGCCGCGCCAGACTCCTCGAGAATCACGGCGCAATTACTCGATGGCGCGGTTGACGCGGCCTGCGCCGTTACGTCTCCCGGGGCGGGCCTGGCTGTCAGCCTATGGAGCTGTCGTGTCAAGGCCGGAGTGCTGCCGCGCCTTGCTCCACGGGAGGAGTATAAATAGCGCGGTAGCGCCCATGCCAAGGGTACGCTCCCCTTAGCATTCTTGCCTGCGCCTTGAGCCCTTTTGCCCTAGCCTTTGCCTTCATCTTCTTCCTTCGTCCTAGCTCCCCCTCATCGCCATGGCTCAGTCCGTCGATCCCGCGCCATGGAAGCCATCCAACGCCACCAAGACCTGCCTAGAGAGCCTCGTGGAGGTTGGGGTGCTGCCGCCCAACGTTGATGGCGAACCGCCAGTTTGGATCTCGCCGGGGGCCGCCACGGAGCCCGATCCGTCGGCGGGCTACATCGTCAGCCTCGTTCGTTTCCACGAGCGGGGCTTCGGCGTTCCGGTGGGAAGATTCATGCGAGCGTTGTGCTTCCACTACAAGGTGGAGCTGCACAATTTCTCGCCCAACGCGATCTCACAGGCGGCGGTGTTCGTCGCCGTCTGCGAGGGTTATCTGGGCATCGAGGCCCACTAGGACCTTCGGCGCCACCTCTTCTCCGGCGAGCTCTTCACGGAGGCCGTCTCCAAGGGGGTCCGCCGCCCCGCTCGCGCTGGTGGCCTCGTGCTCCAAGTTCGGAGGAGCCGCAAGGATCTCTACATCCCTTGTTCCATGGTTTCCGACAACCAAGATTGGGACAAGGGATGGTTTTATCTCCGCAACGGCGGAGGACGTCTGCCGCCCTACACCGGCAAGCTGCTGTCGAAGAAGCACGACTACTGGTCCTTCGGGGTGTCGCCGCCGGAGCAAAAGGAAAAGCTCGCTCCGTTGATCGAGGCGCTCAAGCGCCTTTCGAGGCACGGCCTCACCGCTGGGGGGTCATCGCCAACTTCCACCGGCGGCGGGTGCTTCCCCTTATGCAGCGGAGGCTCCCGCTGTACAAGATGACCCCCGGCGCCGACGTCACCGGCACGGCGATGGCAGCGGAGCCGTTGCCGGTTGCTACCGCCGAGCAACGGGCGCGGCGCGCCGTCAACAAGTTGCCGGACGACCCGTGGGCGGTGCCGATGCGGCCCGAGGATGGCTACCTGAGCCTCGTGAGTGATTTTCGTCCCACGTTTTTGCTTTCTTGTTTTGCTTTCGTGTCTCTGACCTTGCGAATGGTGCCTCGCAGGGCGTATCGCGCAGCCAGTACTCCAACCCCCCTGTCCCCGAGGACAAGGCTGTTAACCGCGCCCTCGCCGAGAAGGCGAAAGAGGACAAGGATCGGAGAGAGGCGCGGCGGAGGCGGAAAGATCGGAAGAGGAAGAAGCACGAGGCGGAGAATCGCGAGCGGGCGGAGCAGGGGCTCCCACCGCTCTCGACGCCGGAGTCTTCCCCTGATCCCGATGCGTCTGAGGAAGACGACGGGGCGAGGAGTCCATCTCCTTTCGAGCTTCCCGTCTCTTCACGGGGTTCCCCCAGTGGGACCGCCCCGGCCGCAGCATCTGGGGGCGGCGGCGGAGAGATCGTTGACCTCGGGACACCGCCGTCGACCGTGGTGCCCACTGCTGGGTGTCCGTCGGGGGCAGCAACGGCTGTTCTCGAGGTAACCCAGGGTCGAGGCGAGGCCCCTCCGTCGACCGTGGCGCCTGCCTCTGAGGGCCCGTCGGGGGTAGCGCCGGCTGCCCTCGAGGAACCTCAGGATCGAGGCGAGGCACCCGAGCGGCCGAGCGCCGTCGAGGAGGCCCCAGCCCATGGGCCGGAAGTGGAGGTCCCCCAAGTAGAGTCCGTCGCCTCTACGAGGGGTGAGGAGGCCTCGAGGGTGACCCCTCAAGGGGAAGCCGACGTCTCCGCGGGAGGCGAGGCCTCGAGGATGGCTCCTCAAGGGGAGGCCGGCGCAACCACGAGAGGCAAGGTCCCGGGGGTGGCTCTCGTCTCAACCTCGAGGCCGAAACGGAAGCTCCCCTTCGTGCGGTAAGTCTTCTTCGTTGCTTGCTTGTCGTTGATGTTTCGTCTTCGTCTCTGACCGAGCTTTTTTCAGTCGATCTGGGGGGCGGAGCGCGCCTTCCCTTGCGCCGACCAAGGCCCTCAAGATCAGGCCAAGCTCGTCGCCTCACCCGTCCTCGCAGCTCCTGGGCCCGACGAACGAGGTCGTGCAAGACTTCGTCACCTTCTTCGACACTCAGGCGGAGCTGCAGGTCGAGCAGCAGCCGCGCGAGGAGGCGCCCCGGGTCCTCGAGGAGCCGTGACCGCCTCAACTCCTCGAGGCCGCTGTCGAGCCCCACGCCGAGGTCGCTCGACCCGAGGAGGCCACCCTCGCGCCTGGGGAGGCTCTTCGCGTCGAGGAACCGTCTGCGGCGCCCGTGGAGGCGGACGCCGCGGTGGTCCCCCCGCATGAGGGGGGAGAGGGACGAACCCATGGCGGCGGGCTTCCCCATCTGAAGGAGCTGGCAGAGGCTCTAGGGGTGGGAGCCCCCGTGACGCAGGGGCGCGAGAGTGGCGGGGCCGCGCCATCGACTCTCATCGTGGCTCCGCCAGGGCCGGCGCCGGCCTGGTCCTATGGGGCGCATGCCCGTGGAAACGCGGAAATGTGGCAAGCCCGCCGCGAGCTTCCCCAGCGGTTCGTTGATGAAGCCGTGGCGGAGGAGCACCTGTGGGAGGTTCAGTCGTCGCACGGCCAGGACGTTCGCAGGGCGCTGCGAGACATCCTCCGTCTTCACGATGAGGCCGGCAAGATCCACCAGGTGCGTTTTGGTGTGACTAGTGTTTTCGCCGTACTTTGTTTTTTCAAAGGAGACTTAGCTCGTCTTTCGCAGGAACTCCGCCATCAGGCGTTCGCGAAGAACGACCAGATTGCGGAGCTATTGTTGGAGCTCCGTCGCTTGTCGGGGGCGCTCGAGGCTCGAGACCACCAGCTGGCCGACCTTCGAGGCGCTCGGGACCGGGTTGTCGCCGAGTGCCAGGAAAAGGGCGAAGTCATCTCTCGCCTAGATGACTCGGTCAACGCCCTTCGCGAGCAGCTTGCGAACAGCGGCACCTGGCTCGATAATGAGCGGGCTGCGCGCGTTGCGGCGGAGACGGCAGTCAAGGAGGAGCGGCGCCTCGTGGTCGAGGCGCGAGACCAGCTCGAGCGGGAGCAAGCGGCTCGGGCTGCGGTGGAGCGGCAGGCTCGAGAGGCGGAGAAGGCCCTCGAGGCTGCTCAGGGACAAGTCGAGGGTAAGCCGATTTGGCTCGAGCTCTGACCCTTTTGTTTTGTTGCTTTTTCGTTTCTGACTGACTTTGTTGGTGAAGCGTTGAAGCAGGCGCTTCAGGCCGAGACCGAGTCAAAGGAGGCCATGCTGGTGGCACAGTCAGCGACCCAGCGCGAGCTCGACGAGCTGGTGCAGGCAGCCTCATCGGCCTGCAACGAGATCGCTGGTGCTGACATGCAGTCCGGCAGCTCTCTCGCCAGTCGCCTTCGAGCGCTTGGGGGCCACTTAACGACGAGGAGGCGGTGGCGGCGATGGAGGAAGCCGATGCTGCTGCCGACGGAACGGCGCGAGTGCTCGCTGGCCACTTCGAGGGCGTCCTCTTCCCTGGCGAGGATGGCGGCGGCTGAGACGACCTTGGCGGCGGGGGCGCTCCCTGAAAGTCTCGGGCCATCGAGCCCGAGTGTAAAAAGTAGTTTATATTTAAACTTTTTTACGTAAGAACGATTCGCTTGTATCTTACTGAACATCGTTTATTTCGCATTTAAACGGGATGTTATTTTTATGCGGTGTCTTCGCGACATGCATTGTGTCCGATGCTCGTGCCTCGAGAGGAAAACATCACTAGGATCGTTCGTACGTGAATGACTTAGGCGGAGGGAAGTGAGGTGTTGCCGTAGCCTCGAGGCGTAAGCGAACACTCGGCTCAGGCGACCCTGCCCTTGTCCGTTTCAGGCCTAGTGTGTTTCCTTCGAGGTTTCGCAAAGGATTTTTTGAAAAGCGACGATTTTTTCGAGGGTTAGCCCCCATGTAGCCCCCGAGGGAGGGATGGCTCTACCGAGGGTAGAGCCAAACCTTCCTCGAAGCCCGAAAGGAATAAAAGTTCGTTTTATTTTCTTCCAAACTGTGGGGGTAAAACATCGACACTTGATTCAAAAAACTTGTGTCGGGTACCTGCAAAAGGGGTACCCCAATCTAGGCCCAAAACTACTTGGCACCAAGGCCCACGACGACATTAACCTGGCTCCACGGCCCAACAAAGGCCCGCCATCGCAACTGGTCCTCGGCACCCATCCGGCTCGAGGTAAACGATCACCCTCGAGCGGGTGGTTTCCGTCTCGTTCGAGGCTCGGCGGCCTCGAGGGCGACCCCCACCCTCGAACGGGTGGTTTCCGTCTCGTTCGAGGGTTGGCGGGCTCGAGCTTGCGATCCAAGCTCGAGCCGGCCACGCCGGGAACGACGCCCAACGCACCGCGACTCATCAGAGTCATGATGACGCGGTCAAAAAGCAGGGATCACTGCTCCACGCCATCACCTACTCTCCGGAGAAGACATCGGTCAAATCCATCGCAACAATGGACTCTGAGCACCATGCTGCACGGCCAGACCTAACCCTGCCAGCAGCACTGTGCCAACCACTCCTTTGACTTTACCCCCCGCCGGACGCGCTGCCACCCTCGAAGGCAACCTCGAAGGAGACCATGGAACGCCGTACGCAAGACGCTACCCTCGACGCCGTGAACCGTCACGAGAAGGAAGGACGTTATGTCAGCCTCTGCCATGTCGTCAGCGGAGTTGGAAGGCGCGATTCCCGCTCGCACAGTGCGCGGCATGGACGAACAGTGCGCTCGACGACAAAGACATGTACTAGCACCCCGCTCCCCTTGGTCTATAAAAAGGGAGGGAAAGCCCATGCAAAGGGCAACGAGAAAAAAGATTCACAGCAACAACCAGCTCACACACACACACCACATAGCCTGGGACTTAGGAGCTCATCTCCTTCTCCCGCCTTGCTTGTAAACCCCTACTACGAGCAACACGTAAACCGGTGCCTTGCACCACTGCTGGACGTACGGCCCTGAGGCCGGAACCAGGATAAATCCCCATCTCTTACTCTCGCCATCCGGGAAACGAGTGGTTTAGCACCGTAATCACTCGTTGGTGCCGGTGCGACCAAATCAGGCACCGACAACTTGTACAAATCTAGGGTATGTACAAAGATTTCGAGGGCCACGGGGCCACTCTAAGGATAGAAACGACGTAGCTGTTGCATGTTCCAGGCGTTCGTGAGGATCTGCCCGTCCTTGTCAGCTAGCTTGTATGTCCCGGGCTTGAGGACTTCGGCGACGATGTACGGGCCCTCCCATGGGGGTGAGAGCTTGTGCCGCCCTCGGTTGTCCTGTCGAAGCCTCAACACGAGGTCTCCCTTGCAGAGGTCTCGATGCCGGATCCTTCGAGCCTGCTGTCGCCGCAGACTTTGCTGGTACCTTGCCGAGTGGAGTAAAGCCACGTCTCGAGCTTCGTCGACCTGGTCGAGCGAGTCCTCTTGAGCCTGACAGTTTCGCTGCTCTTGGTACGCTCGGAGCCTAGGGGACCCATACTCCAGATCCGTGGGGAGGATGGCCTCTGCCCCAAAGACCAGGAAGTATGGGGAGAACCCTGTCGCTCTGCTTGGGGTCGTTCTCAGACTCCAAATCACCGATGGTAGCTCTTGTGCCCACTTGTGCCCAAACTTCTTCAGCTTGTTGTGAATTCTAGGCTTTAGGCCTTGTAGAATCATGCCATTGGCACGTTTTACTTGGCCGTTCGTTTCTGGGTGGGCCACTGCTGACCAATCCACTCGGATGTGGAAATCGTCGCAGAACTTTAAGAACTTCTTTCCTGTAAATTGTGTACCATTGTCGGTGATAATGGAGTTGGGAACCCCAAACCGATGGATTATGTCGGTGAAGAAAAGCACCGCCTGCTCAGACTTGATTCTACTGATGGGTCGAGTTTCGATCCATTTGGAGAATTTGTCGATCGCCACCAGTAGGTGCGTGAAGCCCCCGGGTGCCTTTGCCATTGGCCCGACAAGGTCGAGGCCCCATACGGCAAAGGGCCACGTAATGGGGATGGTTTGCAGCGCCTGAGCAGGTAGGTGCGTCTTGCGCGCGTAGAACTGGCACCCTTCGCAGGTTCGTACCACCTCCGTGGCGTCTGCCACGGCAGTGGGCCAGTAGAAGCCTTGTCGAAAGGCGTTACCCACGAGCGTGCGTGGGGCGGCGTGATGTCCGCATACGCCCGCGTGAATGTCGAGGACAAGCTCTTTTCCTTCGGGTATTGGGATGCAGCGTTGCAAGACCCCCGAGGTTCCCCGTCGGTACAGTTCCCCCTCGATGATGAGGAACCTTTTAGCTTTCCTCACCACGCGCCTTGCCTCCGTTCGATCGCTAGGCAAGATGCCTCCGTCGAGCCAGTCGAGGTACAGGCTCCGCCAGTCTCGAGGTGCCGAGGCCTCGTCAATTTCCATCGCCTCTGCCTCGTCCTCTTCCCCCGAGCAAGCCTCGTATCCCATGGGTTCGTCCTCGTCCGCCAAGAGCTCCGCGCTCGTGGGGTCGAGGGCGGCCGTTCGAGCGTCGGGTGCGGTCGAGGCCTGGGCCGAGGTGGCGAGGGTGATCGAGGGCGCGTCGACGTCCTTGGCGAATACGTTCGGGGGAACGGTGGCTCGCCCAGACGCGATCTTCGCCAATTCGTCGGCTTCCTCATTGTATCTTCGTGCGATGTGGTGGAGCTCGAGGCCGTCGAACTTGTCTTCGAGGTTACGCACCGCCTGGCAGTACGCCGCCATTTTTTCGTCGTGGCAGCTGGATTCCTTCATCACCTGATCGACGACCAGTTGCGAGTCGCCGCGGATGTCGAGGCACTTGATGCCGAGCTCGAGCGCGATTTTCAAGCCAGCAAGAAGCGCTTCATACTCCGCCATGTTGTTGGACGTGGGGAAGTTAAGCCGCACGACGTATCGAAGGTGCTCCCCGCGGGGTGAGATGAAAAGCAGGCCGGCGCCGGTGCCGGTCTTCATCACCGACCCATCGAAGTATATTTCCCAGCAGTCGATGCTGGACTTCGAGGGGGGGAGCTGGGTGTCGGTCCATTCGGCTACGAAGTCTGCCAGAGTCTGGGACTTGATGGCTTTCCGTGGCGCGTAGGCGAGGGTCTCCCCCATTAGCTCCGTTGACCATTTCGAGATTCGCCCAGAGACCTCGCGGTTCTGGATGATCTCGCCCAATGGAAAGGACGACACGACGGTCACTGGGTGAGCCTCGAAGTAATGTTGCAGTTTTCATCGAGCCAACACGATGGCGTAGACTAGCTTCTGGATGTGGGGGTACCTCGTCTTGGTCTCGGACAGGACCTCGCTGATGTAGTACACCGGTCGCTGGACCGGCAGAGAGTGTCCTTCCTCGGTCCTTTCTACCACTATGACCGCGCTGACGACTTGAGTGGTCGCTGCGACATAGAGGAGGAGAGGTTCGCCCTCTTTTGGTGAGGTAAGGATTGGCGTGTTCGTTAACGCTGTTTTGAGTCGATCGAGAGCTTCCTGGGCCTCTGCGGTCCAGGTGAAGTGCTCTGACTTCCTCAAAAGTCGGTACAGAGGCAGCCCCTTCTCTCCGAGGCGAGAAATGAAGCGGCTCAGGGACGCTAGGCATCCCATCACCCTCTGCACACCCTTTAGGTCGCGGATCGGTTGCATCTGTTGGATGGTCGTGACCTTTTCGGGGTTGGGCTCGATGCCTCGTTCGGAGACAATGAAGCCCAAGAGCATACCTCGAGGCACACCGAAAACACACTTCTCAGGACTGAGCTTTACTCCATGTGCCCTGAGGCAGCTAAACACGACCTCGAGGTCGCGCACCAGGTCGTCCGCCTTTCTGGTTTTTACGACGATGTCATCGACATATGCTTCTACGATACGACCTATATGATCCCCGAAGACGCGGATCATACAGCGCTGGTACGTGGCCCCAGCGTTTCGAAGGCCGAAGGGCATCGTAACGTAGCAGTACATGCCAAAAGGGGTGATAAAGGAAGTCGCGAGCTGGTCGGACTCCTTCATCTTGATCTGATGGTAGCCGGAGTACGCATCAAGGAAACATAAAAGTTCACATCCTGTTGTGGAATCCACAATCTGATCTATACGTGGCAAAGGAAATGAGACTTTTGGGCATGCTTTATTCAAGCTGGTGTAGTCTACACACATTCTCCACTTCCCACTTTTCTTTTTCATTAGTACAAGATTAGCTAGCCACTCGGGATAAAACACATCCGTGACGAATCCGGCCTCCAAAAGCTTGCGTACCTCTTCACCGATCGCCCGCCGTTTCACTTCGTCGAAACGATGGAGACGCTGTTTGACCGGCTTGGAGTGGGGGCGGATGTCAAGAGAGTGCTCGGCGACCTCCCTCGGAATGCCTGGCATGTCCGAGGGGCTCCACGCGAAGATGTCAGCGTGAGCGCGGAGACAGTCGACGAGCACCACTTCCTATTTGTCGCTGAGGGAAGAGCTGATTCTCAACACCCTGCCGTCGTGGCTTTCGGGGTTGAGGAAAACAGTCTTGGTGTCCTCAGCGGGCGCGAAGCTCCCCGGTTGCCGTTCGTTGGCGTCAGGGAGCGTGTTGACGATCGCTTCCAGATCCGCCACGAGGGTCTCATCGAGGGCGAGAGCCTCCGCGAGCTCGATGCTCTCGATGTCGCACACGTAGGCGTGCTCGACCGTCGGGCCGATCGTGATGACTCCGTGAGGCCCTGGCATCTTCAGCTTGAGGTAGGTGTAGTTTGGGATGGCCATGAACTTGGCGTAGCACGGCCTTCCCAAGATGGCGTGGTAGGCTCCCTTGAAGCCTACTACCTCGAAGGTGAGCACTTCCTTACGGAAGTTTGCCGGGGTTCCGAAGCAAACGGGCAGGTCGATCTGCCCGAGGGTTTGGACGCGCTTCCCGGGTGCTACTCCATGGAAGGAGGACTTGTTGGGCCGCAGCTCACTAGTGCTGATCCCCATAAGCTCCAAGGTTGGAGCGTACAGGATGTTGAGGCTGCCGCCGCCGTCCATGAGTACCTTGGAGAAATGCGTGTTGCCGATGACGGGGTCGACGACGAGGGGATACTGTCCGGGGTTCGGGATATGATCGGGATGGTCTTCGCGACCAAACGAGATGGTCTCCGATGACCAGTCGAGATATGAGGGGGTCGCTGGCCGGACCAGCATGACCTCCCTGCGTTCCTTCCTCCGCTGTCGAGGTTTTAGATTAGCCGCGGGACCTCCCGTGATGAAGAACACGTGTTCCACCTCGGGATACCTGTCGTCGTCCTTGGCGCCACCGTCCTTGGGTTGACCACCATCCTTTCGAGGGATGCGGTTGTAGAACTTCCGCAGCATCTCACACTGCTCGAGGGTGTGAGCGACTGCGGTCTTGTGGTACGGGCACGGCTTCTTGAGGAGGTCGTCGAAAACGCCCCCACCACGCGGAGGACCTCAAGGTCCTTTGTGGTTAGGGTCGACCGCGAGGGCCTCATCCTCGACGTCGCCCGTTCCGCGGGGTGCTCGGGGCTTCTTTCCCTTCTTGCCGTGCTTTCGCTTCTTCGAGGGACCCTTTGCCTTGTCATCCTCCGCGGACGCTTCCTCGGGGCGCTTCCCCTTCTTGTCGTTGAAGATGGCGTTAGCCGCCTCCTCCCCCGAAGCGTACTTCGAGGCCACCTCGAATAGCCGATTTGCGTCGGGGGGAGGGCTCCTCCCCAACTTGCATACCGGGCTATAGCACGTGGTGCTCTCGAGGAAGGAGTGGATGATCTGATGGTCGGTGATGTTGGGAAGCTCGGTGCAGCGCTTGGAGAAACGCCGGATGAAGTCCCTTAAGGATTCGCCGGGTTTTTGTTTGCACCCTCGAAGGTCCCACGTGTTCCCAGGGCGCACGTAGGTGCCCTGGAAATTCCCCACGAAGGTCTCGACTAGGTCGTCCCAGTCGCGGATCCGGTTGGGGGGCAGATGCTCGAGCCACGTCCGCGCGGAATCTGCCAGGTGGAGTGGCAGATTGCGGATGATCATGGCGTCATCTGTGGCGCCGCCGAGCTGGCATGCTAGGCGGTAGTCGTTGAGCCATACCCTGGGGTCCGTTTCCCCAGAGTACTTGGTGATAGTGGTAGGCTGTCGGAAGCGGGGGGGAATCGGAGCGGTGCGGATGTTGTGACTAAACACCCGTGTTCCCGCTGGCTCGGGGTCCGAATCCTGGTTCCACCCAACGTCGGTGCGCCCGCGTTGGTGGGCCCGGGCTCCCTCTCGCTGCCTTATTTGATTCAGGGTGTTGCGAGCATCGCCATCGTCGACCGTGCCTCGGGTGTCCCGGAGGCGCGACCTCGCGGGCACCCTCGCTGGAAACGTTCTTGCTTCAGGCGCACGTGGTTCGCTGGCGTGGCGTCGCGCCGAGTCTCGGTGGGAGTCGCCACGGGACTGTGCTCGTGCCCTTCCGTTAGGCCGGGGTGAGCGTACCGATGACTCCCCTCCTCGTTCGCCCTTCGAGGCTGAGGAGCGTCGAAGGCGGGAGGCTGAGCTCTCGGCCTGCTGTCGGGCGGCAGTTTCGACCAACTTTTGGGCCTCGAGATGCCGCTTCCGCCCCTCGGGGGTAGCTGCCTCCGGCATGGCTCGGAGCAGCGCGGCCGCCGCGATGAGCTTCTGGCTCGTTCTGGGAGCGAGTTCGTCATCTTTGACCTCGGCAAGGATGCGAGCTTGAGCCACTCGCCCCGCATGCCGTGCGTCCGTGCCGTGCTCATGACCTTGTTTGGCTGGCTCGCGGTTGGAGCGCGCTGGTGGTGAGACGTCACCACTTCCCAAGTCGTGGGGGCGAGCGACTCGTGGCAGGTGGCGCGGATCCCCCTCGTCCTCGGAAGGAGAGTGGTCCGATGGGTCCGATGGCTGCGCGCCTATCGGATCTATGCCATCGTTGTCCCCCTGGTTGTCACCCCCGCCGTCGTCATCCGACGTCGATCCCTCACTGACTTGTCCGTCGTTGATGACGAAACACTCCCTGTTTGGATCATACTCATCATCGGAATACCCGAAGCAGTAATCCGCCGCTGTTTGGAAGGCCATAAAGGCCTCTGGGTCGCGGAGACCCAAGTAGTCCCAACCAGGGTGTCCATGCATAAATGCGTATCCATCATCGGACTCCGTGCGGGAATCGCCGGGCAATGGACCGGCGAAGTCTTGCTCCGAGACTGGATGACAACCAGGTTGGTCGCCATACGTACTCATGGTAGTGTGGACGAAGGAGGCGTACGTGGCTGCAGAGTTGCGTAGCCCGTAGGGATAGGGATGCGCTGTCGTAGCGCGTGGCGCAGTCATAGGTCCCGGGAGGAAGGGAGTAGCCCTCTCCTGTGACCCTGAGCGCAGGACGTCTCCTTCCCTTGTGGGAGGGAGGACGCCGACGTCGGCGGCGCGTCTTGCAGCACGCGTTTGTCGCGCGTGAGGTCCGGGACGAGACCGCCGTCGCGGTGCCTCCGGTGGCTGATGATGAGGCTCCGGTCGGTCGCTGGGATCCTCCTGGAGGATGCGCATGTGGTAATCATCGCCACATGTTTGGAACCGCAAGCTCCCGAACCGGATCTCCTGCCCCGCCGGGAGCAGATTGCTCTCGCCCAGCGGAGGCCGTCCTTCGCCGAAGTTCGCCATCGGGAACGAGAGTCGCGCAGCGCTGGTCCCCTACCTGGCGCGCCAACTGTCGGTGCCTGATTTGGTCGCACTGGCCCCAACAAGTGATTGCGGTGCTAACCACTCGTTTCCCTGATGGCGAGAGTGAGAGACGAAGTTTTATCCTGGTTCCAGCCACGGGGCCGTACGTCCAGCAGTGGTGCGATGCACCGGGTTGCGTGTTGCTCGCAGTAGGGGTTTACAAGCAAGGTGGGAGAAGGAGATGAGCTCCTAAGTCCCTAGGCTATGTGGTGCGTGAGCGTGAGCTGGTTGTGGTTGTGTTCGTCGTTGTATCTGTTGTCTCGGTTCGTTGCCCTTTGCATGGGCTTCCCTTCCCCTTTTATAGACCAAGGGGGAGGGTGCGAGTACATGTGTTTGTCGCTGAGTGCACTGTTCGTCCATGCCGCGCACTGCGCGAGCGGGAATCGCGCCTTCCAACTCCGGTTGACGACATGGCAGTGGCTGACGTAATGTCCTTCCTTCTCGTGACGGTTCACGGCGTCGAGGGTGGCAACTTGCGTACGGTGTCCAGTTCGAGCCTCCGTGGTCTCCTTCGAGATTGCCTTCGAGGATGGTGGCACGCCCGAGGGGGGGGCAAAGTCAAAGGAGCGGTTGGCACAGTACTGCTGGCAGGGTTAGGCCTGGCCGTGCAGCATGGCGCTCAGAAGTCCACTGTTGCGAGTGGATTTGACCGATGTCTTCTCCGGAGAGTAGGTGATGGCGTGGAGCAGTGATCTCCTGCCTCTTGACCGCAGAAGAGCGTCATCATGATTTGGACTGACGGGTCGCAGAGTCTCGGGCGCTGTTCCCGGCGAGGCCGGCTCGAGCTTGAGCCGCAAGCTCGAGCTCGCCGAGCCTTGAACGAGACGGAAACCACCCGCTCGAGGGTAGGGGTCTCCCTCGAGGCTGCTGAGCCTCGAACGAGACGGAAACGACCCGCTCGAGGGTGGTCGTTCACCCCGAGCTGGATGGGTGCCGGGGATTCGTAGCGATGGCGGGCCTTTGTTGGGCTGTAGAGCCTGGCCAATGTCGTCGTGGGCCTTGTTGCCAAGTTGCTTTGGGCCTAGATTGGGGTACCCCTTTTGTAGGTACCCGACAACTGGAATCCCTCGTGTAGTGACAGTATGCGGGAGGAGTAGGGCCGATGGAACGCGTATTGTGGAACCATGTCCTTTCAGTTCCCTAGCTTTGATATGCCTTTAGCCCTAGTGTTGTGTGACGAGTGTGGGGGAAACGTCATCGGCTTTCGAAACTTTGTGGGATCATGTCCCCTTATCGGAGTACAAGATAGGTTAGATTATCACTTAGGCCGGAATTGCAATGAATGAGATGGTGGGCTCGTGCTACCGAAGATTGTGTTATCTCGAGCAGGTCGGTTGTGTTTATTCACTCATCCCTCACAATGTGTTCACATCCATCACTTTCACACATCGATCCATGGATTGATAAACCTTGGGGGAATACTCTAAGGGAAGAGTTACAATGATCCATGCGCTTGTGGTACATAATTGACGCTGATAAGTGCCATCAACAATTTCATAATGTTGCAGTAGTTTTGCTTCGATTTTGTATGAATTTTCAACGAATGTTGCATGAAAGAAAACCCTGATATTACGGCAGAAATTTTTACCCTACACCTTGTTATGTTCGATGTGTGAGTATATGCTCTTTGATGTTGCAAACAACATTGACTTTGTATTTTACGAAAGTGTTTTTTTGATGTTCCACCAAGTCTGTTTTGATGATGCAAGGACTGTCCGATGGAAGACGTCTTCATTGGACGTCCGTAAGCATTATGCATCGACCAAAACGTAATCAGCTCCACATGGTGTGTATGTATGGCACAAATGTTGTTAAAAAGTAATATAATCCTTAGCTATAATCTTTAACCATTATTCCTATCGTCAATTTATACGACTTTGCCCTTTTTATCCTTCTTTTTTTAGTCTTCTTATTTACTCTTTTCTTTTCTTCTCTCGACCTCAATCATCCTAATTTCTCATATTATCCACCCCATGCATACTTCTTTCTCTCGTTTTTTTAGAAAAAAGTCTATTTTTCAATCCTCAACTATCAAGTTCGTTCGGTTTCATCGAACTACAAAATCGGATAACTTCCACAAGCTAACTGTCGAAAACGGACAAATAAGTGACCCCTGGGCAAAGTTGGTATTAGTTAATTGGCTTCACTTTATATTTATTTATTTATTTGTGTGCTAGTCAGTACTGCAAATTAATTCACCAGAGCTAGACCACCTAGGAGGAACTAGAACATCTTGCATTGTGTGTGTATAACTGCTGAAGAACACTACCAGAAAATTGATCTTTGCCAAGTGCCCCTTGCTTTGCCAAGTGAAGAACACTATCTCGGTTTGAAGCGTGATGAGAATATTTAAGTTCGTGGGTCCTATATGTAGGGATTGGTTGCTATGCTCTTAGAGGAGGGCTAATGAAGACGCCGACGAGCGGGCGTTTCATGCTCCACGTCAGTAGCTGTCCAGCTGATCTATGGCGGGTCCTACCATCGTAATTGTTTTTTGTGTCGCAGCAGAAGCCTGTGAACCAATGGGAATCGAAAGACTGTGCTTACGCCCACTTCGATCGGCGACTGCCGAGCTCACCTCCTTCTCTCTTTTCTTTTCTCTCCGCCAGCGCTTTTTTTTTTTTTGACATGTAACACGAGCCGCTCCCCTCGTCAGCGTTATTATACTTGCTCTTATGGGACAAAATGGAAGCAACATAAACAGTGGACTACGGGAATCTGTTGAACAACAAATTCCTCGTGAAAACGACAGAAAGCAAGCACACGCACATCTGGAGTTTTGGAACCTGAGAGCGTTCCAACAGCAAGAGCTACTATTGAGCTAGCGAGCCTTCCCATGGGTCGGTCGGTCGGGTCGTCGTCACCAGGGGAATTCTATCTATCGTCATCGTCTAGGAGATTACCGGCGAACCTGACCGGCCGGCGTCGCGTCACCATCGCTGCTTGCGACAGGGCGTGTGTCTGATCGGCTGCACCTGCATGCACGCAGGCAGCTGCAAGCCTGCAACAAAGACGCAGGCGATCACTCACGCGTACGAGTACGAGTAGCTTTGTCCCTTGATTCCTCTATGCGGAACACGTGCGTGTATACGCAGCACGGGACCGCCGCGAAACACCCGCCGCCTTGTCACTTCTGTCAGTGGCATGCATGCACGGAGGACGACAGAACGGCCGCAGCACGTCAATGTCTGGAAAAGCGGAAAGAAACTGCAGAGGCAGAGCGGTGGAGGAACGAAGATGAAGAAGAATGCGCGCGCGTTTAGAGTTTGTGGCCACGAACGAATGCGCGACGGTCCGCGCCCCGGCCGTGCACAGCTAAACTCCAGCTAGCAGCGTCGTCGATCTTTAATTTGGCATCTCTGGATGAGGATGATCTCATCTCATGGCGAAGCTTACATCAGGAGGGTAACGCAAGCAAGCATGCGACACTGATGCGAGCAGACGACGAAGGGACGACAAGGGTCTTTCAAAGACAAGGGGCGATCAGGCCTCTGGTTTCGTTGGAATTGAACTTCGAACCAAGAAAGTTGGGGCCTCCATGTGATTCTGGTAGAGCAAGCCCAACACGGTTACTACTTCATTGGTGACTTGATTTGTCAGGCTATGTAGGCTCGGATGTGGCTAAAAAAGCATGTGCTCTATAAATACCCGTGTGAATGTGTGACCTGCCGAAGTCACTCTAGCCACAGGAGAGAGAAAGACAAGGAAGAAAGGATAGGTGATGGTAAAAAAAAAAGAGAAACTACACGATGTTGTGTCAGAATTAATGGGTGTTTGTCGAGGGCCACTTTAAAGCTTATACTATCACCATGAGCCCATCAGGGCACCCAAACCCATATATGGGTCTTGCACAGTGGATTTAGGTGAAAAAGTAGTTTCCAACAGAGTACCTAAATGGGTGACCCATTTTTGGTCCTCCTCCACAGCTGACCCAAAGATGCATCTCTCTCTCCTTGACCCAAAGCGCGCTCTAGACCTCGCACGTGGTGAGACCACGCCGACGGAGGTCGCATGCGACGGTCGTGGCCACCGGAGTTCGCCAGCGGCGGAGCCCACGGCCGGCGGAGCTCACACGCGGCGGTCGGCGGAGCTCGCACGCGGCGGGCCCATGGTCGGAGCTCGCACACGGCGAGGCTCCATCTCAGCGGTCAGAGGCTGCTGCCGCCGCCTTCCCCTCCGCTTCGTCGGCTCCTCCACGCTGCAACCACCAGCTGCTCCTCAAAGAGCTCGAGCAGCGGCAGCCCAGCCTCGCCTTCGAGCTCCACCTTGCCGGTCGCCGCTCTCCTTTCCCGACGCCCGAGCTCCACCTCGCCGGCTCCTACACGCCGTTGGGAAGCTCCGCCACCGGGTAGAGCAGGGGAGGGAGGCCATGTCGGCCCACCTCTGGTCGCCACCGGGCTGCTGGAGAGGGAGAGAGAGAGAGGAGGAGGAGGAGCTAGGCGGCCTGCCCGGGAGCAGAGGGAGGAGAAGGTGAGGTGGTTGAGAAGGAAATGGGTCTGCTGTTGGAGATGATAAGTTTTTGGGTGCTAGACCCTTCTCCTGTGCATGACCTAAATGGCCGAACGGGTCTCCAATTTGGGTGCCCACTGTTGGAGATAGCCTTAGTCGCCGTCCAAAAAGGGTTATCACGCATCGATCTCTATGGTCTTCTCCGGTCGTGGGTGCGGTGCACCCAGTAAACACAGGCTATGTAGGTTGAGATCGTGATCTTTCCAAAACCGACTCCTCCTTCTCCAATGGTGTTAGCCCGAGGGGCGAAGCTAGAATGAAATAAAGGGAGTGTGACGCCTCATAATTTGTATAGACCGTCAAGCAAAATAGAATGAAAATTTAAAAATGACAAAGGATTGTAAAATCTTTCTTAGGTACGGCCCGTACCCAGAGGCCACAGTGTGGGTGAAGCCTAGAGTCATATAACACTGACACCAAACTATGGTGCTCGATTTCCTTTTCTCCCACAGCGTACGAGCTCTATTCAGTTTGTTCTCTGCTAACTGAGCTAGAGTAACATGTAGATGTACCCTTTCCTTTGTTTATTGTTCAGGCACCGGAACAGCTACATGCTTCGCTCCGCAAATTTCAAGCTAGCATACATTGTGGAGAGTCGTAACCGTCCTAGAAACTAGCAGGCGTTGTGCAATCTGCTTTTGATTGGATTGATTTTTTTTTATTCACAGTTGTGTTTCAGACACTGTCACTTCAGTGCCGGATGCCCACGGGAGACGAGGCGGCCGGATGCACGCACGTCCGGCCGGATTCTCGTTCGGCCTCCTCGGCCCAGCCGAGGTTGCTTTCTTATGGGGCTTTGCTTTGAGGCTGCGAACAACTGAAGCTGCATTTGCTCAAAAAAAAAAAAAAAAAAAACCTGAAGCTGCAAACAGCGAGATCTTCGTGACACATATTTTGCATAAAAAATAAAACCAATGTAATAACAATTAAAAGGAGTGTGGAAACGCTGATCCAGTTGTCTTAGAGCATCTCCAACCGTATCCAAAATAGATTCCTAAAATCTTGTTTTGAGAACTTATGGAAAAAGTCTTGCTCCAACAGTACCCTAAACTAGTGGCTATTTTTCCAAACTCCCAAAAACAGTGGGCTCTAGAGCTATTTCGCCCTCTTGACTTGCACTCCTAATCCTAAAATTTAACTATTTTGGGACTAATTATTAGAAACTGTTAGAAATAGAGGATGTTTTCACTCTCAATAATTTTTATCAAATTTGTAAAATCAATATTTTGGAACTATATTTCTTGGGCACGGTTGGAGATTCTCTTACCAAATTGCGTACGGAAACATCAGTGCACATGCATGTCGCTGCCTCAGGCATATCTGCTGCATAAAAGTAGGCGACGTTGTTACTCCTAACAAACAATATCCCTCCACTCCACCGCGCGCTTGAAAGAATAACAGAAGGGACAAAATGTGGGCACCATATCCTTACAGCAAAACCAAAGGTATAAGCTTAATATTGGTAGCCATCAAATCTATGCGTTTTTCACACTCCTTTCCGTCACGGAAACTATATATGTTCCTTGATGACACACAGCGCACCGACCTAGTTTGGGTGACGGCCGGCTCCACGTCAACAAGAATCGAGGAAATTCTGGTAGGGTTCGTTCCTAGCAGCGACGTGTCACTCTTTATGTAATCTCGTCCCTGATTTCAAGCCAGTAAGGGTGCGTTTAGTTTCCTAAATTTTTTTCAAAAAATATTATTCATTCAATTTTTCATTATGCATCCCATCTCTCCCACTCACAAAATGTATTTTTAGTGAACAGTGTATTTTTACGGAATCTTTCCTCAATCACACCCAAAATCGCTGTTTGATAGGCGAAAGCCGCAATAGTACTCTGTGCACGCAGGCTCCTAGCCTGGCTGCAGTGTTCATTATTCTTGCAAATTAACTAAACTGCTGCCTTGGATGCTGATTGGCTCGCTGCCCATGGGATTTCGATCTGATGCACGCTGCTGGATGGCTGTAGTCTTAGCGAAACCACATGGTCCTCCAACATAGTTTGCAAGATTTCACGTGCAGGCCGCTGGGTGCACACCCCCAGAGATCACCAAAATCATAGCAGCAGCATGCACATGCATCGTTGTCTTCCGTGTCCTCCCCCTTTCCTAACCTGACTCAAAGCTAGTCAAACAAGAATAGAGGTTTTATACATATATATAGCTTGAGTTCATGGGCACTTTTTCCATTTCAAGGTATTCAACATTGCATCCATAATATTCCACATGCATGTGTTTTCGTGTGGGCCATCAGGAGCACTCGTATTTGAAAGACTATTGGCTATAGAAGCATTTTGGCTCTTGGTAAATTAAAATATTGGAGGTTGAAACTGCACCCTTTTCTTGAAATTTAAGCACTTTGTTCGCACTGTTCTTGCAGGAGCTGATATTGTTTTGGAGGTTCCTTAATTACTTAAAAAGGCTTATGTCAACCATCAAAAGTTGCGCTTAATTAATTAACCAGCTAAAATATGCCGAGGTGTTTCATTAATACTGTATACATATAGTTACTGTAGATGAATACTTGCATATCTCTTCCAGCAACTATTGACCTAGTTTTATATGCTAGCAAAATGGTAGGTAGACGGCTCCTATACCTCTACGGCTCTATAATATATTTGTCATTTCAAGGTATGAACTTCAATGGCTGTGTTAACACTGCTAGCTAGCTAGTTAGTTTGCAATATTGAGATAGTAGCAAATTAAAACGAATCAGTTAACACTTTCTTGTTTAAAAATTTAAAACGAAGAAACATACATATACTACAAGGAGGATGCATGACATATGTGTGTGACTTCTGTAGAGATTACACATTACAAGCAGTACACAACAATATGTAGCACGAGTTTGGACAAATTTATCGTTCTTTGCTAGATGACATATATAGATAATTAACCTAGTTAATAACACATCTTTTCATTGGTGATCATCTCTTGGTGAAATGGCAGAGTGGGGGGTCACAACTCTACCATTTGGATTCAGATGTGATGCCCATGATCTACACTCGCGCAAATACTTTTAGCAATTTAATTTATAGTCGTGCAGATAGCCGGATATGTGTATACTCATGCGTGTGTCAGTGTGTGTATGACCTTGTAATAAAAAAAAATTACCTATTAGCTCTTTGAGGAACCAGTACCTTATGGCACAAATCATTTAATTTAATGAGTTAGATAATATATTGATTTCATATTTTGAAGCTAGACGACCCCTTCCATCATGGACCCTGATTTATGCCTTTTTTCTTTTCATTTCACTTTCTTTCCTTTTGAGTATGGCCGAGTGGACGACGTCAATGCAAATATGCATGGTGCTCTATGAGAGATTGACGCTGCTATTACAACTAATAATAAATGTTTATTTGGCAAAAGTGTGGTCGAAGGAGACTTTTTTTACCATGCATATTGGTTGGCGTGCATGCCAAGCTAATAACAACAAACTAATTAAAAAACTAGGGCACATTTCTCACTGATGCATATACATACTGTTAGAATTGAAAGAGGGACTAGCACCGAGATCTGAATGGATCTCTGCTAGTGCTCACAACAGAAGCAACAAGAGTAAACAAGATGCTACCGCGAAGATCTACAAAAAATGAGAGTGAAGCTGAATATGCATCCATTTGTTCACGAGATTTAGCTATTGCATCTCCAAAGCATGACCATGGTCCATGGATGCTCCTCGATCTCTCTTGCCTCATAGTAAGTATTGTTAATTTGTTATTGCCTACATATACGATCGAGCGACAAGGTTCGAGGTACAACTTCAACTCTAGAACAGCAAAAACTCCAAAGTTTCGTTGACCTATATATCTCGCTGATTCAATCTCAATTATAAACCACAAAATTTTGGCTATCAACGTATACCGTCATTCATGCATGGACGGGCTACCATGCATTCTTTCAGTTGCATAGCGAGACCCCTCATATATCAATATAAATATATACTAGTGCGGACACACCTTTAAAACGCTGCCGCAATTAATGCAAGCCTGCAAAAAAGAACAATCTGGTGTATCGAAAAGAAGAAGCCGCATGCATTTAGCTGATGGAGTGCTGAGAGCGAGAGCTGGATTAAGAAATCTCCGTGCGGCGTGATGGGCATGGACACGCACGCGCACGCGTCAGGCGCTAATACGACAGGAGTGGCCGCAAGCCCTGCGGATTAATTTGTTTATTTCTAGGTGTACTAATCAACAATTAGGACGAGGTAGCTAGACGAAAGCAAAACGAGGAAGACACCTTTCCGGAACCTCTTCTGTACTTCTATATGTGTTTTCCAGCTCGTCCTAGAATACTTTTTTGGGGAAGAACCACAGGCATCTCCAGGCCCTCAACCATTCTCAAAAGGGGGTTGGATGACCATCATCTTCCTGCAAGGAGGGTCAGAGAGAGAGAGAGAGAGAGAGAGAGAGAGAGAGAGAGAGTAGCAGCAGCAGCTAGCTTTCAAGTTTCATCAAGGGTATAGATCTGTGCCGGGGTTGAGGAGATGGGGAGAGGGAAGATAGAGATCAAGAGGATCGACAACGCGACGAGCCGACAGGTGACGTTCTCGAAGCGCCGGAGCGGGCTGTTCAAGAAGGCCAAGGAGCTCGCCATCCTTTGCGATGCCGAGGTCGGCCTCGTCGTCTTCTCCAGCACCGGTCGCCTGTATGACTTCGCTAGCACCAGGTCTGATCGCTTCTCCTTGCTAGCTTGCAGGCTTTTTCGATAGATCAGCTAATTAGCTACTACGGCAGATCAAACATACATAATATATATCACTAATTGTTGTCAGTTTTTTTACTTCAGTCGTTAGGGCAGGAGAGAGAGAGAGAGAGAGAGAGAGAGAGAGAGAGAGAGAGAGAGATGCAAGTATATAGCACAGAATTCAGATACCTCGTACCAAGTACCAACTTGGTTGGGGCATGCTAATTTTCTAGTATATGCATCTTGGAAAGTAGAAATGGTAGTAGTAGTTTGAGTACACACTGTTTTATTCGCTGATACTGTCATATATCACACACCTGAGTAGTTGCAATATAATTATGCAAACAATTTATCTTTGGGGCATCAAGTTATGATCATGTGCAATCTGTTCATCTTTTGCAATAAGGAAGCTGTCCTTTCTCCTGAAAGTAATTAATGGTCGTTAATGAATTGGATGGGAAAATATATAATAATAACAATGCTGTTCCATGGATGAACTTATCCTGTTTTCTTTCCTCCTTTTCCTTTTACTTTACGGCTTGTTAGGATTTTTTTCTATCAGCTTTTCTTTCTTAATCTTAAAATAAATGACGCCCATGAGTATTTTGAACTCTAGTTTTGCATATATGTAGAGTAAAACGAGAAGTTGTCTTCTTCAATTCCTATGTATATTGATATGGTGCCTAAACCAAAAGTGATTATTGCACCCAATATATAACTTGTCTTGTCTCCCCTAGTGCAATCGCTTTCGAGACCTTGAGCTCGTCCTACTTTTAATTTGGTTCTCTGCAGGAATTGATTTTTTTAAGAGAACAGAAAATATTTTTCTATTCTCTATGTTTTATTCTAAGGATATGAATAGTGAATCAGGAGAAGACGAAAAATCAGCTCCCATGCTCGATCTTAGTTCATTTCAAAACTGCTTCAAAGAATCAACCTAGAATCACTACTTCGCAAAACATCATCTGGCAAAGCATCCCTTGGAATTAGATTGGATGCTGCTCTAGGAGCTCTGCAAAACAGGCACTGGTCATCTATCTTACATTGATACTAAGTGTGCTAGCTAGCAAATCAACATTAAGAAAATCTCAAGAGAAGTTTGGTAAGTTATTATGCTTATTATAATCTTAAGTTAACATTATTCAATCTTTGGGAAATTGCAATTGGCATTTGGACAAGTAACAAGTAGAACTAGCATAATATAATGCTTCTCTTATTTCTTTTAGTCATTGAAGTTCAGATAAAATTTAATGGTAAAATTTGTAGGAACTATTAATGTTTATTAGGTGCCAAAAACCAACTTTTGACATTTTTATCGTTGCACTTGTTGTGTTAGTTATGTATAATATAGGGTATGTATGTACATATATAGTCGTATTTCGAAGGTGCATGGCAATATTTGTGACCCATATAGTCAGGCATATATCATCATAGCACAAGATAATAACCAAAATCTGATCTTACATGAGATAAGCACAATATGGGGGGCATGTTTCCACCATCTTATTTTTATCATAAACTTAAAGAGTTCTTATATATATTAGAAGTAGTCAGAGCCTTTTTTTTTTCAGCACTTCAACCTTCGTACAACTAAACGGGCATCTACTTCCTCTGGTATATGGACATATGGCTATTTTCCACTCTTGCCCTCCCCGGTTTATAAGGCAACGGTAATGAATCAACTTAAAAGTTGGTGATTTGGAAATAAATAAACTAAATAATTTTTCTAGTACATAGGGAAGAAGTACATAGCGTGTGACGAGCCTAAATTTGCATACATTCCAGAAAGATATAATGGTTGTGTGCCCCTAACTGATACAAAGACTGGAGATGGCCACAATTATTTAAAACTATATGGAAGAGAATTGGCTGTCCTACTCATGTATATGTAGAATTTGCATATTGGAAGATGGAATGCACTCTAGCCTCCATTACCCCTGACAGCTCACACGAAAGACTTGTGCAATAAGGCAAAGTAACCCTTTGCTGAGAATTGTGGGCTTGTGGCAACATATATATCCCATGGTGGAAATATGTTTGTTGCCTAAGAACTTGATATCATGGGTATATTTTTCCTCATTCACTTAAGTTAATGTGGCATGTGATGTCCACTATGCCTTGAAATACAAGCAAAGTATGCCCTTTTCCCCTCAAGCAAACTCACAAAAGCATAGACGATAACCTCCCTATAATATAGTCTTGAGGTGATGTTATCACGTGGTGGCCGGATACATGAATGATGATGTGGTGATGATTCAGAAAATTAACATAAACCGTCTAGTCGTTTTTAGAATGAAATAACCTTTTAGATTATGCTTTGCTAATTAACTGTGTTATACTCACAAGGGTGTGCCTATTATGTCAGCTTTAGCTTATTAGCCCAATGTTTTTAGCTTTGAATATTTAATGAATAAATATAAAAAAATGAAAACTTGCATGGTTATTCACTTAGTTGAGGGAAATATGTTTATGATTGCTCCCTTTCTTATTTTTTACCACCTCTTTTTGGGATCAAAGGCAGGTAATAAGACTAAAGAAGCATTATGGTAAGTAATTAGATCATCCACACAAATAGGAGATTGCTCCCTCCAAACAGCAAAGAGACAATCTCCGAGGTCCCATTTGGAACGCAAAAGGAAAACTTATGAAATGTATTAAAAAAAAATCAATGTTTTGAATAGCTGGCTATAGGCTCCACTATAGCCGGCTATAGCTTGATTGAAGAGGATGAAGCTATTTGCCTCTATGTACAATTTAGCCACTATTTGTCACTATAGCTCCATTTAGCCGAGCTATTATAGCCCTTTTTAGATGTTAAATAAAGGCTAAATGTCTTGGCCCGCTATTTAAAACATTGAAAAAAAATCATATGAATTGCACAAGTCAAGGCGGGATGACTTGAGCGTTCCAAGGAGGCGCATTACCAAATTGTCCGCACTACCTTTTGCCATCTTTACATTATTATAATTTATAAATATTAATAAGGGAGAGCTTCAGCAAACTGCACACCCTCCAGCACGGACATGTTTTGCTGGCAGCCAATTTTGCTACAATATTTCTTGCCACACACTTTTGTGGCAAGGAAAATGAATTAATGATCACCTGACCTTAACTTACGCAAGAAACCTGAGTCTATGACAAGTGGGCCTGGAGGCTAAAAGGCCAGGCAGACTGAGTTTTACAGCAGACAAAACTGCTTAGACAAGTAGCTCGAGCATGACAGCCTAATGGTGCAGCTGTCTAATGTCACGTACTCAGGTGGCTATGGTCAAAGTGTTTAACTTATCTTGGAGGGCTCACCATATTTAATTCCTGTACCATCATAACACAAGTTATTTCTGTTACTAATTCTAATATTTTTTTTAATGTATCAATCAGCATGAAATCTGTGATCGAAAGATACAGCGAAGCTAAAGAGGACCACCATCAGACTATGAGCGCTAGTGCGGAGGCCAAGGTATGCTATGTGTGCAATTCATATACTTTCTAATAGCGAGTTCAAAGTTGCATAGAGGTCTTCAAAAATGACCCATCTGACAATTATATACCTTCATGGCTTCATGCACCAAAGGACGAGAGCTCCCTTCCAAATTGTTTTGGGATACTACTATGTACTCCCTCCGTCCTTGAATATGTCATTTGACATTTGGAACAAACTAGCTAGTTCAATGAACCAATTTGCTTGTCCTAAATGAGATATATTCAAAGACAAATAATATCTAAGTATATCTAAATGGCCTATAACTTGAAACACGTAGGAGAATCTTTCTTTGCAACCGTCAATCTTAATTTCCTCTAAAAATTTCAGTACAAGAACAAAAGCTAACCACTTTAATGGTAAGACTTCTAGGCCATGTTGGAACCATTTAGTCTATGGACTAAACTTTAGTGCCTTGTTTGGATAGACCTTGTTGCTCTCCATTCTTCTTCATGAAGCACATATGGGTGGAGGTAGGGACCGGGAACATGTGGGAGAAAGAATGTCTTTTAGTCCCATTTAATCACCCCCGTATAGAGACTAATGGACTAAACCCTTTAGTCCCTCTGTTTGGAGCTCAAGGACTAAAAAGTGACTAAAAGAAGGGGACTAAAGTTTAGTCCATAGGATCCAAACAGGACCTTAAACTGGTATTATATATGGAACTTCCAAGAGAAAAGGTACATAAAACCAAATAAAATGCTACTCGACTGGGTGGGTAGGTTTTTGGCCCTTCGAGAGTTTAAGTCGAGTACTTATTTTTTTCTACCCGCCTAACATTACGATGTCCAGATTCAGCATCGTAATGTCAAATCTCGCCACTGAATCAAGCGAGACATGCCGTTCTGCCTGGAAAACAAGGTGTTTGTCCATTGAGAACTCAGATAGAATACAACTTCAGTAATCCACTGCAGGCCCAAAGGCTGATATGTGATTTGGGCTGGGTCCGGTTAAAACATACCAAATAATCTTCACGCACATCAATTTAGAAGGCCAAAACATACTAAATCTGAGTCACCGCGCATAACAGAAGGCATTGGTGATATACATGTATACCAGCCAATAAAATAGTACATGTACCAAATCAAGAGTGAATTTGTATTAAACTCCCTTCAGATCAAAACAGAACAGTTTGTACTCTAAAATTGTCACTAAGCTCCAGTTAGATGCCACATCCAGAAATGAAACATTGCATCATAGCAAAACAACACATAGTAGTAGTAAATATCGCGGCATGGCATTTCATACAGTTTAGACTTCGATATGTTGGCCAAGTTCTTTCATCTGAGCTATCAGTGTACATATTAGCCTTCTCAGCAGCTGTTTGCAGGCATACATTAGCGCAAATGTAATCATCCAACGTGCAGACAAATGTCTTTAAAACCTCAAGGTCATACATGATACATTCACCTTGAAAAACAGGGACTGCAACCCCCAAAGCACTGATTTGAATTTAAGTACCCTCATACTTTTTTTGGGGCACCAACATGGTCACACACACAAAAAAAAAAAAAAAAAAAAACTACTCACCATAATATCCTGAAACTACTTTTCATGAGAATAGACTTCGTATTTTCAAAAGTCCCAACTAAAATGAAAGGTTCAAAAAGAACCTGATGGTGAAAATTAAAAGATGTTAAATAACAAAAAAACATCACTTTTATGACCGGATGGACTAATTCATCAAGTATCAAAATCCTACACGTGCGTTAAAATAACAGTCAGTGCAAGTGTGCAACTGAGGAAAGACTAACCTGCACAGTGTGCAGTGCACACCAACTGTTATGGTCACCCTTGCGTAAAATGCCATGTACTGAAGCTTGAAGGAAGGGCATGGTATTAGGGTGTTAAATTTGTTTGTGGAGGTAGATAAACCAAACAGCACCTTTCTTCAACTATAGCAAAATACGCACGATGCACTTTACAGCTCCCTATTATGCACGAACAATCGTCTAAGAATGCAGGAATACAAAGCAGAGGAATGGGAGAAAAATGTAGGAATAGGATGTAGTAAAAAGCAAAAAACTACATGATTTCAAAACACAGGAATTAATGAGACCTTCACGTCCACAAAAAAAAAATCCCACTATTTCCATTAATTAAACCAGGTTTTCATGCTAATACATTGATATAAGATCTTAGACTCTCTATTATCCTCTCATTTCTTCCTTAAGCCACATTATTGTTTATTTCTGTAGTTCCACCTGTAGCCTCTAGTTGGGCAAGAGCCTGTTAGGCTAAAGCCCAAAATTCAGCAGTGGTCACACATACGGTGCAGACACAACTATGAAGTATACAGTGCAGACACAAAGACAAACAAGTTCCTTAATGACATACAGGACTGGGTCGGCTCAACATAACGATCACAGGAAACTTTCCTTTAGGTTTCAGTAGATTTTTTTTTTCCCTGCGTTTTGTAATGGAGCAAGAGCCTTTCCTCTCGAAAGGAAATCGGGTTTCCTCAACTCCAAACAGCCACACAAGAAAACTTTCCTTTGGATTTTATTCCTTTTCCTGAAAATCCTGCATTCCAAACACACCCCTATTGATGACTGCAACAGCCGAACATGAAGCGCAGTTCTCCTGCGTTTTCGAGGAAAAAAAAAACAGACTGAACGTGGATGATAATATCCAGGACCAGAATTTTGAGTGCAATTTCTTAGATCTACATGCATTTTCTGTTGGTACAAACAAATGGTTAAAATGGTAATTGGACCAAACTAAGTCTGAAACACAAACCGTGACCAAATTCCCTAATGAATATCCCCTCAGATCAGAATGTATTCTGGTTCAATTTTGAGCTGGCAGACAAAAAATCTCAATATGCTAGATCAGAATATATGTTCTGACCCATAGGCTTTACAGTTACAGAACTTATCTGCCTAGAAAGACAGAAAGGTAGTAGTAGTAATTGGATGCTTGTTCAACGTGAGAGACCGAAAATGGATGAAAACAAATATATCTCTGGATACTTGTTCGTAAAGTGGTTGAAATCGATGTTTGGCTTCTCAGAAATAAAGCATGATGGTATACCATTAATTTGCAAGGATGACATGAGTAACAAATTGAAAAGGTTTAAACACTAATATACGAGCCCAACCATAATTAAGGCTGTTGAACTAGATAAATTATTCACAAAGGTTCAAGTAGATAAAAAATCTTTATGTAATTGTCAAACAGCCATTTGGAGATATAATTGGAGGTCCTCTTACTCAAATTCTGAAAATAATATAACTTGAATTTACTTCAGTTGCATTGAACAGTACATTAGTACAGCAGGGGCAAGTTACTGATTTGTCTACAAATAAACACCAATAAGAACAAAAATCATTTTTGGTGGATGATAGACACAAAAAGGAAAAAAAACATTCTTGGTGGAGCATATAGTTTTAAGAATAACTTCAACAATCAGATCTTTTGCCTATTGTCTCTCATTGCTGAGAGCTGCTTGAACAACTCTAGAAGGCCTTTTATTCCTGACTTCAGGTAACAAAACTCCAAGGGAGAAAAAAACTACTATTGACAAAGCTCCGATAGGACTATCCAACAAAAAATTTTATATCTTTTGACTGATAATATCAATCAAAGTTCTCATTTATTTTTCGTTACACACAAAGTTCAACCAAACCTGAAAGAGTACGTTTCATTTGTTAAGCCACAAAACTGCACTTGGAAATTGGAATAAAAAACTGGGTAATTAGTATACAAGTTTGATATTCAATATCACTATTTATTTTCATTGTAGCATGGATTGATGAATAACGTCATTGTGGAGCTACTATACGTGGCCTGCCTGGCTTTCCGTACAATATTAGCTAAACACAGGTTTTCTAAAAGGCAGATCCTAAATTGTACTCTTGTAGGCCAGTAAGGCAAGTAGGCAACCTAATACAGCACCATCTTGTGTGAGCAGATCAAGACATAAGCACTTGAAATTTGATAGGCATGTCCAAGGAACTTAATCATAACAGCAGGCACCATGAACATCATGCTAACTGTAAATGACTCCAAGTGTCAAACATGATATAATTTATTAGCTGCTATCCATAAACTCAGTTCTCCCAATATATTACAAAATGCAAAACTGAAAATACTTAATTCAACTGTTACCTTTCATCTCCACTACTTGTGTTGGAGACCGGTATTATTGACTGGGTTCCTGATCTCAGAAAAGATGAAGGTGGTTCTAAAGCAGTCAGGTTTAAGTGGTAACAACATTAACACACGAGCACTAAGCTACACAAGTTTTTCCTTTCCCATTTGTTCCCAAAATAGTACAAAATGGTGTAAAACTTTGCAAGAGAACCAAGCCAAATATTTTCAAAAGGTGGTTCTAAAGCAGCCAGGTTTAAGTGGCATCTTGGCTCCCTGAGCCTGAATGCATTTAGACCTACTATCTCCGCAATGAAGAGAGCACTTACTCAAGCTGTACAGCACAAATGCCACAGTTAAGTTGTTCAAATTTCTATATGTTATAGATAAAATTTTCAGAAGACACACTACACCATTTGAGTTCATGTTAAATGGCAGCATTTTCGTGTTTACCTATGACAGAAGAACACCGAAGTGAACTGAGGTTATAAAAAGGGATAAATGCAACATGTTTGAGATCAAGTTATCTTGCAAGCAATATTTATCATGTGACATGTTTGAAGGGTATTAAATGTTTATAACAAGGATGGTAAACACAGTAAAACTACCAATCTTGAATAATTTATGCTACGGCATAAAAAGTTACACGATATCCAAAGACTCAATTGCTCTCGAACCTGAGAAAATGAAGGTGCAGGAGTAGATTGCTCATGCACCATTAATGATTTTTCAAACCATGGTGTCCTCATATGAGCTGGCAGCTCACAAAAATGATAGTGTAACATGTATATAAGTCCTTGTACCATATGATTGCATGTTGCATTTTTGTTATTTATATATCCCCAACGGTGTCTTTTCTTGGGTTTCATAACAACGAAACAAAATTCCGTGATAGCAAAAGGTTTTATTATTTTTGTTTGTTATTGTAATTCCATATGTTCAAGTCACTCTCATCTGTGTTAATTGAAAGCTCTTTCATCTTACTAGCTCTGGCAAAGGGAGGCAGGAAGCTTGAGGCAGCAACTGCATAACTTGCAAGAGCATCATCGGTATGACCCTCAACCAACCTACAATAAATATTTCAAATCATTATGAGAAAAATAATGTCCGTTGTAATTTTTTTTCGCCTAGTATGCTATTAGTAATGATCATTGCAGAGGCATTGTACTTGCACTGAGAAAACAAACATCACCAGAAAAAGAAATCGTAATTTCATTTCATGCTCAAATATGGAATCAATGGAAATAAGGTCCCCCAAAATAAGGATAAATCAGAACAACTAAGTAGTAAATGATGAAGAATTGCAAGATGCAGTTGGTTCAATGTTCTAGGCATTTACTAATGCCTTGTCCAGGAAGTTCAAGTCACCAAAATATAGTTTGACCTTAAGAGTATGGATATAAAGCCAGATACATGAATAAGCTACAATCTGTTTCATTAGTAATTACTGTGCCTGATCAAGTGTGTCCCCCTCATCCTCCCACAAAGGAACTTCTGTTACACTCTATATTGATCAAGTCACTGGTTCACTTGATAGCGCATGAAAGTAGACAGTTTACAATAATGGCACTTTATATAAATGTTTTCTCATTAGTCATTAAACGTGAAACAGGGCTGTAACTTGTAAACAGTGTGCATCTTCAGGGAAAAAAAAAACACAAATGAATGTTCTATACAATGTGTCACTGCAGGCAGTTGTTGGGCCAGCAGCTTTCTGGTCTGGATGTAAAAGATTTGCAGAGTTTAGAGAATAAGCTGGAGATGAGCCTAAGAAATATTCGTATGAAGAAGGTTACATTGAAAATCCTTTAGAGTCCATCACATAGTTCTTTCACAACATAGATATCAATTTCTATTTTGGACTAACTTTCACTTTACAGGATCAACTTATGATTGATCAGATTCAAGAATTAAACGCGAAGGTTTGTTTGCACAACTCGTTCAAAGTTACTGATCCATTATAGATCTCACTTGGCTACACAAACTTCTTATTCTAATTATAGGGAAGCCTCATGCACCGGGAAAACATAGAACTATACAACAAAGTCAACATTGCTCATCAAGAGAATATGGAGTTACGAAGAAAGGTACATGCATCTGGGAACAGTTAGCCAAACAAGGATGCAGCTAGTACAACTCATCTTTTGTTTTTATTCCATTTGTCCAGTGTAATGCGAATCACAAGATAGCATTTCTTTTTTCTTTTTCAGGTGTACGGACATGGCGTAAATGAGCATCCAGAAAGTAGTAAAGCTAGAGGCAATATTCTGAATACAGAGAATGAAGATGCTCTTGTTACTCTTGAGCTGAGTCAGCCACAGAGTGCGCAAAGGGACAAGTCAGAAACACCAAGTATAGGATGAGACAGTCCAAATTTCAGGATCATTCGGAATCAGCAAACCAGATGACTTAATATAGTTCACTGAAGGTGCATCAGACTTCGGGTGCAGTGACCAGTGAGGATGACCAAAACTGAGAGACCAGCAACCACAATCTTTGGTTGAATTACAAGACCTGACAACTAAACTTTAAGCTACAAGATGCAATAATTTTTGCACGAACAAGAATGTTGATTGTTATTTAGCTTTTCATATTAGTTGCTTGGAATTCATTCAGGCACATAGAACTTGCTATGTATACTGTTGTTCTAAAGATTAAGACTCTTGTAAATTATAGTTTTAAAAGATACTGCATTGGAGAAGGTTTAATGCTAGATGTAAACAAGTTACATATGAAAGTATGATCTGTTATCAATTTAATGATTTATTAACAACAGAATTACAGCAATATGAAAAAGGGAGTATAGAGCAGAAATGGTACAAAGGATTTTGGTAAAATGACAACTTTAAGCTGCAAACTGGAACATAACATTATACCAACCTCCACTGTGCATATTACTAAAGTTAACAAAACAGATATATCCAAACATGCAATTGGTCTAAAAAATGAGTGCTGCTATAGCCTATAGAGCTATTGCACAAACAAAATGTCAGGTGCCCTCAGCACGAGACCTGCTTAGGGTGGAACCCAAGAATGCAGACAGCACTGCTCTGTGTCTGCCACAGATACATAGTTCACTATATTTTTCACCCAAGAACAAACAGGATGCATTGTAAATACACCCTCTACCCACATTCATTACGTTATAGTATTAGTTACTTAGAACCTAGGTCAAAAGCAATGTCTAGTATTGTATAATTATCACATTATAGCAAGAAGCAAATATCAACCAGTGACGGTGACCGAGAAAAAACATGGATGCAATCAATATCAATCGTTGCTGGAATATAAAAAAGATAAATGATCTGTCTCATAATACAGCAAGAAACTTACAAATTCTTGCAAGTTATGCAGTTGCCGCCTCAAGCTTGCTGCCCCCCAAATGCATATCTAATCAGAATAATCCAATGTTAGCTCAATCAAACCATAGAAGATGTCTAGGTATTCATAATGTATTTTATTCAGATTTAGTGTATCATTGCCATATTGAGAAAGCAAAACGAATACATATGATCTCTGAGCCATATTCACATCAATGATATATTAATCTATATCAATTATCAAGATACCAGTAGGCTAAAGAATGTTGCAACCAATCAGCATAAAAACCTACCACAACTTATTCTTTAGCACTTTCTGTTAAGAAGATTACTAGCAGACAAAGGAAAAGGAAACCCACAAGGCAGGCGGCACGTGCAACATGCATCCAGCATGGCGGCAATGGTGAGCATGCAGTGGAATTTTATGATATTTGAGCAACATGCAGAAAGGGGCACTGCCATCAGCGTTTGCGAGTAGAGATGAGGCACAGATGAACTCACGGTAGTTATCAATCTAGGTAAAGCATAAAACAGAATTTAACTTATGAAAAAAGGATATAGGTGCTTATAACATTTAGATTAAAAAAATGCATGTGCAATCTCTGTAGTGATGAATATATTATGCACTTTACATTTTTAACGTAGAAGATTTACATTGTGATCTATTGATGTGTTGTACTTCTAAGATAGTATTCAATCGTACACTATTGACCTTAGTTACCTATTTTTTAAAATAATGGCAATAACAATCTGATATAGCATCTGATATCCAGTATCCCAGAGCTCAAACTTGTGGACCCATGTCCACTATGTTTTCTGATGCTATTGGTGTTCACTAACATATTCTGACAAAAATGTAATGCATATAAACATTTTTTGTGATGATAAATAAGATTATTCCTTTATATAGATATCCTAATATTTTTTTAATCAAACTACCATAAACCTAAACCTCCTTTAACTTTGTAAAAATTGTTGTGTGTAAATGCATACATCTTATTGCAATGCACAGTTTAAAAACAAGCAATCAATTGTTTTAATATGTTAGGAGAAACAAAAGAATGTGGGATGTATATAGCTTATCACTACAGTAGAAATTGTCAATATTCCTAAGTTCCAGAGTAATGTGTTGGACTTCATATTCCATGTAATTGACATTTCCATCTGAAACCACAATCTGCTACTTAGAGGAAAGATGCCTAAAGCCCCCATAGTATTGTAAATGAAGCAAGTATATTATCAAGTTTGAAAGAGTTACTTCAGACGATATTGTGATCTCAAGAATGGGCGGATAAATTCTGCCATTATAGTTACACATCTTTCTTCCTATCTAAACACAAATTATACCATCTTCATGTGTTCACAAACACAAACATATACGAAAATGCTGCGTCTTCAATTCTCCACTGTACCATGTGCCAGAAAAAAAAAATCAAAATATCCAAATCTGCAACCACTAACCACAGCAAAATGTGACGTATCCTGATTTAAACGAACACCTATAACCTAAAATTTTGCCAAACAAGAGATGAAATGAGTGGAGATTCTATATGCGGAACCGCAGCCAAACAAACTACGCAAGTTCCCAGTCCCCACCTACAAGCACCAAACCCACATTCCCCATCCACCAGGCGGACGACATCGAGGAGACATGCAGCTAAAGGATACAGTTCCAGACTCCGGACACTACATACGCCAATAAATCCGCAAGGGGGACGAGGGACACTGCCATGCCGGCGTCACCAGTCAAGCGGCACCGCTGGCACCACAGGCGGAATTGACCGGATCGAAAGGAGAAGCGGAGTCAGCAGGGCTCACCTGGATGGATCCGCTCTTCGCTCCGCCGCGGGGGCGCCCTGCGCGAGGTCGCTCCGCTAAACCCTAGATCAGGTGAGGTCGGCAATGTGGTGGTGGACGGAACGGAAGGGGAGAGGGGAGGCGTTTATATGCAACAAGAGGACAAAGCATAATTTGGCAGCTTAAAATAGGCACCGGTCCCGGTCGGACGCAGCCGCTCGGCGGCTCCCGTTCCGCCGTTGAGGTTCGGCTGCCGCTGATTCGGATCGCGGACTGCCGACCGCACGGCAACACGGGAGAGACCAGAGAAGAAATAAATAAATAAATAAATAGTTAGAGAAAAACAAAAACAGCTTCATTACAGCAACTCTAAGAGACAAACTCTATTTCCATTCTAATTGTTATGAATAGAGATTTTGATAGAAAATTCCCTCCAACAGCCTCTCTAAATGTGGTCATCTATTCCGAATTTCTCGCTAGTCAAACATAGATAACGAAAATGGCTATACATAGTGTGAACAAGATACATTGTAGACTCAAAACATATAAAGAGCAATTTTTAGGTAAATGACTCTCCAAATGATAATTTAGAAAGTGAAATTGGAGATGGTCTTAGAGAAACTAGAGCTATTTTCACGTAAGCCAAAGCTACGCCAAGCGAGTTTGCATACTAACTAAAACATATGCAAAAACCTATGGTTGAACGTTGTATAGAAAACCCAAGGTAACATGTAAGTTATGATGAATTACATTTGACTATATATATTAAATATAATATTTTTTAGTTTTAGAAAATAAAAGCTTGCATTTGAAACCATCCGAATGACCAAATTTACTCGGTTTGAAGAGATGTATGCCCTTCACTTTCTGGTGTTATAGTTCTAGGATTAAAAATATATTTTCATGACAGTTGAAGGGTGTAAAATAAACTTTTCCTATTAACAAACGAGGGATGGTTAGCATCTCAACTTCATTTTAAACCAGAGTTGCAAACACGACTGTGGCGATGGTAACCACTGGAAAAATCTATGTAAATATAGTAATTATACTTAGGGAAATGTTAGCCATTGGGAAAAATATAGTAATTATACTTAGGGAAATTGTTAGGAAAAATGTGAAATATTATTGTGTCGTATTGAATCTAGAAATCGATCAAGAATTGGCACGTTGGGAAGGAAGCAGATAGCTAACATACTTGTAAAAATCCAAAGAAACACAACGTTATGAAAAGTACTTTCTATAACATAGTGTACATATATTTTCTCTTCTAAAATCATGAAGGTAGTGATTCTCGACTAGAAGTGATCAGAAAACTTATTTTTTTCATGCTCTCATAATCTCTCTTTTCATTTTACATAAGCATTTGTAGGGTGCACGAGAAATGGTTATGGAAATGATTCCTTGCACAGCTGTGGAAGTGATTCCCTGCAAATAGTCGTTAGACAAACCTCATGTAATCAATGTATAGGTCCTACTCTAGGATCTCCGCAGCTCCTGGTTGGTAATGGCATATAGAGAAAGGCATGGGTGGCTAAAAAGACGATTGATCATTTTGTGTCTCGCTCTCGTGCAATTTGTCTTTATTATTTGTGTGGAATGGTTTGATGTTAGGATTTGTTTGGATTGAAATAACAAAAGGAATAGTCTGATTTTTTAACCTTTAATTAAAAAAACTGGACCTTGAAGACCATTTAACCATTGAAACCGGACACAATTGGTCCTTTTTAAGTGGTTCCAATGGCGAGCATTTTCCAACATTTAAAACAATTATAGTTTAATCTAAATCATAATTAATTCATTTTAAATCATAAAATTATTAGAATAGTATTGAAATATTTCAAAAAATGTCACATATTTGTTGCTACTCCATTTGAAGTTATTGTTAATTCATTCATGTTCCTAGTATTGTATTACTTATAGCCTTGTTTATTATTTATTTCGTTATCATTTTGCACTATGCTTTAAATAGAGCACCAACAAATAGGATGTACTTTTTGAAAAATGATAAAATTTTCATATTTTTTATGAATTACTTATGAATTTCTAGATTGAATAAAATATGTTTAAATTTTCAGGGAAAAAAACACCTTTGAAAGGTGTAAAATGCACTTTTTTCTGTTAATAAATGAGGTGAGGGTTAGCATCTCACTTCGTTTTAAAATCAAAGTTGCAAACCGGACTGCCCGATGGTAATTGGTAAACCATGCCAACTCCCAACTTGCGGATCACTAGCTAAAAATAAAAAGTACTCCTAGCTAGCATGCCCATGTCTGAATCTCCGTCCAGTCCGCCGCGCTTTTGAGAGCGAAGACCGAGATCGAGCCGTCGCCGTGGTCCCCCTACCACCCAAACCTGAGGCCGCTGCTGAGTTGCCGACAGCGGAAACCCCAGCAAAAGCAGCGGCAGCAAGCATCCACATGGATACATGATGCACTGCAGTCTGCAGGGCCCGATACCACACCCACTTGCCTTTGTGAGCGCTCATGGCAGCCAAGCGCGCCCAAGCCAGCGGCGCGCCGGCCGGCTGCCGTGTCGCGTGTTGCGGTGTATTTAGATTGTAGGAAAAAACACTATAGCATAAGAAAAACACTGTAGCATTCGCTGGGAAACGTGTTTTGTGAGGGAGGAATAGTGAAAAGTTAAAATGAATAGTGAATAGTTGGAAATCTGAACATGGCCTCATAGTGCTTTGTGCTTTGGAAACGAATCCCGCCACGCCATGGCGCGTGTGCTGCTCTGCCTGGGCGGATTCCGTCTGCTGCCTCTGACCTCTGCTCGCCACCGCCCCGCCAGTAGCCCAGTAGTGAGTTAGGAAAGGCTCATTTTACTGCGCTAAATAATTTTCATTGCCCGATTACTAGCATCCTGAGCAAAAGTTTTGCTTGATGTACTCTCATGAGCTATTTGACTATGTCAGTGGGCCTAATGTACTCTCGAATAAGATTTTGCATTTTGCTTCTCCATGTAAAAATTGAGTTTCCAAGTTCAAACGTTTGAGTGGCAAAGGACATTACCATTTATGCTAGAAAACACATCTATTTTTAATGACTATTTCTATAGGTTAGGAGCATATAATAGTAAGCTCATATTGGACGTACAAAATTTCACGAAAGTAAAGATGAATATTCTTAAAGTATTTTCTATGTAGAGTTCATGTCATTTACACCTACACAATCTAAACTTAAAACTCAAGTTGTACATGAAAAAAATTAAAAAAAATATTAATATCAATATGGGTAGATTGGACCAAAACATTGTTAAGTGGTCAAATGGACAAAACAAATTGACCTTTCCCTCGTTGTGTCTTAAGGTATTATTTATGACAAGTTGGTGTAAATATTGCCATAAACATGAATCTATGACAGTGGTACAAAGAACTAAGGCCGTCTCCAACGGCCCGCTCTTAGGGTGTCTCATAGATTTTTTTTTATTTGGTGAGCAATGCCAAAATGACGTGCACTCAATTCCTGAAACCGAGCTCTCTCACAACACATTATTCAAAGCTCGTCAGCTCCTGCTGTATGAGCTCGTATGAGCCAGCAGCTGGCTCTTGCCGTTGGGCAAGGCGTAAGAGCGTGTAGCATGCCATGTCGTAAATTTGCTGAAGGGGCCTTCGAACTCAAACCAAACCTCTTAAATGAACAAAAGAGTCGTGATATGATACCATCATTCTTAATTATATTAATTATATGACACCCTTGACTTTTTTTTCATTCTTTTGGCTATTCATCATTCCTACAAAATATTTATACACATATATAAACTTACAACTTGAATATACTTTGATGATAGACATAGTGACATTTATTTTACTTTATCTAACTAATTCATTATTGCTGGTCAAAACTTGACGAGAAAATGGTGTCGTATGTTTAAAAATGGATGGAACATTTTATTTAAAAGAGGTAGAGTTGAACTTGCATTAGGCGTTACGAGTGTAGTACTTTATACGTTGCACCAGCCATAATACGGTGTCCACTTGGACCACTTGCCCATATAAATTACTACAACTTGACCGAATGACCGCAATGCTACTCACTTGTTAGTTACTCACCTTGCTAACGAGTTGGAACGAAAAAAACGGCATCGCATACATCTGCAATTCTGCATGCATCCTGTTCACGACAGAAAATGGCAAGAACGTCGATCTGCTCAATAGCCGGTCTAACCGTCTGTAACAAGCGGTCTGACCGTCTGTACCCTGTAGCCGGTCTGGCAATGGGCCAGGCGGTTTGACCATCTGTACAGCTGGTCTAGACCGCCTGTAGGAAAGCGCTCAAAATATGAGTTTGATTCCACCATTGCATAGGGCTCGTCGAGAAGATCAAAATGCATATGTGGATCGCCTAATTTGGAGTCCGGATGAAGAAGTTATGGCTCTGACAAGGTTCAGCCCAGGGCCCAGCCAGTTAGACCGCCTGTACAGGGTCAGACCGCCTGTAGCAGTTCTAATCCGAATTAGAGTTGTATTTTGATGGGACTTCATTATGGAATTGACTCCCCACGGGGCAAGACCTCCCCACCCTATATTATGAAGGGCCGTGGCCGATTGAGGACCTCTACCCAATCGTACAAACATATCTATCTTTACTTTTTATCTTAAACCCTAGCTTTTCCAACCTTCCTTCTTCTTCCTTCTTCGTCTCTATGGCGTTTTAGGACGTTCTAGGTGGCCTTGCCGCCACCGACAGGGTCCCTCCCGAGGCGGCGTTCGTAGGCTTTCGCGGCGCCTCTGCCTAAAGGCGGTCTGACCCTATATGACAGAGGTCTGAGTCCCTGTCCAGAAGTTCCGACGAGGAGATTTCGGCTACCACGCGATCTAGCGCTTATCGTGTGTTGACCCGAAAAGACGTCAACACATCCCTTGATGATCCTCGATGGCAACAAGTTGCTGTTTTCTTGAACGAACTATTTTATACTTTTCTTTTGAACGAACAAGTTTCGGTTTAAGTAATCGCTCGACATCAACTCGAATTTGATGAGATGCATGTAAACCTGCTCCGGATCAAGAGTTTATGGACACACCATGCGAATCTGCAAGTCTACAACAGCCTTACACCGTAGTTTTCGCTCTGTCGGCCGGTGCTCCCCTCCTCTCCTCTGCATGTAAAGCGGCGACAAAATCGTGGTTTTGCTCTGTTTAATGTATTTTTCACACTTCACTTTCCCTATGGTATTTGTGGGTTATTTTGGAGATAATAATGGTTCTGTGTTGCTCCATCACACGCCTTTTGTATGGCAGTATGGGTGAAGCCAGCTTTTCAGTCCATTCTCAGTAAAGAGTTTCGTTTCATAGCTTTTAAGAATGTCATATCATAGAAATAAATTTGAGTTGAGAAATGAAGAAAATGACTCCTAGTTATAATTTTATTTCGTCGTTATGAGGTTGTACATGGTTAGATAAAACAACACACTCTAGCTCACATTGGAAACAATGTATGTATGTACAGTTTCATCTGGATGTAACTCTTTCACCCTCTTTCATATTTATCTTGCCATATATAATCATATATGTTGGTTTGTCACACTATTTAATATGCATGAATCCCTATAAAATCTTCTACGAAAATAGCTTTACTAAACCATTTAGACAATCGTCACTGATAAAGAAAAAAACCTCCACAAGGAGATGACAAACTGTAGTGGTTATTGCACATGTACCCTTCGCTATCGCCTGATATGTACTCTAGGCAGGCTTTGTTGGGCCACATGATCGGAGGTCGTGGCCGCTCTAAAGAAAACAATTTCAAGGCACCGAGTCATTACAATTTTTTTGCTACGAGAGACTCAGTCATTACCATTGGTCACTATAATAAAAGCAACATACTGCTCCCTCGTTTAAAATTGTAAGTCATTTTAACTTTTTTAAGAGTCAAACTATTTTATGTTTGACTAAAATTTATAAACGGGATAACAAAGGTTTATGGCACCAAATAAATATACTATAAAAGTATATTTAATAAAAAAACTACTGGTACTTATTTGCTATCATGAATGTGAGTACATTATTGTATAAATTTGATCAAACTTAAAATACTTTGACTCTCATAAAAGTTAAAATAACCTACAATTTTGAACGGATGAAGTATCATATAGAGCTATTGAATCACCACCATTAGTCGCATATCCAGTGCAAACAATACCGAGACATTGGGTCGCCACAACTCAAATACACCACCACAATCGCCCATTTTATGTTTTTTTTTTGTTTCCACTTCTACTACATGAGGTCAGAAAGGACCGATTTGTAACATGTTTTCTCCATGGTGCCCTTTCTGCAAAGTTATGTGTTGAACGACTGAACGAGGCTAACTTTTCCTCGATCAAATGAGAGGCCTTATTAGGCCTTTCCAGTTCCTCCACTTTCTTTAACAAAAATGAGATGGTGGCATTAGGCCAATAATTGCATTGTTTTCTCCTACGGTCACGTGAGGCATCTGATGCAGAGATATGTGTCCAGATCCATCGCTGGAAGCTGCTGTTAGCGTACGTGACGAATTGTTAATGGTGCATTATTGGCGATTGTTTATCCAAGGCACGGCTCCCAAAGACATTCCCCAGTCCATCTGCCTCTACGTTTGATCACCTCTTTAAACAAAGTGATCAGTCTTTAACAATTTGTTAATCAGAGGTGTTAGGGCAAAATAAAGGCTTGCCACAGATGCATCTGATTAGAGTTCAGAACTTTTTTTGGTGCCACCTGTTTGGGTGCCTGGTTTTTTCAGAGTTTTATATGAAACAGGGTCTGCACTGGTTTTCCCCATTGCTGCTACTGAATACTGAGGTTAAAATTCCAAGTTGATATGCCTTTGAAAGTTCAGCATGGTTAGAGTATTGTGCCATCGGGAACCTTTTGGTGCTTTAAAAACGGCAGTATAGTTTGACAAGTGAAGAATTAGTGGTGCAGGTCGGCAGCTAGTTCGATACAGCTGTATTAATTTACAAAGAGCTCATGCTACTGCAGCTGATTTGCTCTTGAAAGCTGGTCTAAAGTTTAGAGTTCAGACTTGTTGAGAGCTCCTAAGCAGGTCTTTTGTAGATCTACACACATAACTACTTAAAGTAAATTGAAGGTAAACTTGCATTTTCCCAATTAATTCCAATTACCTATCAATAAATGCCTAGGCAATCAGTTATAACTACATCGTTAAGATTACCCATTCAATCTTGCCCATTCTGCCTTTTGCTCATATAAAGCACACAATCAGAACTACCTTGAGTATGCAAAAGAACACAAAAATCAGCAATAGAAGTTGCAATAATTTTCCAGCAATGTGGAACAACTTAACCATATATGAGCAGTTAGCAAGCTAGTTTGCCCTAACAAACTGATAGATTGTACATAGCCTTCTGGCATAGTTCTTTGATCTCTAAGGATACACATAAACCTACGATACAAGGCTATGGAAGATCTCTATAGAAATGGACTTCATCTTATCCCTTCTGGTTTGGCAAAGGGAGGCAGTAAGCTTGAGGCAGCAACTGCATAACTTGCGATAAAACCATCAGCACAACCATGGTCCAACCTGCAGCAAATAAATCATGCTGGTCATGAATAAGTGCACTCTCTTGGAGATACCTTAAGAACAACATGCAATCCAAGATTATAGTTCTCAAGCATAGATATAGACTAATTGCATGGTTTCGACTAACCCATAGGAGTCCATGAGCTTATATTTTCCTCAGGGGAAGAAGCATATACTAGATTGTCAACATTGGCTACAATTAGTTGCTTCAATGCAGTATTAATCAAGTACTTTGGTCCAAGTAACATTAATCACTTTAAAGCATGAATGCTGGAATTGCTCTGACACTCTGCATGAATCGTTTACCAACTACAACAATCCGAGAAGCTCCATATCAACGTAACATTGTCATAACTGATTCTCTCTACTGCAGATCATATCATATAGCAATTCACCCCATCACATCTTTTATGCAACATATATGAGGTTCTAATACTGGTCAGCAAAAGGTCCAAGTATATTGTTTTAGTGTGTATAGATTTTTAGTCAATATATGTGCAAAATCTATGGCAGTTTTTTCAGCAGCATATTGTTTTAGTATGTATAGCTTATTTAGTCAATATATACTTAGTAATGCACTCCAGTAATTCCTCAGGGATATCATAGAGAGCAAATGCCAATGCTCAGGGATTTTGAAAACTTAAATGACAAAATGGTTCAGAAATGGGCACTACAATCATTGACTACAAAGTGTTGTGAAAACAATGTTTTATTTTTACTTAAAATCTTCCTGCAAATGACAGTTTGGTTTCCCCATGAGACATTCCCTGGTGGACAGTACAGACCTATTAAGGTGGATAGGGCAAGAAGAGATGATAAAGCATGTCTAACTACTCTGGAAAGTCCCATGCATGATAATGGATGACGCTCTATTTTTCAATAATTTGTCAAAATATCTTACGAGCTTATCGCAAGTTATGTAGTTGCCGCCTCTAGCTTGCTGCCTCCAGATGCAAAACCTATAAAATAACACATAAAGATTAGTTTGATAAAACACCAACAATTGCTCACAAGAAACAATAACTACCTGCTATGTTATCACTTATCACTACAGGGAAGGGTTGAAATTAATTTCGCGTCAGCTTATAACAAACTTTATGTTATGATTTCCAACAGATCCAGTTCACAATTATCTCCAGTGCTTAAAACATAAAAGCAATAAGATGAAACACGTGTAGATGATTCATCAAACTAGAATGACAATTGAGCATGTAGCAATCAAGCCATGACAAGTTCTATGTTGACTCTTGTATTTCATGTTCCACAAGGATTAAAAGTTCAAAACACTGAAGTCCAACAGACAAAGAAAAAGACCTAGATGAACATAACCAGAAGGTGTTTTATGTATATAGTCCCTTGCTGTGCCATGAGATCTAGGAGATCAACACAATCTTCAGAAAGCAAAGCTAAAAGACTGATTCACAGGCGAGGGTGACGAGATCATAGGTACTAACTATATATATGTCCGATGCATGACAACAGAAAAAGGTTCAAGATAAAAACTTACAATTAGTTTAGCTAGTTACCTGGATATATGAATCAGATCTTTAATTCCATGCCATAGCACTGAGCTCACTTCTGCACAGCACAGCTTGAACCCTCATCAGTACTTCTAACCCTAGAAGTAGGGAAAAGGGAACACAGAGAGTGCTGGTGCAAGTAGAGGGGCAGGACTGAGTCTACTTTTATAGCCAAAAGGGCAGAGAGAAGGCCACATGAAGAGGCAGTGGTACGGTGGGGGCCAAACAAGTCAGAAAGATAATTAGGCCGTGCTTGTAAATTGAAGTGGTGGGCTGGTGGCAACCTGGCAAACAATGTCACTTCGCATTCGTGGACAGGAAAAAACTCCCACTTGTGTGGAGCAGCTTCACATTGCTTGGACGCCTCCCTATTTAAAATGAGTACAATTTTTAATCCACGCTGGACTTGATTGCAAAAAATTTCCATAAGATTGCCTTAAAAAAAATAATCACAAACAGTTACTGACAGACAGATGGACAGCTCTTTCTCAAATCTATTTTTGTGCATGAAGGTTCCAAAGAATGGTCTCTATCATGGTCTTGCATGTGCGCATAGTTACAAAAAAATCCAGTCCACTAAATACCTTCTCGTTCTCGGTTTTGTTGATGGACATGTATTTGTGTCCATGGTAGATGCAGTTGTCTCAAGACATCCATTAGCCATCGGTCCTGGTTAATTGGCAATAACAGTTTGAACATAATTAATTGGTAATAACTGTGTCATATATGTCAGACAGTACCTACACTTTGGAAATGGCCTTCCATTTGTTTACTTGCTGGTTGGGCAGGTCGCGGCTTCGTCGAAGCTGCGTGCTAAGGGGCACCAGCCACCAGGCCACGAATCTTTTTTTTTCTCTTGGATTCTGCCTGCCCATCTGCCCTTCAACTGAGCTCACCATCCTATGCTATGGTTTCTAACACGAGTATCTGGATCTCGATCCACAGCCATTCATCATCTTGGTTAGAAAAGCAAATCGATTATTAGAGTTATAAGCTGGAATTTGACTATCCAAGTTCAATGGTTCAGCTGCACAATATGAAATTTACTAATGCCTGCAGTTATGGCAGACAGTGACAGTCAATTATTGAGCAATTTTGTTCCTTCATACTAGTGCATTGGTTCTTTAATGTCACTATAAAGAATTATATTGAAATGGTGCAATGAGTACATTGAGTTTTTTCCCCTCAGAATTTCAAAGCATGAACATGCGAGAATGATGCTAAATGTTGTAAAATCACAATAAAACTATAAATTAAAAGACACACTACAAAGAATCCTGAAAACAATGTATGGCACCAGCGCGTAAGTATCACTTCCACGTAATACCTCTCAGCTCATATAAATATCAAGTTATATTAATTCCTTGTATTCAGATAATCAGATCTTTGTTCCGGTTATTTTCTTAATATTAAAATGTACATTAATCTACCTGCCAGCGACTTATTATAATTACATTAACTGTCATAGAAAATGGATAAGCAAACAAAGTGAAGTAGAAAACATTTCCTATGGATTTTCAATTACCCTCCTTCAGAAAATTGAATAATGTTTAGTTTTGTTCTTCATCAAGTTGTGGTCTAATTCAATGCATAGACCAATGGTCAGTGTTCTGAGTACTGCTTTAACTACAAAAGTTGTTGGCAGAAAGGCAGGTAGACATATCACTGATAATCAGCCAAGCAAATTGAGATGGCAACAGCGACGTGCTATTATAATTTTCTGCATCCACATCACTCACTGATGCAAATGTCCAAGGGTGTGTTGATACAGGGGAAGTGCAGTTAATTGTACTAATTTTTAATGGTGCATTATTGGTGATGTGAGAGAGTGTTTGGTGCTCCCAAGACATTCTCTGTCCTCACCTTTATTTAACAAAGGAGGGGAGCTTTTTGACAATATGTTAATCAAAGGTCTAAGTCTTAGCTTTAGGGTAGTATACAGAGTACTAGCAAGTGGCTGATGGCTACAAATGGTTGAAAGTTTCTCCAGATTTGGAAACTGGGATGAGCTTGCTAAGCTTCTTCAGAACTTTTTTGAGCAATGCATCACCTTTATTTCTACATGCATAAATCACCTTACTGGGCTAAGATAGTAAACTAAACATTTTAGAATGGCCATTTCAGAGCAAATTTTTGGGATGTTTTGACAGAATCAACCAGGTTTTGTTTGGGGGGTGGGGGGCAATGAATCACTTGTAAGTTGTAGCTCACCTTCCCTTTCTTCCTGGTAAGATTTATTGATTTTATATATAATACTAATATATGCACTTCTAGACCAGTGAAGTAAGGAACTGCAGTGGAGGTAACAACTGGGGCAGGTTGCCAGGAAAAGGAACAACGCTGTCCATATATCTGTGATCAAATGGTGGTGTGCACCTTAAACAATGATTTCCTATCGTCCCTGCACCATCATTCAACGTGCAAATAGGGAAAAAGTTAGAGGGAGCATCTTCGTCAGTTCATGTGCTCAGTTCCTGAAGCTAGCCTCTAAGGCTCTAACATTGCATCAGTTACGCCTTTTCTTGTCGGCAATGCATTTCACAAGATGGGCAGAAATACAGATAAAGTGGGAACCAATAGTGACGAGATTAAAGTAGACAAAATGCCAGAGGAGTGTTACAAACCCTACATTGATCTGTCGGCACGGAGACACGTCCATCCGCCGGCCCGCGTCGTCTCCGCGGCAAAATGGCAGTCGGCAGAGCATGGCTGCATGCCCTCCAAGTGCAGCTGCCTCAGGGACGGATCGGCACGCACCTCGCGCTGGCCGGCGTCAGATCCGGTGCCCTTGTCGGCCGGTCCAACAACACATCAGCGGTGCTCGCGAACGTTTCGTCGAACAGGTGGTCTGCACGGTGGTTGACGATTCGTGTTCAGACCTCAGCCAACAGCCGAGGGGGATATCTTTCGAGTGGGTTAGGGTTTACGCGCCTCCGTGTGTAAAATTTCGAAGTCTGCTTCACCGCTCGCCGGCACCATCGGCGTCTCTACCGCCGGTCTGGCGCCGCCCGCCAACCCCCGATCCGTCGATCGATCGGAGTATTCGAATGTCTATTTGGCGGCCCCCTTTGAAGAAACTGGGCCATCAAGACTCCCCATCGTTTAGCCCACAGTCTCCACCCCAGAAGGCCCATGAGACCGAAACGAAGGCATTGCTAAAAAAAAAATGAGGGAAGATGTTTCTATTACTTTATTATTAAAACTCAATTTGGGCGAACTGATCATAAATCGGTTCTATCTGGTGAAACCTTCCCATCAGTGTTTAAACTCTCGATTTGGCACTGGTGTTTATATTTTTCTGGATTTTGGTGGTGACTTTACGAATCTCAAGATCCGCTAACTCAGTCCTTCGAAGATGCTCATAGGAGTAAGGTTTGCATACGTGTGTTCATAGGGTGAGTATGCGTACGTATTTGGTCACTTCGTACATCTCAAGATCTGTCGACTCAGTCCTTCGGAGATGCTCACAGGAGTAAGGTTTGCATATGTGTGCTCATAGAGGTGAGTGTACATGCGAGTCACTTCGTGAATATTAAGATCTGTCGCTTCGATGATGCTCATAGAGGTAGGTTTACGTATGTGTGTTGATAGGAGTGAATTTACGTACGTGTTGGACTTCGACGTTATACTGCATAATTATAAAAGAAAAAATAAAATTCAATTTCTTCACGGCTCTGTTTTTTTAAGGCTACTTGTGATGATGTGGTATGTTTGGGATAGAGCGGGCTCTAGTTCTCATCAATTGAGTATGGCACTGGCTCGTTTGTGATAGAGCGGGCAAATGCATGATGAGCAGTGCTTAGCTGTGTCGGAGGCCCTTGCGGCCCCGAGTAGGCCTCTCGGACACCATGGCAAACTTGGGTGTGTTTAGTTCAGCTAAAGATTTCCCAAATATTTCCCGAGTAGGCCTCTCGGACACCCTGGTTGTCTGTAGCTTAGCTTGACTCGTCTCAGCTCGATCACTTTTTTAATGAGATTTTTAGAGTTGCCTCAAGCTAGCTTGCGAGCCAAACAAGCTAACACAAGTTCAAGATTCAATATAAGAAGCCAAACTATCAAAGTTGGGTCGAGCCGTTGACGGCATGCTACCAAGCTAGTTGAGATTTTCCATATACGTTAAAGTTAACATTTATAGCTTCATAATTACTATTATTAAGATTTTATACGTGTTGAGATGTTAATCAAATTTACATGTTAGCTGAGTAAAGCCTAAGCCATGTCTCAAAAAAATAAAAATTACATGTTAGCTCAGGACCCTAACGAGCCGGCTAGCTCCTAACGAACCGAGCTGAGTTAGCCTTTTTTCTCATTTAGTTAGTAAGCCTAATCGACGTGGCTCATTAGGCTAATAAGGCTCTCCACAATGTGTGCCTTAATTAAGTAATGCCTCAAATAGAGAGAATATTTGGACATTCTATTCAACAGGTATCGGATAAATATCTAGGCTTAAGTAACCGGTGTATCCTTGTTGCTTCGTTTAGATTTTATTCAATATTTATCCAGTTTGGTACACGTTTTGATATGCTTTTACCTATGTTATCTCGTTACATCTCTTATCATAGCCGATTCAATATAAGAAGGCAAACTATCAAAGGTGCGTAGAGACTAGAGAACTAGGAGCGGAGCACATTCTTGCTCCAGTGCTTGCTTATAAACAAAAAATGTTTTTCCTCCTGTCATCGTCAGAGGTAGTCTGGCCATGAGTCTGCATGCAAGCGAAGTTTGCTTATGTGTTCTCTTTGTTTATTACCAACGTGGGCCACCATAGTGTGCTTGCACACGTTGCAGCTCATCAAGCGTGATGCTTGCTTTTTATCATGGGGTCCAATATTTTTTTAACTTCACTTGCACTCATCCCAGCCAAGGTGGCTCCACATTTTTTAGCTTCACTTGCACACTTCCAAGCCAAGGTGGCTCGGCATCTAGTCCTATCCTCGACACACTTGGAAGTCCAATTTTGTCTCCGTCATGGTGTGGCTCATCATACGAAAAGACCAGCTAAGCATCATTAATTGCCTTAGTCAGCCTTTACTTGACCAACTACCTAATACACTTTTGAGCTTTCTTCATGATTTGGCCCAAACTATTCGTCAGATTCTCATGTGTTACGCACACATTTCGCCACTTTGTTCTCAACTAATCCGATTCCAGCAAACAAAGGTCATTAGGTCAAAGTCGTAGTGTGCTATGTAGGTTTGAAGTAGGGCCAACGAAGATTGCTAGGGCGCTACGGCTTTCCACCGTTGAGCCGTTCTTTGACCTTCTAAGTGAGTTATAGCTTGACTTGGCATAGTTTGTTCCCTTCAACACCGGCATTGTGCCACGCCACGGAATGATGACATCCCGACACCCTAGGGTAGCCTTCCCCTCGTTCGTGGACGCGGCAACGTACCTGATCTAGTTGGACTCCCCGCACTACCTCGCCCCGGACACAGACCTGGGGATGAACACGCCCGACATGGGTACAGATGATGTTGCGTATGAACCTGATGACATGGTACGTGGCATCGTGGCCCAGCATCCGCACCCTAGCGAATCGGGATAGGCCTGCGTACGGTGAGAGCACATCACGTCGTAGGTCATTTGTGTCATCTCACTTAGTGGAGGACGATACGCCACATATCGAGGTCTAGCATGCCATCCCAGCCATCCTCACGTGGAGCTTGACAACCTGCTTGGATTAATGTCTGTGATGACGAGGGTACAGAGTGCACGCCAATGTTGAGAGTTATGGACAGATTTGCTTCTTTGGCAACTGCATGCCATAGCTATATAAAGGGATGTGCGATTAATCCCCAAACTAGGTGGAACAGGGTGGAACGAGGGGGGTTGATCCTCTTCATCCACCCTGTTCCACCTGGTTTGGGGAATAACCAAACATGTCATAAGTGGATACGCCAGACATTGTGACTTGCAAAAAATGTGCAAATGGCATACACATTTGATATGTTTGGATTTAGGGAATCAGTAGCATCGTGGCTCTTTCTTTGAGATTTACAAAAGATTTGAAGTAACATTAATGCATTAGAAATGAAACCTTAGAGTCTATGTTCATCTGTTCATGGGTTGATGGCGATCAACTTGTAATGTGGGTGTGCATATCAGCATAGAATATTTCCTTAAACTCCTCATGCACATGTAGGGAATAGGGAATGTTATCATGACAACACAAATACATTGTTGTCATGAGGTACTTACAGCTATCACAAATAAGATTGAGTTTTTATAAAGCATGCCCGAAATGTAACATAAATTTAATTACAATCTCAATAATGTGCCTCCACTTCAAAGCACATGTTACATCAATCCTTGCCAGTCATCTAACAGTCTAGCTATAGATTTAATATCTACTTGGATAATAGCTTGTACATATTGTCACATAGCTCGTGTAGTTGATCAAACCTCTGATTACTCTTTTCATTTATATCAACCAAGTGAGTGTGCTTCTGTACGATTGTTGCATGCAGTGACTTCTCCAATGACAACATTCTATGATTGAACTGATTCAATAATAGCTTGGTCGTATCTTGTGAAGTTTGCTGTTTTGTGCGACTTTTTAATTTTATCAAGGAGTCAATAATATTTCAGCTTTTGTTGTTTTGTCAACAATAATTCTTTAAGTTATTTGTTCCTTGATAAGATCCTGGTTTACTACTGCACACATGACTGCTTGACTTGTTCAATTGCTACAACCCATATACTTTAGATGAAAACTTAGTCAATCCTACTCACATACCATTAACTTTCACCTCCTCTTTGCATAATTACTCAACCCCACCCCTCCCTAGTTTACATACTTCATCTATTCCCTTAATTTATATCTCTTTATCAAAACTTATATCTTCATAATGTTTCTCATTTGTTTAATGATGTGTATATGTCTAAGCCAAATGAAAGCATACGAGACCTCAACAGACAGAATATATATCTTTTGCCTACGGTAGCTAATTTTGTATATGGTTGAAACGTTTGAGGTATTCCTGTGTAAATTAGCTTTTATCATGAATAGATTTACATGTACTTGGAGGTATGATTATGAAGAGAGATGTTAGGATCAATAGTATTAGCTTTTATCATGAATAGATTTACATGTAATTGGAGGTATGATTATGAAGAGAGATGTTAGGATCAATAATAATAATAATAAGTAACCTTCCATCGCTGGAAGAAAAGGAGCTCATCCGGTGCTCGGTGCCTCTCCGCATTAGTCTCTTTTGCGCTGGCGGCCATCGGCGGGTTGGAAAAAGGAAAAAAAAAACCCAGACATGAGCCCCGTCAGATGGGTCGGGGGCAAAAAAAAAAAAATACACATGACACAGGCAGGTGCGTCGTCAATGTGTACGGAACAAATCGGCTGCTGTCCCACGCTTCCGCGCCGTCGCTGGCTCCGCCTTTGCCATTGCCCTCCTCGCCCAACAAACGAAGGCAACCTCCATGGTGGATTTGCTTTGCCAGCCGGCGGAGTGGAAAGAGAGCAGGACAGACAGAGAGAAGGGAAATCGATCGAATCAATGGGAAATCAAAGGCAAATCCAACAAATCAAATGCAAATAATCAAATGCAAATACAACAATCCAAGCCACGGCGGAGAGAGAGCAACGGGAGGAGGGTATGGCATGCAGCATCCTCGCGCCGCCGTCGAGGAGCAGCAGCAGCACCACCATCCGCGAACAGGACCAGCACGACCCGCAGTAGCCGCCGCGGAGATAGAGGATTCCTCGCGCTCGCCGCCGTGCCCGCCTGTTCCTGCCCGCATGCCTGCCGCTGTGCAACGGCAGCTCGCTGGCCGCGCCACCACACGCAGGCTGGACGCGGCGGGCCCATCGCCGCGCGGTCGATCCTCGCGCCCCAGCGCGCAGGCCGCAGGGCCCAGGTGAGCAGCAACAGCAGGACCCTCCGTGCGCAGGCAGCCGCGCCAAACGCCCGCCGGGCCAGTGCGCAGGCAAGCTCAGCAGCACGCAAGGACGGGCGGCGTGCGCATCGAACGGAGAGAGGAGAACGACGTGGGCGATGCGGAGAGATCCAGAAAGGCCGACGCCTAGAAGGGGCGAGCGACAACCAGCGAAAAGATAAAAAGAAAAAAAAGAATAAAAAAAGGAAAACAAAAGAAGAAACGGGAAAAAGAAACAGAAAGAATAGAGGGAGGTAGGAAAAGGAAAAAAAAAGATAAAGAGAAAAAGATGGTAGTTAGGATGGTTCAATAAAATATACGTTAGTTGGTACTCCCTCCGTCTCAGAAAAAATACAATTCTCGTTTCTCGAGGAGTCAAATAATTTAAACTTTGACTAAATTTATATAAAAATATATTAACACTTGTGATATAATATAAGTATCACCATAGAATATATTTTCATAATTAACTTATTAAGAAGCACAAATATTAATACTATTTAATATAAAGTTAGTCAAACATCAAACACTTTGACCGACACAATTCCTATAGTTGCATTTTTTTTTACAGAAGAGTATGGAGGAAGAGTATAGAAGAGTTGATTGAGGCCTTTGGTGCATTCGATGCAGGTCTCTTGATGCCTAACTTGCTGCGGTGTTGACCTCTCTTCGCGGTGGGTGATGGAGTGAAGGATCCATGTTGCAGGCCGGGGATGGAAGCGTCGGGGGCCCTGCTCCTCGCGCATGCTCGCCGGAGTGAGGCCGCTCAAGAAAGAGAGAGAGGGGCGAGTGGATAGCGAGAGAGCATGGAGACGACGAGAAGGTTCGCGAGAGATGAGGCGTAGCGGTGGGGAAGGAAGGAAGTAGAGATAAAAAAAAGAAAAAAGAGAAAGAAAAGATAAAAAAGAAAAAAAAGAATAGGGTATGGAGAGCGCAGGGACAGGAAAGAGAAGGACAAAAGTGCAAAAAAAGAAAACGAACAAAAAAATAACAAGAAAGGAAATAAAAGAAAATGAAAAAAGTAGAAACAAAAAAGACCTGAAGCCAAATCAATGAATATGTTAAACTGTGATTACAGGAAACAAGTTTGCATGTGAAGTATCAATACCAAGAATCACCATTGAAATTGATGTGATGTGTCAACCCAAATGTTTACAGTAAGATTTACCTCTGCCCGTAGCAACTCACGGGCAATTTTACTAGTAAATCTAAACGAGATAACAACGATGCACCCAAATATCAAACCTTAGATAGGTTTGGTAAATTGTGAATAAACCTCGATGAAGAAATAACGATGCACCCGGATGCTAAAGCCTAGATATTACTCGATAGCTGTCGAATACTTGAACGAGGGAACAACGATGCACCTAGAGACCAAAGCCCAAGATATTCAGTAATGAAAACTCACTAGCAAGACCAAGTCGCTCGAATGTGAGACGTCCCTGATCAGGCTCGCAAAGCCGTCACCACGAAAAAAGATAAAGAGAAGGTGAAATCTCCAAAAAGTAAAAAGAAACTCGAATAGAGTTTTTGTCGTTGTATTGATGTGTATCTCTTTTACAATCCCCCCTCAAGACTCATATTTATACTCTGGAACTACGACTCTTGGCCGATTACGGCAAGCTACATTACTTGAATCTAAAGAAACAAAATTTTCCTAAAGATATGACCCAAACCGGGTCGGTCTCGAACGATACAATCCGGCTTATCCGGACAATTGCTTTCCTCCTTGGTCACGATGCCTACCGAACCGACCTTTGCACCTTGGTTAGCCAAACTCTTTATCTTTGTAAGCTCTTTCGAACGGCTATCGACCCGTTTAGCCAAAATCAACAGGAACTCAATCAGCTGAAGACAGAAAATTATCAACACATCTTCACCAAATCAGACCACTTCCTTCTTCTGGACCAATCTCAACACATTAAAAAACGGTGTCAACAATTATGGACATTATCTACAATGAGGTAATGCAGTCGATAAGAATACATTTTCTTTGTTTTAACAAAATATATTTGTTATGTTATTTTGCTCCTCCATGCTTCCACCATCTCACGTGATTCTATAATTTGTAGTCAACAAAAATGAAGCCCTTTTATGAACTACATGTTCATATGTTAGTAATATGGAATACACAACAGTTCTAGGGCGCAGGCGCAGCAACAATGAGCCTACCATCATAGTCTACCATGATAATGGGTGAATGGTATGGCAAGGGAGGGGTCTCTATTTATAGGACAAGGGGGCCATGAGGTTGAGATAAGAGTCCACCATTCCGGATATTTTCTAGATATTACAACGTTGCCTAATTTATTTTATTAACAATTGTAGAGTAATCCATTGAAAATATCTTGGTCTTGCATCTATAGAAGGTTGCCTTGCCTTCTTTTGGCAACTAGTATAAAACAAAACAAAGGTAACAAAACAACAATTATAACAAGCATAAACTATACTGCGGCGGACATGACTGTATGCCTCATAAAAATTTAGGACAATCAAAGCAAAATAGGCAAACAACCTAAGCTAGACCAGCTAACTTAGATACCTTGGGGTAGGGAAACAAAAAGGTCACAATATATCCCAAGTTAAGTCATACAAAATAATCACAACTAATGGTGATGTCTAATTAACACTGACAATATTCGTAGAGCAGATTCCATCCTTTGATCAACATTACATGATAAAACTGCATCTTCTCCAATTAGCTTAGTTTCTTTTACACGGATCAAGTTTATCTCAACTTCAAGATTATTTTCCACATATCACATCTATCGCCTCTGTATTAGCATGTCTAAAACAATTGGTCGCCTATCTCACCTATGTCACACCAAGCCTACCTCTCATTTACCACAAGTAAGAATCAATTCTAATCACCAACATATGAAAATCATAACACAAAAAATAGTACTTAACCAATACTTAATGCTTACATTGTGAACAACAACTTTTAGTCAAATGAATTTTTGTCTTCAGATCAGACTAAAACTTCATCCAACTCCTTGTGTGGATCTCAATAGTGAAGTGTGTGATATATGAACACTTCAAAACCTTTACATTGTATCTACTTTCTAATAACTTCTTCAATATCACCATTGCTGATATACTGGAAACAACAGTTGCAGCTAAAAATTTGTCTGTCATTTGTCATGTTAAGGAAGTTACATAACCATCAACCCACACACACAATACCATGCAAAAACATATTAAATCCTAATAACTCAATTATAATTTATGTCTTGCAGTTATCCACTTTTTTGAATTAATCTCGTATTGTACTTTTTGGTCTTTCAAAACCATCACTAAGGTATTAAAGTAAAGCAATAACCCTTTTGCCTCCATTTAGTGTGCTACTTTTAAATGTCAGGTACCCATTCGAAGGACTCTATTTGATTGCATCAATTCTTATTCCTTGCGGAGCTTCCGTTGATGTTGTACAAATAAGAAAATAACAACAGTATATGCAAACTTAAATCAATATGTAATTCCTATGAAACACTGATACATGTAAGAATATCAAGATGTGTATTCGGCGCATGCAATTGATGGGTATTTGGGGGTATCAAACCCAAAATCAATATTTTACGTAAAGTATAACAAAAGTTTCCAATTCTAAAATAGAACATGCGACATCTTCAGTGGTCTAGATTGGCATTCATTATTTTAAAGAGTGATCTAATGTTTCAAATAACCATGTGTAATACACAATAACCTTGAAATTCTTGAAGTTGAGGATTGAAATTAGAAAAAAGTTTTTGTTGGGATATATCGGGAAGATGTTAAAATAACTTTAGTCTTTAGGTGGATTTGGTACAAATCATGATCTATCTCTATCCTTTATAAAATAGAAAAATTATGAGGGCTATGATGCCTGAACTAGAGCAAATTTGCATGTTGTGTCACACAATTACTAAACAAATTACCTCATATGGATACTAGAGGAGCACAAATACTTTGATGATGCTCATTAGAAAATCAGTTTATTCAAATATTACGGCCACCTAGGAGCTCTTTGCAGTGGTGGCTCATCATAAGTTTAAGTCCTAGAAGCTCACCCTTCTCTTCCGTATCAACGCATTTCCCATGGCTTGAACTGATGAGATGATAGTGAACTGGCGGAGGGTGCGATTTTGACATAGGCATAGGCATAGAGAGGAAGATGAGAAGGATGACATACTAGAACGTGGAGGCCGTTTCAATGTGTCCCCGTTAGCAAATCACTGTCATGTTATAGATAATAATTATATGTTGTGGGTTGTATGGTTTTTTTAGTTCGAGTGCAAAAATTGAACCATCATGCTAATTGTTGGATGAAATGGACATTTTTTTTATATAAACATTAAGTAGTTTCCACATTCACATATTGATGGATTTTAGAATGCACTAGAAGCAGCATGGTCTTTTATACTAGTTTCTCCATGCCCCTTCGACACATTGGCTAGGAAATTTAGAGCCATTGTAAGGGTCCTTTAGAGCTGGAGTCACATGAAACTTGGCCATGTGAATTCTCAGCTTGGGCTAGCCAGGGGGGTCCTCCATCATCTTGAGATTGCCCAGGACCATAGGAGTCTGTCCCTTCAGGAGAAATGGTTGTGAAATCAACATAAGAAACAATCTTTGGCATTGTCATCCTTACGACACACAATTGCTTGCAACTGCTCACGCATTGGTTGGCTTGCTGAAGGGGATGCCAACACTGCCTTGTTCCACCTGCATGCCAAGCACCACAAGCGGAAGAATTTCATTAGCAAACTCACGTCGGAGGATGGGCAACTACTCACTAGCCACGATGAGAAAGAATAGAATGTATTTGATTTCTACAACAGTCTCCTAGGGAAGCTATGGACCGGGAGGAAACCATTAACATGGAAGCATTGGATATCATGTGTCATGATATGTTTGAGTTGGAGGCCCCTCTTTTAGAATAAGAAGTTTGGGAAACAATATGCTCTCTCCCGTCTGACAAAGCCCCAGGTCCAGATGGGTTTACCGGAAATTTCTATAAGGCATGTTGGCCTTTAATCAAAGTGGAGGTGATGGTCGCAGTTTCAGCCATTTGGAGTAGAAAGTTTGGCGACTTCGAACAACTGAACTCGGCCTACATCACATTCTGCAGAAGAAGGACGAGGCTTTGAGTATCAAGGATTTCACCTATTAGATTGGTTCACTCCATTTCCAAGTTGATCACAAAAATCCTAGCCAACAGATTAGATGCAAGGCTTAATGAGCTAGTCTCACCTATTCCGAGTGCTTTTATTAAAGGTCATTTTATACAGGATAACTTTATGCTAGTACAGCAGACAACTCGTTATTTGCACCAGCAGAAGCAGGCTAGAATTCTGTTGAAGCTTGATATAACAAAGACCTTTGACTCAGTGTCTTGGAAGTTCTGAAACACATAGGCTTTGGACAAGTTTGGTGTGATATTATTAGTGGTATCCTCACCTCCTCTTCTACCCAGGTGATTCTCAATGGTACTCTAGGCAAAAAAATAAATACGAAAGGGGTTTGAGGCAAGGGAAACTGCTCTCACCAATGTTATTTATCTTGGTCATGGATGTTTTGGGTTTCATGATAAAGAAGTCTATGGAGGAGGATATGTTACAGCCATTGGCTAGAAGGACCCTACCACACATGACATCCATTTATGCAGATGATGTGGTTACTTTCCTGAAGCCTTCGGCTGGGGACATTGACATCACTTTGGACATGCTACAGCTGTTTGGAAGAGCAAGTGGACTACAAGCAAATGTTAAAAAAAAGCAGTGTGTTACTTATTCAATGTCAAGAAGAAGATAGTCAAACAATACAAGAACATCTTCCATGTCAATTGCTGGAATTTCCATGCAAATATCTAGGAGTTCCCTTATCTATCCACAAGTTGACTAAGGCCCAAGTTCACCCCATAATTGACAGAATAGCAAATCAACTCCCTGGGTGGAAGGCTGATTTGTTGACAAAGGCAGGAAAGAGAGTCCTAGTACAATTTGTGTTCACATCTATGTTAATTTATCTGGCTATGGCAGTGGATCTCCCAGCTAGGGATGGCAGCGGATCGGGTTCGGAGTGGATATGCGCGGGTTTCGGGTTTTTGGGTATTGGATTTGGAGTCACATTTTCGCCCACGGATTTTCGGGTTCGGATATCCGAAACACTGCGGATTCGGGTCGGATTCTGAATCTCGCCCGTGGAGCTCCATCGGGGCTCTGAAAAATGCAGCCCAATAGCAGCCCATGTATGAATGTTGAATTGTGTTGTTTTCCTCTTATTTTGAACCTGTGCACTGTATGCTTGTATTCGGTATTTGTAATAATATGGACAATGTGTTGGAGCCAGGACTATGCTTTTGGAATGTTGAATTGTATGCTTTTACTTGTCTCCTTGGAAAAAACATTATAATGTTGTTGGAAAAATAACTTGCGTTGATTGTTGAATACATGTAACTTGTCTGTGTATTTTTTTTTGGGTTATGGATTATGCGTCGGGTTTCGGATATCCGCGGGTTTTGGATTCGGAGTTGGATTTCCACCCGAAACCATGTTCGGGTCGGGTTCGGGTTTTGACTTCGGGTTTTGGGTTTGGATGTTCAGACAACCCATCCGATCCGAACCCGCCCCGTTGCCATCCCCACTCCCAGCTTGGGCTCACAAAGTCGTAGATAAATTTAGGAGAGGTTTCCTGTGAAAGGAGGAAAGGGGGAAAGGATGTGAAAGGAGGACACTGTACTGGGAGGATTGGTATTTCAAATTTGCAGCATCTCGGATGGGATCTTAGAATGCGATGGCTCTATATATAGAAAACTGAATCAGACAAGCCGTGAGCATTTGTTCCCATCCAAGTATGTTCCTCGGTCAAGGCATTTTTCTTGGTTTCCATAATGTCAGAGGTTGGCAACGGCATGAACACCCTTTTCTGGACTAACAGATGGCTGCATTGATATAGTATAGATAAGCTAATGTCACACCTATTCGTTGCAGTTTTAGGCAATGGAAAGAAAAGAACAGTTCATGAACCCTGACTGACATGACATGGGTGGATGACATTAGAGGAGCCAGCACTGTGCTTGTCTTGTTTGAGCAGCATTTTCTGGAGTATTTCTTAGTAGAAATAGTGTTGTAGCCAGACGTTGAGGATTCTCACATTTGACAATTCACAACATCTGGACAATATTAAGCTAAATCAACTTATGAGGCAATGCTCACTTGTTCCATTCACTTCAATCCCTGGGAAAGGTTCTAGGAGAGTTGGGCGTCTGGGAAATGCAAATTTTTCATGTGGCTAGTTGCACATGAAAGTGTTGGACAACTGATAGGCTGGCTAAGAGAGGATTACCACTTCCTGAACTCTGCCCTTTATGTAATCAAGAGGAGGAGACAATCAACCACCTGCTCCTGTCTTTTGTGTTCTCACGCCAAATATGGTTTAGTGTCTTGCAACAACTAGGCTTACAAGTTTTAAATCCATAGCCGGGAGATCATTGTTTTGAGGACTGGTGGGAGCAGGCAAATAGTAAGGTGGCTGAGCAAGCAAAAAAGGGTCTATCTAATAGTGGGCATGTAGGTATAATTCCTTTATCAGATACTATCATAATAAATAACTTTAGGTGCTCATGTGATGTTTGAAAAAAAAATCATGTAACATGTTTACATGCCTATTATGATGATTATGGTTTAAGTCGTGATTATTTCTTAGAATGCTGCCTTAGCAAGGTAATGTTCAGTTCTTCACTTGCAAGGATAGAAGACTACTAAGCATGTTTCATGTCAATTATGTTGAGCAAACAATTCAACATGTATGTCATCCCGTAGTGTGTGTCTCACCTCCTGTGAAATGAAATAAGGTGCTGTACCTGATGTGTATGTGCTGGAAATTTAAGAAATGATGATTATGTCTATGTATTGTACAGATATAAACCTTTTGATTGAAATTAGCTCTATGCAAGTATATGTTTGTTTGATTGAATTGGCAATTCCAACTAAATGAGGAATATGTGTATTTGATTTGTTTTTTTGTTTCTCTGCTAGCTAGTTGGGTGTTCCGTGTGGCAACCAACAGAAAAAAAACTAACCTCGTCAAATCCTGATGTTTTCAAAACCTGATGACACAAAGAACATCCCTGTGAGGAAACCATCAGGAAGAACCTACCAGAAAATTATGTTACGTCGGGTGCCCGATAAGCAAATTTATTTTCTCCATCAATCTATCCCTTCCAGTTCCAGGTTGTCGTAGAAATATTTTGTTCCTGATGGTTTTCAGTGCACAAGAAAATAATGATGGTTTTCAGTATAGTTTCTCGAGACCACCCCCAGATTGTTGGTTTTCCGATAGAAATAATGATGGTTTTTTGATGGTTGGGAATTAGTTGGTCCATTTGATCAACCTAGCTAAATTTATGTTTGACTCATCATCCTGCCTTCCCACCAAGCACTCCCTGCTCTCGGCCAAGGAGGGAAGGGGCGAACTCACCTGGGCTGCTCCTTGCTGCAGTCGTGCTCGAGCTCATGCTGGAGATTTGGCAGGGAGGGACAGCGCTAGAGATGGGGAAGATGATATGCGGGGCGGGGCGACCTGCCAGTGACGAGGAAGAGGAGGACGTCGCGGCCTGCTGGAGAACTGGAAGGGGAGGGCGGCGTGTGGCTCACCACGGAGGGATGTAGGGGAGGGCAAGCAGAGCTCGCGTCGTATGCACCGGCTGATGGGCGACGAAGAGCTCGTGTCGCACGAGCCGACAGTTGGGCGATGCGAAGCTCACGCCAGCGAGCTCGCACCGCATGTGGCGGCGACCTGGATAGGGCGACCTCGCTCTGCACGCGCCGGCGGCCGGGGGACGGCGAGCTCGTGCCCCGCGACCCGCACAAGCTCGCACACGCCGACGGCCGGGGAAGAGATGTGCAAGAAATTTCGGATAGACGCGAATGATATGCGAGAGAGACATCACGATTCCACCCAATACAGAGCTGGAGCGCTCGACATTGTCGGAGGGCATGTGGTAGTACAACGAATTCAGCGTGGTATTGAAGTGAGATTCCGATCACCAATTCTCAAGCCATCCAAACGGCAGAATTCAAAGGGCACCAATTCCAATTCCGAATTCTGCACTCCAATGTCTACATCCAAACGGGGCGTAAGAAAATTTTAATCTTCAAAGGGGCTTTTAATTTCCAAATCCGCTTATTCAAATTAGGGACATCAGCATGGATCATAGCCAAGTAGTGGGATTTCACTGAGAACTGTCCATTCGGATGTAGGTTCCAGCGAAATTCATCATGTTCTTGGCTCAACACAATATTTGCAATGCGTGGAAGTAAGGCATTCCATGCTACTAACTTGTGTCCAATAAGATCTCTACGCCATGAGATATTAGGGGATGAGGCACCGAGGGTTTCATGAATATGATAATGTAAGATATCTATCCGTAGCGATACTTATACCAAACATGCTGAATATGAATTTGGATGCAACCATTCCATTATCCATTTTACAAGCAGATAATGGTACGTGTTAGCAAAGGTGATTAGGGTTTGGATAGTGGGCCCTCATGGGTCTGGGGTGTGTACAGCCACATCGGCCTCCTTGGCCCTGTGTGCCGGCTGCCTCTGGATAAGATGGAGTCACCTATTAGGCAAGGATCCACTGATTAGTATTACTTCTATAAACTTTTCTAGGGTTGCTATGCGCCTATATAAATCCAATCTATTATTCCTAGCTATATCTGGTGGAAACCAACTTCCCATGGAAACTATGAAAACTTCAATCTGGACCACACGATGTTGATCTAAGGGCGCACCCAAATCCGGTGGAAGGGGTGATTCGCAAAACTCAGGAGATGTGGGAGGGGTGATTTGCAAGACGCTTTTGCAAATCGCCCCTCCCACCTGATCTGGTCGCACCTTTGGATCAACATCGTGTGGCTCTGATTTTAGTTTCTATAGTTTCCACGGGAAGTTGGTTTCCGTATGATACGTTGCCTTCTAGTTTACAGTATGAATACCAGATCTATATTACTAACATTTTAATGCATACACATGTCGTATAATTTAAGCTAATCGGCTTGTTGTACGCGATTGAGAACCAGATTGGCCGAGGCCGCGGCAGGTAGGCTTGCCCAATGGGAGACTACTGAAAGTCCACTTTCCAAAGTCCACTTTCCAAATCTTTTAATGAGCTCATTAGTAAAATGTCACCTAGATATAAAATGGCATCTAATCTCTCCGGTCTTCAAGCAACAGCTACTGTTTTGAGATGTGTGTAGCCAATACATTTTATTTTGTTCTATCATCAATATCTGTTTGAATATTTAAATTAATTTTTGAAAATGGTATGTCTCATCTTCAATAGAAGTCTCGCGAATAGTGTGTCTCGGATGACATGCATGGTGCTGTCTGCAATAATGATTATATTATATATGCTTGAGAAAGGGGTGATGAGTAAATGTAAAAATATACAAACATAGGAACACACTTTAAAAAGTTAAGATCCATGTTATTCATATTTCAACAAGGCATACCCCAGATAAGTTAGGAAACGGAGGTAGTAGTATCTATTGTTTGCGGTACATGCCAGTTCCATTTAAATTAAATAATGTAAAGCAACTAAAAATAAGCCACGTTCATGCTTTAGCGTATTACCTTGGTGAATGGTACCCACAGGTTGAGCTTCGATCCTCACGCTGGGTGGTCTGAGGCTCTGAGCAAACCGCATGGTATCCCACTATAATTTTGCAAGATCAGGTGGGTATACAGAGCATCTCACATGCTTCTTTATCAGGTGGTTATACATTCCTCATATTGGTGTTTGAGTCTTTGAGATGCTAAATGTTATATATATACATGTTAATTACTTTATTGATAATGACAACACACAACTATAAACGCCCATGCCTTCTTTGTTGAGAAACTTATGCGCCCCTTGTAAAACTATTGAATGGCAAATAAAGAAACATGTTGTACAGGGATAATTTTGAGGTTTATTAATTCCCTGGCGTCGAAATTAAAAGTTAGATAAAAGAAGCATAGTGGAATCAAGCAACACATACTGTAGTTCGTTAAAAAAAACAATCAGCATAATATATTTTATTTTTTCATACAAATATGATACAACGTCAAAGACATCACGTTTCACCACTGACTTTGATTTGGATGTACATGCACATAAATAATGTATGTCTAAATAAAATGGAATATATAGTGGAATCAGCATAAAATCTAAGCTTTTTCATGAATGTGATTTTCCTTTCTGCTTTCAATGAATAGGCGGATTTTCCTTTCTTTCTGCTTTCCTACTTGGACTCAGCTGTAGCTAGTTCATGTCTAGAATCAAAGCTTTAGCCAATATGGCATCTGCTTCTGTCGTTTTCTTTTTATCTACTTCCGGCATTAGGAAATATATTTAACATATACAATCATTTACAAAAGAAACCACCAAAGCTACTTTAGTGACAGAAAAAGGAAAAAAATCAAAGTAGTGGCTGTGACCTATATATGAATATGACACTAGTTAATGTTTTCTATCCAGGGCAACACGAAGGGAGAACAACAAGAAGACGCATTTGAGCTGATCGTCCAATACCTGAAGAGAGTGCTGGATTGATTAAGGAATCTGTGGAATGGTGGGCGTCTATGCACACGCGCCAAGCGGTGATAGACAGGGAGTGTCAAGTGGTGGCGTTGTGGATTTGTTTACACTAATGAGGCACAAATAAACAATCTAGATGCCCACCATATTTGTCCTTCTTTATATGCGTTTTCCCAGATTGTCCAAGAATGCTTCTTTGCTAGGGAAGCACAAGCACTTCGAGGCTGCAACCAAATCTCAAAAGGGGGTACGATAGGTTCCTCTAAAGAGAGGATCAGAAAGAGAGCTAGGGAGACCAAATTAGGCTTGTCCATCCAATTAGACAGAGGAGAAAGAGGTACTATTACCGGGCCACCTTTCAAGTTTCAGCAAGATCGACATAGCCAGGTCTCGTCTCATCTCTCCCCCCCCCCTCCCTCTCTCTCTAGATCTGTGCTGTGTGCTGTGGAGGAGATGGGGAGAGGGAAGATAGTGATCGACAGGATCGAAAACACGACGAGCCGGCAGGTGACCTTCTCGAAGCGCCGGAGCGGGCTGTTCAAGAAGGCAAATGAGCTCGCCGTCCTTTGCGACGCTGAGGTCGGACTCATCGTCATCTCCAGCACCGGCCGCGTCTATGACTTCACTAATACAAGGTATATTTGGTTCTGCCTTGCTTGCTTGATGTCTAATTAGTAGTTACTAGATCCACTAACTCATATAGATCGGACATATTACGCTACTAACAGGGTTTTGCATTAGAGAGAGAGAGAGATGAAAGTGGAGGTTTTGCATTAGAGAGAGAGAGAGATGAAAGTGGAGTAGAGATTAGATACCGCATGGCAAGTAGATAATATAGTTAATTATTTTTTTCTTGGAACTTGGAATGTGAAACAATTTGCGTGTGCATTATTTAATTTAATTTAATTTGCTAGAATTCAATAAACTTATGCAGCGATGAATCTAGTAGATATCATGAAGAATTTCTTTGCAACTTATATAGTATGAACTGTGCTCAAAACCAAAAATGTATTTCTATAGTTGCACTAGGATTTCCACCTATGAAACGAAATGTTATTATAGGATCGGTACACCCAAAAGGGGGTAAATTGAGGTTATAAAAACTTCTCAAAATAGGGAATCACTTATATTAACCAAAACCAGCCACGTGCTTGACTACAAAGTGTGTCAATCAGACTAACAAATAAAAGTTTTACACTCTAGTTCCAACTCTAGACTAATATAGCAATTTTTGCAATCTAAACATGGGAAGCAAACAGAGGTTGATAATCTAAAGAATCTCATCACTTGATCTCATACAAACCAAAAGGATGGTGGATACACGCTTGCTACTCACTACGCACTAATAATATCCTTAGTCTCCAATCAAGGAACTTGGGTGTCACTTTTTTGCGCAACGCTTAGCTTATTCTTGACCCCACATTATAGCTATCAACCTAACCAGGTGGCATAAGATCTCAAATGTAGTAGCTACAACCTATGAAACTAGCTATTAGAACTTTTGGATCATGACAAGCAGCTTACTTTTTATGTCATCTTTGGGTCAGGCGTTTTTAAGGAACATATTAAAGTCAAATCCTGATAATATAGAGGCAGTTGAAATTTAAGAAATCCCCCCCCTAGGGCTGGGCAAAAATTACCCAAAACCGATTAACCAAACCAAACCGAACCGATTTAACCGAAAAAGTCAGTTAAATCGGTTTTTGGTTATCGGTTTGGTTCGAAAACCAGTACTATTCGGTGATCGGTTAATTATTTGGTTGTGGAGAGCAGTTAACCAAACCCCCCTATTTAACCGACGAAGTTCATCGCATCCTATTTCTACCTGCGAGTCTCGCTTGGGCCAGCCATGCATTCTTCCTATCCGGCCCAAGTGCAGGTCCAGAACAGCCTAATAAAAACCTCTGCTGATTTAGAAACCCTAGCCGTCGTTCCCCACCCTCTCCTACTCGCCCTCATCACAGCCGCCACTTCACCCAAATCGTTGTCGTCTGGGAACGACGGCTAGGGTGGGTTGTCCCTAGTGCAGAGCTGCTTGTCCATCTTCTATGTAGACTGTAGGGTACGGCCGGCGGCTGCTTGCCTTGGTGGTCCGCATGCTGGACAGGGGCAATCAAGCAGTAGAGCAATCCCCTAATTTATGTTCTTATTTTGTTTCCCTTGCAAATTGCTCTCGATTTCATTGATTTTAGCATGCGTCGTCCCTTTTTCCTTGAGATTTGCTCTCCGTTCCATTTTTTAATCCATTTGCTTGCTGGATTTAGAGATGTGGGAGACAGATGTTTGGTTAACCAATTTAACCGATTAACCGAACCGATTTCACCGAAACCGAAGTTGGTCGGTTATTCTCTTCCTACGAGTAAATTCGGTGACGAGTTTGCAATAACCAAAATTCTTGTTCACCGAATTAACCGACCCGATTTAACCGTATTAACCGAATGTCCAGCCCTACCCCCCTCTGCTTCCCCTTCCCTCTCTATACATATTCCTTTGAGGGAGAAGTCCATTTTTGAACATTCAACTGTCGCCTCAATTTGATTTTGACCATGAAACTACAAAACCGGGAATTTTTGGCCATCCAACTCTCAAAATCAGGAATCTTTGGCCATCCATCATCTCATCATTTATCTGTACAAACTCTATAATACAATAATTTGTGCATAGCTCGTACAAGGGGCAAAGCCCAGTACAACTCAGTGGATGCAGCTGCACCCCCCCCTAAAAAAACGATTTTAGTTTTAACTACCTCATTTCAACCCTATATGCACCCCCCTCATGCCAATACGGTGCACCCCCCCAGCAGCACGACGGCCCACGCAAGAAGTCCGCTCTCACCATAACACGGCTAATTGCATGTTGTGGTGATACTATGGCTCAAGTTTGTCATCGTGCAATTGAGTTCGTATACACAGCAAATGCAAGTAATACATGCTTCCTCTATTTGCCTATCAATTAATCTTGTGAGTTATCTAGCAAATCTACTAAATTATTAATATATATGGCTAGACACTTAGACTTTTAATTTGGGTTCTAGAGGCTTGAAGTAAAATTTTAAATAAGAGAAAAATGATAAATTTGGGGTTTCCAACTTTCCATGGTATATATAGCTAGCATTATTATTTTGTATTCTCATCTCTGAATCTCTAAACTAGAGACGATAAAAGCGGAGCACATATTCAAATGATATATTTTCTGAATGCTAACATTCTTTTGTAGATGACTACACTAAGTAACCAATATTTTCAGTGTGCCAACTCCATTTGTACAAACGCTTTTATCTCTTTAATATTCTCATTGTGCACTATTAGATACTGATTATATGTAAAAAAAATGATGCTGAAAACTTCATTTACATTGGCAATGATGCTTATACTTGTGATAAACCCCCGCACCCCTCTATTTTGCTCTAGCTTCGCCACTGGCTCGTACAAATTGTGAAGTGTCATAAAATTGTCCTTGAGTTTAACATATAAAATGTTCGCTCCCTAAGTCTTCAAATCAAGTCCCCCCCCCTCCTCATAAAATAACATACATACCATTGTACTTACAATGATGTCCATTTATTCTTTCCTTTGCTAGTTTAACGTTCATTTCTTTTTAATGAGTGAACTTTCCTATTTGTCCGTAAACTTTTACCGAACTCCTATATAGGTCCGCAAACTTGGTCATCTAGGTCCGTGATCTATTAAAGAGTGGTTGTTGAGGTCCACGAATGTCCACTTATGCACATTTCGCCTATGTGGCGATGCAAGCGTGGCAACAAATAGCAAAAACAATAACCCTACCTACACATGTGCGCCCCGCGACCAGGGTCTCATGTGGAGTGACTAGTGAGTTAAGCCACCAGCGTGCATCATTGACCAGTCATTTCTTAAGGGTGAGACACTGGTCATTGACGAAGTCATCAGCAGGAGCACCAGCGTGAAGAGAAAAGATCCATTTTCCTAGCTACCATCATGAATCCCTAAGTCTAGCTGGCCGACGGCGGGCAAGGTGATGGCCAAGGCTCGGCATGAAAGGGGGGGAGAGATTGTTAAGGTGGAGGAGCTGCGGTTAGCGTTGATTTGAGAGAGATGGCCAGAACTCGGTGAACTTTTTCAGGCGGCCATGACTGGCAGTGACGCACAAGTACGGCGGATGAATCCTTGATTCTCGGTTGAGCGGGGCTTGGAGCTCATGTAGGTGGGGTCAGGGAGGGAGTGTTGTGAGTGATTTCAATTCATAGAGGGGACTGGCCAAATTTGGCCTGTGGCCGTGGCGTTCGTATGGCTACTCACGAACAGAGGAAGGAAAGAAGGTGGCCGAGCGAGTCGAATTGGAGGGGGCTTTTGCAATTTGTTGCCATGATGGCATCGCCACATAGGCGAAATGTAACCTAGATAGGACTTTGGAAAAAGTTTATGCAGCTACAGTGAAATTCACTCAGTTTTAATCCTTCGAGACAACAATTGGTTGAGGAAAAAAGACTTCGCTGGTGGGGAAAAAACCGCCCCCTGGTATTTCACTAACCCAACCGATGCCTTGGCTGAGAAGTGAGAAAGGTCACAAATGGTAGTCCCCTCATGTGTGGGGATGCTGTCCCCTATGGTTGGGCCTCAATTAAAATTAGTTCAGAAAAAAAAAAGAGATACACCTAGTATGGTATTCCTTGTTTAAAGATATTGAACTGTCATCAAAGGTCCTAGTGAGATGTCTTGTTTATAAACACAGCACTGTTTTGTTTCCCTAGCTATGGTTCCTACGTAGCGTTTATCATGTATAACATTCTAATGGATTTTTGTCAAGCAGCATGAAATCCGTGATTGAAAGATACCATGAGGCAAAAGATCAACATGTCATGATGAGCGCCACTGCAGAGGCAAAGGTAATGCTACCTAGCATTCTACGTATGTCTAATAAATTTAACATATACATAAGTAAAAAAAAATTATGGCCAGGAGCTAGTAGAGTAGATCCTTTTTTTTTAATGCTAGCCTGCTTTTATTTTCACAATGGCATTCTAATAACGTTTATCCTTATCTAAGGCTTACAAACACATTGATTAAAGAAGTGTACATCGTGTTCAGTTATGGAAAGAAAGATGACCCCGAGCAGTCGGGATCGGGCGAGATAGAAGTTTTCCTCAAGGTCAGGCAAGGCGTAAGCCGTGTCCCTTGGGTCCATGGCGTCGGGCGTCACGGAGATGCTCCCAAGGGCCGTGTTCCCACCCCTTTCGTAGCATAGTGGCTTAGTGTAGACAATCCACTCTATCAGGTATCCCTAATATTGATACTCGACACATGGCGGCGGCATGGACATGCACACAGAGGAGAGCCAAGAGCGCTTGGGGTGGAAGCAATCTAGGTTAACCTAGACTTACCATGAAAGCAATGGAGATTGAGTGGAAAATTGGATTGTTTGATACGAGCAATACATGTACAGATATATAGGGTTGAGGAGATCTTGTGATTTATAGAAACAGGACCAAACAAGATCTCATCATCTCTCTCTAACCAAACACACAAAGGGTCGGCCGTATACATGCACAGCACATCAAAACATTCTAACACACAGGAGACAATTTTTTTCTATCCAGTTACCTCGATCCTCTTGTGATAGAAACCCATATTACTCGTTAAGATCTAAATCAGCCTGGTTCAAGTTCTATCAACATTAATATGCAAGACCAAGATATGGTAGAATTTTTCCATTTGTGCGGCACAAAATTACTAGTTCAGAAGGATGCAGAATGTCAGTAACTTAAATCTAATATCTTCATGATGTGCATCTTGGCTCCCTAGCCCAAGTGTCGCATAAGCACCTGCAATGTTCTGAATGTTCTTTAAACCTAGTGACCACTAGCGACATTTAATATGCAGAGAACAATTACTCAAACACAAATAGTGAAGTGTTCACCATGCATAGATCTACCATTAAAGTTTCTGAGCAACATGCAAGACTATAGCATTTACTGATGTTTATGTACAAAAGGAGCAAAAATATTGAAGTGAACTTTAGGCTGAATAGGAAAACAGAAGGTTAACTGTGACAGTTTAAAAGGGACAATGACATATGGTTATCTCGAAAAACATATGTTGAGTTTAGTAAATAATACCTACGAAATTTTATTGCATTGCTGCACAAACAATTAGACAGCTAGACATAATTGGTTTAAAACCATTAGGCATTGTCAACCCGAAGATATACTCGTTTGAACTGCTAGTTCACAACAATGGTATTGTATATTGCACTTTCATAGTCTTGTAACATCTGATTTCATTTTTTTTCTTGAGTTACAATATGTTGAAATACAGAACATATGGCTGCAAAGTTTCATTTATATTAACTGAAAACTTTCTCTTACTAGCTTTGGCAAAGGGAGGCAGGAATCCTGAGGCAGCAACTGCATAACTTGCAAGAGCATCATGTGTATGGTCCTCAAGCAACCTGCAATATATGCAAATCATTATAAGAATGTGTCCATTGCATCTTGATCCCTATCCCTAGCACGGCAATGTTAATTTTATAAAATTTATGAGCAACAATTTTTTTCTTGAAAACACTATGAGCAACAAGCTGCACGCACTTGTATTAAAAATGTAATAAAAATGAAACTTTACAACAGAAGTAATTTATTTAGTGTTTTATCATTAAACTTGAAATGCTACGATATCATGTACACTTTTAGAAAGTGTAAACTATCTGCCATACAATGTGTGTGACTGCAGGCAGTTGCTGGGTCAGCAGCTTTCTGGCTTGGATGTAAAAGACTTGCAAAACATAGAGAATACGCTGGAGATGAGCCTAAGAAATATTCGTCTGAAGAAGGTTACACCACAATGTGCTGAGACTTCGTCATCATAAAGTTCTTTTAGAACAACAATATTAATAATTTTGATTGTTCATTTTGCAGGACCAACTTATGACTGATCAAATCCAAGAAATAAATAGGAAGGTTTGTTCGCACAGCTTACCTAGCAGATTTATCCTAATCCTAATGTATTATTTGACTACACAAATTCTTACTTGGATTGTAGGGAAGCCTAATGCACAAGGAAAACATAGAACTATGCAACAAACTCAATCATATTCACCAAGAGAACAGCGAATTAAAGAAAAAGGTGCATGCATCCAGCAACATTTTGCCAAACAGAGATGGCTTGTACAAGTTATGATGTTTTTTTTCCATCTCACTTTATCCAGACATCCATATATGGAATCGCATGATATCCTTTTTTTTTCTATTTATCAGGTGTATGGGCAAGGACTAAATGAGCATCCAACAGATACTGCCATTAAGTACAGTATTGTGAATAAGGATGATGAAAGTGTTCCAGTTAATCTGGAGCTAAGTCTGCCACAGAATGTGGAATCAGAGAAGTCAGGAACACCAAGCCTTGGGTGAGTTCTTGTCCAAATCAAATACAGGTTCAGCATAGCACTACTTGAGGTAGTTCACTAAAGGTGCATCAGGTTTCCACTGCAGTGACGATGAAAAAAACTAGACCAGAGTTGAATTACAGAACCTACTGGTTTTCCTCAATGCTTCTAGATGCAATAATTTCTGCATGACCATAGTACTTTGTACTCCAGGTTTTCATATTATGTTGCTTGAAAATCATTTAAACGCAGCTTGTAATCCATTATATATTATGTGCTACTGTTATAAATGTATTGTATCTCTTGTGAATTGCAATTGTGAAACAAATGCTGCAGATAAGGTTCAACACTAAATGGGGTAACATGTTCAATATACAAGCTGATCATGTGCTGATTAGAACTAGTACCAAGACAAAATGCATAACTTTTGAAATGCATAAAAAAGAAGTACAAGTCACTAACAAATTATTTTAGTACGATGATATTGATCAAACTAGAACAGCCAATGTGCACCATACTACGCATCACTGAAGCTAGCAAAAAGACACCTAAATACGCACCTAAAATGTTCACTTGGTCTCAAAATTGTGTAATGCTGTGTTGCAGACAGAAATGCTTAGGCTCTTAGCAGTTAGCACTTAGCACAAGGCCCGGTAACAGCAGAATCCCTATGTGCAGAGGGCACTGACTAGTATTGTGATTTGTTGGATTGTTAGGAGAGGGATAAATACCTCTAAACAGTTTTGGAATGAATTAAGCAAGACTATTATCTTGCCTGGCCTCAAGGGGCCTTCCTCATGTTTCCTGCACCCTCTCCCACGCTCGCCTCTCCCTCTAGTCCACTACCTGCGCAGCCACGGTAGGATCGCTGATCCTTTCACATATTCCATGTACCTAAGAAAATTTTTCTTCATTATAAAGAACAATGTTGCCAATAGTTTGTCAGTTCCTTTCCAAATGCAAATCATATTGTCGCTCTGCGTTAACACTGAACAAAAAAACGAAAATCACACTGAAATGCAGTCCAATTCCTCATGCATAATAGGATGCCAATAGCTTGCGCACATTGAGGGCCCAAATCTGCTCCCTGGACACAGCAAATGAGACACGTCTTGGGTTCTACTTCTAACCATATGAGCCGGGAACGCTGGCGAAACAGTGGAGCACCAAAATTACCAACATAAATCGTTAATCACATCTTCCTAGCCCCGAGCACCAAAACTCAGACAAAAGCGAGTTCCTCTAATTGAGAAATCAACCGAACATGCATCTAAGGATGAAGGATGGGACATCAGACACGGGTCAGACAGGCATCACCAACACCGATCACAGGGCACCCTAAAGAGCAGAATTGAATGGATCAGGAGCAAGATCAAGAACGGATCACCTGGAGGTCCTGGACGGATCCCTACGCAAAGAGGGCATCTCGGCGCGCTCGCTCCACTGAGCCCTAGATCAAGCGCGCGCGCGGGGGGGGGGGGGGGGTACTTGGTGTTGGAGGTAGCAGCCGCGGTTTTTGCAGTTGGAACTTGGAACTCGGATGGAAGGGGCGGGGGGTTTTGGGAAACCACTCATCGACTGCCTACTCTGAGAAAAAAAAACAGAGGTATCACAATAGAGCCAACACATGGGTTGGACTGCCTACCCTGCATTCCGATTTTCCAACACATGGATTTGCCTGGTTTTAGAAAAACTAGGGCATGTTTATTGGTAGTCTTGTAATCCATGTCTCGATTATTCTAAAGATAACTAGTGTTCCCCTCTCTTTCAACTTATAAGGCATAATTCATTTCACTAGAAGAAGGTTTTGAAAAATTACAAACAAATATTTATTTATATGATGCAAAAATTACAAACGTCATGTCATGTCATAAAATTTATGAATTAATGGAGTACCCGTTTTGCTAAGATGTCGCCCTTTAATTACATAGGTCATCGGCCATTTAAAAGTGAACTTTTTCCCCATACACGAGTACACATAGGAAAGTTAAGACATGCCTTACTTGTGTTGCAATGGTTTTTTTTTCATTTCTGTCCTATGCATCTAAACTGACTTTTGCACCAGATGATTGTACACATGATAAAACATTACACACCAATACGCCATTCTGGCCTAAGCCTACTAAGGTTAGTTGTGCAATGCTTTTGTGGAGCAAATGACAACTTAATGACAAAGTTAGATAAGAACATTAAGTCTATGACAGGTGAGCCCAACCGACTTTGAAGTTGGACAAACTGATAAGTGATAAGTTGTGGAAACAACCAAACACTGACTAGAAAAACTATGACCGACTATCATATATATTCAAATGGAAAACAGCACCGAAACAGGCCATGACCTCTCAAAGACTATCTTGATGGCTATTAAATTCTAAGTTTCTAACTCTGGACTATGTGGTAATGCAAAGACGCATGCATTGAGAAGTGCCACGGAGTAGCATAGTGGTGGCCGTATTCTCTGCACCGTGGCCATATAGGTCAGTCACATGAAGACCTAAGTTGCGTCCTAGTCACAGGCCCCGGCCATGGAGTTACTACCTCTGTTCTAACGTTCTAAATTATGGGTCATTTTAGCTTTTCTAAATGCATACATTTTGTTAGGGAAAAGTCTATTTTTCACCCTCCAACTATTACAAAAGTCTGATTTTCAACCCACAACTACAAAACCTGACACTAAACACCCTCCAACTATCCAAACCACCAAAGGGACAATTTTACATGGTTTGGATAGTTGGAGGGCCTTTAGTATCTGGTTTGGTAGTTTGAGGTTGAAAATAAGACTTTTGTAACAGTTAAAGGGTGAAAAATAGACTTTTCCTATTTTATTATTATTTATATATAACTATGTCTAGAAACATACTACTTATATGTACACTATGCCAAAAAGACCTGCTATTTAAAATGAAGGTAGTATGTGTAAAGAAGGGCCATTAGAAATACATGTTTGGTAAAGGCGTAAAGCTACTTTATTTGGAAATTATTATCAAGCAAATTGATTTCATAGCTAAAAGTTTGAATTGACTCTGTGCGTGAAGTGAACGAGTTTCTTTTTTCTCATTTTCGATCCTCTTATTATTCCATTTCAAATCATCACTTTAGGAAACTACTCTTGCACACCACCATTTGGTAAAGCCCTTCAAAAATTGAATCATCCTTGACTGCTATGAGAGCTCTGTAAACACCCTTGCGAATTAGGGAGGTGCGTCGTCATGGAGGCCAAAAAGGTCCATGACCATCCATTGCCAAGTCTAATTTCACAAAGCAAGTAGTAATCTTGGCACTGTTCGTTGGTTTTTCTAGCTAGCTAGTTTATATAGCCTGACCTCCTCTGATCGAGCTCCACCACTACTCGCTTGCGAGGGCTATTGAAAAAAACCTCAAGATCCATGCTCAGCTAGCCTAAATGTGGCCGTAATCGCATTGTCTTGTGCCGTAATCACGGGAGGCATCGGGACCACATGTGGCTCGTGAGCTAGCTCCCCCGGATACGCCTCGCTGGAAGCTGCTATCGACCAGTGTGCTGCGGATTGTTAATGGTGCATTATTGGTGGTTGTTTAGTCGGGCATCGCTGCCCCCAAAGACATTCCCCGTACGTCTGCGCCCGCGGCTAATCTTATAAACAAAGTGGCATGAGTCTTAACAAATTTGTTAATTAACCTCAGCGATGAGGCTGGATGCAGCTGGGGCCAGTGAAGTTGAGAGCTTTCGGCCAAGTCTGTCTGGCTGCCCCAGCTTTCTTCAGAGTTTCCTATGCCTATGCTAGAGCTGTCTGTCCAGCAGAATATTGTTGAAGCTACCACTACCAAGTTGATATGCTTTGAACTTTCAGCAGGGAACGACGTTTTGCCAGTAAAACATTGAAGTATATAGTTTGACCAGTAGATCGAGAACCGATTGTAGTACATGCAAGTCGGCAGCTACTGAGCTACAGCTTAGCTTTCCTACCACTATGTTACAGCTAAGCTCATGTGCAGTGGCAGTAGATTTGCTGCTTTGACAGTTGGTTTTAAGCTTAAGCTTAGGTAATAGTTGAAAGGACCATATGGACAGTTTCAGAGCTTTAGTATTATTACTTTCACAACTTTAGATGTAGAAGTAGCAAAATTCATGGTCCCTTGAGGAGGCTACTACTCCCTGTAGTTGGAAATAATGTCATTTTAGAATTTCGACTGACCAGACTTTTTGACTTAATGACCACTAAATTCTTTTCGCTAAGATTAACATGTTGCTAGATTCACCATAAAAAGTACTTTTTAATATGTTTAATTACCATTATTTCAAAAAAATCAGAGCTTCACCTACTAGACCGTGTCGATAACCTAAAAAAACATGTATTTTAGATCAGATGAAGTATCTATCATTTTTTTTTGTGCAGATGGAGCATCTAGCATTTCAGATAGGTCTTGTGGACATTTAGTCATAGCAAGCACCATGCAGGGAGCCGAGTACTACAATTTTGATCAAGGTGTGGCCATTATTTTTTCTGTAATCTAACCTTGATATATTACATGCGACTGAGAAAAAAAAAGGCACTTGGATAATTTCAACCATCATTCGAACATGATGTAGAAAGTTTAACTATCATTGTCAAGGGCGTCACTTGTGACGTTTTGACCGGAAGGAGTCAATATACGGATCGATCCGTGCATTGCCTAGATTGCAATGTCAACATCCGTGATTTTTGCTCATATAGCAGAAACCAGATTAACTAAGGTAAAACATAGCAACAACACCAATCACAGCAATAGAGAACAACTTAATAACCGTGTGTTGGAAGCTACCTAGCTTCCACGAAGTGCGTGACCGATGCTAACACAGCCTTCTAGCGTTATTGCTTCCCTTCGGTTTCTCTCATGCATGCTAAACCTAGGATACATGGCTATGGAAAATCTATAGTTAACTTTCTTTGTCTTCCCACAGGTTCAGCACATGGAGGCAGCAAGCTTGAGGCAGCAACTGCATAACTTGCGGCAAAATCATTGGCATGGCCATCATCCAACCTACAACAAAACCATAGGAATTGAAACAATCACCCACTTGCCAGTCAAGAAGTAAATTCAATATTGCATGAAATCCATGATGGCATTTTTCAATAAGAATATTAAATAATCTACTCCGGCTAGTGGTTTCAATATGTGATATTAATTGAGAACTTCTGCTGCAAGTAAAATTTGTAACTTGATAGTATCGATGCTAAAATTACTCTACTGCTCTCTGAGTGTTTATCCGTACCACCACAAATTCGAATAGCTAGATCAAATTGAGTTCATTATATACCAAAAAGATGAAGTGAGGCATCAATTATATAGTGATTCCACCACGTAGTGTGCATCATATCATAAATGAGCTCAGCCTTTCAACCACATGCACATATGAGGTTAATCTACTATCCAGTCAGCAAGAGCTTCAATACATGTAGAGATCTTCCAATAATATGACATCATACCACTATCATGAGCACCAAAACTTGGCCACCACTACTATTGGTTTAGTATGAATAGCTTGTACATGAAGCACAAGTACTTATGTATTTTTGTTAGCTCCAGTTACTCTAGAGGTGTATCTAGGAGGGAATTAATGCTGATACTCAAACAGTTTGAAATCTTGAGTGATAAGAAACAAGCACTATAATCATTGACGAGAAGCTACAATTACTGGAATACTTCATCTTGTTTATGTACCCAAATCCCTTACTAAAACACTTTAGTTTTCCTATACTAAGATCATCTCTCACTTAACAGTAGAAATAAATAAGGTATGAGCCAAGAACATATCCAGTTAGTATGAGAGTTCTCATGGTAACTGCTGACTTTTGCATAGATTGTCAAGAAATCTTACAAGTTTCTCGCAAGTTATGCAGTTGCCGCCTCTAGCTTGCTGCCCCCAAATGCAAAATCTACAAAAGAAAAACCTAGAGGTTAGTTGAACCAAATAGCAATTGACTTTGTAAGGAATATAACTATTTGATATGCTATTCATAACCATGGAGTGTTCACAAACTTAGACCACTACCATCGGAAATATACACACAAATAATGATGTGATTCAACTTTAACACACATTTGAGGGGTTTTAAATTAATATAAATCCTTGTAATTTATACACTTATACTACCATATTTTTCCAACAGATTCTTATAAACTCTGTGTAGGCATCTTCGATAGATCCAGTATGCATGTATATAGAGAAGACGAATTTAAGATGCAAGCAAGCAGCAAATAGTATTCGAACTGGCAGGTTTGGAAAATATACGTAAGGTCAGCAAGTAGCTAGCATGAGATAGAATCCTGTGTATAGAAACACACTTAAATGATTCATTTAACCAGGGATACTAGAGAATAGCTCATCCATAACGAAATCTTGCTGGCTCTTGTATTTTATGCTACACAAGGATCCAAAATATTGAAAACCGAGCATAAAAGAAAATCAGATCTGGATGAACAAGATTAAACAGTGTTTATGCACGCAACCTCTTGATCCTCCATAAGATCGAGGAGATCAACACGAGCTATGAAAACCATGGCTGAAAGATTCACAAGCAAGGTGACCTGACGTCCTGACCATTCTTATCTACTACAAACAATATATGCTCCATGCATAGCAAGATCAGAAATGGCCGAATATCAAAACTCATCTTAGTAATTAGCTAGTTACCTGGGTATATAGATTAGATCTTTAATTCCATTCCATAGATAACGAGCTCTCTCCCATGGTCACCTTGACAATCCCCATCTTGTATCCCTAGGAAGAGAAAGAGGAACGCAGCTGTGCTGGTGCAAAGTGGGAGACGACGCCAGCTCCACTTTTATAGCCGAAAAGGGCAGAGGTGAAGAGATGATAAGAGGCAGAGGGTTATGGGGTGGGCAAACAAGTCAGAAAGATAATTAGGGAGTGATTATAAATTGGATCAGTGGCAGGCAATGTCACTCTGCATTTGAGGACAAGAAAAGGCTCCCACTTGCCTGGAGTAGCGTCGCTCTGCTTGGACACTGCCCCATTTAGTATGAATATAATCTTTTAATCTCATTTGATGTGGTCACAAAATTTTCAGCATGATTGCCATTAAAAATCATCATCAAGAGATACTGACAGACAGATGGGAAGCTCAGCCAATTTTTAAATATATGTTGTACATGTAGCTTCCAAGGCATGGGCTTGTGTGTTTGCATAATAAGAAAATCAAGTGGTGTTAAATATCCTCTTGGTTATGGTTCAAAAAGAAATATCCTATTGGTTTTGTGACTTCATCAGTCATGGTTATCTTGGGGTAACGATTTGAGCATGGTATTGGCAATAAAACTCTATTATACGCAAGACAAGCATGTACCCATTCTTTGCAAATGTCCCTGCATTTCTTTACTAGTGGCAGGCCTGTGGTCGTGGCTTCGCCGAAGCTGCATGATGAAGTGCACCGGCTGAACCAAGAATCTCTTTGCCTCTTGGATTATGCTTATCAATCGAGCAAACCCTTCACTTGGACTCACCATCCCACATGCCATTCTCTGTCATGAGTGCCTGGATCCCGGTCCATTGATCACCTTCATTAGAAGCGGAAAACGATGGTTAGAAAGCACAAGCTGCAAGTCACACCCTGTGTGGCCGTCAATTATTGAGCAATCTTGTTCCATCATTGCATTGGGGCCGTGTATGTCATTCAAATTAGCAGGATGAAGATGGTGTACCAATGTACCATTGGCATTTTCCTCATTTTTGTAGGTTGCAGAGGGGAAGAGGCACAAAATTGAGAGTTTCATAACTATAACATTCAACTTCTAGTAAATCTAGCTCCCAGGCTTACCTATTCAAGATGCAGGCAACATGGCTCAACACGTGTTCATATGTTCATATAAACAGATCTTTACTACCATTAATTGCTTACAATTGAATTACATTTGTTTGGATTGCATGAACAGTTGCAACAATTCCTATGGATTTTTCAATTGTAAGCTTCAGAGAGCTCAATGAAATAAAGCTATGTAGTTCTCCAGGTTCGCGGTCCAATTCAATGCATGGTCCAAACGCAGTGTTCTGAATACTACTATGTGAAGGGACAGGTAGACAGATCGGTGATCAAACTGAGATGGCAGCACCATCAGGCTAATATAATGTTCTTCATCCACGTCAGATTCCTGATGCAACGGAGGGAACTCAACTGATGATGCGAATTTTTAATTGTGCATTATTGGAGATGTGAGAGAGTGTTTGATCCTCCCGAAACATTTCATGTCATCAACTTCCTTTAAGAAAAGGAGGAGAGCTTTTGACATTATGTTAATCAAAGTTTTTATGGGAAATGCAGAGATTGGTTGCAAGTGGTTGATGGTGACACATGGGTAAAAGCTTCTCTGATTTGAAAAATTGATGGTCTTGCCAAGCTTCTTCAGAGTTCTCTAGGCTCCTTGGAGTCCCCTTTGGCAGGCCCATACATTAAACCGACAGCCTAACTAGGCTGAAGCTATGAGTTATAGAACAGTGTTTTTCAAACAGGTTTTTCAGATTAACTGAAGGAACTAAACAAGTGTCACTTGGAAGCAGAGGAGCACAAAGTAGCATCACATGGAACACTACTCTTGCCCCTTTTTTCCAGGGGATATGAGTTGAGACGACACTCTTTAGTATATGCATTGCTCTACCAGTGATGTAATAAACTGATGCGAAGGTAGCAACTGGGGCAGGTTGCACCAACAATGCTGTCCTTACACTGGTGAGTGGCACCTAAACAACTAGTGATTTGAGCTTGAAAGAGTATTTCTTATTGCACCTGTGCCATTATTCAATGATGCAAACAGGGGTAGAGTTAATGGGCATCTTCGTATGCTCAGTTCGTGAAGCCGGACCCTTGCATTGTTCATTTGTACCTCCTCCTCCTTTTCGTTGTCGGCAGTGTACGAGATGGGTGGAAAGAAACCAAATCAAGTGGGCATCCAAAGCGAACACGCAGGTTAAAGAGGTAGAAAAATGCCGGAGGATGGAGGGCCAGACCCTACCTCGGATCTGTCGGCGCCGGAGGCCACATGCCCACGTCAGGATCTGCGCGACACAGCTGCCTCCCAGTTGCCACAAGATCTGCGCGTTGTCGGCAGATCACAAGCTGCCGGCGTCGTCGGCCCCGCCGACTTGCTGGCCGACCTCGGACGGGAGCATTAGGTCGAACGGGTGGCCTGCGCGGTTGGGTGTCCTTGCGCCCAGATCGACGACGTTGGCGTCGAGGGGAGGAAACGTCCTAGTCGGTTAGGGTTTACGCGCCTCAGTGTAAACGAAGACTGTAGCTCCATTAGAGATGCCGGCTTCCATTGCCTCGACGTTGATGACGGCGGCCGGCTCCGCCGCGCACGACGGCGGCGGGAGTGCCGCCGGCCGCCGCCCCCTCCTCGCGTGCTCTGTTCGTTTCGGTCAGTAGTGGCCCATTTCTCTCAATTTCGAATTGCTACGAGTATGGGCCCACACACTTTTTTACTTGTGGGTGCTTTCGAGGAGGCCGGCAGCAGCTTTGGTACAATCGCGCAATGAGGATGTGGCCCAGCCCAGTAGTTAGGCGGCCTGCTCAGGAAGCACCCACGCTTGTCCGTTACCCGCTGTTCTTTTTTTTTTTTGGAGATATATAGTTACCCTCTGCCTTTATACAGCAGGAACTACCCCGTGTCATCGCGTCGTAGGTGCATACACTGGCGGTGTGAGGCTGGCAGTGTGATATAGTAATCGAGAAAATATATATGCCTCATATATTTTGTAATGCAGCCATGCAGGGCCCTGTTCGGCTGGCACCCGTCAGCCCCCCACCACCAGCCACAGCCAGTTCCAGCCGAACAGGGCCTTTTGAGTTTTTATAATAACCCAAACTTCTCTTAATTTGACTAAAGTTTATAGCAAAATAGTGTAACATCTACAGGCTAGATCAGTGCACTATTGATACATTTTTTTTACTATGAATTTAACGAAACTTTTAATGGTATAAATGTTGGTAATTGTTTTCTACAAACCTAGTCGGTTATAGAAGTTGCACTAACAACAAAACTAAAACGAGCGTGTACATTATGGAACAAATAAAGCACGAGATTAGGCCAGTGCCTGCTGGTATGAAGCATTAGCATGCATATCACCATAAGATAGAAATAATTCAAAACTTGGTAAACTAAAGACATGCTACCAGCACCGACAATGCATACATACAATTTGACCGCACCCCTGACAAACTCCCAAGTTCAACGTCATTCTTTACTATGGCAAAATTGCAAACCTTTTGGCACAATGTTCTACAGTTCCTTGCCTGTTTGGTTCGTCTCCAAACGTTGCCCCTCAAAAGTTTCTTAACGAGTTGTTTGTTTATTATAAGGGGCTGTAGGCTGTTCGATGATCCATTCCTAAACAAAGTCACTTTAGGATTCAATCCAGCTTATTCCCCTCCAACCCAACTAGATTCTAATTAACCGAACTGCCCCTAACACGTGCCATACTTTCTTAGCACCAGCCACCAAATCCTCCGTCACATATTTTAGTTTCTTTTCAAATTTGCCGCAAACATGAATCCATAGTAATCTAATAGTGTCAGAGGTTTCTCAGACCATCTCCAGCATAGCAGATCCCCTTACTGATATAAAGGAAATCCTAACAATTTCAAAGGTGTATAGGAGGGTGCCCAAGCTTGTTATGGCATGCATAGAACATACAGACTACTCCCGACACGCTTTGACTCCACAAAAAAACAGAGACAGCGCCCAAACAGCACCACGAGCCACCAAATCCTGATATGGAAGTGCTACACTGCTACGCAAACAAAAACTTCATGGATGCAATGCAAGTTCAGCATCAGGAATATCAGCAGCGCTATGCCGCTATGTAATCAAACTTGATTCAAGCTACAAAAGTACCCAACAGTTGGCAGCTTAAAATGCCTTTGCTTAATAAAGAGTAATGCAAATTTCCTCTGCGCCTTTGGCTGTACCAAGACTACAGACCGAAATCATTTGTTGTCGGGCGCACCTTCAAACAAACACCAAAGTTACGACAGCAATTGGCAACCACGGATCCGTCTAACAATGCCTCTGCATGTACATTGATAACAGCAATGGAGTGGAAAATATATGCATGCCAGAGGGTGGAATAACCTTTTCTTCGAATCATTCGGTGGGCCTTCAGGTTCTGTTTATGCGAATATATGCAAGTACTGATGCTTAACACGACTGTCAATGTTCATGAAGAGGTGATCAAGTTCCTAAACCCTAACTTTGTGCCTCGATGTGGATCTACCATCTGGAACATATAGCTAGAAGCAGAAAATGAATCCTGCACTAGTTTCTATGTTGTAAAAGTCTAATCACCCCCATAAAGAAAAAATGCATGCAGTTAATTTGGGGCATAGAGGTCAAGGCAAAGGTATTGGAATCTGGCAAATCCTAATAGAATAGTGTCCCTCTTCTAAAATCACACATCCACTCCTCTTGTAAGAACGGTATAGATTTAAAGGTAGGTGGTGCTGTCCTTGTGTGTGCATACATCATGGCTTTATAGGGAGATTGTAGGGCTCCCACTCCCAGTGCTGCTAATCCTACATGGTATAGAGCCTACCAGAAAGTTGAGACCACCAATCCACCATGTTACAGGCTCCAACCACATATAATGCTCCAACTGTCTACCTTGTAGACCAAAGGATAAGAGGTCAGTGTTTCAGTTACAGATATGGGAGAGAAACAGAATCATTGTAGTATTAGGCCAGATGTTAAAGACGTGTGGAGATGATAAATCATTTTTTTGTTTAAGAAATTACAAATACAGCTGCATGTTTGGCTGAAATTCGGACGGGCAATGGGGCCTTTGAATTAAGGAGTATGGTAGGATTAGGCAACTGGCCATGAGATTAATTTTTAGCATCACATCACAGAGCCAGGGTTTCCTTTATACTACTAAAAATCACAATCTTCACAGCATAAAGCAAAAAACACAAGCAGCTTAGACATATAACCAAGCCAAGGATCTCCATCTAATAGAGACCTAGTAAATTTAGGATCACCCAGGATCTGATATGATCATGACAACTCATAACATATACCTTACTCATAAGAGGTATCTGGTAAGTGGACAGCTCTTGCAGATCAAGCTAATAGAATGAATACGACAATTAAAATTTTCAATTTATGTTTAAAACAACAAAGCTGGAGGTTTTACAAAAGGCGAATAAACACAAGACGAATAACTTACATTATGTCAATCAACTCAAAATAAATAGAAGCGCAGATGTCAATGCTACTAGCAAGTAACAACCAGGCAGACCAGATTAATTTCCAGATAGATTTACGTATTTCCCAGGCCAGAGGGCATTTATTGAGTCCTTCATACTACTATCAATCTTAACCCGCAGGAGATTATTTAAAATGTGGGTGCATTGAATTTACTAGTTATCATGTGCAGAAAAAGAGATAATTTCTCATATGCATAAATCATACAACAACAACATGTGCATAAACCATACAAGAACTTATTTCCCAATGCCAGCCAGCCAGCCAAACCCACCCCATAGCCTACAGAAAGAGGCAAGGAGAATCACTTCCCCTAATCCAGGCAAGCTAATATAAAAAGGCACATCCGTTACCAAATTCCAGACCAGAAATCACTTTCAATCTTTTTTAAAAAAACACCGAAACAAGGACAATATTATAACCGGATAATAACATGAGGGGCTAGATTGTATCATAGAATCCTCAAAGCCATTCAAAAGAATAACAAATTTACCCATCCAAGACCATACACTCACAGCTGTTCAACAGCATAATAAATCTACTCATCCAAGACCCTACGCGTCATGGTTTGTAAGGCGTCGCCTAGGTGACACGCCTAGGGGACAAGGCGATAAGCCCACAGAACGTCACAGGACGTCTCACCTCCTTAAGAACCATGGTACTCGCTTAGATCAACAGAAGTTACCATGGCAACGGGGTAAGTGAAGATAAAGAGTAACAATTGTTATAAGAGCTACAGAGAAGCTAGATTCTCACTAGAGACTGATGTGCTTCACAAGACTCAAAATAAAAGGGCGGTAACATGCCAATACCTACACCACATTGATCAGATTAATTTTCACAGACATATGTATCTTCCAGATTAATTTTCACAGACATGTATCTTCCAGAATAGTTAGCACAGTTAAAACAATAAGCGTGCTGGACTAGGTGGTTGTACTTTCTGCAGGGCTCCAGAATAATGCCATGTTAAATAGAGAAAACTTGGTATATTAAGAATTTGACATTATCATGCACCCATAACTTCCATGACTGTAGTTCATCTTAATGCATCTATAAATTTTTCTACTTTCAAAACTACATAGAAGTCCTAAACCGCTCTACGCAGGAAAACTGCCTAGGTGCTAGGTGAGGCAGTGGCGTCGCGCTGCTGCGCCGAGCACCTAGGTAAGTCCTCTCAGGAAATTATTGATGATGAATATGAAAAAATCACAAACCATCATGTAAAGGACGCCAGATATGTCCTGGTACAAAAATAGTCCGAAAACTCTTTTGAATCTTATACCCAAAATAAGCCAGCAAGCAAAGCCCACCCCCACCGCTTACTACAGGAGTCAAATAAATACACTAATGCTCAAACACTAATATATACGATGACACAACGATTACCAAGTCCAATTCAGGAATATCTTTGAAGTCCATAAATTCACGGAAATGGTGATGAAACTCTCACCGAACCACAACAAGAGGAGCTGAATTGTATCATCAAATCCTCGTGACTGTGCAACAGCATACCACATTTATTCAACCAAGGCCATAAAGTGCCCAGATCAAAAACTGAAGCTAACAAGAGGTCAGGAAAACAGTTGCGAGAGCGGAGGCGGGGAGTGAAAATGGATCCTCACTACAGCTTGTGCTTGTAGCGCGCGACCTCGGCGTCGTTGGGGAAGAACCCCATGAGGCGTCCGGCGGAGTTTTGGTAGGCGTACATGAACCCTCCCATGACCCCGATGAGCCCGCCCGTCACCATCGACGGCCCGCGGATCCCCGGCTTGATCCCTGCACGACGAACCCTGGTCTGAGCTTTCCGGTGGAGGCGAATCGGGCTCCAAGGCTTGGGATGGGAACCTAAGGAAAGGGGGACGAACCTGACAGGTAGCCGACGGTGACGGAGACGGCGGAGATGGTGGAGAGGCGCATGTAGTCGAGCGCCGAGAAGTTGCCGACCACCTTGGTGAAGGCCGGGTTCCGGTCCACCACCGGGTACTCCGGCTTCGTCGACGCGGTGATATCCGTGTTCATCGCGAGCGCCGCGGCGGTGGCGCGGATCCCTCCGGTGCTGGCTGCGGCGGCGGCGGCGGCTGAGACGGCAGATTTGGTCGCGAGGGGGAGGATGTGAGAGAGAGCTGTGGCTTCTTCCTCCGGTGGGGGAAATGGGGGTCACTCACTCAGTACTGGTGGGCCCAGCTTAGTAAGCAAGAACGGGCCAGATCCATCGCTTCAATATATGGGCCGAGTAAGCCCAGGACTTTGAAAATGGGCCAATCCATCCTTGGAAGTGACGTTTGGCCCGGCCCATTAATGAATCGTCGGAGTTTCCAAAGCCACCCTCACCTCGCTTTCTCCGCCCTTTGCTCGACTCGCCTCACTATACCCCAAGCCAACCAGGCAAGCCCCGTCCCCTCCTAGCCTCCGCCTCCACCCTCGAGCACTCCTCTTCTCTCCAATGGCGACCGCCCCGGCACCCTTCTCGCTCTCGGCCTCCACGGTGCCCGCGCGCCTCCGGGCCGCTGCGGTGCCGGCGGGCACGCGGGGAAGGCAGCCGAGGCGCGGGCGGATGGTGGTGCGCGCCAAGATCCGGGAGATCTTCATGCCGGCGCTCAGCTCCACCATGACGGAGGGCAAGATCGTGTCCTGGGCCGCCAGCGAGGGCGACCGGGTCAACAAGGGCGACGCCGTCGTCGTCGTCGAGTCCGACAAGGCCGACATGGACGTCGAGACCTTCCACGACGGCATCGTGGCGGCGGTCCTCGTCCCTGCCGGGGAGTCCGCTCCGGTGGGGGCGCCCATCGCGCTGCTCGCGGAGTCCGAGGAGGAGGTGCCTCTGGCCCTCGCCAAGGCCAAGGAGCTCTCCAACGGCCAGCCGCAGCAGGCGGCGGCGCCTGCTCCGGCAGAGGATGCCTTGGCGACGCCTCCCCCGCCCCCGACGCCGGCGGCTGCTCCCGCGCCAGTGTCCGCGGGGACGAAGGGCATTGCCAGCCCGCAGGCTAAGAAGCTCGCGAAGCAGCACAGGGTCGACCTTGCCAAGGTGACCGGCACCGGGCCGTACGGTAGAATTACGCCCGAGGATGTCGAGGCGGCCGCCGGAATCCAGCCGAAGCCAAAGCCTGCTGCTGCATCACCAGCTGTGGCTGCACCGTCAGCGGCTGCAGTGCCTCAGGCAGCAGTGCTACCGCCGGTGCCTGGCGCGACTGTTGTTCCATTCACTACCATGCAGGCTGCGGTGAGCAAGAACATGGTGGAGAGCCTGGCGGTGCCCGCATTCCGCGTTGGTTACCCAATTGTAACTGATAAGCTTGATGAGCTGTATGAAAAGGTGAGGATTCAGAGCAGTGCTTGACTCTCCATGATGCTCTTCTGTCTTTTAGCCTGCTTGCTGATAATTTTGTTGATTTGGTTCTGACAGGTTAAGCCTAAGGGAGTGACGATGACAGTGCTGCTAGCGAAGGCCGCGGCCATGGCGCTTGCTCAGCACCCTGTTGTCAACGCTAGCTGCAGGGATGGAAAGAGCTTCACTTACAATAGCAACATCAACATCGCAGTCGCCGTGGCAATTGATGGTGGTCTTATTACACCTGTCCTGCAGGATGCTGACAAGGTATATACTATCTTTGTGAAAAAAAAAATTATTTCATCTTGGAGTTGTAGTAAGCAAGTTCACCATTTAGCTTATGAATTGGTACACTGCAGCTGGATATCTATTTGCTCTCGCAAAATTGGAAGGATCTAGTCAAAAAGGCACGCGCAAAACAGCTCCAACCAAATGAGTACAGCTCTGGTATGGAACGTAATATTGCCTTTGCAACCCTTATAATGTTCATGAACATTGTGCTTGCATGAATATTTTGTCTGTCTACAGGGACATTTACACTATCAAACCTGGGTATGTTTGGTGTAGATAGATTTGATGCAATTCTTCCACCTGGCCAGGTAGGCTTACTTCTCGTTATTGCCTTGCTAATACCATATTGTTCTATCTTTGCTTTCCTGATGTAGTGATGTATGATAGCTAATATCTGTGTTTTCATGATTGCAGGGAGCTATCATGGCTGTTGGAGCTTCAAAACCTACAGTTGTGGCTGATAAAGATGGTTTCTTTAGTGTCAAGAGCAAAATGCTGGTTAGTTGTGCATCTGATCTTTTAGACATCAGTTGTTTGCATGTGATATTTTCAGTTCTTTGAAATTAGTACTACATCATCATCTGGAGAGCATTGCATAGTGGATGCCATGGGTTAACTTAAGGTGATAGATATCAGATACTATCACATGGTTGTTATCTACAACCACTAGGTTCATCAATTCTGTCAAAATCATAGGTAATCGATATACAGGCCTAAGTTGAGTATCTTGGCAATGAAAATATGTAATTAACCAGTAGAAACCACAAGAAGTTACACCGGAGCTATCACCAGTGCTCCCAGTTAGGATCCCTTTGGTTGGTTGCTTCATTTTTGGCAGTGTCTGCCATAATTCTTGCGGTGAGCATATTATTTGGCATGCTGGTAAGAACTGTAGGTCTGTAGCCATGGCATAGTGCCATAGTGGACATAGAGTAAGAATGTACTATCAAGTCTTACAGAAAACCAGGAGTCAAACTACATCAACTCAGGTTCAGCAAATTTGTATTTAGCTAAGTTATTTCCACATTTTCTTTTCAGGTCAATGTCACTGCTGATCACAGGATTGTATATGGTGCTGATTTGGCAGCATTCCTACAGACTTTTGCAAAGATTATTGAGGGTCCTGAGAGCTTAACTTTGTAAGATCTCTTGAAGAGTTATGATGGTACTCCTATCTATGTGTCCATCAGTAGTTTGATTGCAGTTGGAGTTCTATTGTTGATCTCCATTCTTTGTATCTTCAAAGCGGGATTTTCTCTGATCTGTGTACTTTTTTTATTTCTCAATATTTTGAATCTTGTTGGGGAGATTCTACCGTTGATACTATGGAAATTTTGGAGAGCAATAAGTTATAAACTGTAGAATAGTTTGGTAATTGTGATTTTGCCTTAGTTATGCATACTTAGTCTACATATATTATTCATATCCCTGTTTCATGTGTCTGCTGGAAAGTACATTTTCATAAGATATATTCCGATTTCTCAATAATATATATAGGGAAAACATAATTCATTTGCTTCAATCCTGACAATAAATCAAAATATTATCAATTTAGACCAGCATGTAAATTCAACTAGACCAATTTGAAATGTAATGGCATTCTGCCTTTTTACAGTTTGAAATTTGTCCAGCTTAATAGGAAAACTTGCACAGTATATATTTGCGGATCATAAATGGCTATACATCCAATACATAGAAGTTATTTCAGCTTGAAGTTGTGAGTATATTTAACAAACTGAAAACCATGCAATCCAGCCCACCATCATTCTAATACAACTGTGCACATGTACAAGCACTCAAGATTTTAGCAACCCACGAACCCAGCTCGAGCTAATAACTATACACAGTCACACACAAAGTTAATTGTTAATGTTCAGCTGTTTAATCTGAAGTCTGATCATCAAAGTATTCACCTGAGTGGAAGGACTATGTTCAGATGCTGAATGTGCTTTGAACCTCTCATCTCGCGGCACACCTTATCTAACAAACCAAGAAAATCTCTCATGATGACAAATATGTGGAGGAGGTTGGACTCGTTCTTGCCAAACTCCCCGTGATAATACTCTGTGAGTTCTCTGACCTGCTGTAGGACCTCTGCTTCAGCAAGCTTGAGTTCCTGCATTGTATTCTCTGCATGAGTTTGGAATGATCTCATGCAATGCAGGAAGTTCTGGGTACTGTCATTGGAGGTAAGGTCCTTTCCAATGAGCCTGCTTAGTTGAGCCAGTCCGTGTGAAAGATTTGAGATTGAGCTTTTCAAAGTATCCATGTCTATGCTTGCTACCTTCTTGACATTGCCAAGCTCATTACTTAAGTCAGACAAAAATTCTTGGCCCATTTCCAAGCAATCTTCTCGTCCTGTTGGTGTGGCATGACATGGTCCAGGTGTTCTACAGATTTTATCTGAAACCTTCAATCCTTGTGATCGTACCATCTCTTGGACAACAAAATGGAGGAGGGTTGTCTTCCCATCAGCTCCACGTATATCTGATAGTTTCAACAGTGCGTCGAGTCTGAAAGCACTTGCACCTCCTCTTATTGTTCCAACATTCATTCTGTTTCCTGTCTTGAGTACTGCTTCAAGTAATCTTAAGAATAATTTGCTGGACCTGAGTTCCCTGCAGGCTCCCTAGTAAACACACAAATAGTTGGAGCTTCAATACAATGTTCCTTTAAAAAAAAATGAATCAAAATGGCATTCACTTACTTTAATCAATGCAAAGGACATTCTGAGATGAGCAACTTCGTCATCAAAAGTTTCCTTGTAAAGCATCGCTTCAATTCTTGAAAATGCCATTGGTATTATCAGTAGCACCTTGACAAAGTTCTCTGCTGGATCCAACTTGTTGATGTCTCCATCATAATCCAATAATTTTTTCTCTTCTTCCTCGGATGGTTTCATCTTGACCAGAGCTTCCAGTTGTCGCACGGATAATCCAGTACCTGTGATAGTCAAAACAAACTTTGGTTAATCTGACCATCATTAACTTGGTAAATTTGAATCCAAACATCATGGAAAAATATACCTTCTGTTATAGAACCACAGACTTGTTCAGTGCTTGCGTTTAAGGTCTTCAACAGTATAGTAGTGTTTTGAAGTTTGTGGTGCTCAATAACATGTTTGCTGCTAGATAGAGTCTTGTTCTTGGCGTCCTTGGTTTTTACTGGGCCTTGAAAGTTGTATGCAAACAAAGACTTGATCATCTGCTCATCAAATCTGCATTACCATGTTATAGTAAGAATCCAATAATAGCGAGTGCAATTTGATTATAGTAATGGGAATCCTTTAATTGCCTTACTCGAACTCAAAGGAACTTGACTGAATGTCATTCCACACCGTGGAGCGGTTCGGAGCTGCCCTTACTTTGTCCCAGTGCAAAGGTTTCAACCTTGGAAGCGGTAATCCATCTTTGCCAACTTGTACCTGAATCGGTAATGGAGGTGGGAGTGGAGGCTGGCCAGAGTTATGCCCTTTAAGGCTGGAAAGAGTTTTTTTTGGAGGTGGAGGGGGCGGCGGTGATTTTGGAGGCGGCGGTGGCGATTTCAGTACACTTGTGGCATGGGATGGTTTGAACTCGGCTCGTTCAGCTGAATTCCTTGAGGTCTCCTTTGAATCCAAATTGAATATTGCATTTGATGCACTAAATGGTGTGTTTGTTTCGGAGGCTGTGGTCTCTGTAACATTGGAAGTAGATTTGTATCCTGAGGATGGATTCATGAACCAATTTGAGTTGTCCTGCTCCTCTCGTGGAGATTCAGGATGTGCCATGGATCCGGTAGTGTTAGCCGTTTCTTGGATGTCTTGTTTTTCTGGAGGATAGTAAAAGGGGTTGCTACTTGCATGGGGCCGATCAGAAGCTGTTGAAGCTGGAGACTTTGGAGAGGAGGGAGTTCTAAAATCTGGTGATAGTGATTGATATGATGAACCCGATGGTGAATCACCAGTGTGTGGAGAAGATGGAGACGGATCTGTGATAGTTTTGTCACAAATTTGCAGTGGTGACTCTGTAATGGAGCCACCTGACGAACGAGAACAGGATATGGAATGGAAAGAATCAGCCTCGACAGACTGCAAGTCGACGTTAGTTTTCACAGTATAACCACTTACGATTAATTCTACGCTTTTTGAGGGTGTGGATAAGCTCATAGATTTTGAAGATCCCTTGAGGATTGCATAGTCATCTTGGCATTGCACAGCAGAACTCAGGGACAGCATATCTGGGCTAGGATATGAACTAACCTTCATGGTAGCACAAGGTGACCTGTGAGTTCTTGATCCATGGAACAGCTTGAAAGGCTTTCTCTGAAGCTTCCTTGTTCTCCTGAAGAAGACCGCTGCTATGGCGATTCCAAGAACAAGCAGACATGCTCCAGCCACAGTCAGAGCAACAATGGCGGCTTTTGGGAGCCTGGTATGGTTTCCACCACCCAGTTTGCGCGCCACACTTCTCACTGGAGCAACGTGGCTGCGGTTTTTTACTGGCATCCTGCTGTGACCAGTATGGGGAAGAGGAACATGAGCTGGAGCTGGAGCCGGTGCTCTTGCTTCATGAGGTGAGGTTGCTGGTGCTGGCGCTAGAGCTTCAGAACTGTGTTGGTGCCTCCGGTGTCGCGATCGACGATGATCCAAGCCTATCAGCATCCTGAACCTAGAGACGAAACCTGAACAGACATCGCCAGTCACCGCCACGACACCGACCTCGCCGCGCTCACGGCTCGCTAGGCGGAGAGCCCCCTCCAGGGCCTCCAAGTTGAGCAGGACGAGCACAATGGAGGCAGTGAAGAGGAGCAAGACGCACTTCATCGCCAAGCCCATCTTTGCTTGCCGATCATGGACCGGCAGAAGAGGGAAAGAGAGGTCTCTTCGCCACGCGACGAGCTCTCTCAATTGCTGCTACCAAAAGAGGAACTGGACAGGGAGTAAGATGCTTGTGTATGTGTGTAAGGACGACACAATTGCTGCCCAGGTCGTACGTAAGCCAGCTGCCGGTGAGTGAGTGAGCTCGACAGCTCGTTAGTTTGGTTCTCCATGCTGCCCATCCACCTCTGCAGGCGTTAACGCCACTCCAAGAAACCCCAGGTGAACTACCAGAACAGCAGCTGTGTCTTGCCTGCCGGCTTCTCGCCAGGTGTGTACAGTACAGCAGCTTCTTTTTGCATCCCTCTCCTTTAGGGCTTGTTCGGTTAGACAGGGATTGGTTGGGTTCCATGTGGCACATGGAACCTAACCAATCTATGGCTAAACGAACAAGCCCTTACGAGTTACCACCACAGCCGCCGTTATGGTTTGGTGGGTGATGGGCGCCAATTTTTGGTGACGGATGTTATCGCCCCCGCGGCAGAAGTGATAGTTCGCGACGCTGATTGCGTAATGATTTTTCCTATCATTTTCGTGGTATCATCTTCAGTACCAAATCCGTTATCAGACACCTGTCTTGTGTTAATCTGTTATTTACTTTTTTTTTTGTTATAAAAAGGTTTTTGGTTGGTTGGCTCTGCTTCTCCTTCCAGAGCTGCAATCAAAGGTACACCGCCCAGCACTTGCGTTTGCAGAGATTTACCCTCTTGGTCTGCTGGGTGCCTTGCAAGGCTGGGCACAGAGCATGTGAAACTTCAGAAACCCTGCTGTTGCATCGCAGACCATCTGTATCGTGTTCATCAGGCTACCAGTGAGTCCATACGTACGATCTTGCCGGTTTCGTCCTTGTGTTTTGCTGGGGGTTCGGCCGTGCCCTAGTGCTACCGGCGGCGAGTAGAGGGGTGACTGAACATCTTCATCAGCATGATCGCACGAATCCATGGGCAATGAAGAACACTGCACCCCTAGTATGGCAAATGGTGTGCTGATGATATAGTTTCCTCTCTAGTCGACTCTCTGTGCTTACAGCTTGAAGGCCTGGCTGAACACACCATTCAGCTAGCAAGCCGGCATGACGGGATGAGCTCCAGGGCGCGGGCCCCTGACCCTGAAAGCAAAGCAGGCAACTAACGGACGGCCGCCACTCCATCAGGGCTGCTGCCCGCCGCCGCCCCCCTCCGGCGGCGGGTCTCCTCCGCCTCCGGCATCGACCTCCTTGATCTCTAGTATCTCGACGCGGCGGTTGGTCCTCTTGCGGAGCTTGATTGCCACGTCCTGCGGCACGAATTCGCCGCAGACGCTCACCCGGTGCTGCTTCCGGTCGATCAGATGGCTCTCCAGGCCTTCATGCAGAGCCAAAGCCACAACCACAAGAACAGCATCATCAGTGACGTTTGCTCCTGAATTCTGAACAAGAGTAAGCAGGTTTACATTCTACAGCTTATAGATTTCAGCTGACCTTGCATGTTGAGGAGAGCCCTCCTGATCCTCTGGTAGCACCCGTTGCAGTCGATGTTCATCCTCACCGTCATGCAGTAGAACTGCACCAAATTACAAAACAGTCACTGCCGGTCCCAACTCCTTCAGAAAACATGATCGTGGCAGCACAAAACTACCTTGCCGCTCATTAACCTCTCTGGTAGTCGACCACGGCCAGCACCGGCGATCGATCGTGGCCGCGCTGGACGCCGGCGATCCTTAAGGTGCCCGCTCCAAGAGGTTTGTTTGCAAGGGCAGCGAGGAGCAAGTGGGAAGGCAGCTGGGGCTAAGGGGATTTGGATTGATGCCTTTACCTAGCTTTTGCGCTTTGTCAAGGCATCGATCATCCTCTCACCGAGGTTGCTGGAATCAGATTCTGGTCCAACCACGTCGTGGATCCTTTTCCTGGCCCTTTCGCCTTTCCTCCCGCTCCCGCCTGCCTCGTGACGAAGCTTTGGACACGGGCTCTGTCAAGATGGACTCTTGCGCATACCATAATCGGACACCACGATCGGAATCTTGGAAACGCGATGTGAACACCGATTAGCACGGCGGGAAAAGACCTAATTTGACCGCCAGAGGTGGCGCAACAAAGAATGGCGCCGGCACTCGGTAGGGTAGGCAACCAACATCAGCAGCAAAGCCGAACCTGTCAAACCTACCGTTACCATATATTCAAAGCAGGGTTAGATTCTTCACACCAACAGATTAGCACCGTTTTCCAATACTCTGCACTGCCACTTGATTGTACACCACATTCACATTTCGCAACCATTCCAGTGCACAAGATAGAAACAGGCACAATGAAGTCCAATGCAATGCAATGTGCTAAGAAGTACTCAAACAGGAAAAAACTGAACTGAACTATTTTGAGATATTTCTCTCGGAACAGGCGTACAACACAGGAAGATAGCATTATGCGAGTAGCACCACAACTACAAGACTTGGATGAACAAATTTAACAGCAAAGCTAGGTTGTCAAAAACTGAAAGCTCTAAAACTGAAAACAAAACTCAAGTCACTCTTCCCCTACTAGACATGACTTAACAAAGCTCCTATCACCCCTAGAATGTTATAGAGAACTGGTAAAACTTATCTAGGTCAGTCATACATACAAAGTGTATACTGGTCCTTGGTGACATCTAACACATCAGAACAGATGAGCCTTCAAAACTCCCGAAACCAGATCCGGGTGGCAAAATAACCTGGGGATGCACAAAACCACATCTCGCCAAGGCTGGTGTAAATCCAGAAAGGAAGAAGCATAACATGTTAGCCTTCAAACGGAATGAGTTGGCTTTCACCTGGACATCACAAGATTGGGAACCTGCACGGCCACACCCATTAAACGCTGCTGCTCTCCACTGCTCTTGCATGTCTCCTCGTCAGGCACCGAATTAAGCTGACCAGAACTTCCACTAGGGCTGGACAAGTCCATTTCTCCGCTGCTGCTTCCGCTGCTGTCCGATTGCCTTCTTGAGGCAGATCTTCTACTGCGCTTCCTTGGCATCCACCTCAAGTTATCAAGCTTCAGAGCATTTGTAAGGTCAGCAAAGACACGTTTATTGTCACGTGAGATCTTGCTGACTGAAGATTTTTCATCACCCCTCTCAAGTAGTGGTTCTGGTTTCGGAGAGAAGTTGAAATCTAGTGGAATTTGTTTGCGAATCAAATCTTCACTTCCACAGTCTGCAGTGGAGGTCAGTTTATTTGTGATATCCTTTCTTTCCTTCAAAGGATTCCATTTATTACCAATCCATTCAAGGGAATGCCTCAGGTCATCTTCAAGAAATTCAGCAACTCGCTTTTCTCCTGTGATACATAAAAGAAAAAATGTAAGCTACTGGCTTCAATATGCTACCACTGTGCCACATTGACGCAGCATGAAGGAATGCCCAAAATCACTGGGGGTGAAGTTACCTGGAAAATAAACTTGTAGGCGCCCGCTATCTGCCTGCCGCAACACAATTCCCTCCCACCAACCACCATGCCACCACGCATCGACAATGGATCCAACAACAAAGCAAGAGGCCTTACTTTCTTCCACATGTGGGCGAACCATTGGCCTTCCAAGGAAACGTATGCCCAGTTGATCAGGTTTAGCAACCCTTGTTAGCATAACCCACTCCTGCAGCATCAAATCAGATCAAAGTTCAGTTAGAAAGCCCATTCACATGAACAGAGGTGCATAAAACTAAAAGAATTGAACAAAACACACCTCCAAGTTTCCTGTTTCGTCCGCATCCTGAAGTTCTAGGTAGCGCACCTTGATTTTATCATTGTGCCTCTTCAGTATCAAACATCTAAACCAACATCCCCTTATACCACTATCTTGTGATAGAATTTCCACTTGGCAACCAGGATACAAATGTTTGTCACCCAAAAACTTTTGTTGATTAACACTATCATCGAATGCATCTCGCTTCCTCTTCAGCACACCATCTGAGCTGGGTCCAAACTTAGGGACCTTGAAACGCACCTTCAGAGAGGAAGCTGCATTGAACATGGTCCTAAGTACTTCCTGGTTCCAGTAGCCCTGAAGTTCTGTGACATCAAAAGGCTTGACTTCATCATCATCAATCTGACGGCGGCACAAATAAGGTTGCCACAAGCTGTATCTGGTACAATTCTTGAACTTCTCATAGTGCTCAGCACTCAAGACTGCAGCCAATCCATCAATGCATTCTACATTGAGATCTTGACAACCAAGAGAAAAGAAAATTTCTCTGTCATCAACATCCATGGGCAATGGACCACCAATCTCATCAACCTTGTCAAACCATCGCACTTTGACCATGTTGTACGAATTTGCATCCTCGTAGAGATCTTCCACATAAGCAATAAGTCTGTTCATCTCTTCACTCATGATGTATACAAAACTATGCACCTGCAAGTATAGCAGGAATATATCAACTAAGGTTCAACCATAAAAAGTTTAAACTACATGTAAAAAATGGCAACCTTCACTAACTTTCTATAATGCTAAAAGGACCCTTAATGTCATCTCAACATCAGAAGAATAAGCAAATGAAAAACATTTGCAAAAAGCCAAAGAAGCTTATCATCAACAAAGCTTACCTACTTCTATCTAACTAAGCTGTACACAGGACTGTGGTGTCTTGTCGTCAACAAAATCTAACCACCTCTAGTTTAAGCTTATGCCTCACTTTTAGGTACGGTGTTAGAATGTAATTACCGTACTTGAAAGGCACGAGATTTAGTACACACTATTAGAGGTAAAAAAAGCCATGAAAGTGATCAGTGAGTGGGCATACCGAGATAGTAATTCCCCTACGGCAGAAAGATTTGTAGTGCTTCAAACGTTGTTGGCAATGCCAAGCAGAACCCAACCATGTGAAATCTTTCAAAATTTCCCTGGATGAAACGTCCTGAAGGGGCATTACAAAAATGCATTAGAGAAGGGGAATTATAAATGCGTAAAGAAAATGCATTAGATAGGGGTCATAATAGATTCTCCAGATACATAATAGAGGCAAGATAAAATTACAAAACATTTCTATACCTTTGAAGAAGTAACTTGAGTGCAATTAATGTCATTGTCATCATGTGAATTTCCACTCCACCTATTAGCAGTTGAGTAACCATAACTACAACCTGCATACAGTATTTTCAATAAGTATTAAGAAATGACCAAAAAATATTTAATTGAAACTTCCATGTAGCAAACAACTCTAAACCAAGACGAAGGCAGCACAGCAAAGAAACGAAAAACCAAATGAATGGAATGGAAAAGGGGAGGAACAATGAAAAGCACAAATCACCACAGCAAATAGAACAGAAGATGGAAAGCACAATTTGTAACTACTCGGTTAGGGTTAACCTATCGTATGTTCATCCTATTAACACATTGAACCTCGTATGTTCATCCTTTTAACACATTGACCCAAAGCCACGCAAATCATTTTAACTAGAATTCGTTGCTTTACAAACAAATGGAGGGATTTTTTTGCAGGAATAATCATTGTACAGCTGAAGTACACGTTATATGGAATTATATGGATTGGTTCCATAGAGACGTCAGGTGAGGCTATACAGAGGATGATCAAAGCGGCACCTGATTTGAGTTTGGATTCATGCTGCTGCTTCGTTTATCTCTACTCCCAAATGACAAGCTTAAGCAATTGGCCCAAAGGAAGCCAGCAGCTGCTTCCACTGGGTCACACCTGTATTCTCCATAATCCTATGGAAAAGGAGAAGGCATGAGTTTCGCAGGCAACCAAATTATTACGGAAGAAACCGGGCGAGATTAGAAAAGCAACCCAAAACCGATTGAACTAAACAGAAAATTAACCGACAGCTAAGTGAACCCACAAAAATCCCAATACTACGAGACCAAAAGATACATGGTCCTGGTGTAAGTAAACATCATTCTGGGAAGGTTGAAGCACTACACATTGGTAGCCAATCGAGTTTGGCTGTTTGGGAAACAAAAAGATTGCTGAGTATACAAACCTAGTATATCTTCCCTCTTCCCAAAAAAATGGTAAGGAATCAAACAAACAAGACAAGAATTGCAATTTAATCGAAAATAAGAGTGCTGCTAGTATTTCTTAATCCCACAAGAGCATAATGAAAAGGTACAAGGGAGAAGACGGCTATATTGCCAAATCAGGCTAGACACAGCAGAAATTGAATTAAAGCATCCATGCTCCCTAAGGGCGCTATTCCAGAATCCCAGCAGCCAAATGGAAAAATACGAGGAAGAATACACCTCTTATTGCCAAATAAGGCTAGACACAGCAGGAAATGGAAGAAAAGCGTCTGTGTTGTTTCCCAGCCAAGGCTATTGCACAGCAAAAATGGAGCTGACGGATTTCCTTGCCCAAATCAGCTGGACACAGCAGGAACTGGGGATGGAAATAAACCACCGGCCTTCTTTTAACCTAAAACAAATATCGTATAGATATCGCGTCGCAAAGAACACCAGATCCGCGCAGCCCGTCGCGGCGTCGTAAGATTGCAAACCGTTGCTCCTCGCATAACGAGCGAAAAGCGAAACATGAAGAATAGACGCAGGTTACAAGGGTGAAATCGTCGGAGACGGAGAAACCAAATAGGTGCGCAAATCCAAACGAACAAATCAGCTGACGGCCAGCCTACGAATCGTAGTCTAGTCAGGGCCCTCTCAAAAAACAAGCACGCAAAATGACCAACGGAATCCAAAATACCCCAAAACTCGAATCTTTTCAGGACAAAACGCATCCTAACAGACGGCGAAGCGGGCAGAAACACAAGAACCGCGTCTTTGCGCCTGAAATCCGAACAAAAACACACGAAATTTAACCAAAAACGCAACAAGCAAAGCCTCCTCCCTTCCGTTAGGACCAAATTGAGCCAAAATCATGAGAGACCTGAACCGAATCATCCAAATCCACCACCAAATCGCCCAGAAACACAACCCGGTGACAGAAATCTTACCGGAAACGAGGGAAGACAGCCAGTCCACAACCTCCCGTCTGGACCGCCACCTCCTCGGGCCGCCGCCATCGGCCCCCGCCCCACCCGCAGCCGCCGAGGGCGACCGCGAAGGTGACGGCGCGACCGCGACCGCCCCCGCGGCGGCCGCGAGCGCTCTGAGGAACCGCCCCTGTACGGCGTACGACATGTGCCGCGGGCTCCGCTCCCGCCCGACCACCGCCAGCTCCTTGGCCTCGCCGTCGCCGCGGAGGTAGTAGTGCACGAGGCGCCGGCCGCGGTCGTTGGACATTACCACCTCCTCCCACTGCGTCCACCGCCTCCTCGCCGCCGCCAGGGCCGCCGCTGTCGCCGCCTCGTCCATGGCCGCCGCCACCGCCGCCGCGGAACCCTAACCCTAGAGGAGGGGCGCGCCTCGCGTGTGGTGCGTATCGCGTTGCGTCTGGGTGAGGAGACCTTGCACGAGGGGAAGGTCAGATTTGGGGAGAGAAATGGGGGGTGGGCGAGGCAGAGGACGCGGATGGATTTGGTCTTTATTCGTGGGGAGGGAAGAGAAACGGCGACTCTGGTGAGCGGTTAGTTTTTTTAACGGAAGCCGGGAGGGAAGAGAAATGGGGATGTTTTGCAGGAAAGACCTCTAGAGTTTGAAGAATTAATAAATGGAGTAGTTTAGTTTTAAGTTGCTCCAATTATTTGATTTTGCATGAAAGCAGGGAGGTTGATCTTTAACTTTGGAATCTTAAAAACACTTGGTATGTCTAATCCTGAAAGTACAATATCCAACTAATTCTTGAACAAAAAATTCATTGATTCAAAAAAAAAGCTATCAGGTTATATTTTCTGTAATCCTTACAGTTTTCGGTTTCATCAAATGCCCAGCAATTGCCCAAACTTATCACCAAAGGGTTTTGTAAAATCAGAATTACAAAGTATAATTTAGTATGTTTTTCAAATAACAAGTCATCTACTTGAAAATAAAATCTATAACTGAAAGGTTATCTCCATGTATAAATCTATCGCACATGGTTGTGTAGTACAACTACATGCAAATTTTCTAAAATTTATTATTCAAAATTGTCTAATTGAATATCAACAAGTCCTTAAGATGCCACATCTTTTTCTTTGAACATCAAAGGATTTTGCGTGACAAAAAATGTTCTACATTTGTGACAAACGTTTTTGCATTTCAAGAATCTTGTAGGCGGAAAATGTTTTGTTCATTTATCTTTGTATACTCCTTCCGTCTAAAAATACATGCCATTCTGTCTTTTTACTAGATTCATTGAAGATGTTATGAACCGAGGCAAGCACTTGTCCAGATTCATAGAAGATACAATGAATCTAGACACCTAGAATGACATGTATTTTAGATTGGAGAGAGTAAAATATCACTTAACCTAAAACTACACTTTTTTCCTCACCAATTCTAGCCGCTCAGCCAGCGTAGCATGGAACCAACGTTGGGAGAAACATGAACTAACACTACTATCATGAAACGGCTTGAGAAACCCCAAGATCGTAGTTCTATGCCATAATGTATGTAATATAATCTATAGTTGATCGACAGTTGCATTTTAGCCTAATGTAGCCCTGACATATGTCAAGCAAATGACCATAGCCAACATCTAGATATTAAATATCCAAATATAGATTAATCCAAAATAAAATATGAGAAAGATTAATCCAAAATAAGATCAAATATCCTTGGGCACGAGGCCTTGTAAATTGTACATACCTTTTCTTATATGTAAAAAAATAGGTAGGGAATTCCCCTATCGGTGCCCTCAAAAAAAGCGAGAAAAATAGGTAAAACTACACATCAAAGAAAAAACAAACAAGATTGCAAAAAACACACAACCAACAAAAGCATATGTCTAGTGTACTTACCAGTGAATCACGGAATTGCAATGCTCGACTCTTATATGTTGTCCTCCATCTTGTCGACGTACATGGCAACTTGGCTTCTCACAGGTTGTGACAAGTCCTCAGACCATGGATCTAGACATGAAACCCTTTCCATACCCCTTCGCTTGTTTCCCTTCTCGGTCCTCTTTTGCAACTTATACTCATTATTATGATCCATTTTAGTCCAGCAATAAAATATGAAAACAAAATCAGCCAACAAACTCTTTTCTAGTAAACGCTTACAATGTGAAAATCTTACTTACCCGATTGGTGACGCTTCGATAACCCTACATATGCGCTCAATTCGAAGTGTTTGTTTTGTCCTCATACTTAGATCTATTAGAGAGAAGCATGAAATTGAGATGCATTATATGGCCGCTAGTAATAAGGCGCTTCAACAAACACAATCAGATCTTTGTCTTTCATTAATTCATGAGAGACGAAGAGGTTGGGGAGAGAAGGATAAGAATATGTGGACATGGAAAAGGGAGAAGAGAGGTCAAACAGACTCATGGAGTTGAACACAATGAGTGCTATATAATGGGCTCTTACATGCAAAATAAAGGGGGCACACTATGTTCTATGTTTATTTCTTATCGTCGTGCGATAGAGAGTGGCACCATGAGTGTGCGTTGTGTACGACAACAGCATGCGTAAGTGTATTATTTCTATCATACTAAGGTACTAGCGAAAGTGGTTTTTTCTAACTTATCTACCTTTGACTCACTTACCAGGGCATAAGCTCAACAGGGCCCACATGTTGGTGACTCAAAGGTCGAGGACAAAATTAAATAATCTCATTTTGCTACCACCACCATTTAATAAAAGCTCACATTTCAACCATCTTCTCAAAATTTTATTATTGTGCCGATTTTGTGCTAGATGGGTGGTCTATTTATATGATTTGTATAAAAGTTAATTTTAAGGTGGGGGTTTATGAGTTTTCGGTGGTTAAAAAAAAAATATTTGGCAACACCTTCATATGTGTTCCGCACCTGTTCTCTTTTTTAAAGACACTATTCATTCTATGTTTCACTTATTCATATTGTTCCTCTCTCTCACGCAAAACACGTTTGACTTTTAGCTACTTCATTTTTCTAGATCTACCATATTTTTTTCCGATTCAAAACACGAATTCAAATTTGACGGGTGATTCCGTGGAACAAGAATTGAGACCATACCAGCTCATGGTTCTTTTATCCAATCCGACGGAAAAGCGAGAAACGTTGCACGGTTGCATCGTGACTGAAATTGGGTTGGATACACATGACGAACGGCCAGTACCAATTTTCTTTTTTCTTAAAAAAAAACCTACTACACGAGTTAGTGGTGTGGCACGATCACCTCGCCTTCACTCCACGCCGGCGTTAAGCATAGAGATTATCTTATGTTCGTCCTATCTTTTTCTATCTTAATACCCGAGAGATCTTCGACGCGTGCAATCAAGCGATCCATGTCGTTAGGGCGTTATTACCTCCAGCAGTCCAGCCATGGCCTCGCCATCAGAGCTGCACGGCGCAGGAGATCCCACCCCCGGCAGGCCGGGCCCGCCCCGGCTGGACGGATGCGCTGAGGCAAAACCGTAAAAACCTATTTTAAAATTTTGTTTTATTTACATATAATAAAAAGGGGAAAAAAGAAGGCAAAAATGGCCGGCAGCGTAATCATCACCCTTGCCCGGCGACAAAGTCGCCGCCATCGCAGCTGGATCCAGCTCACCCCCCCACGCCCCCACCCCGCGCCACCACCGCCTTCCCCCCCGCAACGGCCAAAAAAACGAGAGAGAGAGAGAAAAAAAAAGTCGTGGCCCCGTGCCCGTTCCCACGCGCTACAAGCCCACAGACAGGCGGGCCCCGTGCGAGACGTGGCCCCGCGGCTCAGCCGGTGGGCGCGCAGAAAGCTGACGCGGGGACGGAGGGCGCGATGCGGTGGGGCCCGCAGGAGGGCGAGGGGCTAGTTTGACCCGGCTCCTCCCTCCTCTAGCTCTTGGGATGCGAGCCGCGAGGGTGAGGGGGTTTTGTTTGACTGGGCCGCACGTGACGGATTACTACGTCGCTCTCGGTCTAGAAGCATCGCCTCTCCGGTTTATCCTGGCCGTGGGCTCCGATCCGACGGTCGAAAAGGCTCCGAGAGTCACAACGTAACTTTCAGTACACACCCGGCCGGTCAATTCCCATCCAACCGCTGCCAGCGTTTCCAAGCAAAGTAATGAGCCTACGACTTGTTTTCTTACCGTATCATCCGTGCAGAATGAAGCTCCTCCATTCCACACTTGCTGCGTGGCCCTCATCGGCTCACCGCTAGAACGGCGCCGCCGGCTCGGAGCTTGATACGCTAGCTGTTATCACAGCGACGCGCCGGGTTGTTCGCCATGGCCTGCCGCACCGCTTCGGCCACGGGCCACAGCGGCCTCGGCGCCAACCTGCCGGCGTGCGGGCAAGGCAACATGTGCTTTTGAGCATGCCTGAGATGGATACAGCCATACAGGAACTCCAGCACCAGTTCCGTCGTTTCCACCTTCCTCAAATGTTCACCGGAGCCCGCTCGTCAGCCTGCAAGGCCATATATTGGTGCTAACTGCTACTGTAGTAATTGAATCACACAAATCCTCTCTGGTGCGTGAGTGCAGGACGGCGAGGTCGAAAGAGTCATGTAGCACCAGGAGGTCCTCCACGGCAGCCCGGCGCAGATATCTGTCTCATCTTCTTCGTTGACGCGGCCTCCAATTCCTTAGCCGGATGGAAGCAACCGGGCGGCTTCGCTGCTGCTGAAAAGGAAGGAGAGTAGGGCTCTTTTGCTTAGAAACGCTGGCAGCGGTCGGATGAGAAGTGACCGGCTGGATATGAACCGAAAGTTACATTGTGACATGAAGAAGCAAAGTTACTCAATCTGAGTCCGGAAACAGGACCGGGGACTTCATTTTCCTTTCCTTCCCCTGCCGGCCGCCCCGTTCCCTACTTCCCTCCCTTCTCCTGTGAGCTTGCTCCGTTCTCCCCTTTAACCATCTCGACGAGGGCTCGCGGCGAAGCCGCAACGAGTGAAAGGAAGATTTGGCACCGCTGTGCCTTTGCCTGCCGCCGTCGTCCTCTTTCCCGGCGCCGGTGGACCTGTGATCGAGACCGGGCTCTGGCACAGGGGTGCACTGAATGCGAGCTCCATCCATCTCGAGACGAGCGGGATGGAGGATCGATCGACGGAGCAGACGGCCGGGGCGCTGAGCAGGCCGGTCCATGCCCTACGTTGATGACGCCCCATGTGCTGTGTCCGGCTCCGGCCTGCCTCTGCCTGCCTGCCTGCCTGCCTTGCCTGACGATTTCTATCTATCCACATCCACTGGTGGGGAGTGTCAGGGACGGACAGCCGGTCCATGCCCTACTACTGTACCGTGATAACGGAGTGAACGGCGCGAGCCGAGACATTCCAGTCGCTTCCTCACCCCTAGATGGATGGCTACTCGTAGATGGATTCACCACCACGGCTAGCGGCTATCCTAACAGGGACGCGACGCGAGCAAAAGGATTTCCATGCCCATGTTAAGCTGAAACCTGTCAGCAATTCAGCGTGCCACGCTGATACGATAAAAGAAAAGGCACCGGTGGCAATGGATTGGATCATTGGATTCGATCGGAACCGGATGAGGCGAGGCCGGAGATATTTCTTTGGCGCGTCAGGATCAGGAAAAGATTGTAACACTACTGAGCTGTTGTACTTCGAGACACAGAACGGCAAGGGAGAAAAACAAAAAAAGAGAAAAGGAGATGTCTCGAGCAGAAAAAAAGAGTGGAAACTTAAAAGAGCGTGACAGGATGAATGGGCTCGTCATCAGCACATCAGGAGTTCAGTTCTCCCTCCATTATCCTCGCCGGCGGCCGGCCGCTTCTGCCCCATCGCCGGCCATTCAATTCTCGTCTTCAGTTGGTCCCGTCTGCCTGTCAGACGATCGTCGGCCTGCCCGTTTGTGGCTGCGCAAGCGTATCTGTTGGATGCCGAACCATGGAAAAAAAACTCAAAGCGACGCAGCAGCGATGAGCGGCTTACTTGGGACCGGCCTGCTAGCCTGATGGGCTGGGCTGGACTCCTCAACTATCAGCCCGTTAAGAGTTGACCAGCCTGCTAGCCTACCCAATTAGAGGACTATCCATTTTAGATTATTGGGATCGGATCAGATCACCGGTGACGCGAGCGAGGCAACAGCAAATGTGACTGAACTGAAGACACGAACTCAGTATAATACGGATGCAAGAAAACCCAACTTTTTTTTTTTTGAAACTTCACATTGCAAGGCGATCGAGCAGTCCGCATGCAGCAACCCGGGCACAAACCAAACAACGGACCTTGTCAAAAAAAAAAAAAAAGATAGCGCGACCCGAATGACAAATCAAATAAACCCAACGGGGCAGCACACATGGACAGCGCAGCAGCATATAATCAGGGCTCCCCGCCGAGGTTGAACGACGAATCGAGACCGGTGTTGTTGAGCAAAGGCAAGGAGGTCGCGCTGACGTTGAAGGACACGTCGTCGAGTCCCGTGAGGTTGGTTTTGAGCCCAGAGAAGACGACGACGGGGCCTGCGACGTCTGCTTCTATGCCGCCGCCGCCCGGGGAGGAAGAACGGCGGCGCAGCAGGCCAGCACAAGAAGGAGAAGCAGGACGGTGGTGTTCCTGGCCATGGCAGCCATCACGACCACGACTCGCTCCCTAGCTAGATGTATAACGTGGCAGTGGATGGGTGCTCGATCGAACTGGCGGCGCCCAAGGCAGCAGGCTGCTGCTATTATATATAGAGTTATATACACAGCCTCTGCTGACCCCAGGGGGAGGATTAGAGCTTGCTCAACGAGAATGGCCGAGAGTTTTTTGCTGTCCGGGACAGCGTTGCATTGCACGTCGATCATCAGGCGGCTTAATTGATTCTGTTTCTCAATCCTGCCAGCGCAGCAACCAGCATATACTAGACTAGATGTAGTATATAGTACTCGTACCAGATGGGTAGCCACTACGCCACGCGGTTAACGAGTCGTTGACATCAGGTATAGCACCCTCCCACCCTGCACGGGGCAAATGCTACCGTCCGGTTGGTGCAGAAGGATGTGGATGATAACTTGGGCTTTAAAGTACAATCCGCGCGTGAGGGGTCGGAAAGATCTTAACTTTGGCCCAAATAGGGTTGTTGGGTTTTTTTTACTTTTGTATGAGCCCATGTGCATGCATCAGGCGGCCTCGCGCACAAAATAGTTCGAGCCATTTGGCCCATATTTGCCATGAGTTGGTTTACCTTGCAAATCAGAGTGGAGAAAAACGGTTGTGAAAGAGAAAAAAAAAGCTTGCGCTATTTATGTGTGTCGTCGCTCAATTAGTCCGAAACCATAGATTTGCACAATTTGGGAGGGGCATGTAAAACAGAAGAGAGTTTAGTAGCCCTACTGGAGAAGTTTTTTTTTTTGGCTCCTAAATTTTAGAGTAGGAACTCATTTAGGAGCTCCCACTGGAGATGCTGGGATGCAAAATGATTGCAAAATCTTTTAGTTGGACACTCGTCTCTACATGATCTTTTGGATATAGACATCATGACTTCGTAAGAGATTTGGTATACTCGCTCCATTCATGATTGTTTATTGTTTGGCATGGTTACTCTAATTCATATAAACGGAATGGAGATATTAGTATACCACCAATGATCAATTATACCAATTTCCCAGTATATCTAGTTCGTTTCGTACCTATGGGCAACAGATGTTTACTAAAGTTGCATTGATTCAAACAGAATTGTCTCGATCCATCGATCATTTATATGGCGGTAAGCACAAAACTTTTCCAAAATATGCTGTAGCGATCTCACCCGAGAAATGGGCCCACTTACGTATATTCCACCTTCCATTGGTGCTAATACACGAAAATGTTCCCAAGTGCGGATTCGACCGTCGAGTCAAGCTCGACTAACTGCTACTGAAGATCGTCCGTCCATACGCTCACTCGAAAGTGAGTTCCAAAGATCACATCATTCCACAATTCAATTACATCAAGTCTCAGAGTTATTGCCTTTAAATTGAAAGATAAATAATAAGTTTGAGTTCATGCAGCGGAAAGTAAACGAGATACTAGCGACGATCCATAGTATCGCCACGATGAAGTCAGCCGTGACGCTACTCCTCACGATCCTCAGGAGAGGTCGGCTCCCACTCGATGCTGTAACCAGGAGGAAGCTGGGAGGCCCAAGCCATAGAGGCAGCTACCTCCTGAGGGGACGGTCCTGAAAAATTTAGCCACAAGCAAGGCTGAGTATACTAGTTATACTCAACAAGACTTAACCGACTGGTGATCACTACAACACCGACTCCTAAGATGAGAGGCTGTTTGGCTAGTGGGGTTCTTTTGCCAAAAGCGACTAAGCTGTTTTCTAATTTCTCCATTTTGATTTTAATTTCTTTAGCCTATCCATTCTAGGTGAGCCTAGCTAAACAATCAAGTTTTGCAATACAATTATTCCATACAAAGATTCATCCTTCCAAGTTCCACTTCATAATATGTCATACATCGGTCAAGCAGTCTCATTAACCGCGAGAAGCGGACAGTTCGAACCGAATTTACTACCTGGACAGGGGAAACCCACACATACGGAATGGTTGGAAATGCCAACACACCCCAATCCTTTCTCATCGATCCACAATTCGGAACCGGGTCCATTTCCTCAGGATAAAGGTTTACTGCTTCACTCACAGTCTCACGCATATATCCACAAGTGTACGGCAGGGGAAAACAATGGTTTCCAAGGAGAGATGACTATCGGCCCTAGCTGCTTCAATCTGATACTGGGACTTACAGGTCCCATAAACCGTGCATATGTGTGGTACGTTCAAACGCTTGACACAAAAGTACCACATGTTTCCAATTAAAACATCGATAGACGGGAATCTACAATCATCCGTCCATCATCTCTAGTGTTTCTGATACGAGTAGACATACAACTCCTATATCTCGCAAGTGTCGGAAAACACTCGACTTCTATCGTTCTTAAGCATAGCAACTATCGGATCTAACATACTAGTGTTCAATCAAAGGAACCTATGATCATGCAATCTAGGGTTTCATTCAACTCCTTGAAACTTAAATGCACAAACATATAATCAAATAAATCGCGTAAGTAAAGTTAGGTTATGCTCCGGGGCTTGCCTTCCGGCTCGAAGCGGTACTCCTGCTCGGGGCTCGGATCCACGTGCACCACGTTCACCTCGGACTCCTGGGCGATCTCCTCGGCAGCGGGGACTAGCTCGTAGACTCCGTCGGCGAGACCCGAATCTACACGAAATGCATGAAATGCTTAAGTATCGAGATTTAAATAGTTAGGGTTTATTTCAATCTTGGTTAGTGAATTGGAAAGGATAAACATTAATTATAAATGAATATACCCTTTTTATTTTGAACCTTTACTTTGATTTTAGAGTTTTAGGTTTTTCTCTTTTCTTTTTTTTTTCTTCTCTTTTCCTTTCTTTTTCTTCTCTTTTCCTTTCTTTTTCTTCTCTTTTCCCCTTTTAAGTCCTTTTTCTATTATTCAAAAGGTGAACTTAGGCATATTATTTTTAGGTGCCATTTGACCAGAGGCTTACTCATGCCAAGGCAGGAGCCTAGCCCAAAATTTGGCTCAAGGTGATTTTTCTATAATCTATTAAAAATGTTCTTATCTTTTTGCCTAGAAACAAAATAAAATCCTACCAAAATAATTACAAGGTTTCTGTCCACACCACTTGGCACAGTGACTTAGGGTACCAAGAGTGACCTCTCTGCAAGTTTGCATGTGATATTGATTTATGATTATTTTTGTGGAATTTCACCATGTTTAAACTACCAAAAATCATTTAGCCATTTTCCAGTGTCCAAAAATTACCATTTTTATTTTTCTAAGGTTTCTAATGTATTGATTAAGCTTCTGTGTGAAGGAGGTGATTTTTCTCTGAGCATATTATTTTCTGTGATTTCTTTGCCAAAACAGCAAGTTATAACTTTGGAAAATCATAACCCTAAAACCACAGGGAATTTTTGTGCACCCTTTGCGCATTAAGCTAATGATAATCATCTTAACAACATATCCCAAGCTCAGCTCCAGTGCATGTGTAGATTTTGAACTATGATGAAAAGTGCTCAAACTGAAATGAATTTATATTTCAAAATCTAAAACTCAACTGAGTGAGGTGCAAAGGAGGAAGTTGGCCTTCTAGATTCACTGATCACTACCAAATTGGTTTGACATTTTTCTGATTTTTCTACGATTTTCTATGAATTTTTGAAAATCTCAGCGAATTAAACCTAAAATATAGAATCTATTTTACGCGAGGAACCCTGGAAGTTTTGAAAGTCTTACGAAATGGCCCCTGCATCTTTCACTCGGCCCCCTGGAAAAACGAGGAAGATAGAGTTAGGTCCTTGGGCTCGCCGGCGTTCGTGCGCCGGCCAAACGGCGGCGGTTCCGGCCCGGGGAAGTGGAGGGAAACGAAGAGGAGCTCACCGTGAGTCCTTTGGGCAAGGTCTCGTGGTCGGAGAAGGTCGGAAAGATGGTCGTCGATGGTGGCGGCGCTCGGCTCTGCTCCGGCGAGTCGCGCCGGCGTCTGGGGCGGCGGAGGAAGGTGGGAGAAGGCTCGGTGAGAGACAGTGGGGCACGGCGGAGCTGCTGGTGGCGGTGGTTTGGCCGGGGGAGGCGCGGAGGAGGTTGTCCACGTGCGACTCGGGCGCGGCGGCGGAAATGGCGACTCCGGCGAGGGACAGCGGTCACACGAGCGAGGGATGGACCTTGGGCTTTGTAGGGAAGGGAAAAGGGAGTCCAGGAGATGCTCGGGCAGGGCCCTAGGGTCGAGCGCGGGCAACGGGCAGAGGCGTGCCTGTCAGCGCCTGCCATGGCAGCCTGAGCGGCATGGGCTCGCGCTGAGCGAGCAGGTGGAGCAGGGCGAGGCCGGGCAGACGCTCGTGGGTGGCCTACGGATGCAGTCGAGCGCGAAGACCGCGTGACGGGGACAAGGCGGCCGGCGGACCGCTGGTCCGAGCGCGACGGCGCGGGCGCGTCGGCGTGCGCTCGGGCGCAGGCGCGCGTGCAGGGTCCGTCAGCGAGCCAGAGCCGGTCGAACGCATGCGCGGCGATAGGGGACACGTCGTGCAGGGCACGGCCGGAGCACGGTTGGCCGCTGGCGGCAGGAGCGACATGGCCAGCTTGCGTGGGCGAGCGCGCGAGCTCCCGAGAGCGCGCTTCTGCGGCTTACAACCGAGTTGAAGAGCGAGCTTCCAATTCAAAAATTTTGAACAGAACTCGAAAAAGTTTGAACATGAAAGATGTAGAGGGGATTGTGGGACACATCTTTGCACTGGAGATTTTGAGAAAAAGTTGAAAACTTGGCTGTAATTCAAAAGGGGGTAAAACCCTGTTTTGAACTGAATTTATGAATTTCGAGGGGCTAAATGGCAAAATTGGCCAAAGTGCCAATTGAGGCAAAGTTCAGGAATGTGAAGATGTACAACTTTGCTTTTTGGAGATTTTGATGTTCTGTGGTAAAATCTTGAGATTTGGCTAAGATTCCATTTCAGCTTTGAATTTGAATTGGAGATTTCAAACTCCAAGATTAGGGTTTGAATTTTGAGATGCTTCCAGACATTTTTAGACTATAGTTTGAAAAGGGAAGTTTCTTGGTTTGACTTATACTCCAACTTTACCATTTGCACTTTTTCAAGTTCTTAGGAAGTTTTTCAAGTTCCTTCATTGCTCCGTTTAAACGGTTTTTGATTCAAATTGGATAAATTTTCCCTTGTTTTTCTTTAATTTCACTTTTGAACTGTGCTTAGCTTAACTTAATCATCATTTTAGTGTTAATTTACACCAGAGGTGTTACATATACTACGCTTTGAGTTTATTACTCCATCTTTTACCTCTCTTACTAATTAGTTTGTGTTCTAACATCACAAAAAATATTACATGCTAGCATGATTGATCATGATTTATTCCGCAGTGGCCATTAACATCCATTAACTTTTTTCTGTTAAGATGTTTCTTGAAATATTCCTAAAAAATGTTTCTTGAAATAGCACTCTTTTTATTCTTTTGAAAGAACATTATGCTTCATACATTGTCAGATCAAATTAAAAAAGCACGAGATAGTATGACCGGTCACTATTTTTTATTTTTCTCTCAATTCACATTAATGCCTTTCTAAATAGCACTTATCATCCAAGTTACCGTATCATAGCCAATAAAAATCACCATCGATGTCACACACCAGCTACAAGCAAATCGAGCACAGGATTTTCACATCACAACCAGCCCATTGTACAAGAATCTTTGCCGTCACCAATGCCAATCTGGCCATTTGGCCCACCGGACACGCGGCCGAAAAGATAGGCCACACGGGCGCGGCACAAGCCCAAATCCCGGCCGCAAAAGCCACGCACGCGCTTGCCCCAGTTGCCTTGCCTTGCCCTGCCCTCCCCACCCTGCGCGGCGCACCGCCCTTGCACCCGCCCCCCATTCCCTTCGCTGCTCCCGCCGACACCGAGCAGTTCCGCCTCGGAGCTCCGCCGACACACATGGCGCCGCCGCGCCGCGCCACCACGGTCCTCGCGTGGTACGCCCCCCCCGCTCTCTGCCCCCTCGCACGCGTGCTCTTCCTCGCCGCGGGGGACACAACCCCCGTCCGTCCCTCTCCCGACGCGGCCGCCGCTGATTTCCTCTCTTTCCTTGGGGTTGGTTCCGTGTGCTCGCAGGGGCTCCGGGGAGGACGGGCAGCTGGGCATGGGCGAGAACGAGGAGAAGGACTGGGCCTACTGCGTGGAGGCGCTGGAGCCCTACAACGTCACCGCTGTCGTCGCCGGCAGCCGCAACTCCCTCGCCATCTGCGTCGACGGCCGCGTGCGTCCCCTCCCTTCCCCGTGCTTGTTCGTTTGCTGGCGAGCCTCCGTTCGTTCCGAGTTCTGAACCGTTTGGTTTCGGCGTTCCTTTGCCGTGGCGCAGCTCTTCACGTGGGGATGGAACCAGCGCGGCACGCTCGGGCACCCACCGGAGACCAAGACGGAGAGCTCACCGGGGCCCGTCGACGCCCTCGCCGGCGTCAAGATCGTCCAGGTGCGCCTCGGCTCCGCTTTCGCCGCGAGATTCGTGCCTCTGCGCTGCTGATGAAAGTGTGAAACAATCTCTCCTTATGGGTTCCGTTGGTTCCAGGCGGCGATTGGCGGGTGGCATTGCCTAGCGGTGGACGACAAGGGCCGCGCCTACGCCTGGGGTAAGCGACCCCGCTTCCTGGAGCTGCTTGTGACCGATTAATTGCTGGTTTGATGCAATGTGCGTCGATGGTGCAGGGGGGAACGAGTACGGGCAGTGCGGCGAGGAGCCTGAGAGGAAGGAGGACGGGACGAGAGCTCTCAGGAGGGACATCCCCACCCCACAGCGGTGCGCGCCCAAGCTCAAAGTTCGGCAAGTGAGTGGAATTTGATTCCTGTGTTGTGCTAAGACCAGTGAGAATGGTATTGGAGCTTTAGCAATTTTGGTTCGGTGCGCTGGTTGTGGGGAATCCACCAAATTGTGGATCATCTGTCGCTTTGGTATATGCTGTGTTGCTAAAGAAGTAGTAGTCTGGTTGTGAACCACATTCGGGATAATAATTTATTTGAGGGAACTAGAACTTTTACAATGTCTCTTCATGTCCATCTCTATGAATTATTCTTGTCCTGGGATGATGCTGCAACTTTGGCTCCTGCACCCAGGATTTCCACTCGTTAGCTTTTGCGTTGCTTATTAATTTCTAATTCTAATAGGTAGCTGCTGGAGGCACACACTCTGTGGTTTTGACTCAAGAAGGTCACGTCTGGACATGGGGGCAGCCATGGCCTCCTGGTGATATGTATGGTGCCTTATGCCAAAATTTTCACTTTGATTTGTTTGATTTGTTGTTTTTTTCCCTTGAAACTGTTGCTGACCATCTGTTTCTTTTCAGTAAGCAAATATCTACACCAGTACGCGTGCAAGGCCTAGAGAACGTCGGTGTCATTGCTGTAGGTGCATTTCATAATTTGGCACTAACAGACAAAGGAATTTTGTGGGCATGGGGTAATAATGAGTATGGTCAGCTGGGAACTGGAGATACCCAACCAAGATCACAACCTATCCGTGTTGAAGGTCTATCTGATCTCGAACTGGTTAGTCATGTTGATTTCTTTTTCTTTGGATTTCGGATACCTTTCTAAATTACTCTGATATCAGTGTAGACTATAGAGTTTCTGAAGCCGTTGGCAAACAGTCTCAGGCTAAGACTGGCTTGGTGACTAACCGAAATGAAAAAAAAGGATCCAAACTCAGTTCTTTTTACCCCAGCTAAAATTCATATTACTCTCAAGGTGTTAAGCTTTATTCAGCTAACAGGTTTTCTCTTTTTGGGACTTGCAAGTTGTAATCATCACACATTAGCAATAATATGTTTGGTGTTTCCAATGCCTTGCCCCCTGACTCTAGGATACTGCTGGATGATCATAAATTGATAGTTCATCTGCACATTGGTTTCCTGATTTCTCACCTGTTACATACACTCTTATTTCCGTTTGCAGGTTGACATTGCTGCCGGAGGTTGGCATTCAACTGCACTAACTAATGAGGGAGAGGTATTTCCATTATTCTGACTTGGCACTGGCCATGACTATATACTGCTTCATTCTACCAAGCCACCAGATGCCTTGGATTTTATGGTCAACTTATTTGTGAAGGCTGTTGTCAAATTGGACTGTAAATTCAGAGACTTGCTGTTTTATTCAGGGCATGCTTGAGACTATAAAGACGTCGAAATTAGACCCCTGAAAATTATTATACACTATACATATTATATGATGAAAGTAACCTATATTAGGGGGTTAACCATGCTGAGCTCATCTGAACCAAATAAATACCATTGCTCAAGCAATATTACTGACATTTAGCTTGAGTTCCACTGGTCCAGTTCGTGGGCACACTGTTCTGAATCATCTGAAAAACGAACATTGATGCCATGGAAATATGTTTAACACAATAGGACACTATCCCTGACAATAAAATAAGGAGAAAAACATAAGGCGCTGCTGGCCAAGTATTCACAGCATATTAAGGAACAGAGGACAGAGAATAAGGCGGAGCAAATGAGGGTATATGTTGAGAAATGAATTCAACTTTCCTTTTATTTTTTAAATGGACAATAATGATGGCTTGTGGCTATTTACTATTTATTTAAAAACAAACATTGTTACATACAACACATATGTGCTGTGTTGGGAAAAGCAGGTGTGCACTTAGGTGCCTCTGCTACTTTTGTAAATTCAAATGAATTGATCTGATTCCGAGATGGATTCATTACACTCATTCTTTTCAAATTGACGAAATATATTTGATCTCCCATAATGACTAGAGCAAAAGCCTGTTTTACTTCACTGTCAAGTGCTAAGTGTATTTTCTCATTTGTTTCTGGGTACATGTAGGTTTATGCTTGGGGGAGAGGAGAACATGGGAGGCTTGGATTAGGAGATGATAAGAGTAGTCACATGGTGCCCCTAAAGGTTGAGCTTCTAGCTGGAGAGGATATTATCCAGGTAACACCTTAACTGTTAAAATCTTGACTTCAGTCTCGTCCTTTTCTGTTGCCCTGAAATGGTTGAAAATTTTTCTTCCAAGTTTTTCTCGAACAAATTTTTCTTCCAAGTTGAGAAACAGAACTCATCCTCCATGTTTCCAGGTATCATGTGGAGGAACTCATTCAGTTGCACTAACTCGAGATGGCCGAATGTTTTCCGTAAGTGTTATTTTTGGGTCTCCAGCACGTTACTGTGTGTTTTGCAAGTATGTTTTCTTTTGGAGGTCAAAGCTAGGATATATAAATGAATATATTTGGGTCATGCCACTTTTACTGCCCCTTTGTGGGCACCATTCACCAATGTCTAATTAAATATTATGCAACAAAATTTGCATAAATGTTAAAGCAATTTTGACTGGGGCAAAACAATGACTGTCTAAATCTTCTAAATCTTTCATAGGCAATATGCTGGTCTGAAACACACACATCTTCACAGTTTGGTGACCAGTTGTCAGGCTCCGCAAAGTTTTGTTCTGAAAAACATGGCCATACTTGAAGTGATATATTTTGAGTTTTGACACTAAAGATGAACTGAGACCATCTTATTTATTTATTGCAAAATATGATCATTTTATTGAATACAAAATGCTTGAAAATACAATAATACTCATGCAATATATAGAGGTTTTAACGGAGGACTCCAATTGATATTATTTAAGATTTGTGAATATTAACTGTACAAACTTCATCCCAGTTTCACTAACCACCGTTCTGTTAGCATTATTGATTTCCTGAGCATTTCTTGCGCATGTTATTAATTGTTAATCATGAAACCCTTCTGATGTTATTAAATTGTTAATCATGAAACCCTTCTGCTTCGACAGTATGGGAGGGGTGATCATGGTCGTCTGGGCTACGGCAGGAAGGTGACGACAGGCCATCCATTGGATGTACCCATCGACCTGCCGCCACCGAAGACCAGCAGCACCTCCGACGGGCAGTGGCAGGCGAAGTACGTGGCCTGCGGTGGGCGCCACACCCTGGCCATTGCCGAGTGGAACGAGGCAAACGACTGATCTGAGTGCCACTCCTGCTTGACAAGTTCATTACAGTATTACTACCACAGTGATTGAAGAATAAGCATAAAGCTGTGCAATATTAGGATTTACTGTATGATCTGAGTTTGGTAACGATGAACAACTTTCGGGAATGGAACTTTGTGCAGAGATAAATGAGAGGTTTCAGTATTTCGGCAAATATATTGGATGAGCAAACATGTAGTTCTTGTGTTCTCCATTTTCTCCTCCCACATTTTCATTGGGTGGTCATTTAATATGTGAACAGTTGAACACCGATGTGGAAGATTGCAGCAGAAAGAACCACCAAGTTTATCTGTTGCTGTACTGAAAGTCGCTGTACTATCTACTAGTCTAGCATGAATCGGCGATTGTGGTTTTCTTCACTTTGGCTTGTAGAGTTGTATACTTCAAACAACCCATCTGGGTCACACTCACACTTGACATTGGGTCTGTTTGGTATGTTTGGAGCTGCTACCCCGGCAGAGCTGAACTTATTTTGAGAAACGTCTGGCAGAATGTTTTTTTTCTTTAGTTTTTTCATAATAAGCAGATACAAGAGGTTAAATGCCCGATAGGACCGTAGTTATTTCACTTGGTTGAACAAAATAGCTTTGATTTTTTTTTCTGAAGTATTCTTATGAAAATAAATAGTGAATAGATTGATGAGTAGTATATATAAGCATAGATTAATTATTTTCTTTTCCATTCGTCTGAAGCCCCAGTGAATCAGTGATTCTAGTCGTCTCTCATGACGTGTAGTAGACTTTAGAGTGATCTCGTGGCAGGATTTCGAACGCCACAACTTTCCTTTTTCTACACCTGCTGCACCTGTGTGAGGGTGGCGGCCTATCCCGTATCTGTAACGGATGCGCATGGGATACGCGACAGAAACACATGTGGATGCACGTGGGATACGTGACAGAAACATGTTTGGGATGTATAGGGCGTTTTTGGTAAAGCCTTTTGGTTCACTGTGTGTGAGAAATTATTTTAAGAAGTGATTATATAAAGAAGTCGATTTTGTATGATTCTTTAAATTTGAAATATAAAGTGATGAATAAAGAGAAATAAATTAGGAGGAAATATTTTTCCCAGCTCTCAGCTCTATAGTTCATTTCATAGAATCATTTTTTTTTCATAAAAAACTGTTTTGCAGAACTCTGTGTGGATTTAGAAATTAGAAAAACCTGCTCTGGAGGTCTGGCAAACATATGCTTCCAATTTTTTTTTCTGAGATAATATGCTTCTAGATAGGAGCAGGCTAAAGGCGGGACCCGACGCGCTTTTGGAGAGCACGCGACCCCGCTGGTCTGCCGCCACTAGCGCGCGGAGCGCAGGTGTACTCAGTATCTCGGCATAGCAGCTGCGTGTACGGCACAAGCACGCACAGCTCGCGTGCAAACAGAGAGAAGAGCAAATAAAGTACCCCGTCCAAACTTCGAAAAAAAATTCTCCTCCAAGACAACGATTTTAGATGAAACTTGAGCTATAGATGCAACTCATCAAGGGTCGATAGATCCACAAGCAGATTTTAAAAAATTCTCATGTATTCATCACGGATTTTGGGGAGAACCAAACTCCCTACCAAGACCACGATTTGGGGAAAAGCCCAAATCGATGCCAAATCATTTCAGTGAATGATTTGATGGGGGTCATACCAATGTTGCTCACAGGAGTCTTACCAACAAGCCCACCAAAAAATTTCACTGGATTTGTAGCCAAACGAGAAGACCGAAAAAACCTTGAAAATACCTTCGAAAATATAACTTGTTCGGCAGCCGTACAACTTGTTCAACAACAACGTCGCAACTTGTTGGTAGTAGCAAACAACTTGTTCAGCAGCAACATCGACAACTCAGATGTCTCGGTAAATACACTAGTAGCAACTTCTTTAACAGCAACAGCGCAACTTGGGTGCTCGGGGACTACAACACACCAACAGCTTATTCGGCACCAGCAACACAACTTATTCAACACCAGCTTTGGTTGTGACAACATTTTATCTGCTTGCTATGTAACTTATGTTTGAATGAAGCGATAACTAGTTTGTTAGTCATATGGCAACTTATTCTTAATGAGTAAAAGCAACTGGAAACGGGGAAGAACGTCGTGGGCTCGTGGAATGGCTGCGTACGGCAAGATGGAGAAAGAAGGCCGCACGTGGGCTATGGGTCGTGGTTGCGCAGTCACATGGCGTGGGCGATCGTGCGGTTACCCTCAAGCGTGACTGGTCGTCCGATAGTTTTTTTTTTTCGTTCCAGATATGCCAAACACGGCAAACGAAAATACAGCATCTCCGGATACATGGGCCTTTACGTATCAGCCATATATGTTTCTATTGGATACGGCCCAGCCCATCTAACGTCACTACCCTCGCTCCCGTGGTCGTTCTGGCTGTTGTTCCCTGGCTCCCTGCCCTAGCCGCCACAGCAGCCTTTTTCCCCCCATGCTCCTCTTCTACTCTTCTTCCTGCTGCCTGAGCTACGAGCCGTCGCGCCTGGCTCAGCCACACCGCCGGTCCGCCGCCAACCCTCGTCCCACAGGTCTGGTGCTCCTCGAACTCGTCGTCGCCTAGCAGCACGCGGGTTGCGATTGCCTTCTTCGGTGATCGGCTGGGTTTGTATAGCTGGTTCTGTTCAATGACCCTCGTACTGTTGCTTCGTGCAGACCTCAGTGCTCGGCTGACCCAGAGCCCCGTCGGCGGCCGCTATGATAAAGAGGCGTTTCTTCAGGCAGGACCACGGCAACAACAGCGCCTCCTCATCGTCTTCCTCCTCTTCGGGTTCGGGCTCGGACCCGGACGTTGCGGGAGAGGCAGCCACCGATGACGAAGTAGAGCAGCGGCAGGTGGAAGAAGAGGAAGAAGCGGTCGGTGAGGAATCGGGAGAAGAGGAGGAGGAAGAGTTGGAGCAACAAATTCAAGAAGAGAGTGAGTGCTTTACCACACTGCCACAAGCGTGGGATGAGATATTTTGCTTATATTCTTCTCTATCACGTCAGGCAAAATTGTCTTGCGTTTGTGCAAAAGTGGATACAAGTTTCTCAATTTTATTTTATATATTTAATTGTGCTATATATAATGTGACGTAGAGGATGCATCACGTTGTTTATGTACACGAATTTAGCAATTAATTTGTCTGTTGCCCTTTTGTTTATCAAATGGAGTGGATAATTCTGGCACTGTATGTAGTAAATCCAGACACGTAACATTTACAACCTAACAATGACACAATTGTAGTTTATTGCCAACGAGTACTGCCTTTAAACGGTACAAATTGGATATGCTGTTAGGTATACAAATACAATTTTTGTAAGGGAAAATGTAGAATTGATGAAGAAACTGAGCAGAGGAGCAGTATGGCATCATTTGTTAAGCATACCTTCCATGCTCATTTGTTATGTTAGACTCTGTTTCATGCTATGTTTTCTATGTTCATTTGTTATTTTCCAGTATATGTATAAACAATTGATAGCTATCCCCAAACACAGAAATAACCGATGTAGACTTGCCACATGTGAATATCGTTGATCAGGTTTCTTCTTTTCTTTCTTTTACTCGTGCCTACCAGGTTCAGGATACCAAAGTGAGGACAGCTCTGGGAATGATGTTGATGGTCCATCTGTAGGTATTCTTTTGTTATTGCTGACATGTCTTATAATTCTAGACTTTACTTGTTTCCCCCTCAATTTGGAGGCGCTTTGACCGTGTGCAATTATGGTTTAGACTAAGTTTGTTCTGTTAGTTATTGTAAAGCAGCTGTTTGATGTCTGTTTATACTTTTAGTCAGTATATGACTCAGAATTACAGTTTGTAGGTTAATTTACTCTACTTGAGATTGAATGAATGTTAGTGTATATAACCAATACTGTGTCATGTGGTCATGCATTCATGCGTCGTTGCTCAATGGTTAACTGGTGTTTGTGAAACTTGTAGTCCTTGTTTAAGGAGGGCAAAATTGTTCTAGCCTTGTGAAATGGTCACAAGAAGTCAAGAACTCACATTGCCAAATACTTGTTACTTTTCTGAAATTGACACTAAATTAATTTGTTTTGCTTGTGAAGAGTGATGACCAGTCAAACTCACGTAAGCAGTACTTATCTTTATTCCGATAACATAATGTACTATTATCAAGAAAGTATGGAAGGAGCTGATTGCTCCGTTGCTATTAAAGTTATCTCTCTTATGTGTTGGATAACTTGAATATTGTTGACAGCAATCTTTTGATCGATCATTCGTTTGATTTCAGATGATGATCACAGCAGCCCAAGAGATCAAGAGCGCCATGAAATAAGTTTGCCTGATAAGAAGTCTTCTGTTGCTAAGGCTGCCTCTGCCAAAAGTGCTGCTAACACAGATGATGCTGTTGAGGCAGATTTTGCAAACTGCATTCTAAAGTGCAAATCTGTTTATAAGTGCAAGCTCTGTCCAAGGATCATGTGCCTAAATGAAGATATGGTTAGGGTACATCTCAAATCAAAGGTAATTAATTTTGAGGAATGCTAATTTTTCCTTTCTGCAAAAGAATAATAATTTTCTGTTGTAGAGATTGAAAGAAACCTTTGCATCGGTAGGATTCTCTTCTCTGTTCCTGTCCAGTAACCCTTATGCTTTCTATTTGGCTTGTCTTTATAGAGGCATGCTCGGTCCAAGAAACTGCTAGGAGAAGGGAGGCTTAAGCTGATGCTCAACAGTGATGGTGAGCTGGAGGAAGAGGAAGAGACACATGCTGAACGACATGCTCGACTATAGCTCTCGCTCCAGGTGATTTTACTATTTAAAAATTTTTCGTTCCTCCTGACTGATGTATTTAGTTTTGCTTGTTATTCAGTATAAAATTTTGGTATTAATTTGTTCATGCCTGTTTAATATTCAGCAGTACAAAAATCAAAGAAGGATTCAGGCAGGCAGAGGCAAAATCGGAGAAAGAAGGTAATTGAATCACTTCTTTGCATTTACACTTTTTGTGAAGCACATATCGAAGGCTTTTAGGTGTCATTTGGACCTATTGAGCTCAAAGTTTGTGCTATATCATGCTTTCATTATCTTGGATGATCTCAGCAGCACACCACTGCGGAGGTCATATTGGATGTTGAATACACTTAACTGAAACTGCATTGCTGTGCTACTGTACGGCTGCTTTTTATGAAGTGAGAAAGAAGGTAATTGAATATTTTCTTTTCCATTTGCACTTTTTTGCGAAGCACATATCGAAGGCTTTTAGGTGTCATTTGGACCTATTGAGCTCAAGTTTGTGCTATATCATGCTTTCATTATCTTGGATGATCTCAAGTAGCACACCATTGCGGAGGTCATATTGGAATGTTGAATACACTTCCAACTGAAAACTGCATTACTGTGGTACCGCACGGAATTTTTTTATGAAGTACATGTTGAAGGATTTTTAGGCACCATTTAAAATGTCCTATTGAGCTCAACGGTTGTGCAACTTAGTGTTTCGTTATCTTTGAATGATTTCAAGCAACTCACCAGTCACCACCATGGAGGTTATTTTTGAATTTTGAATACACTTAAAACAACTGCCATGCTGATGAACCACATGTCAGATGCTTTTAGGCATCATTTGGAAAACCCTATTGAGCTCAAAAGCTTGTGCAGTATCTATTATTATCATCATTTTGAGAGATCTCGAGCTGTATGACACATAATGAGATGTTGAATACATGTAACAAGTTTTCCTTGAATGTGAATTTGTGATGTACTGTATCTGACTGTCTGTTATGAGAAGGTACTGGGTGCCCCATCAAACTGTAGTCTGATGTATGTTTGCTGTTATTTCTTACAGAGGTCTAGGAATCAGCAGGGAGAAGAAGCAAGAGGCACAAGGCTCTAATAAAAAGCAGCGCAAAGCTAAAGGATGAAGCGGGTTCTGCAGAAAGTGTTGCTCAGATCTTTTTGCTTGTTGCAGCTTCAGCTGGTACATGTTCTAAAACTTCTAGTAATGAGATGATATCAAAGTTATTTTCTGCTTGGCTGTCCGTTTCAACCCAAGCTGCTGTTAGCACTAATACTAGTACTCCCTTGCTCTGATTTATCACAAGATATTTAGCTCAATTTTCTTATCCACCAATGATTGCATTGCAAAGAAAAGAAACCAACATTTTAAATAGCTAACCTCAGCTCTTTTTTGAACCCTAAATGCTAAGCTATCAAGTCATTGCCTTGCTACATTAGCTATGAGCGCCATGGCTTCAAATAGCTTAACTATCTGCCATAGGTTAGTTTGCCTTTGTTTGTATCCATCTCAACAGGATCACCAGGTTGATTCGGTTATGGCCTGGGCATAATAGGAATATTAAAGTGGGCTTAGTGTTGTTTAGTGATATATATCAGGGATGCTAGGCTGCTTAGCTCACCAGAAACCGGCACTGAGAAATGCTCGAGGCACATCGCTGTTCACTCGTGAACCAGACGGTATGATATTTCTAGTAATAATTGAAGAAAACATGGAGTACTATGCTTCCACTGCTGATTCAGGAGTCCAAAGGTGGCATGATAAATTTGATAAGCAGCCGAAGCACCCACGGGTACGGCCTCGTGCCTACTTTCATAATTTCTCCTCTGAAGTATGAACTTCTTATATCTTGGGTAGTTCCGTGGTCTTGGTTCTGCTATGTTAGCTGAAGTATGAACTTCTTATATCTTGGGTAGTTCCGTGGTCTTGGTTCTGCTATGTTAGCTTGTGTATCGGAATTGGAAAGGATACCTGGAATGTAGACGTAGTACATCACTGATGGGCAATTTGCGGATTCAATTAAAATAATTTTTATGTTGTCGGTGTTATTCGTTTTTTTAAAATGAATTTGACCAAAGTCGATTTAATTTATATAAAAACTCTAATTTGTATAGCGGATATAAACAATACACAATAAATTTCAATACTCGTATCAACAGATTGTTTCCTAGGTACTCGTAGAACTTGGGTCGCTCAAAGCTAGCTGTGTTCCGTTCCCAAAAGTATTTTTTTACTTCATGTTTATCCCTCTTACATAATACGTATCCAAGTTTTTTTTTCACCTTTTCTATTCATTCTCCTCGTAAAACACGAATCCCAGACATATCCCTAAAAGTTCTTTTTTTTACCTTTCCTATTCAGGGGTGTTTAGACTGGGAAAGATTCTCTGAAAAAACACCGTAGACTCAAAAATACACTGTAGATGAATAGTGTTTTGTGAGTGGGAGGGATGAGATGAATAAGGAAAAGTTGAATGAATACCTTCCTATTCAGGGGGTGTTTTAGACTGGGAAAGATTCTCCAAAAAAACACCGTAGACTCAAAAATACACTGTAGATGAATAGTGTTTTGTGAGTGGGAGGAATGAGATGAATAATAAAAAGTTGAATGAATAGTGTTTTTTTGAGAAACATCTTTATACTGATCCTGGTGCATTCCCTTGCACCAGGATGTGGCCACATCATCGAGAATTTATGGGTCGTCGGATCGATCGATCCAACGGTAAGAAACAATTCTAGGACATTTTAGAGACCATTTGTCCATCACTGTGGACCCACGGGCACCACAAGTGGGTCCACCATATGTGGGCACGAAACCGTTTGACATGGGTCCACAAGTGGGCCCCACCGTGGGACCCAGGGACCAACAGCGTGGGTCCACAAGTAAGGCCCATTGTGGACCACAGGTGCGTCCCACCACATGGGGTCCCGCGGAACCAAATATGTGTGGGACTAACTATAGTTTTCAAATAAAAAACTCTAGGCTTGATTAAAATCAACCTGCACTCTGCCTGTGTCACTTCCATATAAAACCCTCTTGAACTCTGGCAAAATCAATTTGCACTCCATGAGTAACAAATCCAAAAAAAACCCCAAGACAGCAGAACCAACCCCATTATCGGTGACGGGTTAGATCGCATCGCACATTACACATTGCATAACCATAACATTCACACCTATGATACCATCACACACAAAGCTATTCGCTACAAATGAAACATAGACAATCCATATATATATATAACAAAACTTTATAACATAGAAATATATCTTGTGAAGGGTCCCTCTAGGTGCGCGAACGGCGTGGCATTTTCTAGTTTTGAATCTCAACGCAAACTCATTCTCCTCGTAACCGTCCGATCTGCCGTGCGGCCCCCTCGCTGGACCTCCTCGCCGGGACGCTGCCGCCGCTTCACACTGTCACAATCACACGTCTTCTCGCACTACGTGCTACACCTACCCGTTCTCCCAGTCCCCACTCCAGCCCACCCTCTGGAGCTCCAACCCCAGGCAAGCGAAGCTCCACAACTACCTCTCTGCAGCTCTGCTTCTGCTTCATCCCTTAGGTAGCAAGCTTGATCTCGTAGGCGCGGTAGGCCCGCCGCTGCCCGCACCGGCGCCGAGATGGTAGCCGCACTGACGGCGGCGCGGCCGGTGCCATCCGCGGCCCGGCGCTCTCCTCCGCTCTCCGGTGCCCTGCGGCCTGCCCTCTCCCGCGTCGCGCGGGCCATTCCCGCCGCACAGGTACGGGGTGGCCCTCATTCTTTGAGGTTCATCTGATGCGCTTGTATGCTTCGAAATGGGATGGGCACAGTGCTCAACACTGTGCTCTCATGGCATCGTCCTGTTTAGTTTTTACATTGAAGTGAGCTGTGGAAGCTATTCCCATTTCAAAATGCTTGGTGGTTGGGGCTACGCGAATTCCATATCATCTGACTAGAGACTCGGGAAATATCTTGTCATATACGCATCAAAAAAAGTTTCCAACTTACTCAATCGGAAAAAGTTAATTCATTTTATCAAAATTGCGGAATTGGTTTTGCAAATTTTCTAGCTGTTTGCAATGCAGCATTCTGCTCAT